>OZ024872.1:61211431-62433931 GCA_964017185.1 Rugalucina vietnamica
ACTGAGGGTATAGAATGGAAAGACGAGGAAAATGTCATGATAATAAAATGGATTGCAGTTAAAACTGATAAAGCTTCTTAAGTATTAATTGGAAACAGTTGTAATAAGCCTAGAAAATTTTATCATCCAATACATAGGAGGGGGGCGAGATAAACCGCCCTGGACAACTTCATCCCTGCCTATGTAACTGAGGGTATAAAACTGAATGATAAGGAAAAGGGCTTTTTAATCAAATAAATTGCGTTTCTAAAAGGTAGGTCTTCTTATGGTATTAATTTTGAAACAGTGTATTAAGCTTAGAAAAATTGATCCTCCAATACCTAGGCGGGGGGCAAGATAAACCGCCCTGGACAGCTTCACCCCCACCTAGGTAAATAATTTTTTTTTTTTAAAACAAAAAGGGCGGATTAGACAACATGTCACTAAATAATGGTAAAAGGACATGATATTATTTCATCGGTTCAGGAAAATAAACATATACATTCTAAAAACACTTTCTTTCCGAGTGGGTGGGGGGCAAGATAAACTGGCCTGGACAGCTTACCCCCCGGGGGTGAAGATAATCAGGGTGGGGGGTAAGATTTCCCGGGAAATTTTGCCCCCCGGGGGGCAAGCTGTCCAGGGGGGCAAGATAAACTGTTACACCGGTATATATTTTTCAGACTGTGAAATTTACAAAAATTGTTTACTGCCTTTTTGAAAGCACCGTTATTCAACATTCCAAAATTCAAAACCATGACCTTCTACTAATCTCTGTGACGTCATGACAGACCAATTCATGTGCCTAATTAGACACCCACTATAGCCAAACATGTGTATTTCTCCAAAATTCGGCAATTTTACCACTGATTTTGTATCAAAGTTTTAAGATATGCATCTCTAGTTTATGGAACTGGCATAGCTGAATAGTCATGTCAATAAATACAGTGATAAAACAGTAATGAAATTTTGCTCATTTGATTTAAGGTGTATTCATGATAATGGCTTGCAAAAACCTTTGACAGTTTTCATTGTCCTTAAATGTGACTGTGTCTCTTTTTCCATCTTCAAACAATACTTTGAACCAAGTTTGGGCAGCAAAAACAGTCAAACAACAAATTTATGGACAAAACTTTGAAACAATAGCATGTTTTGTGATAAAAATTTGTAATTTTTTACTTTCATTTTTCTGCCTACGTGATCACGTGATCTGTAAATGATGGTTTTCTGTGGAAAACAATGGCTTTTTGGCTGGACAAAGTGGCTCTATATATTCGCCATTTACTTTCGCCAAAGTCAAATTTTAGGAGCCAAAAAATAAAAATCTTCGCAAATGGCGACGATGGCGACCGCTAGCGCGAACCCTGCAGGTGTACTACATTGCTGACAGGGTGATAGTAAGAATTTTCACCCTGAAAAAAAGGTGGCAGAGGTGAAACCAAGGTTAATGTTGATGCACATGAAAAGATTGGTAAGATTCTGTCAATTCGTTCTCAAGATATTGAACGGAAACGAAATTCTGATGTCAATCAAGGGCAGTAACTCATGACAGGCAACAATTCCAAGCTAGGTCTTGTCAATGTTGATGTGCATACAAAGTTTGGTCAGATTCTGTCAATTCTTCTCAAGATATTGAGCGGAAACGAAATTCTGACGTCAATTAAGGGCCATAACTCATCAAAATGTTGCGAAAAATGACGGGCAACAATCCCAAGCTAGATCTTGTCAATGTTGATGTGCATACAAATTTTGGTCAGATTCTGTCAATTTGTTCTCAAGACATTAAGCGGAAATGAAATTCGATGTCAATCAAGGACTTCAATCAAAATTTTGCGAAAAATGACAGGAAAACAATCCCTAGCTAGATCTTGTCAATGTTGATATGCATACCAAATTTGGTCAGATTCTGTCAAATCCTTGTCAAGATATTGAGTGGAAACGAAATTCTGACGTCAATCAAAGGCCGTTTCTCCGTCAAAATTTTGCAACAAATGACGGGCAACAATCCCAAGCTAGATCTTGTCAATGTTGATGCGCATACAAAATTTGGTCATATTCTGTCAATTCGTTCTCAAAAAAAGAAATTCTGACATCAATCAAGGGCCGTAACTCCCATCAAAATTTTGCAAAAAATGACGGGCAACAATCCCAAGCTAGATCTTGTCAACGTTGATGTGCATATAAAATTTGGTCAGATTCTGTCAATTTGTTCTTAAGATATTGAGCAGAAATGAAATGTTCATGGAATGACGGAACCACGGAAGGACAGGGTGATTCCAGTATAGCCCCGGTGGGGCTATAATGAGAACTGATCTCAGGCATAAAATCCAATTTCAGAAATCAGAAAATCAGAAGTTATTTTCAACTTTGAAACTGGGGAATGGCAGGGAAAATCTAGTTGCGAACCTTCACTGAATTGTTTACTGGACACACCAAATTCACAAATCTCCGACCACAAAATATGGACTATGTTTTTAGGCTAATACAAAGCTTTGAAACCAGATTAATGTATCCTTTTCATATCTAAGGTCAATAAGGGAAAAGGTCGAGACTTGCAGTAATTATGAGCCAATGTTCTCCCCCAGTCCTTCCCTTTTAATTCTGTCTTGCCCATATTATTGAGAAGGGGAGAAGAAAAAAAATGCAAAAAATCAGGGGAGCTGATGTCCAAATTTTTCACAGGGTTGGGCTTATTTTTTTTTATGGGTATTTGTGAAGGGGGAAAACAAAAATATCACTAAAATAACAAAGAACTTGAAATACATGAACATTAACGTTAATTCTCAATTTACATTCATGAACGTAGTAAAATGGAAATTGATGGTTGAAAAACAAGCTGTACATTTATTGAATTAAGTATACATACTCTTCCTGCATATTGAACATTTTAATATGGTCAATTGTCCTTGAAGCAGATTAGTCCTGGAGCAGTTACTAATTACTGAAGCCAAAATCTTCATCCTGACTGGTTACCTGATTTTCCAATACAGATTATTGGAAAACTGGGAACCAGCAAATTAATGAAGATATGGTCAATTCTCAAATCAGTCCCCACCCTCCCCTAAGTCCTAAAAGATTTTAGCACCGTGTCTGTATGTTTTTTTAGTCAGGCCACGTTCTTTTTCCACCCGTGACATTTGGTGGCTCAGCATGGGTCCGTGCATGGGCTGCTAGCAGCAAACTGAAAGAAACCGGTCTCTTCAGTTTTGGTATGATTCCGAGCAGATTCAGGGACAAATCTAATTAAGCAGGGGGAAAATGTAACCGGTAGACACGTGGCTCTGTAGCTCAGTGGTAGTGTGATCACACGGTAAGCGAGAGACCCTAGGTTCGAGTTCCGGTCATGCCACATTCTTCTTCCTCCCCTGTGACAAGTACATGATGGGCTTTGACAAGTAAAAATAAGATTTATAAGCTCCTGGCACTTCAACATAGTTTTCTTACCATTTTCTAGCAATAAAAATCGCGGGAACTTGCATTGCACAGAGAAGAAACTGAGGGGGTTTTTTACTGGTTACCTGATTTTCCAACACTGACTATTGGAAAACTGGGAACCAGCAAATTAATGTAGATATGCTAAAATCAGTCCCCACCCTCCCCCAAGTCCTAGAAGATTTTACCCGCGGACATGTACAGTCTTTACAAACAGAAAACCATATAAGTACATAATGGACAATGACAAGTAAAAATAAGATAAGGTTCTGGCACTCATACGCAGTTTTCCTTCACAAAGTCACGCCATTTTCTAGCAATAATAAATTTTCCTTGTTAAAAGGAACGCTTGGCTAGTCTGTATATACCAATATTTGTCCGTGTGTTGTGGTTTTTCGTAGGTTTGTGGAGTTTTTTGGTAACCCGATGGGTCGCATCGGTCATGAACACTTCCTCGCTACGGTGGATTTCAAGCTTTTGTACTTGGTCAGACCTAGGACAAAGTTCCGGGTTTTAGCATTATCCGTCCAGAACGCCAACTAAATGTTTAACGTTAGATCCAAGTACGTCATTCTTCCCACAAGTCCTAATAAAAAAAAGGCGGAGAGCAAGTCTGGTTTCCGTCTTCAATTGATTTATTATGCAAGGAGTGTATAAAAACATTGCGACTGGAACCAGGCCCCTGGATGTCAAAGGGAAACCCCACAGATTGAAGGAAAAGCCCCAAAGATTGAGGAGAAATCCTCATTCCGTTTCAATTGCTTGACGCTGTCGCGCCAAGCAAAAATCGCGGGAACTCGCATTGCAAAAAGTGGAAACACTTTTCATTATTACCAAAAAAAAATGAAAAGCCATAAGAAGTGGAATAATATACATCATTTTAGTCTAACAACTCCACTGAAGAAGAGAGAGAAAATGTCGTGAGACACTCAAAACACCAAACACTCACCAAAATATTAAAAACGTGGTTTCTCCGTCATATGAGAGCGGAAGCAATTACCACCAGTCACGTGATAACGCTACCTCGTTTGGAGTGTTTCCATGTGCTTTTACTTCAACCTTCCTCGGAATGTTTAAATATTGATTTTTAATTAAACATGATTGAAATTCAATGACGTCAAACTACATATGGTAAAAATGATAGTTAATTACATTGTAACAGTAATCGCTAATTTATGACAATCAACATAAAAATATAGATCACAAATTACATGTCATCATGTCTGTGTGAATACTTCTTGGAAGATCTTGATTTAAAGGGGCACCTCCTGATGTTTTACTACACTAATGATGCATCGTTCATGCAATTACTTTACCCTTAAAACGTTTCCTATCAATCCTTAATGATCTTCCTGACAATATCAGGTCATCTGTTCGGCTATTTGCTGATGATTGTGTTTTATACAGGAATGTCAAGTCACCACTGGATTGTCAAATTTTACAAGATGACCTGAATAGCTTGGCCAAATGGGAAATGGATTGGCAAATGAAATTCAATGACCCCGGCACCCAACCTAAGGCGTATTCGGGCATCACATGAGTCTCAATACACAAGACCTTTTGCCTATAGTGATGCCCTGAAAAATTCCCTTTTCCCCAGAACTATTCAGGTTTGGAATAGTCTCCCTTCTTCAGTGGTCCTATCTAAGACCATTGAGGAATTTAAGGCTTCTATTTAAATCACTGGCACAGAGGCATGCGTTTTAGTATGCCTCTCATCTATATCCTGTAAATGGTTTTGATGGTCCACCCCAAATGTTTTCTTTTCCTTTGACTAAATTCTAAATTTAGCCACCCACCCCACACCTGAGGTGATGATCAGAAATTGATTGACTCAGTATCAAAAGATAGATAGATAATCCTCAATCAACTCTCCTCTATGACAAGGCCGGAAACGCGGTGTCCTGCATGTATTTCAATGCTGTTTGTCTACTCATTAGTGCCTTGGTAAAGGGTCACATCCAATGGACCATTGCCTTCACCAAAAACAGAGACATATACAGATCTTTATCTCAGCCCAAAAAAAGCAATTTCAAAATCATGTGCCCAAGAAAATTGGCCATAGATAGATGGGAGACTTTTACAGCTGCGTTCAGTTATTAATATGCCCCTGCAGTATTCAGAAATAAATTCACCTCTTCTTGTTTTTGATCAATTGTCACTGGCCAGAAATGGGCAACTGGATAAATTTGTTTATATAATGTGTTGCGTATGAGTATAAATATCTGCATAGTGCAGATTATATTTTTCTTTCGATCCTTTGGGATCAGTGGATATATTTGGAGTATGTCAAATAAATTGTACGTTAAGAATCATCTTAATCTTCAGATTGCGAGAAACGCTTCCATGCGTCTTGCGTAAATCTTGGTCCCGTTGAGTTACAAAAGATTGAGTCGGATAATGATTCTTGGTATTGTTCAAACTGCAAAGCTGAGTGCAGCCTATGCAGTGGTGCTGTTTTGAATTCCCATAAGGCTGTCCAGTGTGACAAATGTGAAATGTGGGTGCACAATTAATAACTGTTCTTTTATGTCAGACTCAGAGTATGAAACAATGCAAAACTCAAACTGTGCATGGATTTGCCCAAAATGTGACTTTTTCAATTTCTCAGACTCTTTTTTCAATGAACAGTTTAACTTGGAAAGTGAAAATAGGTTTGACCTACTTGCAAAAGGTCATGAAACCAAGTCCACTGAAACCTTGACTAGCAAAAACAGTTTTATTAGTGGTCTGAAATTTTCCAGTATCAACATAAACAGTATAAGAGGCAAAAAACTTGAGTTGTTGGCCTTCATTGATTTTCATCAATCTCAGATTTTGGCGATTCAGGAGACAAAAATTGACAATTCCATATTAACGTCTGAATTATTTCCGGAATCTTTTCCATACAGCGTGTACAGAAAGGATAGAACCTTAAATGGTGGTGGTGTTATGCTTCTTGTGCACAAGGACATCCCACACATGCCCCTCACAGAATTGGACAATGACTCAGAGTCAGTTTGGGTCAAACTTTTTGTAAATAAGAAAACTCACTTTGTGGCTAGCTGGTATCGACCACCTGTGGATGGTCATTTACCAGTATCGGACAATGGAAATGACTAATTGAATTCCCTGGAAAAGTTTGACAATTTATTTAGAGAACAGCTTGACAAAATCAAAAATATTAATAGAGGCAACAAACCCCCCTTAATTCACGTTTTAGGTGATTTCAACTTTAGAGATATTGTATGGCCGGACAGACTCAGCAAATCTGGGTCATCATTGAGTCAGACGGAGGGTCAGATTTTGATAGATATCATGAATGACCACGGTTTGGAACAATTAGTCAATTTCCCCACCAGAGAAAGAAATACTTTGGACTTAATTTTGACCTCTCTTCCTGGTCAGTTTGCAGACATTCATTCCCCGGATAAGCTCAGTGATCATGACATTGTTTCTGGCACTTTGAAAATTGCTATCCCCCCAATAAAGAAACCTAAGAGAAAAGTGTATCGTTATCAGAAAGGTGATTATGAATCTATGAGAGCAGAAACACTTAAATTTGCAAAGGAAAGATACTTCAACGGTTACTCAGATACTCGGTCGGTCCAGGAAAATTTCAATCTCATTACATTGTTTATTCAGGAATCGGCAGATAAACATATCCCCTCAAAAACTAGTCGCTCAGTTTCCTCTGTCCCTTGGATAACACCTGAAATAAGGAGGAAGATTCGCAGAAAAAAATGCAACTCATGCAAAAGCTAAAAAGACTGGTAGTGCAAAATTTAGATCTAAATTTGAATCTTTACGGAAAGAGATCAAAGCTGATATCAGGAAGCAGCATGATCTTTACGTGAACAACTTGGTAGGAGATGTTAAGGCTAATCCTAGAGATTTTTACAGGTACATAAACAGTCAGAAAAAAGATACCCAAGGTATTCCCCCGTTGAAAAAGAGAAATGGAAGTGGAATTGCACAATCCGAATTTGAGAAGGCGGAAGAATTTAATGGTCAGTTCTCGGATGTCTTCACTAAAAGTGAATACAAACAGGTCCCTCTTACGGATAGATCTGCCCCATTCATGCATGATATTGTGGTCACAAAGGAAGGGGTGACCAAACTTCTCAAAGGTCTAAACCCGTCTAAAGCCTTAGGGCCTGATGAGCTTCATCCCAGAGTCCTAAAGGAACTGGCTGTGGAATTAGGGCCAGTATTCGCCCATCTCTTCCAGCAGTCAATTGATACAGGTGAAATTCCTAAAGAATGGTCTCTTGCTAATATTTGCCCCCTGTTTAAGAAGGGCGACAGGTCACTTGCCCGCAATTACCGCCCTGTTTCTTTGACATGCATTCCTTGTAAGCTTCTTGAACATATTGTATGCTCAAATATTATGGCCCATCTTGATGAACATGAACTCTTGTCGGACAGGCAACACGCATTTAGGAAATGGCATAGCTGTGAAACTCAGTTGACTACAGTGATAAATGACTGGGCCAAAATCTTAGACAAAAAAGGCCAGGTCGACACTTTTATACTCGATTTTGAAAAGGCTTTTGATACTCCTCCCCATGAACTCCTTAAAAGCAAATTGTTTAGCTATGGAATAGGTGGAACAACACTGAATTGGATAAATGCTTTCCTTTGTTTCAGACAACAAAGGGTAGTGGTTAATGGTATTAAATCGGATTGGGCTCCAGTTGTGTCGGGTGTCCCTCAGGGCACCGTTCTCGGCCCTTTGCTGTTTACCTTGTATATAAATGACATCTCAGCAGACATTGAGTCTGAAATAAGACTCTTTGCTGATGATTGTGTTTGCTATCGTGAAATCAAGAATGAAGAAGATACATTGAAACTTCAGAGAGACATTGATCGTTTAGGCAGTTGGGCTAGGAAATGGGGAATGAGATTTCAACCCGTCAAATGCAACATGATGCAGCTGACAAATAAACGGTCTAGTAAGATACAGGCTAACTACACCCTTGAGGGCACTGTACTGGAAAACGTTGAAAGCATAAAATACCTGGGTGTAACTATCACAAATGATTTGAAATGGAATACTCATATTTCCAATGTCTGTACAAAGGCTAACAGAACTCTCGGATTCTTAAGGAGAAATTTGTATTCTTGTCCCCCAGATGTGAAAGAAGCAGCTTATAAAGGACTGGTGCGGCCGGTCTTGGAATATGGAAGCTCAGTTTGGGACCCTCACACTCATGGCCTCCAGGAAGAATTGGAAAAGGTACAAAATCGTGCGGCAAGGTTTGTGACGGGAAATTATGTTTTTGAAACTGGGAGCATGACTGGCATTTTAGGTCAACTGAAATGGGAATCTCTTAAGAAAAGGAGGAAGGATAGTAGACTTATATTGCTATACAAAGGTCTAAAGGGTAAGGCCAGAATACCCACAGATGACCTTATCCCAAAGAATAGGCGTTGTAGAAATCAACACTCTTTGGCTTTTCAGATACCTTCAGCTAGCAAAGAAGCGTACAAAAGTAGTTTCTTTCCACAGACTATCAGGGACTGGAATGACCTCCCTGATTCACTTATCTCCTCTGCTGAAATGTCTGATGACTGTGTGTCCAAGTTCGCTACACTCGTGCGTTCAAGGGACTAATTTCTCCCCCATCCGAACCCCCTGGTGAAATAATGTCATTTGGCGTGTCACCAGTAAACTATTCAGATTCAGATTCAGATTCAGATCTTCTTAACAGTATTTTGATTTATTTGGCCCCTTTGGGAATATGAGTCTTTGATTTAGACGACACAGATGTAAATTCTTGAAATTGCAGCAAAAATGTCTGGCTTTCGCTGCCAGTTTTGTAAAGGGTCACTGATGAAGGTTCATTACCCGAAATTGTACAATATGGCCCATCTTCTCGCTTTGAATGTTTTACTGCTTCCCAAGGATCTAACAATTATTTTTATCTACTCTGTGTATAAAACTTCCAGATCTTGTGATGGTGTATGCCTAAATTGATTACATAGCATATGGAGCCAAATTTTTGACAAAACTTTCGCTGATGATTTCACAAGGAACTATGCCTAATGGTTTGTAAGTTTATTTGTAAATCATGAAAGAATAACCATTTTTGTACTAAGTCTGAAAATTTGGGGTCTTTGTAAGCAATATTTACAAAGTTACACTCTGATTTTCATTCATTAACCATTTTACAATTGCATGGTAAAGCGGTTGTTACGTTATAAAACTAAGCATGCCTGTCTTATTTTGCAAGAACACTAATATTCTACCAGGACGGTTTTACGAACAAAGCTTGCTAGTGCGTTCCTTTTATGAGGTATGCATGTCTTAAAGCACTGCAGAGTCACCCATGGCTTTGAATTCTGCCAAAACGTGGGTTGGCATTCCATCATACAATTTATGGTTTGGTTTCTCAGCACAGAATACCATAGGGGACTGGGACTTCCACATAGAAGCTTTTACTGATAGGCTATCTCTCACAGTTCATCTTCATGATATTTCAATCCTCTTGTATAGGCTTTAAGTCAAGGGAATCACCAGGACATTCAAAGACAGACATTCCTCTAATATCAATAATGTGTTTTGCGGGTTTAGGATAAATACAAAGAACACTGCCTTGCATAAATAGATCTACTTTTTTCCCAATCGTTTATCGACATGTTGATTTCCATGACTTAATCACTATAGAAGAGGTTTGGAATATCACGAAGAGGAGATGTGAGTCATTGCCTAACAATAAATTTAGTCCATTATGGTATTCGGTGCGGAGGAACAAATCAATCATGAAACTTTTGTTTGAATTGATGCTTTGCGTCCCAGTCAACAGCATTGGTCATGCCGGGACGTTGCCTCCATTTTATGGGACTTTTGCCCAACAATAGGATGTCATGACACTCAGACACTCAAAATGCGCTTCATAAATATAAACACCCAACTAAGCCAATAAGGCTTACATGTATGGATGGTTTGACTAAACCACTTTTCCTGGACAGGCTCAGACATGAGCGGTTACGCAGTAATCAGATGTTCGGTCATTAGAGTAGAAGCTTTGCCTGGAGGCACAAGCAGCCCACCTATTTCTCCTAGGCACCAATGGGCGGGGGCCCATTTTTTCCACATGACCACCCTGAAACTGTATGATGAAATGCCAACCCATGTTTTGGCAGAATACAAAGCCATGGGTGACTCCACATTGCTTTAAGACATGCTTACCTCATGAAGGAAAAAGTACAAGTAGGCAACGATCAGGAAGATGCGCAATCATAAAAAGATTCCCTTTCCAAAAACCGAGGTGGGGAAAAACTAAATTAACAACCAGGGGCCAGTTGTTCAAAATTAACGATGTTGTTAGGGTTCATTACCCGAAATTGTACAATATGGCCCATCTTCTAGCTTTGTATTTTTACTGCTTCCAAAGGATCTAACAATTATTTTTATTAGATGCGACCACTGGAGAAGGAAGACTATTCCACAATGGAATAGTCCTTGGGAAGAATGAATTCTTCAGGGCATCACTATAGGACATGTATCTTGTGTACTGTGGAATTTCACAATCCGAATTTGAGAAGGCGGAAGAATTTGATGGTCAGTTCTCAGATGTTTTCACTAAAAGTGAATACAAATACAAATGTCTGGCTTTCGCTGCCAGTTTTGTAAAGGGTCACTGATGAAGGTTCATTACCCGAAATTGTACAATATGGCCCACATTCTCTCTTTGAATGTTTTACTGCTTCCAAAGGATCAAACAATTACATTTTATTTGCTATTACTGCAGCTGGTGTTGTGCCGTGTGGCGGCCCTAAAAAGTCTCCCCGTACATCATCCATAGTGCAGATTATATTTTTCTTTTGATCCTTTGAGATCAGTGAAAATATTTGGAAATGTACAAGTAGGCAAAGATCAGGAAAAGGCGCAATCAGCAAAAGATTCCCACTCCAAAAACCCAAGGTGGGAAAAAAACAAACAAACTAACAATCAGTTACCTATACCGTAAAAACATTTCGTAAGCCGAATGAGCAGCTATTTTCCCAAAAGGTGGCCAATCAGTTACCTTAACTTAACTAAAAATATGATAACATACATAAGGCGCCAACAACACAAAAATATTAAACACCAAGACATAAAACAAAAAGAACCACCACAGAAGTATCGACTTGGAACGATCAGTAACAAAAAGTTACTGGCGGGCTTAAATCGATTTTACACGGCCGTAACCTCACCCTCAGCTTCTGCAGTGGTTCATAACATTTAGTTAGTTCTTCGGTCCTCGTGGTGAATCTCTAACTAGTCAATGCATCAAGAACAAACAAATAAATCATGATTAACATCCTGATGAATCAAAAACCAGGACTCACAGATTCAGTAAGCTGCCCGACGATGGAGATCCCTGGGCGCCGAATAACTAACTAACTCCGGAGCAAAAGAAAAACATCAGTTGGACCCCGGTGGGCCAAGCAACAGACAAGAAGCTCCGGCCCCAACCAACTAAAATGAATAGGTTTAAGTCGGGGCCATCATAGAGTGTGACGCCCGACCCACCGGCGTGCAATTAAAGAAGGCAGCGTAGTTATCAACCATGATTGGGTTAAAAACTAAGCATGCAGACTGTCGCATAACATTCAAGTTATAACCTATACGTCTGTAACGTGTTATGATTTTTCTAAACTGAAAAGAAAAATCATTACTTCCTATAAGTTTCTTGAATTTGTAAACCAAGTCACCATAAAATTCTGGTTCCGAAAGGCCCTCATTTAAAAGCGTCTTTAACCCAACATTATATTTGGAAATCAATTCATAGTGTCTACGATAAAATTTAGAAAAGGATTGTCGAAGTTTATGATACCGATAGCCCTGTTGGAGAAGTTTGGCCGTTAAACATTTATTTCGAGCGTTGAAGTCTGTAACATGATTGCAGACTCTAGCAAACCTAATAAGTTGCGAAATGTATACGCCATAAGAAGCACGGCGAGGAACGTCACCATCCAAAAACGGAAAGTTTACATAAATTTTAGAAGAAACAAATCCATTTGCAACAGAAAGATGTAGATCTAAAAAGGGGGCTTCGGTATCCGAGGTATTGGCTTTGTTCAACTGTAGTTCAGGTGGATAAATTTGATTGACCATACCTTCAAAATAAGGGTTGTCAATGTTCAGAAGGTCATCGAGGTACCTAGAAATGGAATTAAAAGCCTCGATAACGTCAGCTTGATTATCATGGCTAAGAGAATCCATGAAATCTCTTTCGTAGCAGTATAAAAATAAATCAGCTACGAGAGGTGCGCAATTTGTACCCATCGGAATTCCAACAATTTGTCTGTATAACTTGGTCCCAAATCTAATATAAATTTATCCAGGAGATAGGATAATGCGTCGCACACATTCTGACATGACCAAAGTGTATATCTACTTTGGTCAGAGGAAGTGAAAAAAGCCTTTCTGTCATTACATGCTAAATAAAGTGAACCATAGTTTTTAATGCCCTTTTGAAGGTCCACTCTATCAAATCCAGAAGTTTTTCTTTAATTAAATTATGTGGTAATGTTGTATACAGAGTAGAAGAATCATATGTGGACAAGCTCGTCGCACGGAACCCTCGACACTTCAATTTACTGAGCACCTCACCAGATTTTTTTATTGACCAAAACCAATTTTTATTTGAAGTTTCATACACTGTCTCACAGTATCTTATAACATGAGATTTGATAGCAGTAAGACAGGAAGTTAATAATTTAGAAAGTTCAGTAGTAGTACAAGAGCTAGAATTTGCAATAAATCTAGCTTTGTATGGTCTTTTGTGAAGCTTAGGTAACCAGTACATCGTAGGAAGTTTGTCTTGGCCTCCATTGACACAAACAGAAAACTTAACAGGTAAATCGTTTAAGTGGGCATTAACTACAGACATTTCATCAGTATCTGTCTCCAGATAAGCCCTGGTGCCATCAAGCTCCTGTTTTAAGGTGTTAACGTAGTGTAGCCTACAAACGACGACAACATTGTTTGCGGCTTTGTCTGCCGGAACCAAGACATACTTTCTGTGAAATTCTTGGATACCCTGCTTCAAATGCCTAAATGACGATTTGGGCTTAGGAGGTAAAAGATTAGTATTTTGTGAATAAAACTTTATACGTTTATCCACGATAGTGAAGATACTTCTTTTCCATTCTTTAAGAGTATTATCCTCAACCCCCTCTCGTTTACACCATCGATTACCGAAATCATTCAATGCAGATGCAATCTCCTCTCTACATTTGTCGAAATTAATGTAGGAAGGGAATCTATATTTCGGACCTTTAGAAACAGTTTTGCGAATTCTAGAATCCGAAATTATTTTTTAAATTTCCAGTAACTATATGTCCGGCTGGTTGATAAACAAATTTTGAATCTTTACAATCTCAAGACTTAGGAGTATTTGCAAGGATATCAAGATCAGAAACAAGTTTATTGAAATTAAAAATAGTATTTCTGATTAATTTATTATATTTGTAGCAAATAATAGGAGGTTCTGAATTTTGGAAGTACGTAGGTATAGACTGTATCACTGATTTATCCTGGAATATGCTTGGTAAATCAATAAAGTCAATTCCTTTATTAATGTAAGGAATTTTAATAAAACTTCTAATGTGATTAGATTCGGAATCGATAAATGGACGGAGAGCATGCTGAGTATAACATCTTGTTAATAGTGCAGCGTCATACATTTGATCATTTCTATCGTAAAATCTATTAGCCTCTGTGTCCAAGGAACGTAATATAGCAATAGGTAGAGAACTAAGATAAGACAGCATTGGATGTCGACCGTGAATCCTTAGTTTAACAGCTAAATCATTAAGGGAAGTATTTCAAATATATTGTATGTTAAGAATCACCATCTTAACAGAATTTAGAATATTTGGCCTTTTGGAATATTAGTCTTTGATTCAGACTACACTTGTTTAAATTCTAGAAATTGCAGCAATCATGAATGTCTGGCTTTCGCTGCCAGTTTTGTAAAGGGTCACTGATGAAGGTTCATTACCCGAAATTGTACAATATGGCCCACATTCTCTCTTTGAATGTTTTACTGCTTCCAAAGGATCTAACAATTATATTTTTTTCCTCTTATGGATAGATCTGTCCCATTCATGCATGGTATTGTGGTCACAAAGGAAGGGGTGACCAAACTTCTCAAAGGTCTAAACCCGTCTAAAGCCTTAGGGCCTGATGAGCTTCATCCCAGAGTCCTAAAGGAACTGGCTATGGAATTAGGTCCGGTATTCGCCCATCTCTTCCAGCAGTCAATTGATACAGGTGAAATTCCTACAGAATGGCCTCTTGCTAATATCTGCCCCCTGCTTAAGAAGGGTGACAGGTCACTTGCCCGCAATTACCGCCCTGTTTCTTTTACATGCATTCCTTGTAAGCTTCTTGAACATATTGTATGCTCAGATATTATGGCCCATCTTGATGAACATGAACTCTTGTCGGACAGACAACACGCATTTAGGAAATGGCATAGCTGTGAAGCTCAGTTGACTACAGTGATAAATGACTGGGCAAAAATCTTAGACAAAAAAGGCCAGGTCGACACTTTTATACTCGATTTTGAAAAGGCGTTCGATACTCCTCCCCATGAACTCCTTAAAAGCAAATTGTTTAGCTATGGAATAGGTGGAACAACATTGAATTTGATTAATGCTTTCCTTTGTTTCAGACAACAAAGGGTAGTTGTTAATGGTATTAAATCGGATTGGGCTCCAATTGTGTCCTCAGGGCCCCGTTCTCGGCCCCTTGCTTGCCCTTGCTGTTTTCCTTGTATATAAATGACATCTCAGCAGACATCGAGTCTGAAATAAGACTCTTTGCTGATGATTGTGTTTGCTATCGTGAAATCAAGAATGAAACTTCATACATTGAAACTTCAGAGAGACATTGATCGTTTAGGCAGTTGGGCTAGGAAATGGGGAATGAGATTTCAACCCGTCAAATGCAACATGATGCAGCTGACGAATAAACGGTCTAGTAAGATACAGGCTAACTACACTCTTGAGGGCACTGTACTGGAAAACGTTGAAAGCATAAAATACCTGGGTGTAACTATCACAAATGATTTGAAATGGAATACTCATATGTCCAATGTTTGTACAAAGGCTAACAGAACTCTCGGATTCTTGAGGAAAATTTGTATTTTTTCCTTTTTTTCATTCAGTTTTACGTCCCTTTCAAGATTATTTCAGCTCATATGAGACGGGCCAATCAGTAGGTGGGGCGAAAACGGGAGAACCCCGAGAAAAACCACCTGGCACACCCGCAAGCAGAACTTGGCTTGTCTCACATGTGGCCAGAGCGGGGCTCGAACCCACACTAGACACAGCGGTGAGGTGATCGAGTGATCAAGAAACAGCGTTCTTAACCGCTCGGTCTCGGGGGCCGCCAATTTGTATTCTTGTCCCCCAGATGTGAAAGAAGCAGCTTATAAAGGACTGGTGCGGCCGGTCTTGGAATATGGAAGCTCAGTTTGGGACCCTCACACTCATGGCCTTTTGATGGCCTCCAGGAAGAACTGGAAAAGGTCCAAAATCGTGCGGCAAGGTTTGTGACGAGAAATTATGTTTTTGAAACTGGGAGCACGACTGGCATTTTAGGTCAACTGAAATGGGAATCTCTTAAGAAAAGGAGGAATGATAGTAGACTTATATTGCTATTCACCATTTTTGCATTATCGGCTGGTTTCCTGCTGACAAAAATCAATATTGGAAAAACAGGTAACCAGAACCCCCCCTCAGGGGGGTTCGTGGTTACCTGTTTTTCCAATATTGACTTTTTAAAGCTGGGAACCAGCGAATAATGCAAAAATGGTGAATACAAAGGTCTGAATAGTTTAAAGGGTAAAGCCAGAATATCAACAGATGACCTTATCCCAAAGAATAGGCGTTGTAGAAATCAACACTCTTTGGCTTTTTAGATACCTTCAGCTAGCAAAGAAGCGTACAAAAGTAGTTTCTTTCCACAGACTATCAGGGACTGGAATGACCTCCCTGATTCACTTATTTTCTCTGCTGAAATGTCTGATGACTGTGTGTCCAAGTTCGCTTCACTCGTGCGTTCAAGGGACTAATTCCTCCCCCATCCGAACCCGGATCCGAACCACCTGGTGAAAAATGTCATGTGGCGTGTCACCAGTAAACTATTCAGATTCAGATTCAGATAATTGTATCTGCTTGGATTTCTTTTCTCATCTAAATTCCCAAACTCTATTTTTACGAAACTCTTGGAGAATCGACTATGGAGATAACATCTTGGGCGAAATGACTCGTTACATGTCTATAGAGACAGTCACTTTAAAAAAAAATCATGAGAGTTACTTCCCCTAAATTCTACTTTTATTTTGACATTTGCCCTAATCAGCTAATTTTGTCCCTGATAGCACTTGCAATGTAAGTATGGTATTTGCACCCTCCCCTTCCCTTTATTCAAGAGTAGTAGTGTCCTAAGGATTATGGATCCGAGGGTGAAAGAGAGGATTCGGATCCTATGTTATATTGGACACGAGGAGAGGTCAGAGGAGGAAGGACTGATTGGATGAATTTAGCACCAATTAGGCCAAGTAGAATCTCTTTATATAGGGACTGCCTGTGAGAGATGCTATTCAATTTGATAACATTGATTGTCAACAATGTTACCAAATAACCTAGACAAAGGATTGGGTCTTCTTGTGTTTTCATTAATGAAGCTAGGTGCAGCCACTTATTATTTTTTTTAATTTCGATAAATTTTAGAATACAAGAATAATTTGCTTCTCTGGGTGTGAATCTCTAGCAGGCTATCTATATATACTGTCATACGCCCTCGGGCCTCGGGGACATTTAAGGCAGGTGAGCGCTGTCTAGCTTGGTTAGCCGAAAAAAAAAAAAAAAAAATGATAAAAGCATGATAGTGAAGGGGATAAAAGATGATAGGTTAAAATAGTGAAGAGGATAGGTTAAAATAGTGAAGGGGATATTAAAATCAGGTTTAAAACAACAATGTTTGGGTCTAAGGTTTGGAGTGTTGCTGTTTGCTCACTATGACCTTCAATGAATCAAGGTCCTGCAAACTTACAACAGCTTCAGGTAGTGCATTCCACTGACCTATGGCCAGTACATGTACATGTAGTAGTTCTCTTATTCAAATATATTTTTTATCCAGTAGCCTATAACATGTTATAACTTGCATTCAATGATACATGTGAATCTTAATTGACTTTTACTTGACCGATATACTTGTAGATCTAAATAAATAAATCATGTGACATTTTTAATGACTGCCAGTATTTCAACAGCAATGTCATAACAAAAAATAACAGAAATACCCAATCTCCCATTTTATGGGAGTAGTATACATGAATCTTCTTACATTACTGAAGTTGTTCTTTGAATTTTAATCGTCACTTCAAAAGTTCCATACATGCAAAATAATTCTTGTCTTGGCACACAATCTTTTTATGATTTATCATCAAAATTAGTCAAGCAGTTATTAGGGATGCAACAATGTCTCAAAAGATTTGTGCAGATCATTTACTGCTCATTTCCTGGAGTCTGCCTGATGATCAGCGAGGTACAGTGAAGTCTGAACTAAAGTATACACCCTTGTGCACATCATGTGCTCGCCATGTGCACTTCGCGTGAGCTTAATCTGAGACATAAGTTGCACCTGATTTTCAATTCAAGTGCACTCCAAGTTCTGGCACCTCTATACCCCTACCTGTACCTGTATTTCATTTTGGCTGGTGTTTGATGATACCACATACCTGTATTTGCTCTATCAGCAGTATAATGAAATGGTTTTGATAGAAAGAAAAAAAAAGAAACAGTTTGTCTTATTTTAAGCTTGTCTTATTTTTATTTTTCCCGTATTATATTATGTCATCTCTAATTTATTGTTCCTTTGGGGGGAAATAAGCTATTAATAAATAACATATATATTTTTCCTTTCTTTATATTTTTGTTTCTAGTTCTTTTTTTGTTCATTTAATCTCATCTTTTGTGTTCTTTATTACTTTCTTTCTTTTTAATCTTCTTTTTTCTTTCTTTGCAAAAAGGTGTCAATATAATCCTATTCCGCAAGGTTTTAACAAAGGAATGCATGCAAATGTTTATATATCCTAAAATTTAGGATATTGTTTTCAGAACATAAACCAATATTTATTTATTTATTTATTTATTTATTTATTTATTTATTTATTTTTTTTTTTTCATTTATTTATTTCTTTATTTATTTATTTGATTCAATTAAAATAAGAGCACTGCCCTTGAGGTCGAAAGACAACAGTCAATGGTTTTCAAGCGAACAAAATCATGAATCATTAATTTCAGATAGTCTTCTTTTGAATAAATTTAAGATCGATTTAAGATCGATCAAGTATCCTCAATATTTTATCCAGAACAAATTTGTGAGAAAAAAAAATAAAGAAGCTTAAACTTCAAGGTTTATGGTCCTTTAATCAATTTTATCACCTGTCATAAAATATGAGCAATAACCAATTATGAAGCGTGCCTGATATTAACAAGGTGAGATAAGACGTGTTAATCATGAAGAAAATTCATTTGTTCTTACCTGGGACTGGTTCAGTAAATAATTGAATGGTTCTCAGGAAAATGTTGACTGGTTATTAAGACAGGTAACTAAAAGATTTTCATGCTGGTAACAGGTGAAGAAAAATTGACAAAAATAAGACACTGGGCAACATTCATTCATTCATTCATTCAAAATATAAAAGTTAAAAATAAAATAAAGTTTATAATTATATTAATTATCTATTGTTTTAGGAATTTATACAAGTTATTATCATTTAACAGCATTCGAGTATTCTATACAATATGCGTATCTCAGAAACCAAACATACTTTTATTAAAACCAAACCGATCTGAAACCAATTATGAAGTGTGTCTGATATTAACAAGGTGAGATACATGTAAGTATCATTCATTCATTCATTCATTCATTCATTCATTCATTCATTCATTCATTTAAAAGATAAAAGTTGAAAATAAAATATATATTTTTAGTACATCTATTATTTTTTGTTTAAGAAAATGCAAAATAATTTATATCAAGTTAATATCAGTTAATAGTATTTGAGCATACTATGCAATATGTGTATCTCAGGTAAAAAGAAACCAAACATACTCTAATTATAACCAAACCGATAAATTTGTCTATTGAAACAAATTATGAAGTGTGTCTGATATTAACAAGGTGAGATAAGTATAATTCATTCATTCATTCATTCATTCATTCATTCATTCATTCATTCATTCATTCATTCATTCATTCATTCATTCATTCAAAAGATGAAAGTTGAAAATAAAATAAATTTGTGTATTATATTTATTATTTATTGTTTAGGAAGATGCAAAATAATTTATATCAAGTTAATATCAGTTAATAGCATCGAGCATTCAATATGCGTATCTCAGGTAAAAAGAAACCAAACAGTCTCTAATCATAACCAAACAGATTAATTTGTCTATTGAAACCAATCATGAAGTGTGCCTGATATTAACAAGGTGAGACAAGACATGTTAATCATTCTGTTAGTCACTGAGCACTTGAGTGGCAAACAAACAGACAGTATGGTACAGGTATACCTGTGTGACATTATATACTCCTGTACCGTCTTGAAATGCCCTTTAAGTTCAATGTCATTTATTTATTTATTTATTTATTTATTTATTTATTTATTTATAAGTTGCTAAGTTTGAGTACATGAATCAGAAAGGAAAACGATTAAATAACCTGTATAAAAACTTATTTTAAGGAAGCCCCATTCAAACCATCTAATACAACATTTGAGAGAGAGAGAGAGAGAGAGAGAGAGAGAGAGAGAGAGAGAGAGAGAGAGAGATTTTTTTAATTTCCGTTAATCTTCTTTCGATCAAGAATCCTCAATATTTTATCCAGGACAAATTTGTTCATTATGCTCAATAAAATTAAAGAAGCTTAAACTTCGAGGTTTATCGTCCTTTAATCAACCGTGACTTTATCACCTGTCATAAAAGCAATAACTCATCTATAATCATTTTCCAGTGGACGCATATCTATTGTAAAATACAAATACAAGAGCTTTTGTTTTTTACCTGGGACTGGTTCAGTAAATATTCGAATGGTTCTCCGGTTAATGTTGACTGGTTATCTAGACAGGTAAATGTGAGAAATTCAGAGATATTATTTTTGAAAATGCACTACAACTATGGCAAAAAAACACATGTAGCTTGCTTACAGTGCAACTTGTGCGCTCATTTATTGTGTATAACTGTGTGACATTATATACTCCTGCCATGTCTTGAAACACAATGCCGTGGTGTTTATAAATTAATTAATTATTTTAGTTTATAAAATTGCTAAGTATGAGTGCATGAATAAGAAAGGAATGAAAAAGTATCCCGTATAAAACCTGAAGCACGCCTCAATCAAACCATGTAGTACAATATTGTAGCAGGAGAGAGAGAGAGAGAGAGAGAGAGAGAGAGAGAGAGAGATGGTCTCTGTCAATTTCCGGTAGCCTTCTTCTGAACTAAATTATAGTCGATCAGGAATCCTCAATATTTAACCAGGACAAATTTGTTCATTTTGTTCAATAAAATTAAAGAAGCTCAAACTTCATGGTTTTTGGTCTTTTAATCCAATTATCACCTGTCATAAAATATGAGCAATAACTCATCTGCAATCATTAACCAGTAGGCGTGTGTCTCATGTACAATAATACAATTAAAGAGAGCTTTTGGTTTAACGTGGGACTGGTTCAGTAAATATTCGAATGGTTCTCAGGTAAATGTTGACTGGTTATCTAGACAGGTGACTGTGTGAAATTCAGATATATCATATGATTTTAAAAATGCACTAAAACTATGTTGAAACACATGTAGCTTGCTTACAGTGCAACTTGTCGCTCATTTATTTTGTGCAGTTGGCTCATGACACAGCTCAAACGGTATTAAAGGCAAATCCCGCATCGCTCATGGAATATCTTGCTTTCACACAGTCTGCTCAGGGACTATTGTTTTATATAGTTACATTGTTTCTCATAAACTTATAAAACAAATCAGCAGTATTTTGTTCAATTAAATCATTTCATTTTCCAATTACATGCATTGGTTTGATTGTCACACAAATGCATCCTATAATAATTACCTGTAAAATCGAAATGACACCTGAGCTAACAGCAAGTGCACTTTCGGCTCAGATAGGAATCGTGCACCTGGAGTTCTAGGTAAGTGCACTTGACTCTCAGAGCTCGTGCAAAGTGATGTGCACCTGAAGTTCAGAGAATGTGCTCACCATGTGCACTTTCTGTATACTTTAATTCAGACCTTACTGTATCTTGTGTATGGACATGTTAATTTGATGTGCATAATACCTAAATTACCTATTCTAGGGCTAAGTTTAAAGCTTCATTTATAATGACAAACACAATGAAATTTGACTTTTAGCTGATTGTCTTTGTTTTCATCAAATATTTATGAGTCCCAAAGTTAAAGCTTTTATTCATCTTTGAGTTATTGTGGATTCACAGATTAGTTTGAGCCAGTCTGGTTTGGAAATGCATTGAGTCTGACATGTTTTTACATGACACTGTTCATATTCCATTCATCCTCTTTCAGTATAAGATGGACTGCTGTACAGTCCTGGAACTGGGCATTGTTGTGTGCCTTCTGGTACAGATCCTAAGACTGGTATTTACAGATTGTGACCTTCAACTTCAGTGGGCAGAAAAGTTTGGTAAATCAACAGGTATTGTTTTGTGTATCTATTTACATTACTTATATAGGTCAACCTCACTATATGGCTATCTTTGGGGTACATAGAAACAAATTGTGTGAAGGTGAAACTGTGTTATAGAGGTTCTAACAATTAATAGACATAAAATAATCATTTTGGTAGCTAAAATGGTTGCATTTTATAATGTAAACTATTTTATAGTAAGATACATTATAATGAGATTGAACTGTACTTGCATTTTTTTTTTGCTTATGTAATACTCTTAATATCATAAAGTCACTAATGCTAACAATTTCTTTTTGGAGATAATAGAAAACTTCTATGATTATGAGAAAATGAAGGAAACAATTTTTTTATGAAAATGCATATTTTGGATGTATTAAATTAATAGAACTTCTGTGGAGGTTGTCCACTTAATGATAAAAATGGCAGTTTTAGATAGATTTTCTTACAAAAGTATTTTCTAACAAAAAACATGATTCTACACATATACATGTATCTCCATTATGGTGAATCAGAGAATCTTAGCTTTTCAAACAAATGGCCTATTTTCAAATAAAATGGGAATTTATAGCTCACCTGAGCCGTAAGGATGACCACCTGAGCTTACAGTATAGCATTAATTAGTCTGGCCTTCATCAATTGTCTGGCTATCTTCATCAGAGGAGCATTTGCAGGATCATTGGACCTTTAGTTTTTCCACATTTCCTCATAAAATTTTATTCCTGATCATGCTTAAGATCAAAATTGTATTTCTTTGACAGGAACCCTAGCCAGGAAAGTAGTATGGATCACCGGCGCCTCTAGTGGTATAGGAGAATATCTGGCCTATGAAATGGCCAAGGCTGGGTGTCGTCTGGTACTGTCGGCTCGGAGAGAACAGGAACTAGAAAGAGTCAAGAAAGAATGCCTCAGTATGTACACTACAGGATTATTTGAGCCGCGACGCGAGAAAACCGGTCTTCGGGGTTTCCGACCAGGTCTGACACAAATCGACATGTACAGTCACAGAAGCAGGCTAGAAGCTTGAAATTTCGGATTTAAGAAGAAGAGAAATTATACTATCCGTGTAGCGAAAACAAAGGCGCTGATCAGCTTCGCGGTTACCGCGAAGCTGATCTGCGCCTTTGTTTTCGCCTAGGCAAAAATCCGGTTTTCTCACGATGCGGCTGATTTAAAACAAACTAGAGTTGAAACTATATGTGAGCCACCTCATGAGAAAACCAACAATGTGGTTTTTGAATAGGTCTGACACAAATTGGGCTGTACAGCCACCGAAGACAGCTAGAAGCTTGAAATTGCGGACTGGGGAAGAAGAGGGATTGTACTTTTGGAGTAGCGAAAACAAAGTCGCTGATCAGCTTCGCGGTTACTGCAATGCTGATCTGCATCTTTGTTTTCGCCTATGCAAATTGTTGGTTTTCTCATGAGGTGGCTCAGTTACAGTATATGTCTATAACATAAAAACTTTTAAGATGGCAAATTGTTTTATTGGTTTACCATTTTCTGTGGCTATGAAAGTAGCTGAATGTTTAAACTGAACAGAAACAAAACAGAAAAAATGCTTTCTTGTGACATGGCTAATATAAGGTCATGTTTGTATACACAGATGTTATTTTCTTTCATGGCAGCCCCTGTGGCTGAGCGGTTAAGAGCGCTGTTTCTTAATCACTCGATCATCTCACTGCCGTGTCTGGTGTGGGTTCGAGCCCCACACTGGCCACGTGACATGCCAAGTTTTGCTTGCGGGTGTGCCAGGTATTTTTTTTTTCTCTGGGTTCTCCCGTTTTTGCCCCACCTACTGATTGGCCCGTCTCACATGAGCTGCAAAAATCTTGAAAGGAACATAAAACTGAATTAAAAAAAAGTTATTTTCTTTCACAGCATTTGGTACATTGATGGATGATGATGTCCTAGTTCTGCCTCTAGATATGTTACAATATAGTCTACATAAACCAGCAGTAGATGAGGTGCTGGAAAGATTTAAACAGGTACTCGCAGATAAGACAGACCTTTTTGGAAAGGTCTGCCATTTTCCTCCAAAAATTCACGAAAAGATACAAATGCACCAAGGCTGAATATAGTGCTATGTCAAAATGAAATAAAATAACAGTAATTAAGAAGTGAAAATATTTTTGTGGCTAAAGAAATAGGGAAAATTAACTTACAAGAATTATAAGAAATAGACATCAGGCTTAGCAATTCTGCTTCCTATATCCTGACTGTCTAGTGGTCGATGAAGCCAGGGCGCTTCTCATCATTCCGAAGGTAAAATCACACCATTGATACGGCTGCAGGAGCACTTGGATAATTGGCAGAGGTATATAGCTAGCCCAAAGGCAAATAGCTACCATCTGAGCTATTGGTGTTTATTCATGTAAGTATCTGATTCTTAGATACAATGTTTTTGAATATTCAATCTCGTCAAAACATCTACTTCTGTTTAAATGTTTTTGGAAACCAATAAAGAGGTACACAGCTTTTATAGATGAGATGTACATATCTGATTACATTTTAGTACTATCCATTCCTAGTCCATTCTAGTATCTAATTATTTGTCTACTATTTTTGTAGAGCCTGTTCTATAATTAATTTTTTCTTACAGATTGACATTTTGGTGAATAATGCCGGGCAGTCACTTAATTGTTTTTTCCAGATTGATGTTCTAGTGAACAACGCCGGGCGGTCACAGAGAGCCATGTTTATCGATACAGACTTAGAAGTAGATCGGCAGATGTTTGACCTGAATGTACTCTCCATACTGTCTCTCACTAAATTAGTACTACCACATATGCTGGAGAGAAAACATGGACATATTGTCGCCATGAGTAGTATTGCTGGCAAAATGGGTAAGTTTTGCTTTATAATCTTGATTTTAAACATCATTATAAGAAGTGAGCATTTAAGAGTTTTTGACCAACCACAGTGATCAATTAAAATCATGAGTATATAGTAGGGATGGCAACAAATGCTAAAATCGGGATTCGAATGTTAGTATAGGATATTCATATATACATATATTTAATTATTGAGTGATACATATTATGTGCGGCATCGAATGAAGACAATATGAAAGAAAATATGATTTTACACCCTGATATATGTTCATTCTTGGGCTATAAAAGACGAATCTGACTTCTATTGTATATGTTATGCAAGAAAACAAACCCCTGATATTCGTGCCCAGCAAAAATATCAACCCGTCTCTGCATGTTCGCAAATAATCATGAATGAGTATGCGTTTTGCATCTATAGACCAATAATTTAGTTAGCAATTTATCCACGGCCGAGTTTTCTCATCTTAAAAGGCGTTCACACCTACTATTAAAGGTTATCTTCTCAATTTGAATCAACAAAGTGTCTGTCTGTTGATTAAGTCATCTCAATTTGCAAATGTGTCAAAACTTTAACCAAGGTTTTATTACTCAAAGCTCAGGTAGGAATAAGGGCTATTCCAGTTGAACATAGGTACCCCGGGAAGACGGCACTTTAATAAACTTCTATCGTAGGGTCCTTCGTTGGTTAAAATACTTCTGTACGTGGTGGGAGTTGGAGAAAAATTGCTTCTATAGGAGGTGGGGTATTTTTTCGTGTTGAAAATCGGTTCTAAGGTGTAAAATTCAATGCAATGCATAGAAGCAAATTAAACAGACTAAAAACCTTTCGTTCGCCCGATCCGACTTCGATTTTTTCCCGTGAGAGTGCATTGTCGCTGACAGGTAGCGCTTCACGCACTGACCTGTCGCAGTTGGCCATTGGGATCTGGGAAATTCATGCGGGATGCCCCAGCTTTCTTCGTGTGTCGTCTGTAGCCAAAATCGGCTATATCCCAAAAATCAAAGCGTCAAATGCGAGAGATCAAGATGAGGTATCGTCTGATCTCGCGAGAATGGTGAGAGTGCTCTCTGTCACGTTCGCGCTGGTGACATGTGCAAAAAAAACTGAATCAGGAAATTGTCAGCGATCGAGGTTGTTTTTTGGCATTTTAAGCCTAGAAAAGGCATTTGAACCGGGATTTTGGTCAGAAATCACAAATACAGACCTGTTGAAAGCTAAAATAGCGGCTCATTGATGAATTTAATGATGCTTAGACACAAAACGTAGCGATCCAACCCCTTAAAGTCGATACACCCCTAAAGTCGATACCATATTTCTTTTGTTCCTTGTCACGTTGGAACATCACCTTTCGCCACATGACTTTGGGAATCATTTTACTATCATAGTATCTTCACTCACAACTCAAAATAAAAGAAAATCTGGTTCACACAGGTAAGTTTCATATAAAAAAAATTATCTCCATGCCTATTTTCAGTATTTGCACTATTACCTTTTTTGTCCCAGGCTAAGCATTTATTTTTTCAGAAATAAACAACAGAAAGATTTTGATCTATGTACGTCTGCTGTTGTCTGCATTTCAGCCATAACAGTCTCGCATAACATTTCAAACAAATTAGGCATTTGATGAAAAAAATGTGTTTATCGGTCTTGTGCTGCTTATTGGTATGAGGAAGAATTTTGGATCTAGAAAAGTAAATTTTCACTCATTTTAATTCATCCCAAAATAGAATGCTAAATCCAACCAAATAAATGGCATTGTTGTGATACTTGAGAGAAGTGACTTAGTGTTTATAGCTTTATATTACGCCATTTGCAGCTATTCTTTTTAACTGTGCTCATCCTCAAGAGGAACAGACACAATTTTAGGCAAATTTAACAAGGGTAATCTACTTTTGCATGTATAATTGCTCTCATTCATTCTTGAAACAGTTTTTATTTGTTGTATTGTTATATGGTACTTCTTAAGTTTCACCTTAACATTTTAAACTAAAACTATTCTCCTTGGCTCCTAAAGAATGGGCGATGTCCTGAGGTATCGACCTTAGGGGTCTAGCAAGTCGCCATTTTGAATTTGGGGTCATCCAGAAAAAGCTGGCACTGAGGTGTCTTATGGGATTATTTTAAGTTTATTGGTGGACACTAATTGCCTAGGAGTTGATCTACATTGGTGAGTGTGGTTTAGTATTTTTATAATTTGATTTTCATTTTTATAAGGAATAACTTCTTATGGTATCGACTTATGGGGGTTCAAGGAACCCCTTAAAGTCGATACACCCCTAAAGTCGATACCATATTTGTTTTGTTCCTTGTCACGTTGGAACATCACCTTTCGTCATGTGACTTTGGGAATTTTTTTACTGTCAAAGTATTTTCACTCACAACTTTAAATGAAAGAAAATCTGCTTCACATAGGTAAGTTCCATATCAAAAACTTATTCCCATGCCTATTTTCAGTATTTGCACTATTACCTTTTTTGTCCCAGACTAAGCATTTAATTTTTCAGAAATAAACAACACAAAGATTTTGATCTCTGTACGTCTGCTGTTGTTTACATTTCAGCCATGGCAGTCTCGCATAACATGTGAAACAAATTAGGCATTTGACGAAAAATATGTGTTTATCGGTGTTGTGCTGCTTATTGGTATGGGGGAGAATTTTGGATCTAGAAAAGTCAATTTCCACTCATTTCTATCCATCCCAAAATAGAATGCTAAATCCAACCAAATAAATGGCATTGTTGTGATAATTGAGAGAAGTTACTTAGTGTTTATAGCTTGATATTACGCCACTTGCAGCTGTTCTTTTTAACCGTGCTCATCCTCAAGAGGAACAGACACAATTTTAGGCAAATTTAACAAAGGCATGCTACTTTTGCATGAATAATTGCCCTCATTCATTCTTGAAGCAGTTTTTATTTGTTTTATTGTGATATGGTGCTTCTTAAGTTTCACCTAAACATTTTAAACTAAAAATATTTTCCTTGGCTTCTGTAGGATGGGTGACCTCCTGAGGTATCGACTTTAGGGGTCTAGCAAGTCGCCATTTTGAATTTGGGGTCATCCAGAAAAAAGCTGGCATTGAGGTATCTTAAGGGATTATTTCAAGTTTATTGGTGGACAATAATTGCCTAGGAGTTGATCTACTTTAGTGAGTGTGGTTTGGGTTTTTTATCATTTGATTTTCATTTTTATAAGAAATAACTTCTTATGGTATCGACTTATGGGGGTTCAAGGATACTGACTTGTATCGCTCTCCCAAAGCAAGTATTAGCTTTTTGGAAAATGCAACATAGTGTTTTTTGAAGCCTGGAAAGTGGCGAAAAAGCGATTTTTTTGCAAAAAAAAAAAAAAAAAAAAAAAAAAAAATCAGTGGCACACGTTATTGGAAAAAAATAAATCTCAGCATAATAATGGTTAAGAGTGACTTTACACTTATAATTAATTGGATATAGCCCATTGTTGAAAATAGGCACAATAGTCATGAAAGCTGATGAGATTCAAACAAGCTTCCTTGTCCACATGGCTTGCTGATCAGGATGATAAAATGAAGATATATTTTCAAAAAATAGGTATTCAATCTTTATTATTATAGTGAGAACATTACTTTAATGACTTTTGGCAAAAATCACACAATACAGTTCCGTAAAACAGCAATACAAAAATTTACTTCTGTTCCTAAAAAATTCCCTCTTAATTTACTTCTATCCGTATTAAATTTTGCTTCTGTAGGAGGGTGTTTTATTGAAATGAACGGTTCTGTAGGTGGCTCAGTCGAGATGAAATTCACTTCTATAGGTGGAGGGTCAAAATTCAAAGTGCCTTCTTCCCCCCGTACTTATGTTTTACTGGAATAGCCCTAAGGATTAGTGTATAAAGTGATAAAACTATTTTGGTCTTTGAGTTTTCCCTTGAATAAATTCAATTTTTTATATGGTAGGTAAGAAAAAATCAGATATTCAAATCCAGAATTCGGATTCGAATATTCGAATGAAATGTGAATATTCAAACATTAGAATATTTGTTGACATCCCTAGTATATAGATACTGTTCTTGCAAATACATGTACATGCAATTTTAAGATGACACAAGGAAATACTTGACTGTAAATGAGATGACATTAGCAATTTTGGTTGGGTTTCTTTTATGAAGCAAAGCATAAATGAGCATAACTTTTTGCATGAGAAAAAATTATGTCACAACATAGGTTCTTAATGTTTCTCATTTCTATCTTCCAGCCATGCCAGGATCTGCCTCATATTTAGGTTCCAAACATGCAATTCAGGTAATTGTAAAGAAAATGAATGAATATTTCTTCTAAAACAGCAAAAAAACAACAACACACAAACACACAAAAACAAACATACAAACTACAACTCAAAATATGCTAAAACTTCTTGAGTGTTGGCCAGTTTGTCACTTTTTACCTGTAATGCACTTGTCATTTGTAACAACGGCCCCTCCAACCCTGGGGGAGGGTGGGGGATAGCTGTGGAAATGAGCGGGGCTTTGAACAAAGTTTTGCCACTGCCGTGTGGCGAAAATGCCCAGGTTTACTGTATATAGGCAAAAAGGGCAGTGAAATGAAAAGATAGCAGGTTACGGGGAGAAAACAGCAGTGGTTTCACCAATAAGCAGTCCCCGTAGGGTGGGGCTTTTAGCGGGGATACTCTGGACCAGAAGTCAAAGTCCCCGCTATTCCCCGGGGTTGTGGGCCATGATTACAAATGACTAGTGCATAATTGAAATTTAAATGCACTCTCTTTATAGCCCCGCTTTGGAAAAGTGGGGCTATACTGGATTCACCCTGTCCTTCCGTGATTCCGTCTTTCCGTGATTCCGTCTTTCCGTGATTCCGTGAATCCGTGAATATTTGGTTTCCACTCAATATCTTGAGAATGAATTGTCAGAATCTGACCAAATTTTGTATACACATCAACATTGACAAGGCCTAGCTTGGGTTTGTTACCTGTCATTTTTTGCAAAATTTTGACAGAGTTATGGCCCTTGATTTCAGAATTTCGTTTCCGCTCAATATCTTGAGAATGAATAGACAGAATCTGATCAAATTTTGTATGCACATCAACATTGACAAGAGCTAGCTTGGGATTGTTACCCATCCTTTTTTGCAAAATTTTGACAGAGTTACGGCCCTTGATTGACTTCATAATTTTTTCCGCTCAATATCTTGAGAAAGAATTGACAGAATCTGACCAAATGTTGTATGCACATCAACATTGACAAGATCTAGCTTGAGATAGTTGCCCGTCATTTTTCGCAAAATTTTGACGGAGTTATGGCCCTTGATTGATGTCAGAATTTCGTTTCCGCTCAATATCTTGAGAACGAATTGACAGAATCTAACCAAATTTTGTATGCACATCAAGGTTGACAGGATCTAGCTTGGGATTGTTGCCTGTAATTTTTCTCAAAATTTGGACGGAGTTACGGCCCTTGATTGGTCTCAAAATTTTGTTTCCGCTCAATATCTTGAGAACGAATTGACAGAATCTAACCAAATTTTGTATGCACATCAACATTGACAAGATCTAGCTTGGGTATGTTGCCTGTAATTTTTCTCAAAATTTTGACGGAGTTACGGCCCTTGATTGATCCCAAAATTTTGTTTCCGCTCAATATCTTGAGAATGAGTTGACAGAATCTGATCAAATTTTGTATGCACATCAAGGTTGACAAGATCTAGCTTGGGATTGTTGCCCGTCATTTTTTTTAAAATTTTGACAGAGTTATGGCCCTTGATTGACGTCAGAATTTCGTTTCCGCTCAATATCTTGAGAAAAGAATGGACATAATCTGACCAAATTTTGTATGCACATCAACATTGACAAGATCTAGCTTGGGATCGTTGCCCGTCATTTTTCTCAAAATTTTGACGGAGTTACGGCCCTTGATTGACGTCAGAATTTCATTATCTTGAAAACGAATTGACAGAATCTGACCAAATTTTGTATGCACATCAACATTGACAAGATCTAGCTTGGAATTATTGCCTGTCATTTTTCGCATACTTTTGACAGAGTTATGGCCCTTGATTGATGTCAGAATTTGTTTCTGCTGTATACCTTGAGAACAACTTGACAGAATCTTTTCATCTGCAGCAACATTAAAAAGATCTAGCTTGGGATTGTTACCTGTCATTGTTTTTCTCACCCTGGAAAAGCTCAGAAGCGGGGCTATAGTCAGATCCTCTGACAATTCTAGTTTTCATAGATAACAAATCCTGAAAAGTTTATGATACTACTTGTGCTTATTCTATATTTTTGCAGGGTTATTTTAACGGTATAAGGCCAGAGCTATATGACAAGAATATCAGTGTAACAACAATCTGTCCTGGACCAACTTTCTCTCATTTTCTAGAGTCAGCTTTTACTGGAAAACCTGGAGAGGTAAGAAAATCATACAGTATTGATATTCATTGACTGTAGAAATTACAGTTTGTGGTTGGAAAGTTGTTTAAAGTCAAATTTAAAATTAATTGTTAAAATTGTGTGTAAAAACTGTTCTGAGGACATGAAGACCAGGGGCAGATCCAGGATTTCTGGAAGGGGGGTTCAGATCCATCAAGAGGGGGTTCGTTTTCAACATTTTACCTGATTTTTCATAAATTTTCCCATGAAATTGAAATAAATTGGTCCCAGAGGGGGGTTCAAGCGAACCACCTGAACCCCCTCTAAATCCGCCACTGAAGATGCAAGCAATCTGAAGGATGTCTTAGCTAATCTCAGTGATCCAAGTCTTCGCTAGTAGTCTATAGGTGCAGAGAACAAATTATACAGTTTTCATGCAGCTGCTCAAAGGTTGCTTTCAATTTATTTTAGAGCTATGGGGTAAAAATGACTTCAGCAGACAAGAGACTAACTACAGAGCGCTGTGCACAGCTTTCGGCTATAGCTATTGCAAACAGACTGAATGAAGCATGGATCTGCCTACAACCAGTGCTACTGTTTGTCTACGTGGCTCAGTATTGCCCTACTATTTATTTTTGGTACGTATTTGTCATGGATAAATGAGGCATGTCATGAAAACAGCCACAGCTCAGCAGTTACAGCATCTGCTTCAGTAGAGGTAGCTTTGGGTTTGCGTTCCAGCCATGCCATACCAAAGGCGTAAAAAAATTAGCCACCTCATGGGAAAACCAACAATGTGGTTTCTGAACAGGTCCGACCCAAACCGGGCTGTACAAGCACAGAAAAGAGCTAGAAGCTTGAAATTTCGCATTTAGAAAGTAGAGGAATTGTACTATCCGTGTAGCGAAAACAAAGGCGCTGATCAGCTTCGCGGTTACCGCGAAGCTGATCTGCGTCTTTGTTTTCGCATATGCAGATTGTTGGTTTTTTCACGAGGTGGCTCAAATGGTGCCGGTGGCTACCTTGCTTGGGACTCAGCATTATAAGGTCAGCACTGGGAAATGCCTGTTATGTTGTTGACTAATATTTATCATGACTTAATAAAGGCAAATCGCCTATACCAAGGCCTTTAGGGGGAACATGTTAGAAAAAAAGTGCTATTTTTGTTGTGAATAGCAGTTCGTAGAAGCATTTTTGGACTAAGTGTCTGTTCCATATTACCATTTCTGATACAGACAAAAGTGTAAGGATGAATTTCTTCTGTATATTTCAGGTTATGTAATAAAGTTGGCATGAAACAAGCAAACAAGATGAGAGAAGGAAAATAGGATTAGTTGTCTTAAATAAGTATGAATTAACTTTGTTTAAACTAAGATGGAATTGAAGAGACTTGAAATTTTGGATTAGCAAGCTAAGGGATGATGTCACTGTCTTTCAAGCATCCATAGAGTGGAAACAATTGTGATGGCTTCTTTACCTTGTGTCATAGTTAAAAAGATATCAGTTTTCCAAGAAATTGGGCTTCGCAGGGCTTCAAGAAGTAATTTCAGTTGTTTCAGTTTCCATACTGACAGTACTTTTAAATTGCATAATGAGCATTCAAAACATGTAGTTTGCATAATGCAGTTGTAATAATGTCTTTTTGCTATAAACTACAACTTTTGATACTCATCTAGGCCAAAACTTAAGATTTGTTCAAAAACATAACTTCATGCCATTTTGTGCTTAATTAGGAAATCTTACATATTGTTTGTACGGTATAGTTTACTTGCCTGTAACAAAATGCATGTAATTTCAACTTCCTTTTGATCTGCATATACATTTGGAGTATATAATGGTTGGAATGAATATGGTAACATTGTTTTGTATTTCTGGTTTCTTGATTGCATTATTTATATGCATTTTCTATGCATTTTTGCCATATGTGTGCCTTTACGCAAACTGTCTAAATGAAAGTGGCGTGTAGCTGCATTTGTAATGTATTGAGGCTTAACCTCCGAGTCAACAATTTTTCAGTCATGTCAGGATGGAGCCAACACTTCCTGGGTTTAACCAGTGCTGTAGGGAGTTAATGTGTCTTGCTCAAGGACACAACACGGCCGCCTGTGGGGATTGAACCCAGGACCTCTCGATTCGGAGTCCAATGCTCTACCACTATGCCACGGAGCTGTCTGTCTTATTATGTCTCCCCCCTTCAGGGTTGGGAGACATATTGTTTTTCCCCATGCATCTGTCTGTCTGTCCGTCTGTCCGTCCGTCCGTCTGTCCATCACAAATCATGTCCGCTCTATAACTTGAAAACCGTTAATGATTTTTCAATGAAACTTGGTACACTTGTAAACCATGACGAGACAATGTGTCATGCACAAAAACCATAACTCTAGCTTGAGTATTTTTGGAGTTATTTCCCTTTGATTATTTTCGATGCAATTTCGTGTCCGCTGTATAACTTGAAAACCGTGTAAGATTTTTCAATTAAACTTGGTACACTTATTAAGCATGATCAGACGATGTGTCATGCACAAGAACCATAACTCTGGCTTGAGTATTTTATGAGTTATTTCCCTTTGATTATTTTCCATACAATTTCATGTCCGCTCTATAACTCAAAAACCGTAAGAGATATTTCAATGAAACTTGGCACACTTATAAAGCATGATGAAATGATGTGTCGTGCTAAAGAACAATAACTCTTACTTGCATACCTTTGGAGTAATTTCCCTTTGATTATTTTCCATACAATTTCGTGTCCACTCTATAACTTGAAAACCGTAAGAGAAATTTCAGTGAAACTTGGTACACTTATAATGCACGATGAGAGGATGTGTCATGCACAAGAATTATAACTCTTGCTTTCATATCTTTGGAGTTATTTCCCTTTGATTATTTTTCCATACAATTTCATGTCCGCTCTATAACTTGAAAACCATAAGAAATATTTCAATGAAACTTGGTACACTTATAAAGCACGATGAGATGATGTGTCATGCTAAAGAACCATAAATCTTGCTTGCATATCTTTGGAGTCATTTCCCTTTGATTATTTTTCATACAATTTTGTGTCTGCTGTATAACTCAAAAACCATTAGAGATTTTTCAATGTAACATGGTACACTTATAAAGCATGATGAGACAATGTACATTCCTAAGAAGGAAGATTCATGCACAAGAATCATTACTCTTGCTTTCATATCTTTGGAGTTATTTCCCTTTGATTATTTTCCATACAATTTCGTGCCCGCTCTATAACTTGAAAACCGTAAAGATATTTAAATGAAACTTGGTACACGTATAAAACAGAATGACAGGATATGTGATGCACAAGAACTATAACTCTTGCTTGCATATTTTGGACATGCACGTAGAAAGGGGGGGGGGGGGAGACATCAGTTTTCACATAGAAAACAAATTCTAGTTTAAAGGAATAGGCCCACAAACTAATGTGTGTGCGTTTTATGAAAGCCTTCGTGCAGCTGAACAGTTTGCAACAAATTTCATGAAAATCAACCAAGGTATAAGAAAATTATAGCTGTTTGAAAATTTTGATGGCCCAAATCCAGAACGAGGCTGTGAGGGTATGACGTCACTCCCTCACAATCATGGAATTATAAATATCTGCCATTTTCATGCATATTAAAGTATGAAAGTTGTTGAAATACTTTTCATTCACTTAATAGAATCATACTGATCTGTTTTCGAATGTAAAAAAAAGTAATGTCTTCTACTGTAAATAAGCATTTTTCCTTTTTGGTCACGTGACTAGCTAAACAAAATGGCGGCCACCATAGGCGGCCATTGTTGAATCTTAAAACTTTCATATCTTCAAAACCACTTAACCGATTTTAATAAATGTGGTGTCAAAGTGTTTGTTTCGCTGATCTCTTTCTTTTGAAAAGAAGGATAATGTTTGAGAACCTATTCCTTTAATATACTGTTGAATTGAACTTTTTGTTTTGGTTAGGTATGTTTACCCAGATTTGAATTATTATTTTTATGTTTGTAATATTTTACTATACATGTATCACAAGTATATTGTCAAGCATAATGAATACATGTGCATTATTTTATACAAAATATAAAACTTTCGTGTATACAAGAAAAGAAACCCATATTGTCTTGTTTTCTTCAAATCCATTAGAATTTTTCATCTTTGCCCATTGAGGCAATGTTTCACCTCAGAGCCACTTATTGATCCAAATATGTTCCCCGGAATAATTAATAACGATTGATTACTTGTTGTTGACTCGCCATTAAAAAAGCATGCCCGTACAATATATAGAATTTTCTGATGCTGTGAATTTTTTTTTATTTATATTCTCCTTGTTTTTGCTTTTATCATTGCTTGTTAATCGTTAGAACTCCTTGTTGAAGCGGTTCTAATGGACACCCACAATCTATGTTTTGGAGCAAAACAAGAAAAATGTGTATACTCGAGTTTTACTACATAAAAGCAGGGTTTAATGGGGTATACATTTCACAGACTTGTTTTCATGATGCCCTCTTTTCAGGATTTTTGAAAGTTTTAAAGCTTAAAGGGAGTTGCCTGCCTTGATGTTGGATTGTTGTGGTTTGTCGAGCTCCGAGTTTATTTATTTTTTTCTTCTTCTTCTCTCTTGTTAGTTTCTGTATCTCTATGTAAAACTCGTCTCGGGTATTTCTGTAAGATTTTGAGTAGGATTCCAGGCTGAATTTCAGGTGATATCGATCATTTTTCATTCGTTTTCCGGTTCACCTGTATTTATTTATTGTACAGATGTAACTGCACATAGTCTTTTTGGTTTATCACAATCAATGTTTTGTACTGCTAGACATGATGTGATATAGTGATGAGTGATGTTGAGTGACTTTGCAAACATTGACTGAATTACAGGCGTCGTCGGTCGACTTTCATTTACTTCCTTTTAAAGTTTTCCGATTTACCTGTATTTATTGTACAGATGCAACTGCACTTAGCTGTTTGAGTTTATCACTGTGTTTAGTGATGTAAGCTGTGATGTGATATGGTGATGAGTGACGTTGTGTAAATCCATGTACAAACATTGACTGCTCAAAACGTGTGTTAGAGGAACGAACGCGGTATGGCTGAAATTACGCGGCCGTTGACTGTGCGATTTAATTCGCGTCAATTCTCAAGGTTGGCACATGAAGAAGTCCTCACAAGCATAGAAGAAATAGTTGATCCAGTAAAAGTTAAAGCAATACAAATTACTGAAAACACATGTTATGTAACTGTTGATTCAACTGAAACTAAAGAAGAAATAATCATGCCTGGTCTCAATATTAGAGACACATATAACAATGTTCATGATGTAGTGAAAATCCTAACTAATGTTACAATTAAAGATGCGCCGTATGAGCTCGGTGACTATTTCCTGATAGAACATCTGCGACATTACGGTGACGTTGTAGAGAACAGTCTAAAGCGCGGAAAGATCCGCGGAACAGAAATAGAGACAGGTACTCGGTATGTACAACTTACCAACTGTAAACAGGCTATACCCATACAAACATCCTTTGGGCGTTTCAAAGTCCGGATATTCACGGATAACAAGACGGAATGCAAATTCTGTCAAGAGACAGGTCATCCTTTTTATAGATGTCCCCAAAAGGAATCAAATCGTAAATGTTTTCGTTGTAAGAGTCCTTCGCATCTTACAAAGGATTGTACGAGTGAAGTGGTGTGTCACTACTGTATGGAGAAAGGACACAAAAAAGCAGAGTGTGAGAAATTCATTCGTGCAAAAGATCATGAAATGTACGGCAGGTATGCAGGTGATATCCGTGAAGGGAGAGCTGCAGATATGGAAGAAGAGAGGGCAAGTTTCCTTGGTGATGTCAGAGCACAGCTGAATTTCAGCCATACAGAAAACGAACAAACAATGAATCAGACGCACGGTCAAACACACGACCAAACACATGACAATCAAATTACTGATGGTGACAACAACGCTGATGGAAATAGCGAGAACATACAAGATGAGAACATTGATAAGAACGATACAAACATTGTGAACATGAACACAAATACTGATAGCTTAAATATGGAGAAAGATGACGTTCGACCGCAGCAGGCGCAGGCGATAGGTGGAGAGGATCAGGACACCATTGAACAGACCGCGAGCCATATCTATATTGTCCTTGGTGATTCTAATGCTAAGCGGGTGCATTTTAAGGATCCTGATGTTCTCAACATATCTCAGCCAGGAGCGTCAGCTGCTGCTGTCGAGCCGTTGCTTTCAATAGCGAAATCAAAAGCTACAAATAAAAATGTGAAACGGGTAGCAATGCATTTAGGAACTGTTGACGTTGGAAAGCATAAATTTGATGCTAGTCAAGTGATTCTAGAGGTTTCATCGGCCCTCACAGATATTAATAAGAATTTCCCCATGGCAGAGATTGCCTTTTCCAGCATTCCACAAAGAAAGGGTAAATCAGCCAGTATTACTGCCATGAATAAGACTGTTAACACCGTGAATGAATATGTTCGCAAACTGACCATGAAACAGCCTTATCTTTACTACCTTAACAATGATGAGGAGCTATTAGATAAAGGTAATCCAGTTAAGGCACTTTATGATGCAAATGATGTAACTGGGGTACATCTTAGCAGTAAAGGGGCAGAAATTTTAGAAGATAATATACAAACCTTCTTTGACAGCGGACTCGCAACCGAATCACTGTATGAAACCCCATTTAGCAAGAAGCGGAACCGCAGCGTTCTCTCGATCACACCTCCATCTGACAAACATGCTCCCAAAATAAATAAAGCTTAATGCCAAACAAACTATCTTTATAATCATATCGACCATGGTTTTGATAGGCTCTATTAATGTTAACGGACTAAGAAATGCCAAAAAACGTAGCAATGTTTTCACGTGGTTCAAGCAGAAAAAATACGATTGCGTATTACTGCAAGAAACTCACTGTGAGAGTACAGAAGAATCTGAACAGTGGGCAAAAGAATGGAGTGGTTACAGCAAATGGTATAATGGAACACGTTTGTCAAAGGGAGTAGCAATACTCATAAGTGAGCAAGCACCAATTAAAGTTATACAAAGTAATGGTCATGGTGACGGTAGGATTATATCCCATAAAATAGAAATAAATGAAACACAAATTCAGATTATAAACATATATGCCCCAAATAACCCCACTGAACGCAAACAATTCATAAACAACATTAACAATATAATTGATATCAATAGCATAAACATCATTGCTGGTGACTTCAATTTAGTTCTTAATAGTGAGCTTGATAGAGAGCCACACAGGCACTCAAATGACTCGGGTTACAGTGAGCTAATCAACTTAATGAAAACATCCGATATTGAAGATGTTTTTAGAGAACAAAACCCAAATAAACGATCTTTTAGCTTTTCTCGAGGTGAATCTAAATCTAGAATAGATTTTTTTCTTACATCAGTCTTTAACCGAAATAGTATTAAGACCTCATCTATTATTCATTTTCCTTTTAGTGATCATGACATTGTCAATATTAAAACCGATTTCAATAAAACTGACATCGGACCTGGAGTGTGGAAAATGAACGTAGCAACAATTGGTTCAACACAATTTCAAGAAAGCATAGAAACCCTATGGCCATGCTGGAAGGGTTCAATATCACAGTATGCAAATATCACAGTCTGGTGGGAAATGATAAAATATAAGATAAAACAATTAACAATAGAAATTAGTCGCAATATAAATATAAATAAACAAACTATTTCAAAATACGAGGAACAAATTGAATTAATAAAAGACTCTAAAAAAAATATTGATAAAAAAGAGTGCTTATATTTAAAAGAGAAAATCAAAGATTTTTATGAAAAACAAGCAGATGCAGCAATGGTACGATCGCGAATCAAGTATTACGAGGAAGGGGAAAAGTCAACAAAATATTTTTTAAATATGGAAAAAAGGAATATAAAAAATAAAACATGGAACAAAATAAAATGTGCTGATGGAACATTCAAGACAGACATACAATCAATATTAAAAGAGCAAACTATCTTTTATCAGTCTCTCTTCAAATCCGGTAGTTCTAACAGTACTGATGCGGAGTATTTTTTACAGTATGTTGATCGCCCATTGAATGATAATGAAAAAATATCATGCGACAGGGATGTCACGGAGGAAGAAATTTTTAAAGTAATAAAGCAGCTAAAGTTAAATAAATCTCCTGGGGATGACGGCATTGTGTCCGAATTCTATATCCGTTACTGGTATCTAATTAAAGAAGAATTTACAAAAGTTATTAAATACATATTTCTCTCAAACACCCTTGCACCTTCTCAACAAAGAGCAATGTTGACACTACTTTATAAGAAAGGTGAACGTGAAGACATAACTAATTGGCGCCCTATCTCACTTCTAAATGTAGATTATAAGATTATAACAAAAATTCTCGCAGTTAACGCCTTAAACCGCTATTACCAAACATTATTCACCCTGATCAGAAAGGGTATGTGAACGGTCGAACGATTTTCGAAGCAAATCGATTATTAAAAGACGTCATTGACTACAGCGAAGAAAATAATATCAACTCATCTATTATATTTCTCGATTACCAAAAGGCATTTGATCGCGTTGAATGGGCCTGGGCCCTAAAGGTTTTAGAACAATTCAATTTCGGTCCTAAATTCATACAATGGATTAACATGATTTACAAAAATGCAAAGACGTGTCTTTTAACAAACGGATATCGAAGCTGTTACTTTCCAATAAGTCGCTCAATGCGTCAGGGCTGTCCTGTCAGCCGTCTGATTTTTATTTTACAAGCCGAACCTCTCGCGTGTGCGATACGTAAAAATAGAAGCATTATTGGTTTTGTCTACCAAGATCAAAGGACGACAATCGTGATCCAGTGCAAGTTAAGATAAATGCATACGTCGACGACGCTCAGTTATTCAATTCGACAGAAAATTCTATTAAAGAAAGTTTTAAATTGTTTGAACGATATGAAAGGGCTAGTGGGGCAAAAATACACAAAACAAAAACCACCGGACTATATATTGGGCCTTGGAAAACAAAAACTCCAGAATTCACTGAAATAACATGGACAAATAATAATGTTAAAACACTAGGGGTTCACCATGGGTATCAAATTAATCTTCATGAAATTTGGATGGAAAAAATCACAAAAATCAAAAACTGTATTCAAGTCTGGAAAAGCAGAAATTTATCCTTAAAGGGGAAGGTTCTGATTATTAAAACATTTCTTATCTCACAGATAGGCTATGAACTTGAAATGAACGGCATTCCTAAGCATATAGAAAAAGATATCAATAAACTTTTGTGGGAATTTCTATGGGACGGGAAGCAACCTCTTGTAAACAGGCAAACTATGTGTTTTAATTTAGATAGTGGGGGAGTTAACATGATAAATCTTAGACAGTTTATTGAAGCCAAACAAATTAAATTTATACATAAAATAAGTAATTCCCAAACTGAAAACTGGAATAGAATTGGCAAACACTGGTTAAGCTTGGTCGATGAAATACATAATTCAGAAAACTTTCTTTTACATTGTTCCACCATCAAAGGATTACAATTGCGAATTCCCTCCAGTTTTTACAAAGAGGCATTGTTATCATGGTGTTCACTTAGGGCTAAATTGCAGGCAAATGTCCCTTTTCCTATCTTAGATGAGCAAATATGTGGCAACAATCAAATTCTTCACAAAAGCAATCCTTTATGGCTTGAACAATTTACAAAAAGCGGGGTGATACTTATCAAACATATTTGGGACCAAGGTACAAGTAATTTTGTTGATGAAAATGTAATTCTTCAAAGGTTAACGGACAAAAGAAACGCAATAAAGAACTATAGATTAATAAAATCCTGTATTCAAGATGGATGGATCAATAACCTTCAAACCGGCATTAATCTAGAACAGTCATCCAATACGAAGGAACATAATAAGATGCAAAAATGTCTGTATTTAAACTTAGGAAAGGATATCAAAATTTCAGTAAAACAGATTCAAAACATCCTTAAAATTGATACAGCGTTTAAACCGAAGTATATGACCAAATGGGAATCAATATTTAATGTAAATATAAACTGGAAAAAACAATGGCTGAGCTCACTAGAAACTCCGCTTACAAGCAATTACACTGGAAAATAGTGCACAATGCTGTATTCACTGAATACAAACTTAGTCTTATGGGAAAATCAGAGGGCAAATGTCATTTTTGTAAAAATGAAACTGAGTACTTGACACATTTATTTTACGATTGTAGGGTCATTAAAGAGGTGTTTAAAAATCTAGAATCTAAAATCAACCGAATTTTGCAATCAGAGGGATATCAACAGCATGTTTTTAATTTACAAACGGCTGTATTGGGAGTTCTGGAAAAAGAAGAATGTGTACGGATATTCTTAAATACTATATTACATATATTCAAGTGGGAGATCTGGAAAATACGAAATCTGATTAAGTATGAAAGTATAAGATATACAAGTGAGTCTATTACAAAAATAATTTTAAATAAGATTAGATCATGCTGTAGGTTTTGGGCGAAAACTAAGGTCGAAAGTAAACAAAAGGCTGTACTGAATCTTCTAAACTTATGTTCGGAATAAAAAAAAAACAAAATGTTATGTGAATAAGAGAAGAAGAGGTATTTATATGGAGCTCTTGTATAAATTTTATTCTAATAAATCATTATAACCTCATGCTCATCAATGTATATGTTTTGTTCTGTCTACATGTTTTTTCCCGAAACTCTGGCTATCCTCTGCTGTTATCATGAATGTACATGCCCAAACATAAATGACCTTGATTCAGTCTTCAGACCTTCTCCTGAATCAACGGTCTATGCAAGGGCATTGCATCAATATTCCTGACTTCCTTCCCTGTGTTGTATTATTAGTATTATTATGTATAATTAATGTGAAACACCAAGGCAGGCGACTCAAATTTCTACCACAAAACGGTTATAAGTGGGGGTGTAGGTGTCTGACCGGAGAAGAAGTCTCACTATGCCTCACAGATGGCCACACGCCCAGTTAGCAGCCAACCGCGGCGGAAATCTCAACCCACATTTCTGTGTTTGTGCGTACAATATATATTGGCCTTTTGTAAACGTTTCAAACAATTTTCGTGTTTTAAATACATTTTGCATTCTCGTATTCTGAGTACTAAGTCTTCTCTATACATGTATGATTTGCTCCCATTCAGTTCTGGGGAGTGCATGTTTGTCAGTTTATGCGTATTTAGTTCTCGCATGACTTTACTCTGAAGGATATCCGGATAAAGAAAAATATTTTCTGGCCATGTAAAAGTGTTTCATGCAATTTTCGTGTTTGAAATGCATTTTGCATTCGTGTAGTCAGGTCATTTCTTTATACATGTATCACTTTTCTTCCATTCTAGGGAGTGTATCTATGGAAGTTTATGCGATTATGTTGTCGCATATCTTTACTCTGGAAGCTAATATCCAGACGAAACAATATATATATTGGCCTTTTGTAAAAGTCTGACACATTTTTATGTTTTAAATGCAATTTGCATTATCGTAATCAGGTCATTTGGCTATGCATGTAGCATTGTTTTATCGTTCGCTCCCTTCTGATTATAGGGAGTACTTGTATTTCAGTTTATGCGATTTCTGTAGTCGCATGTCTTTACTCTGGAAGACAATATCCAGATCAAGCAAAATCGCGATTTCGGGAAGCCATCTTCCCTTCATCAGTTGCAAATAAAGACATAACGAGTACGACACTCTCTTATGAATGTTTTTGTTTGATATAGAGTTTTCAAAAACGTGCTATGTCTCTACATGTACCAAGACGGTCGTTTGATAATCGTTTGGGCTAAAAGTGCCTATTTGACTGGTTAAGCTGCGAATGAACCAACTCAGTTGCTTGTGCAGCTAGAACTCAAATATCAATAACATGTTTCGGCTCACGAAGCATGTGTTATGATTGCATTTAGCATCGTAAGAACTATACGAAACTACATGTATTGGTGCGGGCACTTAAAAGCATTCGTATTCTATACTATTTTAAGCACACGTTTGCCAAATTATCGAATTAAACAAAATGAGATTGTTACGATAATTTGTTCCTTGAAGCTTACGGGGTTGGTACCCGTATTATTCATTTGCTTCAGCTCGGGGTTGGTACCCGTAGTTCTCTTTGAAAGAGGTGTGCATCGGTCAATTATAAGTGGGGGTGTAGGTGTCTGACCGGAGAAGAAGTCTCACTATGCCTCACAGATGGCCACACGCCCAGTTAGCAGCCAACCGCGGCGGAAATCTCAACCCACATTTCTGTGTTTGTGCGTACAATATATATTGGCCTTTTGTAAACGTTTCAAACAATTTTCGTGTTTTAAATACATTTTGCATTCTCGTATTCTGAGTACTAAGTCTTCTCTATACATGTATGATTTGCTCCCATTCAGTTCTGGGGAGTGCATGTTTGTCAGTTTATGCGTATTTAGTTCTCGCATGACTTTACTCTGAAGGATATCCGGATAAAGAAAAATATTTTCTGGCCATGTAAAAGTGTTTCATGCAATTTTCGTGTTTGAAATGCATTTTGCATTCGTGTAGTCAGGTCATTTCTTTATACATGTATCACTTTTCTTCCATTCTAGGGAGTGTATCTATGGAAGTTTATGCGATTATGTTGTCGCATATCTTTACTCTGGAAGCTAATATCCAGACGAAACAATATATATGTTCTGCGCAAAGTAGGAATCGGTACAATTCCGGAATTGCACCTGCGCAAAGTAGGAATTCTCACTTTGTCGGACAAAGTAAGAATTCCTACTTTGCGCAGTTCAATTCCGGAATTGTCCGTGCGCAAAGTAGGAATCGGGACAAAGTAAGAATCTTCAATAATCCTTGCGCAAAGTAGGAATTTTGGGACAAAGTAGGAATATTTTCTCTTCTGAACGTTTTAGGTTGCAATTTATTTTTGTGGATTGTGTTTTGTGGCGCTGACGATCATTGCTTAACTTTTCCGTTCTAACTGCACCAGTTCCTTGTCATTGCTTTGTGTTTTGGGCATTGCTGATCATTGCGTACGTTTTGGTTCTAAATACACCAGTTCCTGGTCATTGCATAATTTCACTCCCCATATTTTTGTTCTGATTTGTCTGTAATCAAGATTTTAGGGATTTATGTTTTGGGATTGCTGATCATTGCTTACTCTTTGGTTCTAATTACACAAATTTCTTGTCATTGCATACTTTAATTGTGGCCTCCATAACTTTGTTCTGATTTCTCTGTTGTCATTCTAGTACTTTTTGGGGGCATTGTTCATCATTGCTTACGTTCTGGCTCTAACTGCACATGTTTTTGTTATTGCTTACTTTCCATATCTTTGTTTGGATTTCGTATCTTTGCCGAAATTGAACTATAGCTCTGACCTTTAGGCGTGTTTGTAGAATTCCATGGTAAACTAACGTTTCGTAAGTTTTCTGTTAAATAACAATAGAGTCAAAACCGGACGTTTCGTAAGTTTTCTGTTAAATAACAATAGAGTCAAAACCGGATGAACAAATGTACAGACATACACCAAAAGTATATCACCTGATTATCATTAGGTCAGAGCGCTGGTTCAATTTAATGCAATTCATTAAAGAAAGTCAGGCATATTCACAATGGAAAACAGACCCAAGTTAAAAACACATTTAATAACAAACTTGAACAAACATGACACGAAAGCATACTCAGAAAATATGTTGTTATTGTTTATCTTTACATACATATGCTTAAACAAAGACACTAAAGTGTTGTACGTCATTCCCTGGATACTTTATAAATAAGGAAATTCCAAGCAGTTCCATGTTTTTGTAACACCCTAGTTTGTGTCGGACATGGCTTAAGTAAACTTTGCCATAAACACTAACTTAGTTTAATGCGTGCAAATCTTCCTTAAAACATTCTCACATGAGATAAAGCAGTATTATACATGTATTTACAGAAATCTGCAAAATAAAAGGCATGAGTGAGTGACTGAGTGTTGACAATTACTTCGTAAATCCCAAATTTCAAGCATTATCATGTTTCCGTAGCTGTACAGCCTAGTTTGTGTTGGACCTGTTTTAGATTTATTTTCAACTCATAACATAAAATTCAAAATGTTCATTAATAATTATTCAACTTAGATCCATATTGCTTCGTTCAAGCATCACCAAATTTCCCGTAGCTGTACAACCTATTTTGTTAGACCTGGTTTCATAACATGAAATTTAAAAAAGCATTAAGAGTAATTTAACGAAGAACCATACTTCTACTGTCATTATATTTGAAGGTAGGCACCAATATTTAAAACATTTAATTCCGTTTTGAATGATCATACTGACACAATCGTAAATGGTTTCACTTAGACTCTAACTATCACAGTATGTCTGATTTAGCACACAAGAGTTGATCTACATCTTCGTCGTCGTTTCAGTTGTGTAGCTTCATGTGGGAATGGAGATATATCTTCAGCTGTGAGACAATCTAGAAGATGCTGCCGTAGGTCGTCCTGGGTGTATAAGATCATAGTTGGATCGTCACCAAAGCACAGAGATGTAGCCGTTGCTATCGCGAATAGTCCACAGTCTGTAGAACCTTTCTGTTGCTGCATATTCATAAGCTGCACAGTACACGAACTACCGTGGTATCTGTTGATCGACTTCAATGTGTCCTCTGAAAGTCTTTTAGCATTTAGCGAGTCATACACTTCTACAGGTCCTGCTGGGTTATTAGCTGCTATCGTGATCCAGTGGTTGTTGTTCACGTGCATGATCTGGATGTAGGGAGTCTCCTCTGGTGTTCTCGTTGTTTGTAGCATCAGTGTGTCGCGAAACCCATGGTTGTGTGGAAACCTTTTCTTTAGAAGATGCTGTGCCGCATACATGTGCTTGTCTGTTAGTTCTCTACCGTCGCCCACTATCTTTCTATCTTCCAGAGTAGGTTTGACGAATGGCTTGCTCTCTACATTACGGCACGTCTTGGACGGATGACAGTGGCTGGAACATTTCAGGTTGTTCTTCACACAGAAGCAGTTCTTCCCACATGGGCCCTGGCACCGACACTTCTTTCTTTCGACTTTATTCGGGTTCTCTAGCCTCGATGCTTCTCTCAAAGAAATTACCGCTTCTCTCATCTGAACATCACTATTCTGTCCATAGGGCATCAGGTCGCCGGTACGATACCACCCTTCTATGAATCCGTGTCTACACTGGAGTTTGTACATCTTTTCACTGTTACCCTTGCATTCTACAACTTTAGCCATGAGTCGTGGTTGGTCGGTTGACGATCTGTCTATTTTCGGGATCCTGACAGTAACGAAATCCCCTTCACGAAACTCCACATTGGTCACACGTTTCCGTTTAGAATACTTCACTTTCATTTTCTCTGCATTCGCCCTGTAGTTTGCGTCGGCTTCTTGGCGTACCAGGTAGTGTTTAGACTTGGGGTCTTGATGAAACAACTCGTCGATGTGATCTTCAGCATCATTACCGGGTCGGCTTTCATCTGACTGTGACGGTATGTTGGCGGCGATGGCTTCGTGGTCGGCTTCTGTCGTTGAACTGTCGCTTGTGGCACTCGTAGAAGCAGTACATGTATCTGGCAACTCTGCTGTCATTGGTATAGGGCTGGTATTCTCGATGCTGTCAGGCACTGTTGGGAGCTGTGTCGTTTCTGGCACCTGTATGAGCGGTTCTGGGAAAAGCTTCTTTCTGCGTGGCCTTGGTGTAGGTCTTTCAGTGGATGGTACCTCTTTGTCGCGTTTGGCATCTCGCGCCACACCTTCGTCGTGAGTTGCTGTCTCAGGCTGTTGTTCTGTTACAGGTTCGTCAATTCTTCTTGGCTTAGGCGTTGGTTTCTCTACGGGAGGAAGACTGTGTGTGTGTTCATCTTCTGACGTTTCAGTGGAGAGCTTGTCGTCGGTGTGTAGAGTCTCGGGTCTTCGATCAGCGGAGAGTGTGTCGCCGGTATGTGTTGTATCATCTTCTGCAGCTTCACTGTCACCTTCTGTGGCTGGATTGAGCTCGAAGTTCAAGTCTTCCTCGTTAATGACGCCGTTGTCAACCCTGGCCCCTGGTATGATGGTAGTCCGCGGTGGCTGACCGAACACAACTTCATATGGCGTCTTCTTGATTCCTCCAGCTACCTCAGTGTTCATGTTGTACTGGATCTTCGGCAACCAGCTGGCCCACGGATAGTCGGTCCCTGTGAGTCCTAGAGTTGCTCTCTTGTTGGCTATGTGTCGCTCGATAGTGGCATTCCCCTGTTCAACCAGCCCCTGGGATTGGCTGTGGCGCGGTCTACCGTTGACAAACATGACATCATCACCACCCCAGTCTTTCACTAACTCTCGAATAACCTTGTTGACGAACTCTCTTCCGTTGTCACTGTGTAGGATTCTTGGCAGGCCTATATATGGAAACACTCTCTCATTCAACCCGTTGGCGACTTCATCCGCGGTTTTCCTTTTCAGTGGCCATATCACGTGGTACTTGGACCAATGGTCGACAAAGTGAGCGATGTAGGAATATTCTCCGTCAGGCTTGTGTCGCATGTCTATGAGATCTATCTGAGCTCTCGTCAAGAATCCGGATGACAATATCGGTTTCAGTTCTGCGTTGTTTGTCTGTTTGACGGACATAAGGCACACGGAACACGTTCTGCCAACTTCTTCGATGACCGAGCGCGGGATACCTTCGTACTGGCATTGGACCTATGTCAAAAAAAAGAGAAAAAAATCTGATTTTTATTTGAATTAAACGTAACGTCAAATAACGAAATTTTCAATAAATGTTGTCGTGTGTTTTGTACGTTTTGATTTCCTTATAGCACACTGGTCTGTCTTTACGTATAACAATGAATTTTCCATACCGTAAACGAGCTCGCAACTCGCATAGGAAACGAGTAAAAGGCTTATTTTAGCAGTGTTAATTATATTTGTTTTATAGCAAGCTTCTGATTATGTTCATCAGCATTAAACGGGCGTTTTATTATGGAAGTATTAATCATGTTTTTATTACAACCGGAATAGTAATAACAAAATATATCATTAGCTAACGACATAGAGCTCGTTTACTGTACGTTGCCTGTACTTGTGTACAAAGAATTGCATTTACATATTCAAATTTTACTAATAGTATACAAAATAGTATACAAAAGGACTTTGAAAACGCATCACTATACATTCTTTGTACATGTTACAAAGTAGAGATGCAATGAAAAGCCGTATGTTCATTTGTAACAATATGATGAATATGTTTTCGTCCTCATAGTTTGTTTTTGTTGAATTTTTGGTAATGTTTGAAATCATACTGTATGACGTAAATCGTAAATCACTAATTGTACTTTTCTGTTCGGAAATATTTTTGCTGAAATATCATGTATTCTAAAAGAAATAATCATCATTGCGACCAATTTACGGTGAATTTTCAAAGTCCTACTAAAGTGATGCAAATCGATTTATTCTCAGTCTGAAAATATCTTTAGCACAATAACTTATATTTTCACGACACATTAATTTAAATCGACAATCGTGATTATTACTGCGACAAGACGAAAAGATTATAGCAACTTTAAGTCCGATCTGAAGAAAATAAGTCGATTTGTTTGCACCATTTCAATTCGATTATGTACAAAGGTGTCAAAGTAAGCAATATACGCGCGTGCCAGTCAAACGTGATAATTCGCACTTGAAAAGTAATATATAAAACTTCGGTTTCGAGATTAAACCAAGGTCAACGCATTATACTCTATCAAAACACTTATCTTTATTCACTATCTAAAGGGTTTTTAAGAAAGTACGTTCCGCGCAAACAAAAAAAAAACATTCAGCTGTAAAAATCGAAAAATTCGTAAAAAAAAAAAAAAAAAAAAAACAAGATATTTTTAGTATTTTTGCTCAAAACATTTATTGTGGCTACACGTTATTCTGTATTCATTTCTGCAATACAATTATATGATAGGCGTTTCATGCTTGTTAAAATAATTATTGTCTCATAAGGACGATAGTGCAGCCGTGGCCTCGTTTTGACATGACTGAAAAAACGTTGATTAAGCCAAAAATCATAAAAAAACATCCATTTCTTAAAAAAATCTGATGAATTCGAGAGCCGTATATGTTATTTTACATACTCTTCTTCGTGTTTTGCCCTGTAACTCTATGCAGGAAATTAACGTATACCTTTGCGCCAGAAGTTTCGACCACTTAACAGACGACAAATTTAAAAAAAAAAAAAGAAAAAAAGAAAAAAAAAAGAATAATAATTACCTCTTTCTTGGCTGGGGTGCAGAGAACGTCAGTTAATCCAAGTTCAGGAATATTAAGAAGTTGAAAGCTTTTCTCTTTCACCCACCAACGGAATTTAGCATTGACATCATCACTAGAATTCCCAGTCAAAACTGACACTATCTGATCATATTTCACCTTCGAAATCACTTTAGAATTCCTAGCACTAGAAACTTTCTGAACACACTCATGAATCACACGGCGATGTTCCTCCATTGTGAATAAGCACATTTACATGTATTGTAATAAACATTTATTAAGTGTTTTATATATGGAGTTTCAGAAATGTGGGCGATTCCATTTCTTATAAGCCAATCCCAGAGCGATTAATCAAATTTATGATTGCTTAATTAGCCACAAAAAATAACGAAAGCAAATTAATGATCAAAGGGTTCAAATAAAATAAGATTTTCTCTTAACGACATTAAATGGATTTGTTTGTCATGGTTAATTCTTCAAAGCGTATCGAAAAAGCACTTGATAAACAGAGATAATTACGAACCGACAATTAAAATTGTTTCCGACAATACGATTTGATAAAAACACTTTGCTAATGAAGGTATCTTTCATCATGGGTGGCTCGCCGCCTTTACCCCCCTCTCTCTCTCTCTCTCTCTCTCTCTCTCTCTCTCTTAACCCTCTCTCTAAATAAATAAATAAATGATTCGGTCTATCTAGATAGTGATCAGGCCGGACATAAAATTAATGCAAAGGAAAATAAAACAAAGCTTATTCAATACAGGGAAAGCGATATTTTTGTTAGTATGTTAGGATTTTATCGTTCTTTTTTGCGTCTTCTTTTTTCACATGGTGTTTCTCAACTTGTCTTCTATTGTTCTTACTTTGTCCACAACAAAGTAAGAATCTTTGCAATTCCGAAATTGTCCAGCTTGTATCGGGTTCAATTCTAGAATTGTACCTGCGCAAAGTAGGAATTCCTACTTTGTCCAAATCGATTCCTACTTTGCGCACAGGCTATATCAACTCATATAATCCCTTATACAATTCTAGAATTGTCCGATACAATTCTAGAATCGGCGGACAAAGTAGGAATTCCTACTTTGCGCAGGTGCAATTCCGGAATTGAACCGATTCCTACTTTGCGCCGAACATATATATTGGCCTTTTGTAAAAGTCTGACACATTTTTATGTTTTAAATGCAATTTGCATTATCGTAATCAGGTCATTTGGCTATGCATGTAGCATTGTTTTATCGTTCGCTCCCTTCTGATTATAGGGAGTACTTGTATTTCAGTTTATGCGATTTCTGTAGTCGCATGTCTTTACTCTGGAAGACAATATCCAGATCAAGCAAAATCGCGATTTCGGGAAGCCATCTTCCCTTCATCAGTTGCAAATAAAGACATAACGAGTACGACACTCTCTTATGAATGTTTTTGTTTGATATAGAGTTTTCAAAAACGTGCTATGTCTCTACATGTACCAAGACGGTCGTTTGATAATCGTTTGGGCTAAAAGTGCCTATTTGACTGGTTAAGCTGCGAATGAACCAACTCAGTTGCTTGTGCAGCTAGAACTCAAATATCAATAGCATGTTTCGGCTCACGAAGCATGTGTTATGATTGCATTTAGCATCGTAAGAACTATACGAAACTACATGTATTGGTGCGGGCACTTAAAAGCATTCGTATTCTATACTATTTTAAGCACACGTTTGCCAAATTATCGAATTAAACAAAATGAGATTGTTACGATAATTTGTTCCTTGAAGCTTACGGGGTTGGTACCCGTATTATTCATTTGCTTCAGCTCGGGGTTGGTACCCGTAGTTCTCTTTGAAAGAGGTGTGCATGGGTCAAAGGTTTACCTCTGACTATTTTCAAATTGTCTGCTCTCGTCCGTCCTGATACTTATAATGCACGTGTGTAATTAACACATTCGCGGCTTCTTTTGCTAAATTATCATAAGATCGTTTGATGTTTGCCGCTAATTGACCTTGTTGAGATTGATTCTACAGCAACACGGTGTGTCAGCATAAAATCTACATGTTGGTTTTTGGGTAAGGGTTTGTTACCAGAAAACGCACATTTATGCTGTTAGAATCAGCATAGTGAGGGTCTTCAACCCTGGCTGAACCCGAAGGTCCATAATGCCAGTGAGGGAGTGCCTACCTTGGGCAGAACCTGGGTGCCTAAGTTATAACAGTTATAAGTGGGGGTGTAGGTGTCTGACCGGAGAAGAAGTCTCACTATGCCTCACAGATGGCCACACGCCCAGTTAGCAGCCAACCGCGGCGGAAATCTCAACCCACATTTCTGTGTTTGTGCGTACAATATATATTGGCCTTTTGTAAACGTTTCAAACAATTTTCGTGTTTTAAATACATTTTGCATTCTCGTATTCTGAGTACTAAGTCTTCTCTATACATGTATGATTTGCTCCCATTCAGTTCTGGGGAGTGCATGTTTGTCAGTTTATGCGTATTTAGTTCTCGCATGACTTTACTCTGAAGGATATCCGGATAAAGAAAAATATTTTCTGGCCATGTAAAAGTGTTTCATGCAATTTTCGTGTTTGAAATGCATTTTGCATTCGTGTAGTCAGGTCATTTCTTTATACATGTATCACTTTTCTTCCATTCTAGGGAGTGTATCTATGGAAGTTTATGCGATTATGTTGTCGCATATATTTACTCTGGAAGCTAATATCCAGACGAAACAATATATATATTGGCCTTTTGTAAAAGTCTGACACATTTTTATGTTTTAAATGCAATTTGCATTATCGTAATCAGGTCATTTGGCTATGCATGTAGCATTGTTTTATCGTTCGCTCCCTTCTGATTATAGGGAGTACTTGTATTTCAGTTTATGCGATTTCTGTAGTCGCATGTCTTTACTCTGGAAGACAATATCCAGATCAAGCAAAATCGCGATTTCGGGAAGCCATCTTCCCTTCATCAGTTGCAAATAAAGACATAACGAGTACGACACTCTAGCTCTTATGAATGTTTTTGTTTGATATAGAGTTTTCAAAAACGTGCTATGTCTCTACATGTACCAAGACGGTCGTTTGATAATCGTTTGGGCTAAAAGTGCCTATTTGACTGGTTAAGCTGCGAATGAACCAACTCAGTTGCTTGTGCAGCTAGAACTCAAATATCAATAGCATGTTTCGGCTCACGAAGCATGTGTTATGATTGCATTTAGCATCGTAAGAACTATACGAAACTACATGTATTGGTGCGGGCACTTAAAAGCATTCGTATTCTATACTATTTTAAGCACACGTTTGCCAAATTATCGAATTAAACAAAATGAGATTGTTACGATAATTTGTTCCTTGAAGCTTACGGGGTTGGTACCCGTATTATTCATTTGCTTCAGCTCGGGGTTGGTACCCGTAGTTCTCTTTGAAAGAGGTGTGCATCGGTCAAAGGTTTACCTCTGACTATTTTCAAATTGTCTGCTCTCGTCCGTCCTGATACTTATAATGCACGTGTGTAATTAACACATTCGCGGCTTCTTTTGCTAAATTATCATAAGATCGTTTGATGTTTGCCGCTAATTGACCTTGTTGAGATTGATTCTACAGCAACACGGTGTGTCAGCATAAAATCTACATGTTGGTTTTTGGGTAAGGGTTTGTTACCAGAAAACGCACATTAGAATCAGCATAGTGAGGGTCTTCAACCCTGGCTGAACCCGAAGGTCCATAATGCCAGTTAGGGAGTGCCTACCTTGGGCAGAACCTGGGTGCCTAAGTTATAACAGTTATAAGTGGGGGTGTAGGTGTCTGACCGGAGAAGAAGTCTCACTATGCCTCACAGATGGCCACACGCCCAGTTAGCAGCCAACCGCGGCGGAAATCTCAACCCACATTTCTGTGTTTGTGCGTACAATATATATTGGCCTTTTGTAAACGTTTCAAACAATTTTCGTGTTTTAAATACATTTTGCATTCTCGTATTCTGAGTACTAAGTCTTCTCTATACATGTATGATTTGCTCCCATTCAGTTCTGGGGAGTGCATGTTTGTCAGTTTATGCGTATTTAGTTCTCGCATGACTTTACTCTGAAGGATATCCGGATAAAGAAAAATATTTTCTGGCCATGTAAAAGTGTTTCATGCAATTTTCGTGTTTGAAATACATTTTGCATTCGTGTAGTCAGGTCATTTCTTTATACATGTATCACTTTTCTTCCATTCTAGGGAGTGTATCTATGGAAGTTTATGCGATTATGTTGTCGCATATATTTACTCTGGAAGCTAATATCCAGACGAAACAATATATATATTGGCCTTTTGTAAAAGTCTGACACATTTTTATGTTTTAAATGCAATTTGCATTATCGTAATCAGGTCATTTGGCTATGCATGTAGCATTGTTTTATCGTTCGCTCCCTTCTGATTATAGGGAGTACTTGTATTTCAGTTTATGCGATTTCTGTAGTCGCATGTCTTTACTCTGGAAGACAATATCCAGATCAAGCAAGTTATAAGTGGGGGTGTAGGTGTCTGACCGGAGAAGAAGTCTCACTATGCCTCACAGATGGCCACACGCCCAGTTAGCAGCCAACCGCGGCGGAAATCTCAACCCACATTTCTGTGTTTGTGCGTACAATATATTGTAACACTTGGGCCTCTACTCTTGGTTAACTAAGGGCTAAAATATTGTCAGGATGAAGCCGTGCTCATACCAAGAGTCGGAGGGGTTACAAGAAGATTGTGGGTTCGCCTGGGTCGGACGGATTGTGGTGAAAGAATAACAATACAAGAAACAAATTATAAAAATGAACAATTTAATACTTAAATTAGAATTTCCCACATGCACTAATTCTATAGATAATGAAACAGAATGACGTGAATGCAAAATTACAAAAATCAACCATAAATGTAGGAAAAATGCGTGCATATACTGTGGGTTAATTATAAGGCCCTATACATACACTCTGTCGATGTAGCTCACGTAAGTTGGCCTTATGTATAAATAGATTGAAATACACAATAACAGCTATTTAGGGTTCATTACAAACGTTGCTGTGTATCTTAATACGAGCACGTCTTTTCTGGTATGATCGGCGTTATCGCCACCAGATCTGGCGTGTCTCTTGATCAAATGCTATTAAAATGAAAGCTTAGACTTCTAAATATCTCAATACGACTTGTGAGATCTTTAAGTATGCCCATACTAGTTTTCACTCATTGGAATAGGCTTAACGGCGCTCTTGCACCGAAACAATGCATTTTATACAAGATTTGGCGTTTTCACCCAAAATGCCGGATATTCCACCAGATCTGGTGTGAACTGTTATTCACACCTAAAATGCCGGATTTTCCACCAGATCTGGTGTAAACTGTTATTCACACCTAAATTTGGCTCTTGAACCACGAAACTCCCTAAATTAATCAACGGCTGTATAAATTAAGATTGGATCTATAAGAACATTGATTTAATTTGATTTAAAGTTTGAAGGAACTGAAGAATGCGATTCACACCCATGTCGTTCATTTTCACCAGATCTGGTGAAATCCCGTATCTCCACCAGATCCGGTGAAACCAGTGCTTTTCTGGTCAAAGCCACTACTGTTGTGACTATTTTGAGCTTGTACCTTCTGAAGGTTTTTCGGTGTGTTCACCGATACCTCTTTTTAGGTGCAGAGGCTTTCTGCGGCAATTCCTCTGGACGGAAAAGCCGATCTCCACACCCAAACACTCGCTTTTATAGTCAAACGAACGGCGCACGCGACACCTTGGATACCGGCTTTTGCACGCGCACGGAATCGAGCCAATAGTCGCTACGTCTTTCCAAGATGGCCGCCCGCGATAATTTAAACCAGGAAGTGCGGCGAAAAATCATACAAAAAGGCAAATTACAGCGTTTTAACATTGAAACAAGAATAATCATCACTAGAAACTTGATTATACACATCTGAGGAATAAGGCCATAGCTGGATATCGACAGGAAAGGCGAAATAGAGCTACAATCGACGAGTTTACAATACGAAATTATGTACCCTATGATATCGTTCATTATCAGTTAGAAAAACAAGGTAAACTGACATAAAACACATAGAAACGAGTATTGCTGACTGGCCAGGGACGCTACAATATATTGGCCTTTTGTAAACGTTTCAAACAATTTTCGTGTTTTAAATACATTTTGCATTCTCGTATTCTGAGTACTAAGTCTTCTCTATACATGTATGATTTGCTCCCATTCAGTTCTGGGGAGTGCATGTTTGTCAGTTTATGCGTATTTAGTTCTCGCATGACTTTACTCTGAAGGATATCCGGATAAAGAAAAATATTTTCTGGCCATGTAAAAGTGTTTCATGCCATTTTCGTGTTTGAAATGCATTTTGCATTCGTGTAGTCAGGTCATTTCTTTATACATGTATCACTTTTCTTCCATTCTAGGGAGTGTATCTACAGAAATCGCATAAACTGAAATACAAGTACTCCCTATAATCAGAAGGGAGCGAACGATAAAACAATGCTACATGCATAGCCAAATGACCTGATTACGATAATGCAAATTGCATTTAAAACATAAAAATGTGTCAGACTTTTACAAAAGGCCAATATATATATTGTTTCGTCTGGATATTAGCTTCCAGAGTAAATATATGCGACAACATAATCGCATAAACTTCCATAGATACACTCCCTAGAATGGAAGAAAAGTGATACATGTATAAAGAAATGACCTGACTACACGAATGCAAAATGCATTTCAAACACGAAAATTGCATGAAACACTTTTACATGGCCAGAAAATATTTTTCTTTATCCGGATATCCTTCAGAGTAAAGTCATGCGAGAACTAAATACGCATAAACTGACAAACATGCACTCCCCAGAACTGAATGGGAGCAAATCATACATGTATAGAGAAGACTTAGTACTCAGAATACGAGAATGCAAAATGTATTTAAAACACGAAAATTGTTTGAAACGTTTACAAAAGGCCAATATATATTGTACGCACAAACACAGAAATGTGGGTTGAGATTTCCGCCGCGGTTGGCTGCTAACTCGGCGTGTGGCCATCTGTGAGGCATAGTGAGACTTCTTCTCCGGTCAGACACCTACACCCCCACTTATAAGTGAAATCTGGAAATTAGTATGCATCACATTTGCCTCCATACACTCCTTTGATCCTATTTGTAAGATATATCACTTCAAGTCAAAATTATTGACCATATATTTTACATAAATATTGGATCAAAAAAGCCAACTAAATGTAACAAACAATATTACACATAATCCCCATAACAATCATAATATTTAAATAAAAAAATGGATTTTCTTAAAGGAATAACTGATTTTTCTCTTCAGTTCGGAAAAATCATATCACGTTACAGACGTATAGGTTATAACTTGAATGTTACGCGACAGTCTGCATGCTTAGTTTTTAACCCAATCATGGTTGATAACTATGCTGCCTTCTTTAATTGCACGCCGGTGGGTCGGGCGTCAGACTCTATGATGGCCCCGACTTAAAGCTATTCATTTTAGTTGGTTGGGGCCGGAGCTTCTTGTCTGTTGCTTGGCCCACCGGGGTCCAACTGGTGTTTTTCTTTTGCTCCGGAGTTAGTAGGTTATTCGGCGCCCAGGGATCTCCATCGTCGGGCAGCTTACTCAATCTGTGAGTCCTGGTTTTTGATTCATCAGGATGTTTATCATGATTTATTTGTTTGTTCTTGATGATTCATTGACTAGTTAGAGATTCACCACGAGGACCGAAGAACTAACTAAATGTTGTGAACCACTGCAGAAGCTGAGGGTGAGGTTAGGTACCTGTAAAACCGGTTTAAGCCCGCCAGTAACTTTGTGTTACTGATCGTTCCAAGTCGATACTTCTGTAGTGGTTCTTTTTGTTTTATGTCTTGGTGTTTAAAATTTTTTGTGCTGTTGGCGCCTTATGTATGTTTTCATATTTTTAGTTAAGTTAAGGTAACTGAGTGGCCACCTATTGGGAAAATAGCTGCTCATTCGGCTTACGATATGTTTCATGGTATAAGTACCTGATTGTTAGTTTGGTTTTTTCCCACCTCGGTTTTTGGAGTGGGAATCTTTTTCTGATTGCGCCTTTTCCTGATCTTTGCCTACTTGTACCTTTTTTCTCTTATGTTATGAAATAACAGTATTTTATTTTGTATCATCAGTTTAACTCTTCACAATCTCTAATAAGGAATATACATATGTTTGACAGTGAACTTACCATATAAGCCGCCGCATGGGAAAAACAACAATCTGCATTAGTCCGGCAGAAAACAAATTTGACCTGGAATTGAGTTCTAAAGTTTTTTTCTTTACTGAATTATGTTCAGCAGACATTGTCTTTGAAGAATCTGAGTGATGCCACCTTGGCATCATTGAGCAATTTTGTATTTTCAAGATGGCGTTTAAGATGGCGGCCAGAATATAAATTAATTTTGAATACAGGTCTCTGATTATTTTTATCTGGCAAAACGGTGGTTATTTCAGGGCAAATGATAAATAGGTATCAGTTTTGTGTAAGTTTGTACATTCTGTCACAGTTTTTTTCAAGACAGGATACAAGATGGCTGTCAGCTTCCTTATATATAGATGAAACAAAGTCAAGGATTTTCATGTTTTTGGTTTTACGTTCAAGTTTTTTTTCATACAATTAGCAAGTTAACTTTCAGAACAATTACTCAAGCTAGCTGTCTTATCAAGATGCAGTGATTATCAAATTCAAGATGGCATTCAAGAAGGCAGCCATGATTTCATGCACAAAACGAATTTGACCTAAAATTGAGTTTAAATGTTTTTCCGCACTGAATACACTTAGCACTTAAAACTCATTACTCTAGACACTTTGCCTTATCAAATAAAGGATAATTGAGCAAGTTTGTATTTCAATATTGTGTATTTCAAGATGGTGGAAGGATAGGTGGAAATATAGTGAATGTTGATAAAGATCTCGAACTAGGTACTAACACAATGAAACTTTTAAGTGGTAGAAACTCAAGCAGCAATATAAATGATCTTACAGTTGGTAATTGTGAAGCAATAGCTACCATTATAATTTATACTAGAGTGATTGGACAACAGGCAAGGTCATATGAAAAAGGCATAAACACGTTAGCAAATGAGTTTGCATCAGTGACAACCTCGATATTTGCAGATACTTGTACATGTGATATTTAAATAAGCAAAGCGAAGAAACTCTTACAAACAAAAGTATATGTGGGTCAAGATGGCTCTACATCAGATGGCTCATTTTATATATACTAGTCTACAAATAATCTGTCAAAGTACAATGCGGACAATTTCCAAACAAGTATGAGTAAACTAACCCAAAAGTGAATGATGTGTACCTTGTATTTGGTAGATAAAAAGTTCAGCCCAAAAATGTCACAAACATGCAATTATTATCCCCACAAAGTGTTGTTCAGGCAGTGATAAAAACTTATTAGTATATTAGTGTAGCAGACAATCAGAATTCTAACTTGATAGTTTAAGGGAGAAGATGACATGTACTTTCAGAAGTTTGCAAGGGTATTGTCATTGAAAGTAGTGATATGAAAAACACCCATGAAGAATGACATCCGTATGTAGCAAATGGTGTTGGCATCACTTGAAAATTTGAAAAGGATTTCGGCCACTATAGATGTCATAGATGCATTTTACTGTTATGTTTTCAGTACCTGGCTCACAAGCGAAGCATTTTTGTGATAAAGTCATCACCAGTGAAAGAGAGGTCTGTCACTGATGTAGAGAAACAATTATATATCTATTGCTCCTTACCTGATTTAATTTAGTGAGCATGCCCTTTCAGGTTGTGATACAGTTTTTAAATGTTATGGCATTGGTAATGACATTGTGATCAAGGTATTGCAGGATGGTTATTTACTGAGTACTGTCAAGTCTGGGTGACACTGATTTTACATTATCTTATATGGTTTGAGAATAAGCCATGTGCTGCTATGTGCTGTGGTTGCTTCTGAGCAGGACTTCGTTGTACAATCTTTTGTTCTTGACAAGACAACAATGCATGCATAAATGAACAAGTTGTGTTTTTAAATGTTTACCATCCGATTTAAACATTTATCTTTCATACCATTATGTTGGTCTAAGTAATCATTATAATGGCTAGTTTTACCCTTTTTTTCTTCATGACTGAAAGACACACAATGGTGCTTTACATTGTGTAAAATTGTGTGTGTACATATTTGTTTGGTTTGCTTGTATTGTGGCTTAAAGCCAGATGTACGTAATTGGCCTCACGGTAGAATTTTTTTATTTTTTGCATGTGGGTGTATTTTGAAGTCCTACATACGAAAATGAAAAGAAATCGATACCGTTCCGAGATTGTTTTCGAGATATCGGCCTTCAAAACCGTCAAATTTGAGAGCGAAAATACATTGACGTCAACGTAAAATGCGATTTTTAGACCCCCTTTTTGTTTATTTTCTTGCTATATTTCAAAAAATCCACGGTAGGATTTTTTAAAAGATTGATATGTATTAGAGAAATTTCTGAACTACATATAGATAACGAGAAAGTCCTTAGTTACCGGATTCGTTTTCCTGCTATAGGCGTTTGAAGAGAGGTGAGTCAATGCTGAATTCAGTACATTTTACGCACGACGTCGATTTTGCGCCAAAATTTCCGACACTGTTAAGTATTCAATATTGCTAACTGTCGCGGAAATGTTTTCTTCGGGATAACATGTCCACAATCTATATTTTGAGCAAAATAATAAATAATGTCAAACTTTTTTTTACATTTCTGAAGTCATCTGCATAATTGTATAGATATAGTTTCGTATTCTGAACGTAAACTGACGCTAGAAATGACGTTTCGAGCGAAAACTGACGTTACGAATGCGGCGTAAAAATGACGTTTCGACCCTTAGATATGCACGTTCCTTTGAGCGCCTTCAATTACGTACATCTGTCTTTAACAATCTATCAAATAAACAATTAACCAGTCATGTTGAGCTAGAGCTTATATTTCTTTTGCATACACCAGCACTATTATAACCAGTACCGTGGAAAGGTTACTATGTCATGCACTGCACAACTCTGTGGTGGCGGAATCAAACACCAACCTCTCAATTCAGACTGACACTCTACCATTGGCTACTGTGCAACTTACACACCTTTGTGATTGATTCTTGCATAGCTTAATCAAGATCTGACAAGAGGGGTCTTATGTCATAAAAATTCAAAATTAATATAACAGTGTGAAAGGCCAAGTTTTGCTGAAAATATCCTGAAAGTTTGAAGAGATTATCTCCATAAACATATGAGAATTAAAAGGTGTGTAGCTGATGCGATCTGAACCTGACGCCATTAAAAATGTTGATTGCGTTTCGACGTTGATGACGTTAATGTCTTTATGTCACTGTATTGAAAAGAAGCTATGACTAAAATTCTAAAAATTCTATGTATTCCTTGAAATGCAACACCTTTACCACTGTTCAGATTATGCAATAGGCACAAATTCACGCACAGTTTGATAAAATATGTACAACAACGGGTTACATTTTTGGCGCAGCGCAACGGTTGCCATGGCAACATGCATGATACTAATAACTTTGTTTCAACTTTGTTTCATAAGATATTATATGTGTCTTGGATTGTGTTACAATATTAAAGCAGTTTGGCATAAATATCAGAGTATGCCAAATATTTCAAATTTACGTCATGCAGGTTGCCAAAGAAATGAAAATTTCACGGGAACACAAGCGTAAAAATACATTTTTGATGTTTTGACTACCATCTTGGATGCCATCTTGCAGATTGAAATTAGAAAATTGGTGAAAAAGACATGCCTCCAGTTCTTTAAAAGCTGTGCCTTACAGAAAATGTTTCCATTAGCACAACATCTTAAATGTGAACAGGTAAAATTGTTTTTGTGCTTCTTTCTATCATGGCTGCCATCTTGGATGCCATCTTCGTTTCTTAAAGCTACACGTTATGACTTGTTATGAAATGTTATGCCTCATAACTTCTTTATCAATGTCTTACACAAGAGCAAACCAATAAATCTTATAATAGATTTGTCCCATATATGTAAATATATTGATTTTTTGCTATTTCTGGCTTCCATCTTGGATTCCATCTTGAATATATCAAAATGCTCAATGATGCCAAAATAGCATCACTTGGATGCTTCAATGGTTATGTCTGCTAAACAAGATTCAGTAAAGGTAAATACTTTAGAACTTAATACCATGTCCTCTAAGATGTGAAATATTGATTTTTGCTATTTCTGGCCTCCATATTTGATACCATCTTGAATATACAAAAAAGCTCAATGATGCCAAAGTGGCATCACTTGAATTCTTCAAGGGCTAGATCTGCTTAACAAGATTCAGTAAAGAAAAACACTTTAGAACTTCATCCTAGGTCCTCTCAGATGTAAAATATAGATTTCTGCTATTTCTGGCTTCCATCTTGGATACCATCGTGAATATATCAAAATGCTCAATGATGCCAAAGTGGCATCACTTGGATTCTTCAAGGGCAAGGTCTGCTTAACAAGATTCAGTAAAGAAAAAAACTTTAGAACTCAATTCCAGGTCCTCTCTGAATTCAGCTCTTTTCTACCGGACTACATAGGCAAAAACAAGGCGCAGCTGATCAGCGCTTTTATTTTTGCTACATGGAAAGTACAATCCCTCTTCTACTTAAATATAACATTTCAAGCTTCTAACCATCTTCTGTTACTGTACAGCCCGGTTTGTGTCGAACCTGGTCGGAACCCAAATTGTTGGTTTTCTCACGCACAGGCTCATATTAAGTTTTTGCCTACAGGATGTATGCATAGTAAGAATAGATGGACCAGGAATCGATGCAATTCATAACTGTTTAATTGCTGCATTAAATCATATAGATCCATAGAGAAAAGACTAACCAGAAAAGGCAAACATGACAAGGCTGTTTGAAAATCTGCAAGCTTCTACAGTCTTTTTTTTTAAAAAAAAAAAAGAAAAAAAGCTATCAAATCCTGTCCAAACCAGCATCGTTGCCTCTGCAGGTTTGTTTCTTTGAGTAGCAGGGTAAGCCAAACATAATTTTATCATTTTCTGCTTGGTGCCCTCAATGGTTGAAATAAAAGTCACGCGAACTTACAGTTTATTAACATGCATTATATGTAATTTTGATTTCGACCAGGTCTGACACAAACCGATCTGTACAGTCACAGAAGCAGGCTAGATTAGCTTTAAATTTCGGATTAAAGAAGAAGAGAAAATGTACTATCCGTGTAGTGTAAACAAAGGCGCTGATCAGTTGTGCAGTGACTGCACAGCTGATCTGCTCCTTTGTTTTCGCATCTATATAGGCAAAAATCTGATTTTCTCATGACGTGGCTCATATGTGAAATTTAAAGCATTCTAAACCTTGAGTTGACTGCACAGCCTGGGCCAAATCATCAATGGTCAGAAATCTCAGACAGATTTGCTAGCAACATAATTCACATACATTGAGGTAAATGTAGGCACTAGGCAATGTCCAGGAAATGGCACAATGAGAAAGAAATTCCCACTCCAAAAACTGAGGTGGAAAAAAAAAAAATAATAATCCAGTTCTTATACTAAGAAAACATCGTAAGCCGAGTGAGCTCTTTCCCAATAGGCAGCCACTCTGTTACCCAAACTTAACTAAAATATGAAAAACATGTATACATAACTAAGGTGCAAACAGCACATAAAAATACGCCAAAACAAAACAATTAGCACCTTGTCATGATCAGTAAGGCCAGAGAAAGTAAATTTTTAGATTCTCAGTGAATACCCTGTTCAACCCCCCCCCCCTTTTTTTTTTTTTTTTTTTTTTTTTTTTGAATACAACAAGAATATAGTTTTCAATAAAAAGTCAACATGATAATAAATAAATTTCATTAAGTATTAAATTGCCTGTGTGTCTTTTAATGCAAAAACAATATAAATTTTTTTTAAGAAACTAGGCCTTGAAGAAAGTCAAAGTGGTGCCCAATATATATAAATGTATTCTTTATATGTTACTTAGCTGTCAAAGGTACCTAAACCGAGTTGATGTAGAAATTGCCAATTTATAGTCTACATTAAATAAAAAAAATCAGTTAGACATATTACATTAAATAGACATTTACATAAAAATGCATCTAGATCAACTATTTTCAAAGTTCTATAATGCAATGAGACAATATTTCATCTGCACAAAGCAGCAACAATTTTAACATGGCTTTTAAAGCATATATATTAATAACAATTATCACAAATTATCATTAATTTTCACCAATTAAACCCAAACAGAGACCAGATGTTATGTCTGGTCATCACTTTACCTGGTCAGCATTTTAGTCACTTTGGTCAGCTTTTGGTTTGGTCAGCAGTCAGCAAGTCAGCAGGTAAAAGTCAGCGTTTTAGCTAGACCCAAACGGCATAACGTAGTTGATGGGCCACAGTGATTTAATTACGATCTCGCAAATCACTGTGATTTTTCTACTACACAGGAAAAAAAAGCTATTAAGTCTGATAAAATATGTAATTATATAAATTTACTGTTTTAGGCTTGAAAATGTTTTTCAAAATAAAACACAAACTCAAAAAAAAAAAAAAAAAAGCTGACTTCAAAATTTTGTTCAAGTGCTTTATGTCTTGGGGTCATGTCAAGGTCGTCAGTTATCAATCTTCCTGTGGGTCGCCTGTTCCTGATCAATCTACCAATACTCATTGCGCATGCCTTTTGCCATTAACTGACAACTGCTTGTCTTGAATGAACACAAAAATCAGCATTAAAGAGCATTTAATGTAAAATACACTGAAAAAAAGTTATAAGAGGCCACTTTCCAAACTCATGCCATGTTCAAAATTGCACGATTTTTAGTCTAAAGACGTGTCTTTCAAGTAATTAAAATACACCCATGACGTCATCCTTTTATAAAAACTGTCCATTATTTTTCGGGAATGGACAGTTTAGTGTCCATTATTTTTCGCATGAGCACAAAAGTCATGGTCACCAATGAAGTGTTCATTTTCCCTTTGCTGCACCCCAAAATAATGTGTTCGCTATGTTCAAAGACATTAAATTTTGTGCAGACTGATTGGAAGCTTTTCTAGCAAATGGTTTAGAATCTACCTAATATTAAATACAATTTCTTCCTAATATTTGAAATCCTTTGCGATGAAATAGTCGGTATCATAAATTCCCCAACGAATCGTCGCATATTTCTGTATGAAAAAGGTTCTTGCTCCCTGGTTTCATTGTTAGAAGGTTAGGGTTAGTGTGAGGTGAATGAGAAACCTGGCAGTAGGAACAGACTTCACACAGTTATTTATGACCAGCTGTTTCCCCCCAAAACAGCCGGGCATTATAATGGTCCTCTGTCTTTCGAGCATGGAGATTAGCCCTTAGCAGATCCATGTACGCTGTCTCATCGATTAACACACATTATGTATTTATACAAAATCATAATTAAATGGTATTGAACATACTACGTTTGACGACGTGTAAAAAGGGAAACTACTGTGAATGCTCTATTTGTACATGGATGCACGAGAAAGTGTTAACATCGTTCACAGTTAGTTTCCTCGTTATGTCCGTGGGATAGTTTGACCAACATATCATGTCGCGAGAAAAGAAAATTAAGCGGAAATATGTTGTGCAAGGTCTGGTCAACCGGCTTGCTGTCTAAAGATTAAAAGCGCTAAATGTTATGACGAAACAAAGGCGCCAGTGTATGGTGTATTTTAAGTCGGAGAAAGTCCTCGTAAGTATCCATTCCTGAAAAATAATGAATCCTCGGCCCCTTCGGGGCCTCGGATCCATTATTTTTCAGGAATGGATACTTACTCGGACTTTCTCCTATACGTAAAGTTCCAAAGTGTTCAGAAATAATTTTCTTTCACTAAACGTGAGTTTAGAGTAAAAATGCAAAAATCAATGTTTTTGAATAAAAAATTTGATAAAGCACAACATTACTTGAAATTATGAGCGGGTGTCATCAAAGGGGCCCTTCCGGCTTGGAAAAACATCAAACATTCGAATTTTCTCTACTGGTAGACTTTCTGCGGATTTTTAAAAATCGCTAATTTTGAGATTTTTTGAAAAATGCATCAATGTGCCTCTTAAACATGTTAATCGCTATTAAATTCACTTGATGAAGCCTGGAAATGAGAGATATAACCAGAGTGAGCTATTTTAGACTATTTTCGAGGACAAACAGGTCACGGCTGACGCACACTTCCGGTTTCAATGCCAATTTTTAACGAACAAAATAACGAAAATTTATGGATGATTTTTTAAATTTTCAAAGTTTATCAGAGTCTACTATTATACCTTAATACTCGCTGAAAATTTCAATTCCATACTGCTGATAATAATGCAACCAGAGATGAACAAAGTTTGTATGCAAATTGCATACAAAAAGCTGAATTCATGTTATTCATGTTGCTGTCTTCTTGCATGTACAAAACAGAAACGAAGATTCTTATTGCAGCAACACATCTGACTTATTTTTATCTTGCATCATGGTAGTCAGTAGCACTTTCAAATAAATTAAAATGTAAAACACGTCATAATATGACATTTAATTTGATGATAATAAATAGTCCGAGATCCAAGGTCCAAATTTTTGGTTAACCCTACACGATCTTGGCCTTAAGGTTTGATGGCTTTTTTTGAAAGATATATGATAGTAGTCTATGAAACAGGTCCGTGTATAAAAATTTAGGCCGGCGAAAGTCTTCAAAATGGCCGCCATCCAAGATGGCCGCCGAAATTAGGATTTATACAGGCTTGAGTAAAAAGCGTTTCCATTTTAGATTTTGTTACATTTAAGTGCTTTCAGTGTAGATTTTCTATAAACTCAACATTATGCTTTAGCATATTAAGTTGAATTAACCAAGTTTTGATGTTCTCATGCGTTACATACGTTACTATATTAATGTTACTTGCGAGAAATGAAAATAATGACTATTAGTGTTTATCTTAGTGCCATTCTTCAAAGTTTTTGAAGTGTTTATGCAAAGTGTTCCTTAAAAGACTTGAGTAGCGTCTTGATAAAGCTTCTTTGGGTCGTTTATCTGCATTTGGTGGTCAGCCTCAGGTCTTTATCACATAAATCAAGGTTCACTCTTGATCACTTAATATTGTAAACTCATATATTTTGGGTAAACTCACATATTTTGGGTCTGATCATACATAAAATCAACAGCTGTTGATGATTTGCTAATAAATTATATGGATTAGAACCGCTAACTCCATTTAACTAATTTTGATACCCTCAAGACGTTCCTAACTGTTACATATGTTACCTTTTTTATAATATTTCCTACAAAATTAATATATTGACTATTCTTGTTTATTTTAATGTTATTCTCTAAAGTTTTGATTTTTTTTTGTATTTAATGCATTAAAAGACATGAAAAATATCTTTATTAAGTTAGTTTGTGTGCTTTATTTGCTCCATCCATCAGCGATGGGTCTTTAAACACATAAATCCAGGTTTAAACTTGACCCCTAAAATATTATACACTCACATATTTGGGGTCAAACACATTGATAAAACAGCTGATGGGGTTTTATAGATTGAACACATGTAATAGAATTTTAACTCAAATGTTTTAGAGTCAAGATGTACCCAGCTGTTACATACGTTACTTTTCTAAGGAGCCTTTAACACGATTAACATTATTTCCATGTTCTGAAGATGTTGACAACTGTTACATTCATCACTTTTCTTAAATGATATATCCTACAGAATCAATATATTGACAACTGTTGTAAATGGCGTTTATATGCTCTTAGGCTTTTGAATTGGTATTATATTGATTGCATTAAAAGACAAGGAAGACATTTTGATAAGGAGACATTTTGGATGCGATATTTGCTTTGAACGTCAGCAATGGGTCTTTAAACATATAAATCCGTGGTAAACAAGATCACTTACATATTGTAAACTCAAATAGTTCGGGTCGGAACACATAAATATATTTATAAGAATCTTAAACTTAATATACAAGTACATAATTTCAATGTTCTCTACGTGTACTCAACTGTTACATACGTTACTTTTCTATAATATTCTATACAAAAGCTCCATAGGGTCACTGAGGAGGCTTAAGTAGCCAAGCATCCCCTTTCTCAATAATATGTTAACTGCTCTTAAAGGATCTCAATTTTATTTTTAGTTGAAGAGGACTGTATAGAACTTTAGACTGGGAAAGTCCTAAACATGGGAACAATTCATTTATACATATATGACTTACTGGATCAGATTTTACGGGAAAAGGGGTTTGTCTCCCATGAGTGTCTTTTTGTTACCTATCTGATTCAATCATTTAAATTTTAATATGCTTAACCCACCATGTCACTTTCTTTTTTGAGTGGTATTGTCTGAAATGTATATCCACACAGCAGATGATGATGAATAAAAAGATAAAATGTCTAAATATGACATCATCCATAGTATGTACATTGAGAGCCATATTCTAAACATTGTTTTAATTATCTGACCCAATTTAGGCATGTGCCTTAAATTTAGACTTCCTTTGTGTAAATTTTTGAACTTGCAGTGTATTTATCTGGCTATCGTATACAATTTATAAAGGGTCACTAATGAGGGTTCATTACCTGAAATTGCGCAGTATGGCCCATTACTTCACCCCTTTGAGGGTGTCCACTGTTTCCAATATTTTATTCATTGCCAGAAATTGTATAATGTACCCACACATCTCCTTTTAATTGTTTATGCCACTTCCAAAGAATATAAAGTAAAGGGGTCAAGGTACCGAAATCGTAATCCTAGCTCGTAAAAATCCATAACAACATTGACAAATACGAGATATGTAGCCATACAGGCATGGATCCCCCAATAACAGGAGGTGTGAAATGGTGTTTGCGAAGGGTGAGCATCACCTGCCCATTATAATGCACCCGCCATGTCCTTATGACTGCTTACAAAGCCGAGAAAATTAATATCTGGTAAGCAACGAATTTCCAGTAATTGAAAGCCTTATTAATTGTTGCCAATTGGCATAAGGTCAGTCACAAGTTTATGCACGCCGGTGGGTCGGGCGTCAGACTCTATGATGGCCCCGACTTAAAGCTATTCATTTTAGTTGGTTGGGGCCGGAGCTTCTTGTCTGTTGCTTGGCCCACCGGGGTCCAACTGGTGTTTTTCTTTTGCTCCGGAGTTAGTAGGTTATTCGGCGCCCAGGGATCTCCATCGTCGGGCAGCTTACTCAATCTGTGAGTCCTGGTTTTTGATTCATCAGGATGTTTATCATGATTTATTTGTTTGTTCTTGATGATTCATTGACTAGTTAGAGATTCACCACGAGGACCGAAGAACTAACTAAATGTTGTGAACCACTGCAGAAGCTGAGGGTGAGGTTAGGTACCTGTAAAACCGGTTTAAGCCCGCCAGTAACTTTGTGTTACTGATCGTTCCAAGTCGATACTTCTGTAGTGGTTCTTTTTGTTTTATGTCTTGGTGTTTAAAATTTTTTGTGCTGTTGGCGCCTTATGTGTGTTTTCATATTTTTAGTTAAGTTAAGGTAACTGAGTGGCCACCTATTGGGAAAATAGCTGCTCATTCGGCTTACGATATGTTTCATGGTATAAGTACCTGATTGTTAGTTTGGTTTTTTCCCACCTCGGTTTTTGGAGTGGGAATCTTTTTCTGATTGCGCCTTTTCCTGATCTTTGCCTACTTGTACCTTTTTAGACGCAGCCACGCTGTAGGGATCAACAAGGTCATGGTGTCTCCCATAGAACTTTTTAAGAGTTGACACAAGCTTGGTCCTGCGATATCCCCGTGACAACAATTTGGTGGTGAGTAACTTCCCCCTATCAACAAAGTCTTCGTAGTTACAACAGGCTCTAGCATAGCGAACTAGCTGAGAGACATTTAACGTTTAACTTAAAAGTTAATAATCTGATAATGTTATAAATCTTTTGCAAAATTAATACATGTGTACAAGTTCAATCATAAAAAAAATAAATCATAAAATTACTATAAACAGTTTAAAAATGAACAAAAATGGTCAAACTCTTGATTTTATGGGGATATACCAATATGAGTAACATATGTAACAGTTAAGAACATCTACACTGTGTTAATAAAGAAAAATATTCTAACACGTAACATTATATACATACATGTAAATATATATAAAACAACAATATGCACATGTAATGTAAATAGTTAAGTCCAAAGATTATATGTGTTTAATACAACTAGTAGCCTCAAGTAAAGGGGAATGTTTGTTTTTATACAAAAGTTAATGAAAACAAAACCAGTTTGATCACCCAAATGTTTTATTTGTGTTGTATGTTAACATGCAAGTCAAATAATGTTTGAGTATTTTGTTGACAGAGACATTTAACCAGATACCTTTAGCTTAACTAGCTTAACGAATATAAGCCTGGCGTCCCTTTTATGGGACATAGGCAAACAGAATAGCCCAAGATGTGACGTTGCAGAACGCGGCATCCCATCTGGGACTATTCTGTTTGCTTAAAGAATTTTCGTCGAAAGTTAAATAGAATTTAAAAATTACACCTGGTTCCCCTAAGAACTGAATACTCACCAGAATGATAAAGACGGGAAAATGCATTCGTCAAATATGGGTTATGGAAATGTAACTCCGTGCCAGCATGGTTCAAAACAAGGAGCACTCGTTTAGGAGTGTGTTGCTATAATACAACACCAACATGGTCTTCAAAACTACACAAATTTACTTTGATTAAAATTGTCACAATCTTTTATAAAGAAAATACAAGATAGGCTTTCATTAACAGAAATTGGGACCATTAAACAAACAAGATTAGGCAAATAATGATTTTATATGGGATTATGGGATATCCTATGACAAGTAACATATGTAACAGTTGTCAACATCTTGAGAACATAGAGAACATTCAAATATGATAGGAGGTAAATGTGCTACGACATTTGTATTATAATTCATAAAAAATTCAGCAGATGTTGAAATTTTGTGTGTTAAGAACCCAAATGTATCAGTATTCAGTGATCGAGTTGAACCTTTATTTATGCCTTCAAAAACTATGCTGCTGACCAACAAAAGCAGAAACAAAACACCAAAAAATGGCTATAGCAAGACACCCCTCGTGTTTTGTAAAAATATTAATGCAAAAATACACAAAAAACTTTAAAGAATAACACTAAAATATACAGTAACAATGGATATTATGATTTTGTAGCATGTAACATTAATGGTGTAACGTATGTAACATGTGAGAACATCAAAATCGTCCTAAATCAAATTAATTCAAAAATGCAAATTTCTATTTTATGTTTTATTGATAAAACATAAGTAGCTGTTCAATTAATGTATTCAAACCCAAAATATGTGAATTTATGATATTTTAGTGATCAAGTGTGAACCCGGATTTATGCGTTCAAAGACCCATTGTTGACTTAAGTGTTAAGATTATGTATCTAAAATTGCTTTATATAGATGTTCCTTATGTCTTTCACTGCACTAAATACAAAAACACACTTAAACCTTTAAATGATACCACTCAAACAAACAATAACAGCCAATCTATCATTTAATGGCAGATAGCGTTAAAAAGTAATGTATGTAACACATGAGAACATACAAACTGTGTTAAATAAACTTAATATGCTTCAACATATGTTGAGTTTATAGAAAACCAACACTGAATGCAGTTAAATGTAACAAAATCTAAAATGAAAAAGTTTATTACACAAACCTGTACAATTCCTAATTTTGGCGGCCATCTTGGATGGCGGCCATTTTGAAGACTTTCGCCGGCCTAAATTTTTATACACGGACCTGTTTCATAGACTACTATCATATATCTTTCAAAAAAAGCCATCAAACCTTAAGGCCAAGATCGTGTAGGGTTAACCAAAATTTTGACATCTCCTGGATTTTGGATCTCGGGCTAAAAGGGTGATTTTTCGAAAAGATGGTACCTTTACTCATGCTTTGACTGTGTGAGACATATCACGCATTTTGGAATGCAGACACTCTCAGAGCCACTGTTAGACATTGGTTTATTAATTTGATCATGAATTTTAATTGATCGTAATTTACTTTCTGAACTAGAAGAAAAAATATGAGGTGGCCTCATATAAATTTTTTTCAGTGTATACTTATCCGCAAAAGAAACGCGAAAAAAACTGAAACCCGTTTCCTTGAATAGGAACATTTTGATGGAGTTTTAAGTGATATGGCTAACGAGTAATTACAGTAAGTAACAATAGACCAAAATTATGTAGCATGTTTCATTACGACATTGCAATGACCTTTGTGTACGAGCTCGTGTATCACAAGATTGCATCTAAAACATTCATGGTTAATGCGATTTGAAAACAGATGGCAGGAAGTATAGGCCAGATGTCTACAACTAAAGAAATCGTAAAAAACGATTTGAAAAATACCGCTTGTCAACGCTCCCAGTGGTCGCGTTTATCTGTTGACGTCAGCCTATTGTTTTCAAATCGTCATTATTGTTCACTGCAGACACATTATGGTCTTTCAAATCGCGATTCTTTAGATGTCTGTTCAGTGTGTCAACAGCTATCTCTTGGCACTTAAAGATTTCGGGTACGTCTATTCACTTGATAGAAAACAGCAATTTACGTCAAAAATCAAAAAAGACGTCACGCACAAGAAATAAGCGTCGAAGGAGGCATTATTTTTTTCTGATTTGATTTTGTCTCCCCCATATCTTTCGAATACCGGTGTAAGTTTGGAAATTTTTTGCAGGATCATTAAAGGTATAATAACCCTTTGGCTATGGGCAAGGGGGCGGGGGTACTAAACATTTTCGCGGTAACGCGACAAGCATAAGTCTTAACGTCATGATTTTCAAATTGTGTGATAGAGAATTAACGGGACTATCGAAATTTATATCACTAAAATAAATTTTGATGTTATCAAAAGAAAAAAAAAAAACAAGTGGATTATTTTTTCTCGTTTCTTTTGCGGATAAGTATACACTGAGGGGTATGAATAAGATGAAAAGACAAAACAAAACACATGTAATATTGTCATGTTTATTCTCGTGAGCACAGAATGACTATGGACACATTCTTCATTGTGACCAAAATATATGAGAGCCATCACGTGAGAAAACCTCCAATTTAGGTTTTCGACCAGGTCCAACACAAACCAAGCTGTACAAATAAATAAGATGGCTAGAGGCTGGAAATTTTGGATTTTAGAAAGTAGAGGAATCGTACTGCATCTTTGTTTTCGCATTTACAGATTGTTGGTTTTATGGTGTGGTGGCTCATATGAGTGTTTGCATCAGATCTGTTCAACAATCCCAAGACAAGCTGGACAATACTGATTACTTCACCAAACGTGTCCCAAATACAAATGTACATGCCCATTTGAAATTTGTTTCAAACTTAAGAAAATCTATCATATGTATATGCGAATACATAGGCATATAGCCTACCATGGTGAAGTGGCATTGTTGGACTCAGAAACAAGAAGTCCTGGGTTTGAACCCTAACTACCTGGGGCCAGTTGTTAAAAACTTTGTTAGCTTAACACTGTCGTTAAGCCCTCAATTTGTTAACTAAAATATTGACTTCAAAAGCAAATACACTATTATTTATTGTTGATAAAATGTAAGAATCATTTGCATTGCAAAAATTTCTCACATTTTATCAACAAAAAATAAAGGATTCTCACATTTTATCAACAAAAAATAACTGTATTTGTAATATTCACGTTTGAAATTTTAACTAATCTTTAACTAACGATGTTAATTTTGAACAACTGGCCCCTGGTTGTCCTTGTGCAAGACCACATTTATTCCATATAGCCTTGGCATGGTCCTAACATGACTGAAATATTGCAGACCAGTTAATTAAGAATTAAACCCAACAAAGATTACAAATAAGCTTGGCTGTATCCAAGCAATTTTAAAAAGTCTTCTTTTTTTTCTCCTTTGCTAATTTGGGCCTTCACATTGAATCTACAATTTCAATCTGCTAGCAACACTAGTGTATGGATTTGCAGCCCAGTTTGCACGGAATTATGTTTGCAAACCCATAGAACTTGTTTTCTAGCAATGTGGTTCATTTAACTTTCCAATTTTCTTTCCAGTTACTGCGAAGCTGATCTGCGCCTTTGTTTTCGCATATGCAGATTGTTGGTTTCCTCATGAGGCGGCTCATTTTCAAGTTATTTGGTCACAATGAAGAAAAGATCCAAAACTAGCAATACTAGTCTAGAAAATGAAAGACTTTTCAACAAAAAACTAGAAATGCGTGTTTGTAAAACACTATGCCCCCAACTGTATACTTGTCCCTAAACTGGCAGCTTGTATGATTCATTTATTTCATTTGAATGAAATGAAATTTAATTTCCTAAAGAAGCTGTTCGGTTGCCTCTGTTTTTGACCTCGATCCAGCTTTTTGTAGACAAGTTATAAATGGAGTAAAAATTTCAAAATGGAGTTATTTTATCAAAATTTGACGGAAAGTCCTAAAAAGTTAATCAGGTGATCTTCTTTTCAACCCCAACCAGTATACCAAATATGATGGCTCTAGCTTAAATACTTTTTGAGATATCTTGCACACAAGATTTTCAAATTTTGTTTTAAAAGGGGCATAACTCCAAAAAGGCGCGTAACTTGGACATGAAAAAAAAATACGAGTCAACTTTTTTTTCATGAGGAATTTGTATATGAAATTCAAAACCCTAACATTCTCCGTTCAAAAGTTTCAAATTTCACCGAAAAGTGGAAAAATTAATCAAAATTTCAACATTCCGTATTTTTGTCAAAATTTGACAAAAAGTTCTCAAAAGTTAATCAGGTCATCTACTCATCAGCCCCAACCAGTATACCAAATATGAAGGCTCTAGCTCAAATACTTTTTGAGATAACTTGCACACAAGATTTTCAAATTTTGTTTTCAAAGGGACATAATTCAGAAAAGGGGCATAACTTGGACATGAAAAAAAATATGGGTCAACTATTTTTTCATGAGGAATCTTAATATGAAATTTCAAAACCCTAGCATTCACCGTTCAAAAGTTTCAAATTTCACCGAAAAGTGGAAAAACAATCAAAATTTCAAAATTCCGTATTTTTGTCAAAATTTAACAGAAAGTTCTCAAAAATTAATCAGGTCATCTACTCATCAGCCCCAACCAGTATACCAAATATGAAGGCTCTAGCTTAAATACTTTTCGAGATATCTTGCACACAAGATTTTCAAATTTTGTTTTCAAAGGGACATAACTCAGAAAAGGGGCATAACTTGGACATGAAAAAAAATATGGGTCAACTATTTTTTCATGAGGAATCTTTATATGAAATTTCAAAACCCTAGCATTCACCGTTCAAAAGTTTCAAATTTCACCGAAAAGTGGAAAAATCAATCATAATTTCAAAATTCCATAATTTTGTCAAAATTTGCGGTAAAGTTCTCAAAAGTTAATCAGGTGATCTACTCCTCAGCCCCAACCAGTATACCAAATATGAAGGCTCTAGCTTAAATACTTTTCGAGATATCTTGCACACAAGATTTTCAAATTTTGTTTTCAAAGGGACATAACTCAGAAAAGGGGCATAACTCGGACAAGAAAAAAAATACGGGTCAACTATTTTTTCATGAGGAATACTCACATAAAATTTAAAATCCCTAACATTCACCATTCAAAATTTAACAGACGTACACACGCACACACACACAGACAGACAGACAGACAGACAAGCCGAAAGCAATATGCCTTTCCAACTTTTCCAAAGTTGGGGGCATAAAAACATCTGATTAACAATAAGTACATGTATGCATAGTACAGATATGTTACATATCTATTATAAACTTGTGTCACAGATATACCCTAATAAATCTGACTGACATGCTTGTTTTGATTGGTCAAATACATTCATTTCATCAATGAATTAACAGTAAATATGCGACACGAGTCTACTATGATCAAAATAGAATATACTCTTTGTTCTAGAAAGAAAGACGTGTACAAAAGATCTTAAGAACTTAACATTTTTACAGCACTTCCATTGACCGCTAGTCTTTGGCGATGCCCGTCTATTTTTTTGAACAGTCGTAACAAGTGCAGTATTAAAGTCCATTCATATGGCAATACTTATGTTACCTGTGTTAAGGGCTATCTTATGGACTAAATGAGTTTGGCTCTTGTTTTTGATTTGACTATAAACGGTCAATTAACGTCAAAACTTAAAAGACATCAAGTAGACAAAATGAATGAAAATCGGGGTATAAAATCTAGCAATTCAATTTAGCCTTATCTCGTACATTTGAAAAATCGTTGACTTTTTTATTTTGATTCGGACCACTGTAAACACTGGTATCTCTGTAAATTTGAAAATGACATCTCGAAATTCAAGTTGCAATTTGATAAGCGACATCATTATGATTTTTGCAATGTATGAAAGAAAAATCTCGGAAATGACGACCTAAAAGTTATTTTCAATAAAAACAAAAAGATGTAAATTAGTTCATTGAACATGTGTATGTGTCTGATGGATACCAAATAACTGTTTGAACAAAAAAGAAATTCTGTTTCGGTAAAAATGTACATTCTTTAGCTGTTTGTTACACTTGTGCCACTGGTCCACATCATTTAGACATAAAGCCACATCATGAGAAAACCAACATTTTGCATAGGTGAAAACAAAGGTGCAGATCAGCTCCTTGGTTTTTACTACACGGATAGTACAATTTCTTCCTAGTCATCTGAGCTTGTACAGCTTGGTATTTGTCAGACCTGTATGAAAACCACATTGCTAGTTTTCTCATGACACAACTCATTTACCAAATTATACAACAAATAAAACAATATAAACATTGATATTCATAAACAACATTAACATAAACTGCTCAAAACTTAAAGTAGTATCAAACATATGAAATGCATTTAATACTTTATATTGTTCCTTGCTTTTCTCAAGACTAAATACAATATATTTGAGCCTTTGAAACTTTGGATACAAGTAGACGAGTAATAGTACTATCCATGTGGCAAAAACAAAGGCCCTGATCAGCTGTGCAGTTACTGCACAGCTGATCTGCGTCTTTGTTTTCGCATATGCAAATCGTTGGTTTTCTCATGTGAAGGCTCAATTTTAACCAGAGGACCAATGGTCCTGTAAACGCTCACCTGAGATCTGTTGTACGTATATACCAATAAACATGTTTGCATATTATGGAAAAAAGCCCCAGTAAAGGGGCAGATGATTCCCTGGTGTCCATTATTTTTCTTCATAATAATCAATATCCTGTCCATTTGCCAATTTCCTGCAAGTCTTTCCCTTCAACCGACAAATAACAGTTATCCCCATTCAAAGGCATAGGCAACCTATGTTGACCTTGTCGTAAAATAAGTCAAGGTCATCACAGGGCCATGATTTATATATACATTGTAGTACTTAAGCCATTGATGTTTCATGCCAAGTTTTGTTGAAATCGGTCCACCGGTTCCAGAGAAGAAGCTTTTGGAAGGGTTTTTACCATTGATGTATATGGGCATGGCGGCCATCTTGGTCATGTGACCTGGATCATTTATATACACATTGGTTCCCTCATTCTATAATGCACTAGTCATTTGCAACCACGTCCCCTATGGGGCCGGGGATAGCGGGGGCATAGCGGGGCTAAAGTACGGGGATTTTACCTTCAAGGTGTCCCGGCAGTGCCGTGGTATGGCCGGGCTTTTGATTCCCACCAAAACAGCGGGGAAAATAGCGGGGTGTTTTGACCAGGGTTTACCGGTCTACAGTACCGTGTTTTATCCGAATTTTGTGTTAAAGATGTCATTACCAAATATGGATATTAACCTGAAGATATTTTTTTTACAGAAATTCTCCTCCTGTAGTGCTCGTTGTCATTGTCTTCATTTGGTTACCATAGCAATAAAAAGTCTGAATTTTCAAAAAAAAAAAAAAAAAAAAAAAAAAAACACCTGCAAAACGTTTTATTTTTAGTGCAACTCTAAACTGGAGTTTGTCATGCCGACATGCATCTTGGGATTTTACCGAAAAGAAGTCCCCGCAGTGCAGGGGCTATTTGCAGGGATTTTACCGAAAAGAAGTCCCCGCAGTGCAGGGCTTATACCTGGGCTTTGCAAATGGAAAAGTCAATATCCCCGCTATTTCCTGGCCCCGAGGGGGCCGTGGTTGCAAATGACTGGTGCATAAATGCTTCACATAAAATTTGGCTTTGATTGGCCAAGCGGTTTCAGAGAAGAAGATGTTTGAATATTTTGGTAATATACATGTATATTGCCCCGGGGTGGGGGCATATGAGCCCCTTGGGTCCATTTTTTTTTTTCAGAATCATTAATATTCAGTCAAACTACCCATTCCTGCAAGATTTTCACCTCAAATTACTTTTTAAAAGTTTTCCCCATTCAAATGCATAGGCGACCTATGTTGACCTTGCCATAAAAAAGGTCAAGGTCATCACAGGGTCATGATTTATATACACATTGTAGTACTTGAGCCATCAATGCTCCATGCCAAGTTTCTTTGAAATCAGTGTACCGGTTCCAGAGAAGAAGCTTTTGGAAGGGTTTTTACCATATATGGGCATGGCGGCCATCTTGGTCATGTGACCTTGATCATTTATATACACATTGGTTCCCTCATTCTATAATGCACTAGTCATTTGCAACCACGTCCCCTATGGGGCCGGGGATAGCGGGGGCATAGCTGGGCTAAAGTACGGGGATTTTACCTTCAAGGTGTCCCGGCAGTGCCGTGGTATGGCCGGGCTTTTGATTCCCACCAAAACAGCGGGGAAAATAGCGGGGTGTTTTGACCAGGGTTTACCGGTTTACAGTACCGTGTTTTATCCGAATTTTGTGTTAAAGATGTCATTACCAAATATGGATATTAACCTGAAGATATTTTTTTTACAGAAATTCTCCTCCTGTAGTGCTCGTTGTCATTGTCTTCATTTGGTTACCATAGCAATAAAAAGTCTGAATTTTCAAAAAAAAAAAAAAAAAAAAAAAAAAAACACCTGCAAAACGTTTTATTTTTAGTGCAACTCTAAACTGGAGTTTGTCATGCCGACATGCATCTTGGGATTTTACCGAAAAGAAGTCCCCGCAGTGCAGGGGCTATTTGCAGGGATTTTACCGAAAAGAAGTCCCCGCAGTGCAGGGCTTATACCTGGGCTTTGCAAATGGAAAAGTCAATATCCCCGCTATTTCCTGGCCCCGAGGGGGCCGTGGTTGCAAATGACTGGTGCATAAATGCTTCACATAAAATTTGGCTTTGATTGGCCAAGCGGTTTCAGAGAAGAAGATGTTTGAATATTTTGGTAATATACATGTATATTGCCCCGGGGTGGGGGCATATGAGCCCCTTGGGTCCATTTTTTTTTTTCAGAATCATTAATATTCAGTCAAACTACCCATTCCTGCAAGATTTTCACCTCAAATTACTTTTTAAAAGTTTTCCCCATTCAAATGCATAGGCGACCTATGTTGACCTTGCCATAAAAAAGGTCAAGGTCATCACAGGGTCATGATTTATATACACATTGTAGTACTTGAGCCATCAATGCTCCATGCCAAGTTTCTTTGAAATCAGTGTACCGGTTCCAGAGAAGAAGCTTTTGGAAGGGTTTTTACCATATATGGGCATGGCGGCCATCTTGGTCATGTGACCTTGATCATTTATATACACATTGGTTCCCTCATTCTATAATGCACTAGTCATTTGCAACCACGTCCCCTATGGGGCCGGGGATAGCGGGGGCATAGCTGGGCTAAAGTACGGGGATTTTACCTTCAAGGTGTCCCGGCAGTGCCGTGGTATGGCCGGGCTTTTGATTCCCACCAAAACAGCGGGGAAAATAGCGGGGTGTTTTGACCAGGGTTTACCGGTTTACAGTACCGTGTTTTATCCGAATTTTGTGTTAAAGATGTCATTACCAAATATGGATATTAACCTGAAGATATTTTTTTTACAGAAATTCTCCTCCTGTAGTGCTCGTTGTCATTGTCTTCATTTGGTTACCATAGCAATAAAAAGTCTGAATTTTCAAAAAAAAAAAAAAAAAAAAAAAAAAAAAAAACCTGCAAAACGTTTTATTTTTAGTGCAACTCTAAACTGGAGTTTGTCATGCCGACATGCATCTTGGGATTTTACCGAAAAGAAGTCCCCGCAGTGCAGGGGCTATTTGCAGGGATTTTACCGAAAAGAAGTCCCCGCAGTGCAGGGCTTATACCTGGGCTTTGCAAATGGAAAAGTCAATATCCCCGCTATTTCCTGGCCCCAAGGGGGCCGTGGTTGCAAATGACTGGTGCATAAATGCTTCACATAAAATTTGGCTTTGATTGGCCAAGCGGTTTCAGAGAAGAAGATGTTTGAATATTTTGGTAATATACATGTATATTGCCCCGGGGTGGGGGCATATGAGCCCCTTGGGTCCATTTTTTTTTTCAGAATCATTAATATTCAGTCAAACTACCCATTCCTGCAAGATTTTCACCTCAAATTACTTTTTAAAAGTTTTCCCCATTCAAATGCATAGGCGACCTATGTTGACCTTGCCATAAAAAAGGTCAAGGTCATCACAGGGTCATGATTTATATACACATTGTAGTACTTGAGCCATCAATGCTCCATGCCAAGTTTCTTTGAAATCAGTGTACCGGTTCCGGAGAAGAAGATTTTGGAAGGGTTTTTACCATATATGGGCATGGCGGCCATTTTGGTTATGTGACCTTGATTATTTATATACACATTGGTTACCCCTTCCCATAGATGCTTCATGTTAAATTTGGCTTTGATTGGCCAAGCGGTTTCAGAGAAGATGTTTGAATATTATGATAATATACATGTATATTGCCCCGAGGTGGGGGCAGATGAGCCCCTGGTGCCCAATTTTTTTCAGAATCATTAATATTCAGTCCTACTGCTCATTTTCTGCAAGATTTTTCCTTTAAATGACAATTTAACAATTTTTCCCATTCAAATGCAAAGGCGACCTATGTTGACCTTGCCGTAAAATAGGTCAAGGTCACCGCAAGGTCATGATTTATATACACATTGTAGTACTTGAGTCATCGATGCTTCATGCCAAGTTTGGTTGAAATTGGTCCAGTGGTTCCGGAGAAGAAGATTTTTGAAGGGTTTTTACCATATATGGGCATGGCGGCCATCTTGGTCATGTGACCTGGATTATTTATATATACATTGGTTCCCCCTTCCCATAGATGCTTCATGTAAAATTTGGCTTTGATTGGCCAAGCTGTTTCAGAGAAGAAGATCTTTGAAAATGGTGGACGACGGACGGACGGACGACGGACGGACGGACGACGGAGCCTGGGTATACTATAAGCTCACCTTGTGAGCCTGACGGCTCAGGTGAGCTAATAAACATGCCGCAGGCTTGCTGTGATATTCTGTCACAAACAATTCTTTGTTTATTTACAGTTTTACCTATATCCGCAGTATATCTTTAATGGAGATATTGGTAAAAATGTAAATAAACGATGATCTGCTTTGTGCCACTAGAAATTGTCAGACCTGTAACGTCCGCAAATTATTCAGCATACCCCTTATACCATGCCCCATTTTCATAGGAGCCTGTGCGTGATTTGAATTCAGACCAGGTCTGACACAGACCAGCCTGTACAGTCACAGAAGCAGGCTGGATGCTTGAAATTTCAGACTTAAGAAGAAGGATTGTACTATCCATGTAGCGAAAACAAAGGCGCTGATCAGCTGTGCAGGTACTGCACAGCTGATCTGCGGCTTTGTTTTCGCCTATGCAAATTGTTGGTTTTCTCATGCAGTGGCTCATATTATTTGTGCACTACAACATAAGTTGTACACACTTAAAAAACAACTGCCTCATAGCAGAGATTCTACCAAATACATATAGCCTATGTTTGGAGCAAACATAAAAGATTGCACAACAACTTTTATAAAGATTGCACAATTATTCACAAGGAAATTGCTAATTTTACAGCATTCAATCTTACTGAAAAAAAATAATGCAAATGATATACATTTGGAAAACTGGCATTCATTCGGAAATTGACTTATTAGATCTCAATTTTCTGGTTGTTTTAAAGTTTCACCATGATGAAAAGTACACTTGTGCTGAGGCATACTTAATCTTATTCGTGACAAATGGAATGACTTAAGTTTTAAGGCATGATGTGGTGGATTTACACTGATATGTGGCATTTGTAAATTAGCTGCATTATGAGAAAACCTGTCTTATTGTTTTCAATGCCAGAGAATAGACCCAAAAATGTTTGACATAGCGACCTCACAGACCATACTGCATGTGGTGCAAACACAAAGGTGCTGACAGCCCCCACCCTAAGTGGAAGCCAAAGACAGATTTTCTCATGACAAGGCTAAACCGATATGTGTCATGGTACATTATATAAAAATCATAACAAACTATATACAGTACAAAAACAACTAAGCCGCATCGTGAGAAAACCGGATTTTTGCCTAGGCGAAAACAAAGGCGCAGATCAGCTTCGCGGTAACCGCGAAGCTGATCAGCGCCTTTGTTTTCGCTACACGGATAGTACAATTTCTCTTCTTCTTAAATCCGAAAGTTCAAGCTGCTAGCCCTTGTCTGTAACTGTACAGGCCGATTTATGTCGGACCTGGTCGGAAACCCCGAAGACCGGTTTTCTCGCGTCGCGGCTCAACTATAGCTACTTCTAATCCTATATTTTTCATTACTGTTGTTCATGATTAACACATTTATTTCCCAGAAAATATTCTAACTGAAGGGTAATGTGTAATGGTAGATCAAAACATTTGTTTTTTCTTTCTAATAATGGCACAGACATATTTGTATCTTGTGATCTTGTATAGTTTCATTCCCTGCACCCACTGAATAACAATACATAAACTTATTCAGGTTGTTACAATTACATACGTCATGAACTTTAAGGTTAATACACATAATACTACCAGAGGACCAATGGTCCTGTAAACGCTCACCTGAGATCTGCTTCATATACCAATAAACATATTTGAATATTATGGTATTTAAAAGATGAAGCTCTTGGGCCATTTTCTTTTTTCAGAATAATCAATATTCTGTCCATTTGTCAATTTCCTGCTGATTTTCCCCTTCAAATAACATTTTAAAAGCAGATGAGCCCCTGGGGTCCATTTTTTTTTTTTTTCAGAATCATTAAATTTCAGTCCTACTGCCCTTTCACTTAAAATGACATTGTAAAAGGTTTCCCCATTCAAATGCATTGACGACCTTGCCATAAAATAAGTCAAGGTCACCACAGGGTCATGTTTTATAAAAACATTGTAGTACTTGAGTCATCCATACTTCATGCAAAGTTTCGTTGAAATCGGTTCACCGGTTCTGGAGAAGAAGATATTTTAAGGGTTTTTACCATATATGGGCATGGTGGCCATCTTGGTCATGTGACCTAGATTATTTATATATACATTGGTTCCCACTTCCTATAGATGCTTCATATAAAATTTGGCTTTGATTGGCCAAGTGGTTTCAGAGAAAAAAATCTTTGAAAAGTGTGTATGGACGACAGAACGGCCAAGGTCAAGAGATGACCTTGACCTAAATTAATCATATACCTTCATCTAATCCATTAGTTGTTTGCATCTACCACTTTTCAGATCTCAGGCTGCAATATTTTTCAAAAAATAGCTAATTTCCACTTTTCCCATTATAAGTCTATGGAAACTTAAAGTTACCATAGGAACCAGAGTTCTTATCCGACTGGAATAAAAAACACAAATTATGTAGAGGCTACTGTCAGGAAAAGTACAGGATTCATCCACTTGACAGTTTCTGAGGAGAAGATTTTTGAATGTTTTTTTTTCTTCAAAATTTTACCCTTTATGGGGCCCCAGCAACCAATCAAAATAAAGGATTAGGACAAAACTCGCAAGAAACGTCAAACACTACTCAATAAACATTTCTGCAAAAACAAAATTCAAATGTCTGCAATTTTAGCGGAAAAATAGCCGATTTCCACTTTTTCCCATTATAAGTCTATGGAAACTTTAAGTTGCCATAGCAACCAGAGTTCTTATCCGCCTGGAATAAAAAACATAAATTATGTAGAGGCCACTGTCAGGAACATGTATACAAAGTATAGGCTTCATCCCCTTGACAGTTTCTGAGAAGAAGGTTTTTGAATGTTTTTCGAAATTTTGCCCTATATGGGACCCCTGCAACCAATCAAAATGAAGGATTAGGACAAAAGTCACATGAAACGTAGAGGACTACTCAATAAACATTTCTGCAAAAACAAAATTCAAATATCTCCAACAAGACAGCAAAAACTGGCAATTTTCACTTTTTTCCATTATAAGTCTATGGGAAGCATAAGTTGCCATAGCAACCAGAGTCCTTATCCGATCAAAACAAAAAACACAATTATTCTTTCCCCCTACCTGTAGATGGTGTATGTGTAATATGAGAACAATCGGCCCAGCGGTTTCAGAGAAGAAGATCTTTGAAATTGTGGACGACGACGGACGGACGGACGCCGGAGCATGGGTATACTATAAGCTCACCTATGAGCCTTCGTCTCAGGTGAGCTAAAAATAATGTTTTTTTTTTTTTCAAAGCCACTGCCATATGAGCCCAGCTCATGGCTCCTTCTTGCATGCAGATGCAGTAAATATTGTTTTAAATGCATTTGCTTGACAGATACAGTAAAAGCTTAGGCCTGAATAAATGCATAAAACATGCACAAAATCACGCCCTGTATCAAATAAGCGCTTATAGTTTCAGCTGCATCGTGAGAAAACCATCAATTTGCCTAGGCGAAAACAAAGGCGCAGATCAGCTTTGCAGTAACTGCAAAGCTGATCAGCGGCTTTGTTTTTGCAACAAGGATAGTACACTCCCTCTTCTTCTTAAATCAGAAATTTCAACCTTCTAGCCTGCTTCTGTGACTGCACAGCTCGATTCGAGTCAGACCTGGCCGGAAACACAAATTGTTGGTTTTCTCAAGCCCAAGGCTCATATTCTAACTGAAGGGTAATGTGTAATGGTAGATCAAAACAGTTTTTCTTTCTAATAATGGCACAGACATACTTTAAGTCTCTTGTGACCTCATATTGTTTCATTCCCTACCATCATTAAACCAGAGGACCAATGGTCCTGTAAACGCTCACCTGAGATCTGCTGCATATACCAATAAACATGTTTGAATATTATGGTATTTAACTCCAGTGCAGGGGCAGATGAAGCCCTTGGGCCATTTTCTTTTTTCAGAATCTTCAATATTCTGTCCATTTGCCAATTTCCTGCTGGCTTTTCCCTTCAAATGACATTTTAACAGTTTTCCCAATTCAAATGCATAGGCAACCCATGTTGACCTTGCCATAAACTTGGTCAAGGTCATCACAGGGTCATGATTTATATATACATTGGAGTACTTTAGCCATCGATGCTTCACGCCAAGTTTCCTTGAAATCAGTCTATTGGTTTCAGAGAAGAAGATTTTTGATGGGTTTTTACCATATATGGGCATGGCGGCCATCTTTGTCATGTGACCTAGATTATTTATATACACATTGATTCCTCAATTCTATAGATGCTTCACATAAAATTTGGCTTTGATTGGCCAAGCGATTTCAGAGGAGAAGAGGTTTGAATATATATTATGGAAATATACATGTATATTGCCCCGGGGTGGGGGCACATGAGCCCCTTGGGTCCAATTTTTTTCAGAATCATTAATTTTCAGTCCTACTTCCCATTTCCTGCAAGACTTTCACTTTAAATTAATTTTAAAAGTTTTCCCCATTCAAATGCATTGGCGACCTATGTTGACCTTGCCGTAAAATAGGTCAAGGTCATGAAAAGGTCATGAATTATATACACATTGTAGTGCTTGAGCCATCGATGCTTCATGCCAAGTTTTGTTGAAATCGATCCACCGGTTCTGGAGAAGAAGATTTTTGAAGGGTTTTTACCATATATGGGCATGGCGGCCATCTTGGTCATGTGACCTGGATTATTTATATACACATTGGTTCCCCCTTCCCATAGATACTTCATGTAAAATTTGGCTTTGATTGGCCAAGCGGTTTCAGAGAAGAAGATGTTTGAATATTATGATAATATACATGTATATTGCCCCGGGGTGGGGGCGGATGAGCCCCTGGTGCCCAATTTTTTTCAGAATCATTAATATTCAGTCCAACTGCTCATTTTCTGCAAGATTTTTCCTTTAAATGACAATTTAACAATTTTTCCCATTCAAATGCAAAGGCGACCTATGTTGACCTTGCCGTAAAATAGGTCAAGGTCACCGCAAGGTCATGATTTATATATACATTGTAGTACTTGAGTCATCAATGCTTCATGCCAAGTTTGGTTGAAATCGGTCCAGTGGTTCCAGAGAAGAAGATTTTTGAAGGGTTTTTACCATATATGGGCATGGCGGCCATCTTGGTCATGTGACCTGGATTATTTATATACACATTGGTTCCCCCTTCCCATAGATGCTTTATGTAAAATTTGGCTTTGATTGGCCAAGCGGTTTCAGAGAAGAAGATCTTTGAAAATGGTGGACGACGGACGGACGGACGGACGGACGGACGGACGCCGGATCATGGCCATCCTATAAGCTCACCTTGTGAGCCTGACGGCTCAGGTGAGCTAAAAACAATATATAAACTTATTCAGGTTGTAACAATCACATACACATTTACATACATTGCACTTTAAAGGTGATCAAAGGTTAATACATGTAATAGTACTCAAATGATAAGTTTTTCAAATGAGCCGCATCGTGAGAACACCGGATTTTTGCCTATGCGAAAACAAAGGCGCAGATCAGCTTCGCAGTAACTGCGAAGCTGATCAGCGCCTTTGTTTTCGCTACACGGATAGTACAATTTCTCTTCTTCTTAAAACCGAAATTTCAATCTTCTAGACTTTTTCTGAAACTGTACAGGCCGGTTTGTGTCAGACCTGGCCGGAAACCCCGAAGACCGGTTTTCTCGCGTCGCGGCTCAAATCATCTGCCATATGAGCCCAGTTCATGGCTTCTCCTTGCATGCAGTATTGTTTTAAATGCATTTGCTTGACAGATACAGTAAAAGCTTAGGCCTGAATAAATGCATAAAACATGGACAAAATCGCACCCTGTATCAAATGAGCAGTTATAGTTTCAGTGGCATCGTGAGAAAACTGGATTTTTGCCAATGTAATTTTGCAGTAACTGCAAAGCTGATCAGCTCCTTTGTTTTTGCTACACTGATAGTACAATTTCTCTTCTTCTTAAATCCAAATATCAAGCTTCTTGCCTGATTCTGTAGCTGTCCAGGCCGGTTTGTGTCAGACATGGTCGGACAAAAGAGAAGACCGGTTTTCTCGCGTCACGGCTCAAATGAGCACTTATAGTTTATCTCTTGAACTTTACCATAGAAAATTAATTTGCTGAGCCAAATTATACAAAAAAATTGTGCAAAAAAAAAAAAATCTGTTCAATATCAGGAACAGAATTATTTATTGGTGAAATACCAAAATATACAATATCTTGCTGTAGGTTACCCAAGTCGTACAATGTACATTTTCTACTGACTGCATTATGAATTGGTCCAAGCTAATAAAAGATCATAACATAGTTTGACAAGACTTTAAGACTATAAACTAGTATGACTAGAATAGTTTCTGACTTGAATGAACTGTGAAGACACAAACATTGCTTACTTTTGAAAATGGTAGGGGCATTTTGCAATGAGCAAGGGTAGTTACATGGGTCATGGTATCAACATTTTATAAAAGCATGAGATATAGTTTAAGGGCATAAGACAAAAGTACATTAAATCACAACAAATGATAGATCATGATATAGATTTTGATAAATGAGCCGTGTCATGAGAAAACCAGATTTTTTCCTGCGCGAAAACAAAGGCGCAGATCAGCTTCGCAGTAACTGCCAAGCTGATCAGTGCCTTTGTTTTCGCTGCACGGATAGTACAATCTCTCTTCTTAAAATCCAACATTTCAAGCTTTTAGCCTAATTCTGTGACTGTACAAGTCGGCTTGTGTCGGACCTGGTCAGAAATCCCGAAGCCCGGTTTTCTCGTGTCGCGGCTCATATATTTTGATCAATATTTTTAGCCATATCATGAGGAAATCTGTCTCCCGCTAGTTCCTGCATAAACTGGCTTGTACAGCCATAGCGGCTCATGATTTGTATTAAGCAGTGATTAAACTATGTAGCTATATATCAAAGGCACTCATATGTACCTTTGTTTTTCTACAAGCCAAAGGCACACAGACTTGCTCACAACATGGCTCATTTATAAAGCATATCGGTGGGATAAGGTCTTTGGCAATAGTTGGAATATTGTTGATAAATATATGAATCCAACATATACAAACTTTCAATGAAAAACAAACAAATGAGCAATATACAATTACGTGTCATCAAGAGATTATATTTTATAAATACAACAATAGCATTAATAATCACACTGTATCGGAATGATAGTGAAGTGATTAAATCATACAGATCACAAGTTATTTTGGACAAAAATATCTGAGCCTGTGCGTTAGAAAACCACAATTTGGGTTCCAACCAGGTCCAAAACAAAACAGGCTGTACAGTCACAGAAGATGGTTAGAGGCTGGAAACTTTGGATTTAGAAAGTAGAGGAATTGTTCTATTTGTGTTGTGAAAACAAAGGCGCTGATCAGCTTCGCTGTTGCTGTGAAGCTGATCTATGCCTTTGTTTTCGCCTATGCAGATTGTTGGCTTTCCCATGCGGCGGCTCATTTCCATTTGAACAAACATACAACACAGTTCTTTTTGAATCATTTTGAGGCACAAAATCTAAGGTCAAGTCAGCCAATGCATACAGAAAATTTTCATGTTATAAGTTATTATATTTACAGTAAACTATGTATATAAAGCACAAAACTGAAATAAATACTAACTGATTTTACAGAAAGATACTAAGCTCCAACTTGGAACCAGACTTCAAAGTTACAAAACATTTTTGTGCTCAACTGAACATGAAATTTATCCTGCTCAGTAGAATGCCAACAGTACTGTAGTTTGTATTTATCACTGCAATAAATAATTGACTTGAAAGATATTTGCATGATTTTTACTGTCTACCAGGAATTGAAGATTCATGTAAAGCTGATTCTAACACACCTCGCCTATATAGCCAATGGTAAAAAAACGTGTTATATTGTGCAACAATTTCACTGGGCGATTAAGCGTGACGTTACTTTGCGGCATTTGTGACGTCAGCTATCCCACAAAGCAGCGTTAGACGGTGAAACGTCGTTTTAGCACACAACAAACGTAATAAGTGTGTGTAAATACCAGCATTACAGTCAAATATTTGGCAGGATATCTGCAATGCAATGGCGGAAAGCTGAACGATATCGACGGTTTCAGCAACACTTATTCCGTTTATTGTGTGTTAGAATCGAAATAGATCAGCTCAAGTGCGTGAATTGTTGAGTAATAATTCACTGTTTGTCTGTCAGTTGTAAGAAGATAAATCACTCGCGCTACGCGCTCGTGATTTGATCTTCTTTACAACTGACCTCCAAACAGTGAATTATTACTCAACAATTCACTGCTAGAGCTGATCTATTTCTTAAGTTAAGCACAGAACGGTTTTAGAACTTTGAGGCCAGGCACAATTGTAGCACTAATTGCACTTTAATGGCTTGGTGGACTCCTTAACACCAGCCTATGGAATTCTAAAGTACTCGTACATGGATACAACTTACAATTGTTCATTTATTTCAATATGCAGTCTACAGTTTTTCAAGACAAAAGAAAATTATTTTTGAGATGCCATAATTCTCATAAGATAATCTTTTTTTAACACTTTTATTGCAAATTCAGTCATAGAACAAATCTAGTGTTGACATTGGTTTTAAAATAATCTAAAATGGGTGTACTGCAATTTCACCCACAATGTTTTCGTACATGAATTTTTACAGAAAAAAGAAGTTTTGATGAAATACTTCATAGATATAAAAGCAAATCATTGTACATGTATAAATATCACCAGATACACTTTTATTGCTTTTATAGTTTTGTTTTCAAATCAAATAGGTCATTGTCCCCCTTCTAAATAACCCTCTGGAAATGTTCTATGATATATTTGTAGCATGACCCCTTTGGTATGTATCCATTTGATCATCCCGAATCATTGTTATGCCTTGACATCAAAAGTAGCCTCTTGTCCTCCTACAAAATCATCCACATCACACTGATCCATCATTAAATCATCATCATCATCCTCTCGCAGTCGCGACATTCGGAATTGACTGAAAATACAGAGACAATGTGGTTGTTCCAAATGAATTCCAATGTCATAATTGCTACAGACTTTTAACAATATTTAATACAGCTTATATGAGCCGACCCATGGGAAAACCAACAATCTGCATAGGCGAAAACAAAGATGCAGATCAGCTTCGCGGTAACCGCGAAGCTGATCAGCGCCTTTGTTTTCGCTACTCGGATAGTACAATTCCTCTTCTACTTAAATCCAAAATTTCAAGCTTTTAGCCTGCTTCTGAGACTGTACAGCCTGATTTGTGTAAGACCTGTTCGAAAACCACATTGTTGGTTTTCCCATGAGGCGGCTCATATAATGGTCATGAAAATCTGATATTGAATGTCAAATATCAGGCACTGTAATTTGTCCATTTCATATTGAAGCACACCCTTGACTGATAACCACATCCGTCACATTTCTATCATGAAGATTTGGTCATGAACCAAGTGTTTCATAAAGGGCCTAATGTGGTTTCAATATTTTTTCAGTCATATCATAGCAAAGCTGGTTGAGAGTGTAAGCATTATGTTAAATGTTTTCTAGTTGAGCAAGAAATGGTCAGATGTTTCGCAGTAACAATTTGAATTCAGCAAGAGTTTACTGTCAAACAAAATCCTAGATGCTGAATAGCCTGTATGGTGACAGCTGAAATGTATGTTTGCTTTTCCGACATTCAAAAGCAAGCTGACTCATGACACAGCAGCCAAACAAAATACTTATACATAAAAGATCTTAAATGGCAAAAAATTGAACTTACTAATTGACTGTCTTCTTCCTCTTCATGTATATTATAACAAGAACAACAATGATCATAAATAACAACAAACAGGACACCACAGCCGCTACTGTAATTCTCACATTTTCTGAAAAATGAGAAAGAAATGATACAACTTGGCACTTTAAAGAACCAATGTTTTATGAAAATATTTATTTTTTCTCTTTCACAATAATGTCAAGCACTTTGTATGGCGTAACCTCAATTCGAAATTCAGAGTAATTTATGTTTCTCACATTTTCTCTTTCTTTATGAAGTGTTTTGCGAAGTTTTCAACCCAGTTGGAACATAGATGATTGCTCTTTAAAATGGTATCAAAATTGTATCTGAACAACAACTTTGTATAAGTCCGCAAGCATTTATATTTGAACACCCATTTTTTCAACAGTGAAGAAAAGGAAATTCTTAATAAGATGTAGTCCCTAAGATTAAATTTAACTCAAATACAAACCAAGCAGGATAGATAATTTCAAGTACCATGATGGTACTTTGGGGGTGTCCAGCTCTACAAAATGCTGAAACTCTGGTTGTTCTGGTATCACTGGATAATTTTAATTTGAACTTTACACCGAATTTAGAAAAGGACTTCTGATCAGGCTGAAAATCCTACCTGAGCAATTCTAATCAAGTATACCTATGTTGACACATGAAAGTGATCAATTTCTCACTTATGCATCAGTACAGCATATGTCACTGCACATGTGCAAGAACTGTTTTGAACCCGAGATTTAAGAGAGAGCTGTACTTTGCAACTTAACATTAACTTCACCAAATTTCGAAGGTACCATCATATGTACTTTGTTATGCAAGTCAAAATGATGCAAAATTTCAATATTCTTACGCAAAGCACATTTTTCAATTCCATTTCACTTAAAATTGTTTCAATTCTAGCAGTGGCATTTATAGAACCACTGTAACCAGAGGATATAATATGCCTTTTTCTAAATTCTATATTTGGTTATCTTGTTGGCAAATTCATTTTGTACTTAGTTTGATATTTCAAAGTTTATTAAACAATTCCAACTTACTTGTAGTATTATCTTGTGTCAGTGGTTTTGGCTGTGCACAACATTTATACTGTTGGCAACATGCTTTATAATCATCACAGTTTTTATCTGTCTGATACGAGTTTTGTGCCAGCTGTATATTTGGTGCTGTGTCTATAAATGTTTTGTAACTTTTCTCTAGATGTTTGTCGGTACTGTCAGATGGCATCACAAACTGTATTTTAAGTAGTGTCTCCTGGCAACAGCTGACCTGTATGTCTAAAATTATGAATGAAATAGAGTACAAACACAAAGATTACAAAAGAAGATATTTTTGTTCTAAAGTATTTCTGACTGGGTGTAATTATTTCACCAATTTAGTTCATACATGATTAAAATGCAAAAAGTTGGGTCGAGGACTCAGTAGATAGGTGGAATTGTACAATGCCAATCATTCTGTCACGATGGTGGCAACAGTTATTTGGGCTATAGTCTTGAGACCCCCAGTAGTTGCTTATGCATATGTTTTAAGAATTTAGTTCAATGCGTTTCCACAGAATCATATAGCATTGTTGTTGGTACTGTACAGAATGCCTATGTCATTTTTTTCTTCTAAGAACTAGCTTAGTTCTGAATATCTAAGAACCAGCAAATATTTTCTAATTTGTAGTTTGTATTGAACTTTTTTTCTATTCATCATTATAAAAAACTTCCAACAACTTTCTACGTCATCACAAACCTTTAATATGCTGTCTTGTTATTCCACAATGGCAATCCTTGTTAACTTCCCTCACAACATATTTCATTATATTTCTTGCCGTATCCTGGTCGATAGTACTACACTTGGCACTTATCTTTAGGACCATCATTTTCCTGCTGCTCAATTTTGCTGCACATTTGTCTTTATTGGTCTCACCGAGGGACGAGTCGGTCAGAATGAACATATCAGAGGACATCAGCGATTCATCAGAACATCGGCTGATAGTTTTGAGCTTCCCATACAGACTGGAATAAAAACTAGAAATGCGTGTTTGTAAAACACTATGCCCCCAACTGTATGCTTGCCCCTAAACTGGCAGCTTGTATGATTCATTTCATTCGAATGAAGTGAAATTTAATTTCCTTAAGAAGCTGTTCAGTTGCCTCTGTTTTGACCCCGGTCCAGGAACAGAATGTAAGCTTTTTACAGACAAGTAAGAAATGGAGTGAAAATTTCAAAATGGAGTAATTTTGTCAAAGTTTGACGGAAAGTCCTCGAAAGTTTATCAGGTGATCATCTTCTCAGCCCAAACCAGTATACCAAATATAAAGGCTCTAGCTTAAATACTTTTTGAGATATCTTGCACACAAGATTTTCAAATTTTGTATTCAAAGGGGCATAACTCCAAACAGGGGCATAACTCGGACATGAAAAAAAGTATGGGTCAACTATTTTTTCATGAGGAATCTGTATATGAAATTTCAAAACCCTAACATTCACCTTTCAAAAGTTTCAAATTTCACGGAAAAGTGGAAAAATCAATCAAAATTTCGAAATTCCGTATTTTTGTCAAAATTCGACGGAAAGTTCTCAAAAGTTAATCAGGTCATCTACTCCTTAGCCCCAATCAGTATACCAAATATGAAGTCTCTAGCTCAAATACTTTTTGAGATATCTTGCACACAAGATTTTCAAATTTTGTTTTCAAAGGGACATAACTCAGAAAAGGGGCATAACTCGGACATGAAAAAAAATACGGGTCAACTATTTTTTCATGAGGAATACACACATGAAATTTCAAAACCCTACCATTCACCGTTCAAAAGTTAACGGACGCACACACACACAGACAGACAGACAGACAAGCCAAAAGCAATATGCCCTTCCAACTTTTTCAAAGTTGGAGGCATAAAAACAAACAGTAAGAATTAGAGATTATCACATGGGCATTTTGGTTATCGCCCGCAGTATCAACCCTAGACTCCATTATCAAGCCCGAGAGCTTGAGGGCTGATAATAATGGTCGAGGGTTGATACTGAGGGCGATGACCAGAATGCCCATGTTATAATCTGTTTATCACATCTTCTAAATATTCTATTCCAAAGATTTGTGTTTAGAAATGCAAAAAACGCTGATTCTGCATTGAAAAAGAAAATGGCACCATAAATATGACGTGCCAATGACGTAACGTCATTAAACCTGACATCACATATTGTTGTGGTGCGACAACGCCGCATGCGGGCATGATAACCTCTCTCCATTCAAAATACATAATTTCCGGTTATCAGCCCGCCCATGCTGATAACCACAGGGCGGGATACACATTATCACATATGCAAACGTGAGGTTATCGCTGAAAATATAGGTCTAAGTATGTGATAATACCAGATATAATGCTTGTCATTGGAATAACTGTCTGAAAACCAAGCTTCGACATAAAAATTTACTAAGTCCATGGACCGCGAAATATAGATCAAGGGCAACGTGTCAAGGTGCATGCTTAAAGGGTATGTCAAGGACAATTACTATGCAAGGTTTCACACTTGCAGCTATCACAGGTGCAGAGAAAACCAAACTTCTATGTAAAAATTAAGAAAGTTAATGGACTGTGAAATATATGTCAAGGGCACTGGGTCAAGATGAGTGCTGGAAGGGCATAACAAGGACAACAACTATGCGAGGTTTTACACTCACAGCTATCACAGATGCAGAGAAAACCAAACTCTGACGTAAATGTTGGACGGCTTGATGTACGAACGGACGCACAGATATTCAAACGGACGGAAATTTTGACTCCTGTATTTACACCCTGCTATAAGCATGTGCGATAATAAAAGTATGTCATGAGAAGGATGTATATAGGGCTTAATAAAATACTTACGCTGGGTCAATTACAAATGGATACTCTCCTGTGGCCATCATCGCTGACAGACTGTCAGATACCTTGTATGTCTTCCCTATAACCAGTGCATCCATCAGTCCAACTGAGCTTGCCTGCCAGTCAGGTCGTGTGACGTTCACCAAATTTGTGTCATAAATAGCAATGCCTGTACCGTTGCCCTTCATAACATGCTGCAAAATATTTAATTTTAGGAAAATATTTATTATACTTTTATTAAGTTGGGTCTGTAGTTTTCTAGGTAAAAATCATACTCAAGAATTATTTTCAGCATTAACAAAACATTGCCCCATAGTGACAGGGACCTCATTGTCCACCAACTTTAATACCTTATCACTTCAGTACCTTTACATCTCAGACCACACACATCATTTACTCTCCCTTCACAACTTATTCCTTGTGTTTTATCAAAAAAATTCAAAATATCAAATGTTACATCTCCAAAACTTACCAATGTTGAATTGATATGGATAGTTAAAACATTATTTTTCTGGGTTCCATCTTTGAGATTGTAAACCTGTCTTTCTGATGTGCCACCATCGATTAACACCATGGCATAGTGATCAAGCTTCACTGCTGCTGGTACTAAAATATAGGAAATGAGCCTTTGCATGAGAAAACCAACAATTTGGGCTTCCCACCAGGTCCGACTCAAACTGGCCTGTACAGTCACAGAAGCAGGCTAGACACTTGAAATTTTGGATTTAGTAAGAACTAAGAAGAGGCATTATACCATCTATGGAGCAAAAACAAAGGCGCTGATCAGCTGTGCAGTTACTGCACAGCTGATCTGCGTCTTTGTTTTTGCCTTTGCAGATTGTTGGTTACCTAGTGCAGCAGCTCAAATTTCAGAAAGACTACATTGTCATGTCACAATTCTTTTTTGCATATACCAAGGCACATATCAACTACATCATGTTAACCATGGTGATAATAGACTTTATTTGACTTTATTTTTGTTACATAGCTAGTACAATAAAACAAGTAACTAACCAACCTATTAAGGCTGTACAACTCAGTTTAGGTTAAGCCTGATCATGCCAGGTTTTCACATAAAGTGATCCATTCAGTAACATAATTACATTTCAACAGAAAAATAAGAAGAAACAAACTAAGCTTATCCAATACTTGCATTCTCTATTGAAATAATACTGAAAATTATCTTTGATTAATGACTTGAAGATATGTACCAGTAATAAAGCTGCTTTTCAGATGGACTCTGTAGCCAATTAGGTTTGAACAAGGTAAGAAATCCCTGAACACTTTGTGAGAAAGTTGAAAAGACACTACTCACTCAGCAATTCAATAGTTTGAAATCCACCATTTCTATCCACCATAATTTCATTGATGTAGACTTTGTCATGTGATGGAGCTTGAGTGGAGGGAACTGTAAATAGAAATGTCCTTGGAAATTTAGTCAAGGTCGGAAACAAAGCACTAAAGGCACAGGATAAGCCCTCTCAGGCTTGAAATGTTTATGCTAATAGATGAGTTGTATGGTATAGGTACACAGAGAAACAGTTGCTGATCAGCCCATCAAGGTATCTGATAATCTTTCAATCCAGGATAAAGCTAATTTGAGTCATTAGCTTAGTAGTATTTGAAGTCTTTAACATGTTTGTTAATAATAATAATCTTTTTATATAAAGTTGCATACATATATCAACAATCAACATAAGCTCTGTAGAGCTTTTTATTGCGCCTAACTAAGAACATATAATACATATATACATATTGAGCTGTGGAAATGTGACTTGCTCAAGGCCACAACAGACGACGCCCCCGACAAGGATAGAACTGGGGACCCTCGGCCCAAAGTCCGATGCGCAACCACCTGTGCTAGTCCGCTCCAGAGATTCGTCTATTTAAATACTCTGTATCACATTACATGCATTTGTTTTTAAAGATTAAAACTAACCTTTACTAGATGTACCAGGAGCTGCTGTTGATGGTGCAGCGGAGCTTTTGGTGGCAACAGTAGCATTGGTTGTTGTTACAGGTTTTTGTGTAGTGGCCTGACTAGTATTTGTAGGCACTGTCACTGGGCCTGAACTGCTGGACTGTTTTGTAGCATTAGGTGTAATATCTGGTGCCTTTGTACTTGAAACCTTTTGACTGGTGGGTGGCTGTGTTGGAGCAGCCGTTGATGGTTTAGTTGATACAGTAACATTCTGTTTTACAGTAGGAACATTAGGTGTAGATTTTGGTGAAGCAGCTGTACTAGGTTTAGTTGAAATGGTGCTATTGTCTTTGGTAGGAGCTCCAGATGTACTGGGAATAGAGGAGTTTGTGTTTGTATCATTTGGACTAGCAACAGTAACTGTTGGAACTGGTTTAGGCGTAGTAGTGGTTGTAGAAGTTGTAGTTGTACTGTTGGGTGAAACTGCTCCTGGTTTAGATGTAGTAGACTTTGGGCTGACTACATCTGGCTTGGGTGTTGTAGCATTAGAAGTAGGGGCAACTGATTCTGATTTAGTAGTAGTAGTTGGTGTTGCTGCTCCTGATTTAGGTGTAACACCACCAGTTTCATTGGTTGGTAATTGTGAACCTTGTGTTGATGCTGGCTGTGGAGTTTGCTTCTGTGTTGTAGTAGGAGCCACACTAGTGTTAGAACCTGCTGATCCCTTATGAGCAGGAGTGCCAGTGTTTGTTCCTGACCCTTGACTAGCTGTGGTAGGTGGTGTACTAGAATTGTCTGACTGAACAGCCTTAGCTTTCACTGTAGTACTTGGTGGTACAGAACCTTTAGAGGGTGGTGAAGTGGTCGGAGATGATCCATTCTTATCTGGCTGTGGATTCACAACTGTGGTTGTCTTCTTGACAGGATTTGTTGTAGTTGCTTGCCCTTTTACATTTGTAGTTGCTCCAGCATCAGTTTTGTTGTCTGGTATTGATGGACTTGCCTTTGCACCTGTTGTGGTTGGCTTTTCTGTATTTGGTTTAGCAGTGCTTGGCTTAGGTCCATTTGTTATAGGGGCTGGTATCTTTGAGCTTTGGGTAACAGCAGGAACTGCAGTGGATGGTCCTTTTGTTGTGGATAATAATTTACTGGAGTTATTTGTTTTTGCCGCATTTTGAGTTGTATGTGTTGCAACAGACGTCTTTGTGGTAGGGGCTGCAGTATCTGTGCCCTGGAAATAAAACAGAAAATCAAATTAGCTTTCACGTGAGAAAACCCACAATTTTGGTGTTCTGAGAATCTGAGCTATATTGCCAGGGACATTTTTTCAGATAGCATACATGTATACTGACCAGTGATCAGGCATGGCAAATGCCCAGGTAAATCCTAGTGGCCACTCAGTGGGGCACTGAATAAAAAGGTCAAATTATTGGTTTTGTGACTCAACAATATGTAATACATGTACATATACAGAAACATGTTATAAAATTTGACTATGCCTAAATGCTTATAAATACATGAATTTCTTCCTTATTATCTAAGTTGCTATCCTTTACAAAGGCTAAACTAAGTTTTTTCATAGGTTGACTTATAAATATTCATATTCAAATATTTCAGCAAGACTTAAATACCAAGTGAAAAGTTAATCTGTGATACTACATCTCACCGGCATACATAAAACTGCAGTGCTGACAGAGAATTGCTCTTAAACACTATTTGTTGTCTTTTGTATTGCAGAAAGCTAACTTTATTAATAGATATAATTACAATATGATTTCTAAAGGTGCAGTTGCAGTAACAAAATAATCAATTCCTTCCTTAGCATTGAATCTCAGTCTATAATCACACTGGTAAACGTAAACGCACTGGCTAAGGCACGAACGTATAGGCTAAGGCAATTTCAACGCTATGGCTAAGAAAGAAAATGGCGGATAGTGAGGCACATGCGCAGGTTTGTTGTTGTTTTACAGTTTTATTTTCCGGTTATCAATGATGACAGCTACTGGCTTGGCGGCGCAGGACCCACAATTGAGTCACAAACTTACGTTCGATGGTCCGATGTCGCCAGCTGCAGCCAGTAAAAGTGTAACATTGACAAAGTGGAGACACTGAACCACGAAATCTCATGATTTTTCATGAAGAACTGTTTTTCTATGATATCGTACACTGTCTTGTAGTTTATATATATGCAAATGATAAATCGGATGTCTTTGAGCACGATTCATGAAAAGATGAAATTTAAGGGCCCCCAGCGTGTGACAATACTTGAAGTTTCATTACAACGCTATTGGCTAAGGAACTGGAAACAACGTAGTGGCTAAGACCCCAGATTTTCTCCATCCCTTGGAAACCACATTTTTATATCCACTTGATCTGCAACAGCCCAAGGAAAATATTTTGATGTCACTGCTTTTGTATTTTAAGAGTCCTAAATTGTGGCGCAAAAATTTGGAAAATCGGTCCACAAATAAAAAAAATATATATAACCAAAATTAGTTTTGAATAGGGTATTTTTCCACTGTAAAATGTGTACAAGAAAATTTCTGAAAAAAAAAAAAAAAAAAAAAAAAAAAAAAAAAAAAAAATAGAACTAATAATTTTTTATTTGAAATGCTGCAAATCAATGCCAAACGGTTCACTTACTATGCCTGATAGAGGTTTGTATTATCTCCCTTGTACGTGCAAAAACCCTATTCAAAATTATTTTTGGGGATAAATTTTTTATTTGTGAACCGATTTGCAGTTTGGCTTTTTAAGAAGTCGTGTATTGTAAAAGGATGACGACCAAATACTTTTCTTCTGGTGTTTCAGAACCATGGGGTATTGAAAAAGGTGATTTCCAAAGGATGGTGTAATGCGTTTCAACATTTTTTTATTATTATTTTTTATTACGAAGCTCTAAACAATGTTTGAACAATAATTTAGACCTCAAACCCTACTTTGAGAAAGACACTTACGAGTCTTACGACCATATTATAACATCCCCCACCACGAGAAACTCTGAGGTCTTAGCCACTACGTTGTTTCCAGTCCCTTAGCCAATAGCGTTGTAATGAAAATTCAAGTATTGTCACACGCTGGGTGCCCATAAATTTCACTGTTTTCATGAATCGTGCTCAAAGGCGTCTGATTTATCATTTGCATATGTATAAACTACAAGACAGCGTACGATACTATAGAAAAACAGTAGTTCATGAAAAATCATGAGATTTCGTTGTTCAGTGTCTCCACTTTGTCGAGGTTACACTTTTACTGGCTGCAGCTGGCGACATCGGACCATCGGACGTAAGTTTGTGACTCACTTGTGGGTTCCGCGCCGCCAAGCCAGTAGCTGTCATCATTGATAACCGGAAAATAAAACTGCAAAACAACAACAAACCTGCACATGTGTCTCACCATCCGCCATTTTCTTTCTTAGCCATAGCGTTGAAATTGCCTTAGCCTATACGTTCGTGCCTTAGCCAGTGCGTTTACGTTTACCAGTGTGATAACAGCTTTTAAATCCATAATTGAGCCATGACGCGAGAAAACCAAACCAACACAAAACAGCCTGTGCAGTCATAGAATAAGGCCAAAAGCTTGAAATTTCGGATTTAGGAAGAAGAGGAATTGCACTATCCGTGTAGCAAAAACAAAGGCGCTGATCAGCTGTGCAGTTACTGCACAGCTGATCTGCGCCTTTGTTTTCGCATTGGCAATAATCATGTTTTCTCATGATGCGGCTCAATTATTTTACAAATAAATATAGTCTGATTTTTTTCAGTGTGCAGGGCGGAGCCTGTCAATTTTTGATTGACAATGACAAAGTTGACCATTACATTTCAAAATAGGTAGTTCTCACTTGGACTGTTACTTTGACCCACTTGTTATTGTTGAACCAATCAGTGTCAAAATTTAACCTCATGCACTGAAAATGATGGGTAAACACATACTGTCACAGAAAAATATTCTGTACTACATGACTGTATTAATGTATGACCATATTGAAAATTCCCTTAGTATAAATGCCTGGTAAACATTCTTGTTGTATGACTCTCTGTTTTTCCTTTCAAGTTTAAAACTTTAATTCTGATACAATTAAATATCATATTAATAATACTAATTTACTAATGAAAGCAGCAGAAAAAAGGTGCAATAACTTCTTACTGGAAGTCACAGTACGGATCTGTAAAGTGTTACTGCCAAATCACTATGGTGAACTACGGCACAATGCGGTCTCTCGTCTGTCTATGAGCGCTATGACAGCAACTCCTGACGCAACGTCTATAAGAAACGATGATGAATGTCATCACAAACAGACGTTTTATATCCCACCTTTTACTGTTGGCAGGGAGCTTTTGTCCTTAAGCTATACTAAAGGACTTTGAAAACGCCTCACTGTACATCGGTTATATTTTGCTTAAAAACTTCCTTTAAGTTGGGTGGATGTAAAAAATAAACATAGTATCGTGAACGACAGCATGATAGACACTATTTATCAATAAAGATCCATAAAAAATTGTTCGCTCGTTTGTTTGCTACAGCTGTTTTCACAGACGTCATCGAGACGCAAGAAAACATTAAAACGGTTACAATAAACAGATTTTGTAAAAACAAACCTTCTCTAGTGATAGCTAACGACCTTACGCACAAGAAAAAGCAAAATCAAAATGGGGGATTTTTTTCAATGTCGTTCGAGGCGCTTACGTTATTTGATGCCGTGAAGCGTAAGTTTTCAAAATACCTCTAGCCATTCGATTACAGCGTCGAAAGTAATTGTAATTTTTACGCAAGTCGTGCACAAAGTCTTTTGAATTCCTTTCATTTTACACGCAAAAAAACAAGTTTTCTTAACAAACGTAAAAGTGACGTGACTACCGCTGTTTTAGTGCAAATGAAATCAAACCAACATCATTTGCTTGGCTTTTGGTGTTCCTTTCCAGAAATCATGTTGTATTTGATGAATATTTGCTGTCTCCATACTTTGGTTTTGTTTAATTCTGGGTAACGCTTGAATTCCTCGTGTATGACGTTAATAACTGGCATTGACGCTTCGGTTTTGGTATCGAAGTAAAGCAGACTGGATGTACTTTTTTAGGTCAAAAATATTTTTGCCGATATATCATGTATTCTGAGAGTAAGGAGCAATAAAACAAGTGAGGCGTTTTCAAAGTCCTTGAGTATATGTTATGGGTGGGATAGAAAAGTCTTGTTTGCGGCATATTCATAAGTATTCGTTTCCTATAGCACTCACAGCCAGACGAAACTGTAAAAATGGCAACATTTTCCATAACATTGGTAATATGTGGTCTAGAAAAGTTCTGTTGCAGCATTCATCATCATTTTCTACATATATAGCGATCACAGCCAAACGAAAAAGAAAAAAAATAATAATAAGAATAAGATAATAAAAAAAAATGGAGACAAACATTTCCACTTACATAGAACTTTTTTCGTAGGTTACATCGAAAAGTTGTGATTGTGGCATTAAATGTCATTTTCTTATGCGCTATCACCTAGATCTATAAAGCCAAATCAATCTGCGACAAAAATGTTCGCTGCAAGCGATATTGCTGCTTACTTGACTGTTTTTCGCTGTAGCAAAATAGCTGCTTACTTGACCAATTTCGCTGCAGCAAAATTGCCGCTAACTTGACTGTATTTTGCTGCAGCAAATTTAATTCTAACGCTGCAAGCAAAACTGCCGTTAACTTGACTATTTTTGCTGTAGCAAATTGCTGCTACATGTAACATGACCGATTTTGCTGCAGAAAAATTGCTGCTAACTTGACCGTTTTTGATGCAGCAAATTTGCTGCTAATTTGACCAAGCTGACCTTGTAGGAAAAATAAGTAAAATCAGCTGGTTCTCCGAATCGCTTTATTCTTTCGAATGGTACTTTATTGACCTTCCACTGCGGTCATGTACCATCAGTAAAGCAAAGAGTTGTTGACAAAAATAGAGGCATTGGCTAACTTGATAGAAATATTTGAGTGTAGCTGTATGGTTATATTTTAGAAACAAAATGTTTATGTTTTTGTGTGTCTACCATACACTTCACCTATTTTGAAATCATTCAGGTGAAACACAGGTATAGCACAAAGACAACAAGCATAGTCACCTTTACTTCAATTATACATTGTCAGCTCTGGGACCCTTTCTCAACAATGAAATCATCCAAGGCTGGGCTTAGCTAAGCTCTGCCCTGCACATTGAAAAAAATCCAAGTATAAATCTAGCATACTTGTATGCTGCAATTCTGCAAAGCTATGGTTTTTTTTTAAGTTTTTCTAAAGAGGAAACAAAAACCATACCACACCAACTCTCAAGAACCTATTTTGGGTTTCAGTTAAATTCAAGTTCCTATTGGTAATGGTTAGACATGATGGGAGTATAGTGGATTCGAATTGGGTGGGAAATCTGTCCTATCGGACCGATTGCATAGTGACAGTATAAAATCGATTTTGCCACCGCGCGATACGTTATATTTATCCAGTCATGTGTGTACTAAAATACATTGAAATATTGGTTTTTACATTTCTATAAATAGACAGCAGGCTTGTCCGATTTTATTGAGGCTTAACACGCCCCAGTCATCAATTTTTCAGTCATGTCGTGACATGCCAACGCTTCCTGGTTTTAACCAGTTCTGTAGGGAGTTAATGTGTTTTGCTCAAGGCCACAACACGGTGCCGCCTGTTGGGTTCGATTCGTAGTCTAACACTACGCATGAAGCTATAATGACATGAGGTATTGCCAAGAACGAATTTGACAGCAGGATATTCCCCAAATAGCACCACATGGCCCTTTCTTACTACATAAATCTCCTGATATGGCACGCACAACAATGAGTAAATTCTGAGGCCAATGGCGATCAGCTGATCTGGTTTTGCTTTTGCTGGTAAAACTATTTCTCTTGACGCAGAGGGTACAATTCCATCCAAGACAAAAGCCACACACAGCTATGTTACCAGGAGCACATCCCTTTGGTTTTTGGTGTTTTTCCCAACAAAGATAAAATTTGCGCTAACACAAGTATACATCATATTAATCATTCTTATGAAGCATGCAGACGTCTCCATGTCAACATGAGTTACGCAACTTGGTAACACCTCTTTTCACAATGAACTTGGGTCAAAAGATCAAGTGTACATAATTCAGGTCACCATGTTCAATTTTGGAACTATTCAACAGGTGCGCTCAATTAATGGAAGATTATGATCAATACACAACCTTGTAAAGCGACAGCTATAAATACTGTAGGTTCTATTTGCAATGAATTATTTGATAACAATCGTAAAGTGGTTTAGTGATAAACCATGTTGCTGAAAGAATCACCATGCTCCATTTATAGACAAAGTCAAGACCTTTTCACGTGGCGCAGTGCTGAACTGCTAGGGACAAATGACCTTTCCTAAAAAGTGTGTCATTACAACTTCCTCTAAAAATTGATTGTAACCCAGTTCTAACTAAGGTGCCTTTCATATAAAAATGCAACAACTTTTTACTTAAATATTGGGATGCATTTCAGTGCTTTTGCTACGCACAAAATTTACCAGCTGACTCTCAAGTTTTAGAACAATCGTGGAAGCTACTAAGCAGATTAAAAAAGCTGGAGAATTCAGCAAGACTTCATGCATTTTATAGGAGATATTTTTATTTGGTCCGTCCGTTCGAGAAAAGAAAGCTTCTGTTCTTTAAAAAAAAAAAAAACTCGTGTCATAAAAAAAAAAAAAAACGTATTTGTTGGTTTTGATTTTACAAACACACCAATTTTCTTGTGTAGGACGTATTGGAAATTTAGATCCTTGAAAAAAAAAACTGTTCGAGCAATTTTTAGGGACCATTTCCAAGATAATTTTTGGTGTGCACATGATAAGGATCAAAATCATTCAGATAAAGTTATGTGAACTAACAGTTTGATCTTGTGTTGCTGCTCATGTTGATCCGGATAAGTTTTTGCGAATTAGCTTATGGTCTGGTATGAACGCAGAAAAACGCTTACTATGTGTGGTATCTAGTCACAGACATTTCACCATCCCAGAATATTATGCTTACACTGCGGTGACCACACCGGTTTTCCAGAGACATCATTCAACGCGACTGGGAACAAACACCAACGCCAATGAAATCAATAAGCGACATTAGGAGGCACGGATCAACATGATACCACGGATCAACATGATTCGTGGTAAATTGTTCCCAGACAGGTATTTACACACTACAAACTTATATTGACTTAAACTGCGTTAGTTGTTCTTAATCGCATTGGTTGCCTCTGGCGTGTGATCATCCTTTGTTCTGTGTGAAAACCCCGGATGCCAGACCGGAAGCGATTCAGTAACGTTACCATTCGTGTTTTTCCCTGACGTCCCCTTAATTAATGTCGCTACTATTCGACCACCTCACCGCTGTGGCAAATTACTGGTTGGTTGAATCCCCACACGGTGCTACATGAGTATGGTGAGGGACACAAGTCACACATACTCAAAAGCAGCGAAACGTACATAGCACATACGTAGCACATACGCCGTTGATACGCGAGATACGCCACACGTACGTCGCTGATATGCTGTAGAAACGGAAAGAGAGTCGAGGATACGCCACACATACGTCACACATACGCCACACATACGTAGCAGATATGAAAGGTACGTGGTACATAATGCCACGGTTACGTGGCATGTTGACCGCTACGTATGTGAGGCGTATGAGCAGTATGAGCTACGTATCTATGGCGTACCTGCCACGTTGCTTTCGTATGTGTGACGTATGTACGGCGTATTGGACCTGCCACTTAATTGCTACGAAGTGCATACATGAAAAACGTAGCACCTCGGTGTATGAAGAGTATGAGCTACGTATTGATGCGTATGTGCTATGTGTGTTCGCGTATGTACGACGTACGTGCGACGTACCATTCGTATCTTGACAAGCTGTTGATTCGCGAGTCGATTCGCAATAGTGTGACAGCCCTATAAATCTACAACGTAGATATATTCTGTCCTTTGACTAAAGGTCATCACTTGTAAAAACACCTGGCCACTCAGCAGATTTTAAGTTTTAAGATGTTAGCTTCCTCGATTGGGCCTGTGATAATCGTCGGCTTTAATAATTTGTCATTAAATAGGATTACAAGTCATACTTGGAATCGCATTTTTTTTTTTTTTTTTTTTTTTTTTTTTTGTGAAAAAAGACGGATGCTTGCCCGAACAAAAAGATAGCAAATGCAACAGAGATTATGCTTGGTAAAGCTATCGGTGACAAACTAAGATTACTATTTGTTAGTGTATCACATAATTGATGTTAGGAGCGATGCAGAAAAATCATGAAGTACATTCCTTTTGGTGTTTTGTCTCGAGAAGCGAACGTTTTGTCAAATCAGGCGGCCAAGATAAATAGAATCCATCATGGGTGTCCAGTGGAGATAGAAAAATCCTAACCCGAGGGTCCACCCGTTCCAGTGGGAAACGAGGCTCGCCGAGTTTCCCACTGGAACGGTGGACCCGAGGGTTGGGATTTTCCTTTCTCCACTGGGAACCCATGATCGATTCTTTTTCTTACATACTCCGATTTTATCTTTTTACCAGTAACGTAACCTGGTACCGTGCTTTAACCCTTATGACGTTGTGCATATTACGGATGTGACGTCAAATGTAAATAAATTGTTGTCAAAGTCAATAGAGATGTAGTTTTTATTTTAAAACGAGCGTGATTCAAGAATACTCGCTGTGAAAAACATCCCTTTTGTCTAGTTTTGGTGAACGCCATTGCTGCAAGCTGTAGAAACGATCGAATTTATATCACGTGCTTTTCTTATCTTGCATGAGCAACCAAACCAGCAGTGTAAGATCGATTTATCTACCACCACTAAAATACCGGATTTTTTTCTATCTTTATGATAGAGGTATGTAAGAAAATCTAAGATCTTTTAACATGAAATGAGAAGCGTTGCCCCTTGACCATAAGAGGGTTACAGGGTGACCACAAATATAGGAGCAGGATAATTTTAATTTTCTGAACGCAAAGCAAGTAAAATTGAAAACATCAACAAAAGATAAGTCAGTAAGCAGCTGTCTAAGACTTGCCAGATTAAGTGATGGTCAATAACCATCGAAGTTTTAAGGATTAAGTGATGGTCAGTAACCATCGAAGTGATGGTCAATAACCATCGGATTAAGTGATGGTCAATGAACATCGAAGTTTGTTTTACCGTATCACGCACAGCGGCGTAAAAAAACGGACACTGTCGTAACCACCAATTAGGAAAGATGGTCGGTCGCAACTTTAACCTTCATGAACGTTCTTAAATTTTAAAACGATGAATACATAACTAAAGTCTCTATCAGACATGACATTTTTATATCATTATTGTATATACGTGTATCGATGGCGATTTAAAGGATTGCAGTTGCCTAGTGGTTATCCCGTCGAACTCCCACATCAAGACGTCGTAGTTTCGATCACCATTGAAACCGGATTATGTCATTGAACATTAACTTCCAATGATTGATACTGGTTAGAATACCCTAGAAGCGATGTCTCTGTCCAGACATGACTGAAGAAACGTTGACTAGGACGTTTAACCAGAAACTGACAAACTGACAATTTTCTGCACAGACCACGTAACCAACTCTTTGACGCCACTTTAAACACCGGAATAAGTGACGTTACTAAGAAGGAACGATGTCGTCATGTGACTGAATTTTCATGATAATATCAAATTCGCACCAAAATATCTTTGGGGGTATTAAACCTTATTCAAAATTTGCATTTGGTGACGTATATCATCACGGTCGGATTAAGTGATGTTTAATAACCATCGAAGTTTGTTTAACCGTATCACGCACAGCGGCGTAAAAAGGAAATGAGCCTTCTCAGGAGAAAACCAACAATGTTGTTTCCGATCAGGTGCGACACAAATCAGGCTGTAGTCACAGAAAAGAGCTAGAAGCGGGAAATTTCGGATTTAAGAAGAAGAACTGTACTATCCGTCGAGCTAAAACAAAGTCGCTGATCAGTTCGCATATGCAGATTGTTTGTTTTCTCATGAGGCGGCTCAAATGTGGCTTTGAATTTGCTTATCGGGTTATCTTTTACGCCTAAATTTTTGACGACATTAAGCCTCTTCAAACAAAACGCTTTGAATACAAAGCTAATCATTTAAGCAGAAAGGCATTTGCTGTGATTGTATTAAAGTTCCTTTCTTGTCTTCACCTGAACAAGGGTAATGAGCGATTTCGAACCAGCTGGCTCCTCGTAACATATCTCGTCAATATCAAAATGTAAATTCTATCATGAGACATGCTACTGGGCAGAGATCAACAAAGCCCTATAGATGTTTCGTTTAGGCATAGTTTCCCTTTTTGTTAAGAACTTCTAAAGCTGAATATAAACCTTCAGTAAACACATACTCTCTCTCTCTCTCTCTCTCTCTCTCTCTCTCTCTCTCTCTCTCTCTCTCTCTCTCTCTCTCTCTCACACACACACACACACACACACACACAAGCCCGCGTGCACGCACGTATGCACACACGAAAACACGCATGTCTATACGCACGCACGCAGGTCTGCGAACACGCAGATGCAAACACCCACGTTGCTCCCAAAGAGTTGGCACAACTTATTTTCCCTGGAATAATAACATGACCTTAGTCAATTAATTTATTTTGCGCTCACACACACACATGCACGCACACTAAAATTTACGCAACTAATTGTAAGGATATCCTGTCTCCGTATCAAACATCAAATCATCTGCGAATCCAGGTGTAAATCTGACCATATCTCCTAAAATAGATTTTATCTGTGTGCATCTAAAAATAGAGCTCAATGAGTGTATTTAGGTAGTTTGTTTAATCAATACGACATCGCCTTTCAGCGATTGATAAAACCACTGAGTTTGCCCACACAATAGAAACTTTTCCCAGACAATAGAAAACAGCTATAGACATTTTGGGAATATACATTCTAGTACTACGCCGCTGGCTGGTTGTGACCATGTTTTATGCCCAACTAATCAGCTAAGGTCATATGGAGAAAGGGATCTGAATTTAATTTAATGCTTTATTTATGTAACGAAGATTCCTAAAAGCCCGAAGACTACTAGTAGGTTTCCTCTGATCTGAGTTTAAAGTCTTATCTGTAAGAAGGAAGACACCTTTTACTCAAGACACCTGGGCCTAGTTGTTCAAAATTAATGACACTGTTAGTTAACGATTCGCTAGAATTTCAAACATGAATATTACAAAATACACTGTTATGTTTTGTTGATAAAATGTGAGAATCCTTTGCAATGAAAAGCATTGTCACATTTTATCAGGGAGCGCGGTGGCATAGTGGTAGAGCGTCAGACTCCGAATCGAGAGGTCCTGGGTTCAATGCCCACAGGCGTCACCGCGTTGTGTCCTTCAGCAAGACACATTAACTCCCTACAGTACTGGTTAAACCCAGGAAGCGTTGGCTCCTCCCAACATGACTGAAAAATTCTTGACTAGGAAGTTAAGCCTCAATACAAACAAACATTTTATCAACAAAAAATAACACTGTATTTGATGACAAAGTTTTGACCAACTGGCCCCTGGTTTATACGGCAAGCATTAAAATCTACAGTATGTGACATCTTGTATTGTCATTTCTTTCCCACATGGGGCCAGTTGTTCAAAACTTTGTTAGCTTAACATCATCATTAGGACCTCAACTCGTTAAGTAAATGCCGACTACATAAGCAAATACACTGTTATTTTTTGTTGATAAAATGCGAGAATCCTTTGCATTGCAAAGGTTTGCAAGGGATTCTCACATTTTTATGAAATTTTGAGGAATTGTTAACTAACGATGTTGTTAATTTTAAACAACTGAGCCCTGGTGTGTGGCTTGGCATTCTAAATTCAACTGCATCAATTTCTACGGCTTCTGATCTTACTTTACCAAAAGTCTGAAATATAGCATCACAGACATTGCATGTCTAGCAAAAAAAAAAAAAAAGTCTGCCTGTATTCACTGGAGGACTGTATGGAAGAAATACATTATATCCTCCTACAATATAGATACTATTATTATCATAATTAGTATTATGCCTTGTAGGCGCCTGGTTGCTGTATGGCCCAAAAGTTAGTAGGCTGCTAGCCAGAGGGTCGATTGCTCCCCCCCCCCTAGGGAATTTTGCAGACATACCCTATCTTAAAGAACAATTCAAGCTGAGTAGAATAAGAGATGTTTGCACCCTGAGCGTTGGGGCGTTATCCTGTAACAGCCTGTTACATATGTTACCTAAACAAAATTAAGAAATTATGATATGGTGTTTTCAGCTACAGAAAAATGACAATAATTTATCATTTTACTCAACCCTTTCATACTGTCTGCCTGCTGTATGTCTATACTACATATTAAAATCGTTTGGACAAAAATTTGACCCACACTTACTGTAACATACGTAACGTAATTTAAGATACCCTTTGAAAATACCACTTTTGAGTGATATCATTTACTTATACTGTTGCACTATTCATTTTTCCAAAGATATGAGAATTATTTCCATCAGCATGTTCAATTGACAGATAGAAAAACCAAGGTTTGTTTTCCTATCATGTATATATTGCCTTTAATGAAGTATTTAGTAGCCCTACCCCCAGTTCCAAATGCGAAATATTCTATTGCAACGAATGTGAAGTATGTAAAATACTTAAAACTGTTGGATATATATCATAGTTTCTTGCTTATTTTACCATGAACCATGGCTCTGAGGATCTGTAACCAAGTATCTTGGATCAAAGATTTTGATCCAGAATGTAATATATGTAACATACATGTAATGAATAACGAAGGGCATTGTACATAGCAGGAATGCCAGTACAGGTCAGTCTAATTCTCTATTCCATTAGATATTTTGCAAATATATATCTTTAATGGCAATTCAAGTTTGCTCCAATAAGAGATGTTTGCTTTAATTGGAGCATGTGTCGGTTACAGCATGTTACATATGTTACCATAATATGTTTAGAAAATAATGATATGGCAATTTTAGCGTCAGAAAAATAAGATTTTTATTATTCCATTCACCCAATTCATATAATCTACAAGAAACATGTCCATTCTCAACACTAAAGTTGCTTGAGCAATGATATGACACATACAGTGTAATGCCTGTAACATATATTAAAATAACCCTTTCAAAATTAGCATTGTGAGTGACATCGTTTGTTGTTTTTTTTAGTTACACATTCCAGCTTTTTTTCAAATATATGTGATTTTTTACATTACCATGTTCAATGGAGGAGACGGAAAAATCCTATACTGTATATATTATACTAAATGGGTTATTTAGCAACCCTACCCGCAGTTTCATAAGCCAAATTGTATTGCTAATTACGTAAAACATGTAAATAATCGTTTCTAATGGCTGTATCTAATGTTGATAATTATTTGCTTATATTTCATGCCTATGGAGAACTATAGTTCTGAGTGGGTGTCACCAAGTATCTAGGCTCAGACATCTTAATGGGGAATGTAATGTATGTAACATATATGTATGAATAAAGAATGACGTGGTCTACAATAGATATATATGATGCTATTTCAAAAATAGTGTCAACACTTCACGTTTCCCTATGAATAATTTAAATTTTGGTGTAAAACAAAACTAGAAATCTAATTCAGTTCTGATAATCATGTCTTTGGACCCCATAAATACTATTTTAAACGTTTAGAAATCTCTTAAAAATGCAGAAAAATTAGGGTATTACTACAAAATCGTTTGTACTTGAACTGTTAATAGACCTAGAATGCTGAAAGTGGTATTAAATAAATGGGACGGCAATGGACTAATGCCCTCAGTCTCCTAAATACATCATCTGAATTTCAGTTTTATGAATATTAATGAAAACTTTAGAAATTAGAGAAAATACATAACAAATAAGCAGGTATACCTACAAAATGATTATGGTTTTTCAGCAAGCTAAAGTCTGAATGTGCTGAAAATGGCAAGGGCAATTTTCTATCATCCTTCTATAACAAAATGTCATTTGATGAGCATTAATAAATAAAATGGATAAATTAGATGTTGGCGATTAACCGCCGAAGAATTGAGGCGGGGTGCCTATTATACCAGATGAATCTTGGCTACTGGAAGTCCTAGACAGCTGAAATTGGTATCGACCGGTTGCTAAGACAATGTTCTTTAACCATATGATGTTACGAATAAATCATATGAATGGTTGTTTCATGAATTGCAACAAGAACTTCAGAAATAGAGAAAATTTGCAGAAACGCGAAGGGGTATACCAACAAAATCACTTATATCTCCACTATCAATAGCTGTTGAGTAGTCAAAATGGCATCAAATGTTACTATTTGGTCACTTCAATAATAAATTGTTGTCATGTTATCACAAAATATATGAATCGTCATGTTGTCATGTATACATACTACAAAACATATGAGGCTAAAGCAAAGATACGCGCGTCCCTGTTGCTGGACACCCTTAATTGTTTGCTATATACCATTTTTATCGTTTTATGAATACCCATGAAAGTAAATCTGATATGATTTGTATATAAGAGCTCTGGGAAATGGTGCATTGTCCAAGCAAATATCTGATACCAATTAAACCCTCTAAGGCAATGAGCAGCCGGGATATAAGTGATTTTGTTGGTTTATCTCTTCATTTTTCTCTTATTTTCTCTTATTTATGAAGTTTAATTCTAATATTAGTGACCTTTCTCAGATAAGAAGGTTTATATATCAGGTTACAGTGTTATAATTCATTGTCATAGCAATCATTTGATACCAGATTCAGCACAGCAGTGCTATTAGTAACCTAGACACAAGCCATTTTGTAAGGTATACCCTCTTATTTTCCGTGATTCTTCTCCAGTCTGTAAAAATTTCATTAATACGAGGTATTCATTAAACTTAAAATAAGTTTATTCATTTATCAGACTAGAAGACAAATTGCATAGCCCAAAGCATCAAGCTGCTACCACTTTTATCATTCTAGGCCTATTGACATGCCAGACACTAGTAATATGTAAGTATAAATGCTATTGTTCCGTGATTTTCCAAACTTTTTTTTATATTAATATTGATAAATATGCAAATGAGATAATTTTCAAATAGACCCAAAACATCTGTAAAATTGTCAAATGGTATCACTGGTGTATAAACTATGTGCAACGATGATAGCTTGGGTCTGAAAGACGTTTTTATAGGTTTTTAATGATTTTTTGGCCATTTTAATGTTTAAATTAAAATTCACAAATTTGCAAATAAGATGATATGCATAACTTACCTTAAGATGAAACGGCTATAGTGAAGAAGCTTTAAAATGAAATCAAGTTCAGTGGTCTACGATAAGTCATAACGTAAATATGATCAGTTTTGTAGGCCAAATTAACCCCATGCGGTATTGGTAGCACTGTAACATTACATGAAATCTAAATATAAACAACTTGGCGTTACACCGTTACAACTGAGGCACATCTAGCAAATGAAAATAACACAAGCATGTCATTCTTACCTTGCACATTGGTGTTTGCAGCTTTGAAATCCACAGAAACTATTACAGAAACCCTTATTTGTTTATAAATGTTAATTCACATATTTTTGTTACATACGTTACACAAATTGAGAACCATCTATGTCAACCTGATAAAATTATCTATCACATATTGCCCTTGAAGAATCTTGTAGACAAATGGTAGAATTATGGTAAAACAACCTATTGATCAATCCCAATCAAAGAATACTGCAAATATAATAAGCTGGTAACAGTTGTTATTTTTAAATGGCCGTGACACCGTTACGCCCCGGCGTTCAAAGTGCAAACATCTCTCATTTGAATGCAAATAACACAAACATGACATATTTACCTTGCACATTGGTGTTTGCAGATTTGTACTCCACAGAAACTATTACTGAAAACCTTATTGGTTTATAAATGTAAATTCGCATATTTTTGTTACATACGTTACATACGTTATACAGATAGAGATCCATATATGTCAACATGATACAGTTATGCATCCCACATATTTTCCTCGAAGAATCTTGCAGACAAATGGTAGAATTATGGTAAAACAACCTATTATTCATTCCCAATCAAAGAATACTGCAAATATAATAAGCAGGTAACAGTTGTTATTTTTAAATAGCTGTTACACCATTACGCCCCGGCGTACAAAGTGCAAACATCTCTCATTTGAATCAGAAAAGACTGCTCTTTAAGATAGACTATGTCTGCAAAATTCCCTAGGGGGGGGGGAGCAGGACCTTTTTCAGCCAGCAGTCTATAGAGGAATCCCAACCTAAACTCCTTTTTAACCTGTTGATTCTCAGGTGAGCAATTATTCCTGTTTGAGTTACTTGTTCTCTGTAGACTCACCTGCACTTGTGCTGTAATAAGACACATAGAGACCAAAAAGCCATAGATGATGAATTTCACTTTAATCACCATTCTTCTCTCAATTTTTACTCAGCATCTGAAAATACCTAAAAACAACAACAAAGTACCATAATTAATTATAAGTACCATATAAGTTCTTATAAACGACTCCCTATGGTTTTGTTTGAAAAAAACTAGAAATGCGTGTTTGTAAAACACTATGCCCCCAACTGTATACTTGTCCCTAAACTGGCAGCTTGTATGATTCATTTATTTCATTTGAATAACGTGAAATTTAATTTCCTGAAAGAAGCTGTTCGGTTGCCTCTGTTTTGACCTCGATCCAGAAACAGAATGTAAGCTTTTTGCAGACCAGTTAAAAATGGAGTAAAATTTCAAAATGGAGTAATTTTGTCAAAATTTGACAGAAAGTCCTCAAAAGTTAATCAGGTGATCTTTGTCTCAGCCCAACCAGTATACCATTAACCAAATATGAAGGCTCTAGCTTTAATACTTTTTGAGATATCTTGCACACAAGATTTTCAAATTTTGTTTTAAAAGGAGCATAACTCCAAAAAGGCGCATAACTTGAACATAAAAAAAATGAAATTTCAAAACCCTAAAATTCACCGTTCAAAAGTTTCAAATTTCATTGAAAAGTGAAAAATTTTCAAAGTTCCGTATTTTTGTCAAAATTTGACAGAAAGTTCTCAAAAGTAAATCAGGTCATCTACTCCTCAGCCCCAACCAGTATACCAAATATGAAGGCTCTAACTTAAATACTTTTTGAGATATCTTGCACATAAGATTTTCCAATTTTGTTTTCAAAGGGACATAACTCATAAAAGGGGCATAACTTGGACAAGAAAAAAAATACGGGTCAACTATTTTTTTCATGAGGAATTTGTATATGAAATTTCAAAACCCTAGCATTCACCATTCAAAAGTTTCAAACTTCACCGAAAAGTGGAAAAATCGATCAAAATTTCAAAATTCCATATTTTTGTCAAAATTTGACGGAAAGTTCTCAAAAGTTAATCAGGTCATCTACTTATCAGCCCTAACCAGTATACCAAATATGAAGGCTCTAGCTTAAATACTTTTTGAGATATCTTGCACACAAGATTTTCAAATTTTGTTTTCAAAGGGAAATGACTCAGAAAAGGGGCATAACTCAGACAAGAAAAAAATACGGGTCAACTATTTTTTCATGAGGAATACACACATGAAATTTCAAATCCCTAACATGCACCATTCAAAAGTTAACAGACGTATACACACACACAGACAGACAAGCCGAAAGCAATATGCCCTTCCAACTTTTTCAAAGTTGGGGGCATAAAAAAATGATTTAATGTTCTATATATCCTCAAGTCAACGGCTACAGCTGACATCATGTTCAGGCAAATTACCCATACTTAGTGCACATTCTTGAGCCAAATCCACACCGGTTGATATCAAACCTTCAGTTACCAAACTGCGATTGTGATTGCATGTGTTAATGTTAGTGGTAGAACGATTAATCAATTACAATCCATAATCAGTCAAAAATGCTAAACTAGAGGACCATTGATCCTGAAAACGCTCACCTGAAGCCTGATCTTAGAGCATTGAGTCATCATGAAATGACCTTGACCTTGAATACTCACATACCTTTATTGACTTCAACAGTTGTCTGCATCTGCCACATTTCAGGTCTGAGGCTGAAATAGTTTCCAAATAATCCATTGTTTTCACTTTTTTCCCATGTAAAAGCCAGTTTTCAAAATTGACCTTGCCGTAAAATAGGTCAAGGTCATCCTTGGGTCATCACTTGAACAAATTATGATGGGCTAATGTCCCTGATACTACATACATGTATCAAGTTTCAGGTATATCAGCCCACAGGTTATGGAGAAGAAGATTTTTGAGCATTTTTGAGCATTGTGAGCATGGCAGCCATGTTGAGCATGCAACCCAGATTTCATGAACAAAATTTCATCCTCGACTTCAAATAAAATTTCACATAGGCCGAGAGGTTACTGAGAAAAACAAGTCTTTAATTTCGATATTTCAATGACCACCTTGGGCCCAGGTCAAGAAATGACCTTGACCATAATTAATCGTTTAAATTTATCTTCATTAGTTGTCTGCTTCTGCAAACTTTCAGGTCTTAGGTTGCAGTAGTTTCCAAAATATCCATTGTTTTCACTTTTCCCATGCACAAGCCTATGTTTCCGAAACTGACCATGCTGTAAATGGTCATGGTAATCCTAGGGCCATCATTTGAACAAACTACGATGGGTTGGAGTCCCAGATACTACATACCAAGTTTCGTGAAAATCAGCCCACCAGTTCTGAAGAAGATATTTGCGCATGGCAGCCATGTTGAGCATTCCACCCAGATTTCGCGAATAAAATTTTGTCCATCCTAAAAATAGATTTTTGGACTAACTGATGTTGTGCTTGTATGTATGCAAATTATCTAGATATTTTGGCGTTGAAGAATGTTAATAGGTAAACCAGTGCAGAGGATGACCATGATGCACCAGTCATTTGTATCCATGGCCCTTATGGAGGCCAAGGAATAATGGGGCCGGGGAATAACAGTTGATTCGGTCTGAATGACGTCATCGGTCATTTGTACGAGGTGAATTACTTGGGTGTTTATCCCTACGACCCTACTGGATTTAAAGAGAAAATATGAAAACACAGTTTAAATTTTCATAAAAGCTTCGCATATATTTTTAGATCGTTATTACTTCTTAAAGTCAAGGTATGAACCCCATAATACTTCTGGCAAATTATGATTTTACAACAGTCTAACCAGAGGCCTATCGGCCACGTAGCTCACCTGAGTAATGCAGAAATGTTGCATTTGTAGATATTTGTAAAATTCAACATAAAAAATGTCAAAGGTGTCTTAGATCTTGACCTCTAGCACAGCCTTTGAGAAGATTTTTAAATATTTTTTCATAAATTCACCCTTACGTTACTATAGCAACCAAAATAATTATACAATTATGACAAAAATTGCCAAAATTGTGGAGGACTAGTCAACAAACGTTTACGTAAAAACAAAACTCAAATATTTCAAGCGAAATGGCAGAAATTGCAATTTTCCGCTTTTCGTCTCATAAGTCAATGGAAACTTTAAGTTGCCATAGCAACCAAAGTAGTGGGAAAAACCAGATTTCTTATCTGACTAAAATAAAAAAATACAAATTATGTAGAGACTACTACCTTATCCACTGAATAACATAGATGTGATGCGATATATGAACGTTCGTTGAGCTACGGGCGTGGCAGCTACTTCGGTCATGCAGCCCAAAGACGTTTCTTTTGGGTCACATTTTTATGTATATACCGTAGTTTTACCAAATCTGTCATTTGTCCTATATAAATGTATACACCCTATATACTGTCGGATGCAACCAAATTCTTACAGCGCAGATTGTTGCAATATCACAAGACACATGCCGAAAGGGAATGTGTTGACTGGAAGCCAGATAAATTAGGCAACAACCTACAATGAACGTTTCACTGTAGGTTGTTGCTCAATCGATCTGACTACCAATCAGTAAACTCCATTTTTGTCAGGTTTCGTGTGTCGCTGCATCAATCTGCGGTGTAAGAATTTAATTGTATCCAGCGGTATACGGCGGGGTAAATTTAGCCCAATTTGACCTTGCTGTACCGTAGTTGGTTTGTTTGAATTTAAGGCTTTACGTCTCAGTCAACAACTATTCAGTCATGTCTGGACGGGGCCACCGCTTCCCGGGTATTTAACAAGAACTAAGGAGAGTTAATGTGCCTTGCTTAAGGACACAACCCGGTGCCACCGGTGAGGATAGAAAGGTAAAGAAATAACCTTTAACAATCAAGAAAGTCAGACTTTAACGATGGTCAGTCCTAAAAGGGAATAAGTCACGATTAACGACCGACATTAACATTGTCACATTTTTTAAACAACAAATCACTGCCAGCCCGAATTAACAGAATTCGAGGCTAACGCACAAGCAGGCTGAAAAAACAAACATATCCACTGTTGATACGAATAACATAGAATGCAGAAATGCGTATCAGTCTGAAGGTTTATTTTCATAAATTTAAAGTAGTTCCCCTGGGGGTGTTACTACCCAAGCTCTGGGCCTATAAACGAGGACATATAAGACAGTATATAAAGTTTCAGGTGAGCGCTCTCATGGCCATTGGTCCTCTAGAATATACATGTACCTGGTAAACTGAGGCTATGTGGTAGCGCGTCGGACTCAGAGCGAGAAGTCAGGAATTCGAACACCATGATCATCTTGTAGTGTCCTTGGACGTGACACTTAATCTCCCCAAAGTATATGCCAACTACTCCGGAAGCGGTAGCAATAAAAACTAGAATTGTCAGAGGATCTGACTATAGCCCCGCTTCTGAGCTTTTTGCCAGGGTATGAAAAACAATGACGGGCAACAATGCCAAGCTAGATCTTCTTAATACAGATGCACATAAAAAGATTGGTCAGATTCTGTCTATTTGTTCTCTGTCAAAAGTTTGCAAAAAAAAAATGACAGGCAACAATCCCAAGTTAGATCTTGTGCATTCAAATTTTGGTCAGATACTGTCAAGTCCTTCTCAAGATATTGAGTGGAAAAGAAATTCTGATGTCAATCAAGGGCCCTAACTCCATCAAAATTTTGCAAAAAATGATGGCCAACAATCCCAAGCTAGATCTTGTCAATGCTGATGTGCATACAAAATTTGGTCAGATTCTGTCGATTCGTTCTCAAGATATTGAGCGGAAACGAAATTCTGACACCAATCAAGGGCCATAACTCCATCAAAATTTTGCGAAAAGTGACAGGCAACAATCCCAAGCTAGATCTTGTCAATGTTGATGTGCATACAAATTTTGGTCAGATTCTGTCAAATTGTTCTCAAGATATTTAGCGGAAACAAAATTCTGCTGTCAATCAAGGGCCGTAACTTCGTCAAAATTTTGCGAAAAATGATAGGCAACAATCCCAAGCTAGACCTTGTCAATGTTGATGTGCATACAAATTGTGGTCAGATTTTGTCAATTCATTCCCAAGATATTGAGCGGAAACTATATTTTGACATCAATCAAGGGCCGTAACTATGTCAAAATTATGCAAAAAATGACAGGCAACAATCCCAAGCTAGATCATGTCAATGTTGATGTACATAGGTACAAAATTTGGTCAGATTCTGTCTATTTGTTCTCAAGATATTGAGCAGAAACAAAATTCTGACGTCAATCAAGGGCCGTATCTCTGTCAACATTTTGCGAAAAATGACGGGCAACAATCCCAAGCTAGATCTTGTCAATGTTGATGTGCATACAAATTGTGGTCAGATTTTGTCAATTCATTCCCAAGATATTGAGCGGAAACTATATTTTGACATCAATCAAGGGCCGTAACTATGTCAAAATTATGCAAAAAATGACAGGCAACAATCCCAAGCTAGATCATGTCAATGTTGATGTACATAGGTACAAAATTTGGTCAGATTCTGTCACTTAGTTCTCAAGATATTGAGCGGAAACAAAATTCTGACGTCAATCAAGGGCTGTAACTCAGTCAGTATTTTGCGAAAAATGATGGCCAACAATCCCAAGCTAGATCTTGTCAATGTTGATGTGCATACAAAATTTGGTCAGATTCTGTCAATTCGTTCTCAAGATATTGAGCGGAAACGAAATTATGACATCAATCAAGGGCCATAACTCCATCAAAATTTTGCGAAAAAATGACGAGAGACAATCCAAAGCTAGATCTTGTCAATGTTGATGTGCATACAAAATTTGGTCAGATTCTGTCCATTCGTTCTCGAGATATTGAGCGGAAACGAAATTCTGACATCAATATAGGGCCATCTAAGGGCAATAACTCTTCTGCAAATTTGGGGAAAATGACATGCATTGATACATAAGTAGATATTGTCAATATTGATGCATATGCCAAATTTGGTTAGTCTAACAACTGGTTCTCAAGTAATGAGTGGTAACAGAATTATGGACGGAATAACGGAAGGACGGAATAACGGAAGGACAGAACGACGGAAGGACAGGGTGAATCCAGTATAGTCCCACTTTTTCAAAGCGGGGCTATAATTATTGACTAGGACGTTACACAACAACACCATTCAATCTCGATATTCGCAATTCAATGTCAAAACATGGTTATGACTTGAACCACTTTCAGATCATGGAACAACACTGAGTTCTGGAGAATATTTTTAAAGGATTTTACCAATATATGGACGTGGCGGCCGCCTTTGGCATGGGCCGTTTATATACATGCCAGTGAGGCTTCATATTTTTCTGAAATATGAGTGATGTTTGAAAAACTGCAATTTGTAGTTTCACAGCAATCACTAATATATTTCCTTAGAAGCCTCCGTGGCATGGTGGCCAAGCTACTGGCCTTGTAAATCAGGGGTCGTGTGTTCGATCCCGGGCTTCTCTAGTCTTTCGGATGAGACTTTAAACCGAGGCCCCTTCTCCATATGACCTGACAGTTGTTGAGTGGGAAGTAAAACACCAATCAAACAAAGAAACAAACTAATATTTCCGAAAATATTTTCAGATGTCGTAAGCAGTTAATGGACGGCTCATCGGAACTAAAATTGCAATTTGGTGATGACGCTATGTAATTGCTCAAAATATTACTGGACTTTACAAAATTACTACAGTTGGGGTTGAGTTTAAAATGAATTTATATACATGTACATATTTTAAACAACAAACGGTAATCCGTTTGGGAACGATTTTCACACAAGTGCGTCTGGCACTGGCAATGATTCAGGTGAACGCTAGCGTTTTACACTTGTCGGGCTCGCACTTTAATTTCCCAACAAGAAAGGGTCGAAGATGATGCGGAATATGAAATTACCGGGTCGAAGATGACACGGAATATGAAATTACCTTGATCAAAAATAGCTCTAGAGTGTTTATAATCGGAAATTAATGCAATAAGTTTTGATTGCCCGATGACTCACAAAATTCGCCCCGTTGTCTCACACAACTTGCCCGATGCCTCACATTATGTAAATGCACCTAGCATTAAATCCCTTTGCAATGCTTGGCGAGATTTTATTTTTTGTGGGAATTTTGCAGTATACTATTATTCATTTGCAAATACCAACGTGACCTTCTTGGTCCATTTCTTTTACTAGAAAATCAAACGAAAATGTGTTTTCGTGGCCTTGAAAGGCATGCCCTCTAAAATGGGGCGCACAATCACGCGTTTCTTGGAATATTTATTTACAAACTGTTTACATAATAAAGAACAATAATGATTTCTACAGCTCCTGCAGCAAAAAGAATTTTGACATGCAACGTCACCCAGCCACGTCGGAACAAAACAAAAAGAAGATTAAAACTACGTACCGTGTCGCCATTGTAAATCCCGATGCCTCACCGACACATCGCCCGATGCTTCACATTTTTCCGATTAACCCCCGTTGATTCACCGTTTTTCTAATACACCGTTTCCATAGGTTGAGTATGGGTATAGTAAAATTTCTGACAAGCACACAAAGGAATATCTTACAGTCTGATGGGTGAAAAATTCCAGTCCCTAATAGTCTGGGGAAAGAAACTGCTTTTGTAATCTTCTTTGCCAGCTAAACATATATGCAATGCCAATGAGTGTTGATTTCTACATTGCATATATTCTTGTGTATTCTGGCTTTAATCTTCAAACCTTTTCATTGCAATTTTATGGCAATGAGTGTTGATTTCTACATTGCATATATTCTTGTGTATTCTGGCTTTAATCTACCAAACTTTTCATTACAATTTTTCTCCTTTTCTTAAGGGATTCCCTTTTAGTGTCCCAGAATGTTAGCCATACTTCCATTTGTATCTGAATAAAGTCTTTTAACAACATTTTCAGTATGTGCATTCTTGTGAAAACATAATTATCTCAAATAAATAGGTATTAAATAAAAAGAAAATGTAGATGAAAAAAATAAAAATATAAAATAAAAATTTTACTAAGTTTTTGGTCCGGCAAAATAGCCTATATGTATATTATAGCTATTTTGCCGGGTCCGGCAATGACCCGGCAAAATAGCCTACATACTTTTTTGCCTTATTTTGCCGGGTCCGGCAAAATAGCCCCTAGGAGCTATTTTGCCGGGTCCGGCAAAATAGCCACTGCCTTTTTCGAAATTTTACCCTTTATGTGGCCCCAGCAACCAATCAAAATAAATGATTAGGAAACTAGAGGACCATTGGTCCTGTAGCTCACCTGAGAGATTATCACACTGTAAGCTTATGAGATTTAAATTAATTGAGAATCGACCAATGAAAGTCTATGCATGGACACTATTGACCCCCGGGGCATTGCCAAATTTGACCCTGGGGCATGACTGGCACAATTTATAATGGGGACTACCAAACATTGCTACATACAAAATATAGAAGCTCTGGGCCTTTTGGTTTCAGAGAAGAAGATTTTTTTAGTTTTTCCCATTGTATGTCTATGGAGACTATCTACCCCCGGGGCGTGGCCAAATTTGACCCCAGGGGCATGGCTGGCACAATTTATGTAGAGGACCATTAGCCATTGCCACATACAAAATATCAAAGCTGTGTGCCCTGTGGTTTCAGAGAAGAAGATTTTTGAATTTTTTTCCCATAGCAAGTCTATTGAGACTATCAACCTCTGGGGCCTGGCCAAATTTGACCCCAGGGGCATGAATGGCACAATTTATGTAGAGGACCATTAGCCATTGCTACATACCAAATATCAAAGCTGTGGGCCTAGTGGTTTCAGAGAAGTTTTTTTTTTATTTTTTTTTTCTATTGTAGGTCTATGGAGATTATCGACCCCCAGGGCGTGGCCAAATTGGACCCTAGGGGCATGAATGGCACAATTTATGTAGAGGACCATTAGCCATTGCTACATACCAAATATCAAAGCTGTGGGCCTAGTGGTTTCAGAGAAGAAGATTTTTTTAGTTTTTCCAATTGTAAGTCTATGGAGACTACGGTAAATGACCAATTAGTTCGAACACCCTAGCAGTTTGAACACCAAAAATTATCATGGAACTGGTCCCTAAAAATTGCTCTTATAGTTCGAACAGTTTATTTTTTTCAAGGACCTAAATTTCTAATACTTCGTACACAAGAAAAACTTGGCATGTTTGTAAAATAAAGACCAACAAATACGTCTTTTGGATGACACGAGGTTCCTTTTTCACAGAACAAGCTTTCTTTTCTCGTGACAGCTCGCACTAATTATGATGGTAGCGGACGGACCAAATAAAAATATCTCTTACCCTGAAACTCCTGTAAAATGCCTGCACATTTATTGCTGATTTCTCCAGCTTTTTAATCATTTTATTATTCAAGACAAAAGATGTGTGTGATGGCAAACATCTGAAATTTCTCTCCCAAATTTTCTTGCTATAGACGAAGCATATGAATCCAAAGTAAAAAGTTGTTGCATTTTTAAATGAAAGTCCTTAGTTCACAAACTGGGTTACAATCAATTTTTTAGAGGAAGTTGTAATGACACACTTTTTAGGAAAGGTCATTCAGCACTGCGCCACACGTTAAAAGGTCTTGACTTTGTCTATAATTAAATACGAATGGTGCGTGGTGATTTATTTCTTCCAGCAACATGGTTTATCACTAATTTACTAAACCACTTTATGATTGTTAATTAATAATTAATTGCAAATAGAACCTTCAGTATTTATAGCTGTTGATTTACAAGATTGTGTATTGATCATAATCTTCCTTTTAACTGGACATAGATCTAATAATTGAGCGCGCCTACCAGTGCCGTCTGCGTCAAGAGAAATCGTTTTACCAGCAAAAGCAAAACCAGATCAGCTTTACAACCGTAACTGATCGCCGTTGGTCTCAGAATTCACACATTGATGTGCATGTCATGTCATCTGCATGTGTATCAAGAGATGCCTTTTCATATGACTAGTAAGACAGGGCCATGTGGTTCTTGTAAACAAAGGCAAATGGGGGAGTATCCTGCAGTCAAATTCGTTCTAAGGCAATACCTCATAAGGTGTCACACACATGAAAGATAAAACTGGACTGGACACCCGATTTGTTAGTAAAATTGACACTATCATACGTCATACGAAGTTAAGCTACTCCACTCAGGATGACGCAATTGGCGAGATGTTGTTTACGCAGACTGATCTAGACGCCAGAAAGTTTGGCTACTTTCGTTTTTGTACGGTCATTTTCGGCTGTTTGCTTGTCATTTTATTAATTCGAACACTGTATTTTTTCATAGATCATAATTTCTAATAATTCGAAACCAATTTCAATATTTATTTTTTAAGTGTTCGGACTAATTGGTCATTTACCGTATCAACCTCCGGGGCCTGGCCAAATTTGACCCCAGGGGCATGAATGGCACAATTTATGTAGAGGACCATTAGCCATTGCTACATACCAAATATCAAAGTTGTGGGCCTAGTGGTTTCAGAGAAGAAGTTTTTTTTTAATTTTTTTTTCTATTGTAGGTCTATGGAGACTATCGACCCCCGGGGCGTGGCCAAATTTGACCCCGAGGACATGATTGGCACAATTTATGTAGAGGACCATTAGCCATTGCCACACACAAAATATCAAAGCTGTGGGCCCTGTGGTTTCAGAGATGAAGGTTTTTTAATTTTTTTCCCATAGAAAGTCTATGGAGACTATCAACCCCCGGGGCGTGGCCAAATTTGACCCCAGGGGCATGAATGGCGCAATTTATGTAGAGGACCATTAGCCATTGCTACATACCAAATATCAAAGCTGTTGGCCTAGTGGTTTCAGAGAAGATTTTTTTAGTTTTTTCCCTATTGTAGGTCTATGGAGACTATCGACCCCCAGGGCGTGGCCAAATTTGACCCCCAGGGGCATGATTGGCACAATTTATGTAGAGGACCATTAGCCATTGCCACCTACAAAATATCAAAGCTGTGGGCCCTGTGGTTTCAGAGAAGAAGATTTTTTAATTTTTTTCCCATAGTAAGTCTATGGAGACTATCAACCCCCGGGGCGTGGCCAAATTTGACCCGAGGGGCATGAATGGCACAATTTATGTAGAGGACCATTAGCCATTGCTACATACCAAATATCAAAGCTGTGGGCCTAGTGGTTTCAGAGAAGAAGATTTTTTTAGTTTTTCCAATTGTAAGTCTATGTAGACTATCAACCCCCGGGGCGTGGCCAAATTTGACCCCAGGGGCATGGCTGGCACAATTTATGTAGAGGACCATTAGCCATTGCCACATACCAAATATCAAAGCTGTGGACCCTGTGGTTTCAGAGAAGATTTTTTTTTTTCCCATAGTGAGTCTATGGAGACTATCGACCCCCCGGGGCGTGGCCATATTTGACCCCAGGGGCATGAATGGCACAATTTATGTAGAGGACCATTAGCCATTGCTACATACCAAATATCAAAGCCGTGGGCCTAGTGGTTTCAGAGAAGAAGATTTTTTTAGTTTTTCCCATTGTAAGTCTATGGGACCTATCTGTTGCCATGGAAACCACAATTTTGATACAATCTGCTCCAAAACCTAATGCCATCAATCACCCAACCCAATTATGGTTCACATTAAATTTGATCAAGATCGGCCTACTAGCTTCAGAAATATTCTTCTTTGAAACTGTGGACGGACTACGGACGGACGGACGACGGATGCCTGCCTTTCCTATAAGCTCACCTGTGAGCCTTCGGCTCAGGTGAGCTAAAAAGTCACATGAAACATAGAGATATACTCAATAAATATTTCTGCAAAGACAAAATTCAAACACCTACAATTGGTCCAGAAACTAGAGGACCATTGGTCCTGTAGCTCACCTGAGAGATTATCACATTGTATGCTCATGAGATTTAAATTAATTGAGAATCGACCAATGAAAGTCTATGCATGGACACTATTGACCCCCGGGGCATGGCCAAATTTGACCCAGGGGCATGACTGGCACAATTTATAATGGGGACTACCAAACATTGCTACATACAAAATATAGAAGCTCTGGGCCTTTTGGTTTCAGAGAAGAAGATTTTTTTAGTTTTTCCCATTGTAAGTCTATGGAGACTATCTACCCCCGGGGCGTGGCCAAATTTGACCCCAGGGGCATGGCTGGCACAATTTATGTAGAGGACCATTAGCCATTGCCACATACAAAATATCAAAGCTGTGTGCCCTGTGGTTTCAGAGAAGAAGATTTTTGAATTTTTTTCCCATAGCAAGTCTATTGAGACTATCAACCTCCGGGGCCTGGCCAAATTTGACCCCAGGGGCATGAATGGCACAATTTATGTAGAGGACCATTAGCCATTGCTACATACCAAATAACAAAGCTGTGGGCCTAGTGGTTTCAGAGAAGAAGATTTTTTTAGTTTTTCCTATTGTAGGTCTATGGAGACTATCGACCCCCGGGGCGTGGCCAATTTTGACCCCGGGGACATAATTGGCACAATTTATGTAGAGGACCATTAGCCATTGCCACATACAAAATATCAAAGCTGTGGGCCCTGTGGTTTCAGAGAAGAAGATTTTTTAATTTTTTTCCCATAGTAAGTCTATGGAGACTATCAACCCCCGGGGCGTGGCCAAATTTGACCCCAGGGGCATGGCTGGCACAATTTATGTAGAGGACCATTAGCCATTGCCACATACCAAATATCAAAGCTGTGGGCCCTGTGGTTTCAGAGAAGAAGATTTTTTAATTTTTTTCCCATAGTAAGTCTATGGAGACTATCGACCCCCGGGGCGTGGCCAAATTTGACCCCAGGGGCATGATTGGCATAATTTATGTAGAGGACCATTAGCCATTGCCACATACAAAATATCAAAGCTGTGGGCCCTGTGGTTTCAGAGAAGAAGATTTTTTAATTTTTTTCCCATAGTAAGTCTATTGAGACTATCAACCCCTGGGGCGTGGCCAAATTTGACCCCAGGGGCATGAATGGCACAATTTATGTAGAGGACCATTAGCCATTGCTACATACCAAATTCAAAGCTGTGGGCCTAGTGGTTTTAGAGAAGAAGATTTTTTTAGTTTTTCCAATTGTAAGTCTATGGAAACTATCCACCCCTGGGGCGTGGCCAAATTTGACCCCAGGGGCATGGCTGGCACAATTTATGTAGAGGACCATTAGCCATTGCCACATACCAAATATCAAAGCTGTGGGCCCTGTGGTTTCAGAGAAGAAGATTTTTTAATTTTTTTCCCATAGTAAGTCTATGGAGACTATCGACCCCCGGGGCGTGGCCAAATTTGACCCCAGGGGTATGAATGGCACAATTTATGTAGAGGACCATTAGCCATTGCTACGAACAAAATATCAAAGCTGTGGGCCTAGTGGTTTCAGAGAAGAAGATTTTTTTAGTTTTTCCCATTGTAAGTCTATGGGACCTATCTGTTGCCATGGAAACCACAAATTTGATACAATCTGCTCCAAAACCTAATGTCATCAATCCCCCAACCCAATTATGGTTCACATTAAATATGATCAAGATCGGCCTACTAGCTTCAGAAATATTCTTCTTTGAAATTGTGGACGGACGACGGACGGACGGACGACGGACGGACGACGGACGGACGGACGACGACGGACGACGGATGCCTGCCTATCCTATAAGCTCACCTGTGAGCCTTCGGCTCAGGTGAGCTAAAAATAGCTTATTTCCACTTTTCCCATTATCAGTCTATGGAAACCATAGCAAACAGAGTTCTTATCCGACCGGAATGAAAAACACAAATTATGTAGAGGCTACTGTCAGGAACATATATACAAAGTACAGGATTCATCCACTTGACAGTTTCTGAGGAGAAGATTTTTGTTGTTTTTTTTTTTTTCAAAATTTTGCCCTTTATGGGGCCCCAGCAACCAATTAAAATAAAGGATTAGGACAAAACTCGCAAGAAATGTCAAACACTACTCAATAAACATTTCTGCAAAAACAAAATTCAAATGTCTGCAATTTTAGCGGAAAAATAGCCGATTTACAGTCTTCCCATTACAAGTCTATGGAAACTTTCAGTTGCCTTAGCAACCAGAGTTCTTATCCGCCTGGAATAAAAAACACAAATTATGTAGAGGCCACTGTCAGGAACATGTATACAAAGTACAGGCTTAATCCCCATGACAGTTTCTGAGAAGAAGATTTTTGAATGTTTTTCGAAATTTTGCCCTATATGGGGCCCCTGCAACCAATCAAAATAAAGGATTGGGACAAAAGTCACATGAAACGAAGAGGACTACTCAATAAACATTTCTGCAAAAACAAAATTCAAATATCTCAAACAAGACAGCAAAAATAGGCAGTTTTCACCTTTTTCCATTATAAGTCTATGGGAAGCATAAGTTGCCATAGCAACCAGAGTTCTTATCTGATCGAAATAAAAAACACAAATATTTGTTCCCCCCACCTGTAGATGCTATATGTGAAATATGAAAAGATTCGGCATGGCAGCTTCAGAGGAGAAGTCGTTTGAAAATGTTGACGACGACGGAGGCCGACGGATGGACGCCGGATGCCTCCCTATACTATAAGCTCACCTTTGAGCCTACGGCTCAGGTGAGCTAAAAATGATTAAAGCACAGCGATAATGACCGAGTTGTACCCTCGGCCGAATGAGCAAAAAGGCGGGAAAGGTGTAGTTCTGGTGACCGGATCAATATGGTCAATTCCTAAACTTAGCAGGTTAGGTGGTTTCTCCAGGCCAAAGCACAGGGGCCTGTATCATCATTTTTTAAGGTTTTAGGGGGATAGGTCTATATACATACCAATCCCCCTAACAGGCTCAGGACAAATCAAAATTTAGCTACAGAGCTCGATTTAGCTATAGCAGCTAAAAGGAGCTTTAAAAATTGTGTATATTTCATATATGTTTTATTAAACTTAAAGACAGATGTACGTAATTGAAGGCGCCCAAAGGAACGTGCGTATCTAAGGGTCGAAACGTCATTTTTACGCCGCATTCTTAACGTCAGGTTTCGCTCGAAACGTCATTTCTAGCGTCAGTTTACGTTCGGAATACAAAACTATATCCATACAATTATGCAGAGGACTTCAGAAATGTAAAAAGTTTGATATTGTTTATTATTTTTGCTCAAAATATAGATTGTGGACATGTTATCCCGAAGAAAACAACATTTCCAGGACAGTTAGCAATACTGAATACTAAACAGTGTCGGAAATTTTGGCGCAAAATCGACGTCGCGCGTAAAATGTACTGATTTCAGCAACGACTACCTCTCTTCGCACGCTTATAACGAATAGGAAAACGAATCCGGTAACTAAGGACTTTCTCGTTATCTTTATGTAGTTCAGGAATTTCTCTAATACATATCAGTTTTTTTTAAAAAATCCTACCGTGGATTTTTTTAAATATATCAAGAAAATTAACAAAAAGGGGGTCTAAAAATCGCATTTTACGTTGACGTCAATGTATTTTCGATCTCAAATTTGACGATTCTGAAGGCCGATATCTCGAAAACAAGCTCGGAACGGTATCGATTTCTTTTCATTTTCGTATGTAGGACATCACAATACACTCACATGCAAAAAATAAAAAAATTCTACCGTGAGGTCAATTACGTACATCTGGCTTTAAACATTGTGAAAAAATTGCAGGCAAATACTCGATTAAAATTGTTAACAACTTTAGATATTTTGTGTAAACATTTTTGGGAAAATCCAGAGAAGAGATTTTTGCAAAAAACACCATTTTTGTTTATTTCAGAAAATGAGAATTCATACCCGATCAACAGTTAGATATGCTATCATATTTTTTTTCTGCTGCATAAATTGTGTTCTGTGTTTGCCATTCAATTTTTTTTGCAATGACTGCCACAATGAGGTATTTTATAACATCTCATTTCCTGCAATTATAAAATGAAGTTTTTGCAAAAAAATCTTGGCTGGATTTTCTCAAATTTGATGTTTACACAACCCATACAAAGTAGTCATACATGTGATATCTCCCGATCTCGTCGGGTTTTCCCAACTTTTTGGGCTTCCTAACCCAATTGTCCCCCGACAAGCCCAGTAGGGCCCAAATCTCCCGATTTCAGTATTTGCCTTTCCCAATTTTTCGGCAATGTTCCATTTTTAATTTTGCGGTAATATACGGTACGTGTTATTGATCATTGACCCGATAAATACCTTGGAGTAATTTAGGAGACAATGCAGTGAGAAGGGATTAATGATGCGACAAATTGTCAGTCTTACAGGTACAGTATATAATGTAAACCGCTAATTTGATCAGAGTTCATCTTTAGAATGATTAATGCGTCTTTAATTTGGAGGGCTTGGATTAAACATTGCCGATAATCTTAATAGGACCGTTAATTATGATTGTCCTTTAAAGATTATCAGGCATTTGAACACGTGAGACAGATTTATCTTTCATTTTTGTGCATTTTTATCGGTCCGAGTAAAAACATTTTTTTCCGATTTTTTCCCTGAAAAAAGTTTACCTTTTTTTTTGTTCGATCGGTCTTTTTATTCACAAGTTTCAGACACAATATACCACTATGACACACGTGTCAACATGATAATTGCCCCTGTTAATTGCCTAGTTATCAAAACAATTTTCGCAGAAAAGTGTGCAAGTTACTGAAAATTGAGGACTGGTTACCTTGCGTTTTAATGTGTTGCGTAAACATCGCAGTAATTTATGCAACACATGCTGATTGGCCCATTCTAACTTACGCGTGGGCGGAGCTTCTCAATAATCTACCGAAGCCGCTTTGACATTGTGCAATTTGCTGTAATGCAATTTGCTGTAATAATGTCCGTCTGTCATTTCAACACTGCGTAACAATTTTCTGATTTTGAGCTCGGAACCAAAATTAAAATTTAATATTAAACTTCAGACAGATAGTGACCAGCGATAATTGGGTGGCGGCGCGACATCAAATGACTAAGTTTAAACAAACACCATATAGTTCCGAAAGATCAGATTGAACAGGTATTTCATACACATGAAAATGCCGCTTGCGTCGAAGGTAGCGTTAGGCAAAAAGTCAGGTAAATTTTCTGACCTACAAACTAGGGGAACGAAACGGTTATAATAAGGGGGAGCAACTGCGTTATCGAACCAGAAAAATGCGGGGTACCAGCTAATAAAGTAAACATTGGAATTACAAAAACTTGAAACATAAATTTCTGTGGAAAATGGAAAGAAATTAGTACGTTTTTCTGCTTTTTTCTTTGTCTGTTTTATTTCAATACATTGAAATCTTTAAATTTTCTCTAATTGACGTTGATACAATGGACATAAAGTATAAAATAATAAATGTCATTAGTTTTCGCCACTTCTTAGATACGCTTTTTACATGCATGTTGTATGTCCATGATGACATCATCACTTAGCTAGACCGATTCGGGAATTAAAATTTCCTCAGCTGTGATTATATTTAATTGTGGAATTATTAGTTTGTTATAAAATTACCACCCATTAGCAAATTAATGAAGATATATGGGATCATACGGTAAATATAGTGCATCTTTTGCAAAAAAAAAAGGCAAAACATTTTCGCTTTTTAACCGCGCTAAAATCTCCCTATTTGAGACCCAATCTCCCTATTTCAAAACACTAATCTCCCTATTTGGACCAAAGAAGATATCACATGTATAAAAGTAGTTAACATTTTTTATTAATCATTTACTTGCAATTTTGTTTGACTTTTACTAGAGGTCCCGATAGGATTTGGTTTTGTTTGATTCCGGTATCAGATTTTTTTCTACAATAATTCCTAGAATTTGGTCAAAGATTTGATTTTATTCTAATTTATGACGTCATTAAAAGAATTTCAAGTCATAAAATAGTGCTTTGAATGAAACTTTATAGTAACATTTAATTTGATTCGTTAAACAGTGATATAAATTAAGCAATTTACAGTACTGTTATGTTATTGATACGATCAGCGTGACGTCATAGGTCATTCGTTCAAGGTGAATTCCTCGGTTTTTATCGCTGTAACCTTGCTGAATTAAAAACAGAAACTATGAAAACAAAATATAGATATTAATAAAAGCTTTGCATGTCTTTTTAGATCTTCATTATTTATTCAACTCAAGGTATGAACCCCGTTATTATTCTGACAAATTATGATTTTATAAGCGTCTGAAAATGATTAAACCACAGCGATATTGACCGAGTTATACCCTCGACCGAATGAGCAAAGAGGCGGGAAAGGTGCAGTTCCGGTAACCAATATTGATTTTTTCTAACGAAAGAGTAGCTTGCCGACCGGGTCATTTGTCATCTCTGTTTTGTGGAGATTTACTGTGTTAAAGAAGTAGAACAAAAGGCTGAGGCTATCCGCACGATGGTCGTGCCGATTAGCGGTGTTATCCGCACGACGGTCGTGCCGATAAGCGGCGTTATCGGCCCGACCGTCGTGCGGATAGCCAATACTACATGCATTGGCTATCGGCACGACAGGAGTATAAGACTTAATAACAAGCTTACGTATGCATTAAACTATTTATCTGTCATTAAATAAATGAATTATGTCTTTCACTATTGAAATACATTCGAAATTAACATTTTTATTATTTATGAATTAGAAAACTAGTTTGATTTGATTAATCCAACTGATGTAAACTGAATCACAGTAGATTTCCAACAACAGAGTATAAACATAACCAAAGTGGGTTTTTTTTATTATTATTATTTTATTATTTTTTAATTGTGTTACTTAAATGTTTCCATACTCAATTACTAAAATCAAAAGCTGTTTATTCTTTTGGATTACTACATTTTTTTATTATTTAGGTTACAATAATAACTCTCATTTATGCATACGTATCACTATGACTGATTTTTACAGGTAAATTCACAGGTAAGCCAATATTTTCAACAAAATAACAATTTTGTCATATTAAAAAGTAAAAACTCCTGTATGTGTAATATTCTGTTTCAGTTTTGAAGCCAGTGTAATATATTTATCAACTTAAAATGTAACCATTTCTAAATCAGAATCAGAATCAGAATAGTTTACTGGTGAAACGTCAAACTGACAATACTACACCAGGGGGGATGGGGCTTGACCGGAGGGGATTAGTCGCGAGCTCTCACAAGAGAAGTAAATTTAGACACACAATCATCTGACAATTCAGCAGAGGAGATCAGAGAATCAGGGAGTTCATTCCAATCTCTAATGGTCTGGGGGAAGAAACTGTGTAAATAGGCATTTGTACTTGCTGAAGGTATCTGAAATGCCAAGGAGTGTTGATTCCTACAACGCCTATTTTTGGGGATAAGGTCATCCGTGGGTATTTTTGCTCTCCCTTTTAGACCTTTGTAAAGTAATATAATTCTATTATCCTTCCTTCTTTTCTGCAGGGATTCCCATTTTAGTTTTTTAAGGATGCCAGTCATACTACCTTTTTCATATGTATAGTTCCTAGTTACAAACCTAGCCGCACGCTTTTGCACCTTCTCCAAATCATCTATCAAACCTTCATAATGAGGGTCCCAAACTGAGCTACCGTATTCAAGAATAGGTCTCACCAGACCTTTATAGGCAGCTTCTCTCACATCTTGGGGGCAAGAAAACAGATTTCGTCTCAAAAAACCAAGGGTCCTATTGGCTTTGGTACACACATTGCTGATGTGAGTATTCCATTTTAAATCCTTAGTTATTGTTACACCAAGATATTTGATACTCTCAACATTTTCCAACACAGTACCCTCAAGCTTGTAAGAAGCCTGAATTTTACTAGTACGTTTATTTGTCAGCTGCATCATGTTGCACTTGACAGGTTGAAATCTCATACCCCATTTCCTGGCCCAACTACCTAATCGATCAATATCCTTCTGAAGTTTCACTGTATCCTCCACATTCTTAATTTCACGATAACAGACACAATCATCAGCAAAGAGTCTGATTTCCGATTCAATATCTGAGGTGATATCATTTATATGCAACGAAAACAACAACGGGCCAAGAACGGTGCCCTGTGGGACACCAGATACAACAGGAGCCCAGTCCAGGGTTCGAAGTGCCCATATCTCCCCGGGTTTACCCATGGGTTTTACCCGGGTAAACCCGGGTTGGGCTTTAAGCCTTATTTTGAAAAAGTGGGTACTTAGTGGGTCCTCACTATTTTTGATGTTCACATTTGTGTATTTTACAGTAATTTGACAGATAAAAAAATATTTTTTTTTCTTTAAAAACATACACTTAAGTAAAATTTACTACTAATGTGTACTTTATATTACATCCACTAAAATTCCATGAAACCATCAATTTTGAATATTAGTAGGAGCTAATGATAGTTTTAGAACTGTACTTCAATGAAAGCTAGCAATGAAAGTATGTCATCAATCAGGTCTCTCACATTTAATAGACAATTGCTTTAATCCTTTGTTTGTGTTTTCACCTAATTATTGCTCTAGGAAGTGTTGATAACACTTTTATAACAATACCCCATATGACACCTATTTAGGCACTGGTAAAATGAGGTGTTAACTAATTGTTTGGTATGTTTGTTCTAAATTTATGTCACTTAGTTGACTGCCTTGTATGTCTAGCTGTAATGACATCTGGCATGGTAGTTAAATGATGAATTATAGGTAAAATGTGACCTAGCTAGATTTATCTGATTATTTTTATGGCAGTAGAAATATCTTTCACCATTCTCTTATCATAAGTCTGTCACAGACCAAGTCTTTCTTCTGTGCATGTCGATCAGCCATTTAGTAACAACAACAAAAAAACTCAATGAGAAGTTAAAACCTCTGTATCTTTTCAATTCTGTCTAATCGTCAAACACCCCAAATGCAATCTTGCCAGCTTGGTTAGATAGCTGATTGTTCTTTTGGGATTGCTTCACACAAACTAAATAGGTTATTCAAACGAGATAAATTCAAATGTCTTGTTACTTGTACATTCATTTCTAAAATGCCTTACTACCTTGCTCAATACTCGGGTATTATCATTAGATATGAAGATCATAAAATTTCTAATACTGGTCACTACCCGCTACCCAGTGGGTATACGGGTTTACCCGCAGAAACCCACTGGGTTGGGTTTTATGGTTTAATACCCGGGTTTTTCGAACCCTGGCCCAGTCTGATTTAACGCCATTAACCACAACTCTTTGTTGTCTATAGCAAAGGAAGGCATCAATCCATTTAATTGTCTTTCCACCAATTCCATAACTGAACAATTCGCTTTTAAGGAGTTCATGCGGAGGAGTGTCAAAAGCTTTTTCGAAATCCAAGATAAATGTGTCAACCTGACCTTGATTGTCTACGATTTTTGCCCAGTCATCAATCACTGTAGCTAACTGGGTTTCACAACTGTGGGATTTCCTGAAGGCATGTTGCCTGTCTGACAAAAGTTTATGATGATCCAAATGGGACATGATATTAGAACACACTATATGTTCCAGAAGTTTGCAGGGTACGCAGGTCAAGGAAACTGGACGATAGTTGCAAGCAAGAGACCTGTCAGCCTTTTTGAACAGGGGACAAATGTTTGCTAAAGACCATTCTTTGGGGATTTCACCCGAGTCTATTGACTGTTGAAAAAGATGTGCAAAAACAGGACCTAGTTCAGATGCTAATTCCTTAAGGACTCTAGGATGAAGCTCATCAGGACCTAAAGCTTTCGACGGGTTCAAACCTTTCAGCAGTTTTGTGACACCTTCTTTGGATACCACTATGTCTTCCATAAACGGGGCTTTTCTATTCAGAAGAGGGACCTGGCTATGTTCAGTTTTGGTGAACACATCCCTAAACTGACCATTGAATTCACCAGCCTTTTCAAAATCTGATTCAGCAAGACCACTTCCATTTCTAAACATTTTTAACATTATATATCGATTTCCCTGTCGTGCGGATAACGCCGCTTATCCGCACGACGGTCATGCCGATAAGCGGCGTTATCGGCACGACCGTCGTGCGGATAGCCAGTGTCAGAACAAAAATCTGTTACCAAAAAGTCAAACAAAACCTTTTTATATCGGGACCAAGTAAGCACCCAGTGTATATGAAATATACACAATTTTAAAGCTCCTTTTAGCTACTATAGCTAAATCGAGCTCTGTAGCTAAATTTTGATTTGTCCTGAGCCTGCCCCTAAAACCTTAAAAATGATGATACAGGCCCCTGTGGGGCATAGCTGATTAATTTCCTCATGTAACTATTCCTCCCGAACAAAAGTTAATGAATCCTATGCCTAACCATGTCCAGTTAAGCTTACTGACCGAATACTGAAAATAAATTCAAAGCATAGTTAGTAAGGTAGATTAGAAAATAAATTTGTCACACCTGTAATTTTCACCTTCCTGTTTGTCAACAAATTTCGCACTTGTTTGGTAATGTACGGTAAAATTGAGGTGGGGTATGAAAGACCCGGTAACAGGATCTTTCGCGACCTGGTTCGTTCGCACTTAGTCCGTTCGCTACCTCCCATTGGTCCGTTCGCTACTCGGTATTTTTCGCACCTTTTTTGACTCTTTCAAAGCTATCGTCAATATTACGACTGTGATCCGCTTCCGGTGCTGGACAAGATGGATGGCCAAATTAAACCGCCAAGAAAATAAACAGAAAATCGTCAAAATAAAGGAGAATATTTGTGTCATCAGTGCCCAAAATACCATTTTTATGAACCATTAAGCAATTGTGCAAATGAATGCAGCATTATTTTCCGTTGAAAACACTTTGTGAGCAGTAAACATACACAGCCAAAATGAGTTCAAAGGCGCAAAAACCTTCAAAATTGCCAAGGTCTAAAAGGATCTCTGAAAATGATCACAGTTACACAAAAACAACAAGACAATCACAAAGAGGAAAATCAAAGCCCTCATATGAAATTGAAAATGATAGTAGTAGCTCAGATGAAAGCGAAAGCTTGATTGACAAATCTGCTCCATGTCATGGATGCAAGAAACAAATAGCAATAAGTGGAAATGGAGTTTGTTGTAACTTTTGCGAGCATTGGTATTGCCTTGGGTGTTCCAAATTGAAAAAAGTAGTGTATCAGGCCCTTAAAGAATCTCCTGATAGCCTTATGTGGTTTTGTGAACCATGTTTAACAAGTTTTCCTGGTGTAAAGAAAATGATGGTGAAAGTAACCTCCCTTGAGGAAAAGTATGATCGGTTAGAAGAGAGAGTCACACAAATTGAAGAACAACCAAACAGTATTGAAAATATTGAAGAAATTGTTAGGCAAGAAGTGAGAGAACTCAAAGATATTGAATCCAGAAAGTTGCACATGATTTGTTTCAATTTGCCTGAAAGTTTAAGTGACAATGTAGAAGTCAGACAAATTGAGGATGAAGAGAGTTTAAAGTCAGTAATAGATGAAGATATGAAATTGGCGGACAAACAAATACAAGTTGATAACCTTGTCAAATTGGGTAAAAGATCCACAGATAGAGATGAGAACAATGCTAATTACAGCAACCTACGCCCCTTAAGGTTTAAAGTAAGAACTTTTGAAAGTAAGCGTGAAATTCTACAGGCAAATGCCGTATTGAAAAACCATGAAAATGAGGAGAAAAAGAAAATCTTTATGACTCCCGATTTAACTAAAAAGCAGAGAGAGAAATCTTTTAAACTGAGAGAAGAAGTACGTTACAGGAAGAATGTATTGAATCAGTCAAATTGGAAAATAAGTAAAGGCAGAATTGTAAGTACAACAAATGAGAACAACAGTACGCGGCCAAGTGAAGATGGATCATGGGGACGAAAAGAAACTGGGGAGTTCAGAAATCGGACATTTGTAAATAGTAACATTGCTGGTGGTAGAGGCGGTCCGTCCCAGAGCGGGCAGCCCTTTCTTGAAAAGTAAACAGTCAAATAAACAGAAAAATGTAAATACGTTACAAGTTCCTGTTAGTTTACAAACTTCAACATGTTCAAGTGTTCCAGTTTATTATTTAACAAGTTACGAGCAAAGTTTATTTTTGTTTGATAATTTTAAAAACAATTCTACAAGTGGCAGTGACACTAATCTTAAAGATAGTTCTTGTTCATCTTCAAGTAGTTTTGATGAAAGCCAGGGTAGTAATCTTGATTCAACAGACACTGAAAGTGATTTCACTCAGAGTAGTGATGAAAGTACTTTTACCAATGAATCGTTACATGAACATGACATTAAATTGGATTTTAAGGGTGTGAAAGAAGGACTTACTTTATATTACACAAACGCAGATAACTTACTGTTTAAGTTAGATGAACTGAAAGTAAGAATTCAGCTTGTGGCACCTGATATTTTAATTATCACAGAGGTTTACCCGAAGACAGGAAAATCTACTGATATAACCGAGCAAGAGCTTCAAATAGAAAATTACAATTTATATCGATCAAATGTTGAGGAAAATAGTAGAGGAGTGGCAATTTATGTAAAAGATACAGTATCATCAACATTGAACTTAGAATTGACAAACCATTCATTTAATGAAAATGTATGGGTGAATATACAGTTAAATGAAAAAGAAACTTTCTTAATTGGAGGAGTATACAGAAGTCCCCAATCAAGTACAGAAAATAATGATTTGTTGTTGGACTTGTTAGAAAAGGTGAAAAGAGAAAAGTTTTCTAATGTACTGATTTTAGGCGATTTTAATTTGCCGGAAATAAACTGGGAATTATGGACAACTAATAGGAGTGAAAATCATTTATCTTACAAATTTCTCGAGTGCCTAAGGGACAATTTTTGGGAGCAAACTATATTGAGCCCAACCAGATGGGTAAATGATCAACCGGGAAATGTATTGGATCTGTGTGTGACAGACAACTCTGACATTGTTAAAAATCTCGAAATTACAACAAGACTTGGAAATAGTGATCATCTGAGTGTTGAAATCGAACTTATATTTCCTAGACATGTATCTCAATCATATACAGAGAAAAGAAATTTCTACAAAGGTGACTATGCTAGTGCAAATGAAAAATTATCATCTGTAAACTGGGCGTGCATGCTTGACATGGACTTAGAAACCAGCTGGCAATATTTCTCTAGTGAAGTTAGTAACATTGTAAATGAAACAATACCTCAGCATAAAGAACTAAACCCCAAGAAACCAAAGCCTCCCTGGATGGATAAATACTGTTTGAAATTAGTAGAAGAGAAATATAAAGCTTGGAAAAAGTATACTTACTCGAGAAACCGAGAACATTACATTGAATATTGTAGAATAAGAAATAAAGTATCCAGAAGTGTAAAATATGCAAAGAGAAGGTTTGAAAGAGGTATATCATTAGAAGTGAAAGAAAACCCCAAGTCTTTCTGGAAATATGTAAGGAGTAAAACGCAAACACGATCAGGGATAGGTGACTTGAAAAATGACAATGGTGAATGGATCACAAATGATAAAGACAAAGCAAATGAACTAAATAATTTCTTTAGCTCGGTATTTACTAAAGATGAGAACGATGAATTTCCTGACTATTCAACAAACATAGACAGCACAATTAGTGATATCGTTGTGACTGAAAACAAAGTAAAACTGTTATTAAAACAATTAAATGTATCCAAATCAACTGGACCTGACAACTTTCACCCCAGATTCTTGAAAGAGACAGCTGACAATATTTCTTATCCAATTACTGTAATTTTCAATAAATCACTCAGTGAGGGTATTTTGCCCAATGAATGGAAACTTGCCAATGTAACAAGTATATTCAAAAGTGGCGACAAAACAAAGTCATCAAACTATAGACCAATTAGTATAACTAGTATACTCTGCAGAATGCTTGAAAGTATTATCAAAAGTGCCATCATGGAACATTGTAAAGATAGTAATTTATTCACAGACTCTCAGTACGGATTCAGAGAAAGAAGGGGGTGCATATTACAATTATTGACAGTATTTGACACTTGGTCGAAGTATATTGACTCGGATATTCCAGTGGACACAGTATTCTTGGATTTTAAGAAGGCATTTGATTCTGTTCCACACAAACGCCTTCTTTACAAACTTGAAAGACTAGGAGTGTCAGGAAATGTTCTAAAATGGATATCTAGTTTCCTATCCAACAGACAACAAAGAGTAGTCATAAATGGCCAATCTTCAGAATGGACCGATGTATCCAGTGGGGTACCCCAGGGCTCAGTCCTGGGCCCCCTGTTATTCATAATGTATGTGAACGATCTGCCGGATGAAGTGCGATCGTTTACAAAACTCTTCGCGGACGATGCCAAATTGTACAAAGACTTACAAAACCTCGAGGACTTCGAAATGATTCAAGACGACTTGAACAAGCTTTGTCAGTGGACTATTAAATGGTTGATGATATTTAATGTTGAAAAGTGCAAAGTTATGCATATTGGGAGAGAAAATCCAAGGATTGAATATGAAATGACAGATAAACAGGGTAGTACTAAGGTGTTAAAATCAGTTGAAATTGAAAAAGATCTTGGAGTGTATGTACAGGAAAACCTAAAGTTTGAAAAACACATTAGCTTGACAATCAATAGAGCAAACAAACTAGTTGGATTAATCAAACGAACATTTTCATATCTTGATCAAGAAACATTATTGACCTTGTATAAAACTATCATACGACCCATCATCGATTATGGAAACATAATCTGGTTCCCTGTGTTGAAAAAGGATATAAGAGCAGTTGAAAATGTACAGAGGAGATTAACAAGACTTTTGCCAGAACTTTCTCATCTCAGTTACGAAGAACGATTACGTGAATTAAACTTAACAACACTCCACTATAGAAGATATAGAATGGATATGATACAGGTTTTCAAAATATTGAACAACATAGATGACGTAAAAATGGATGGAATGTTTGAGTATTCGGAAATAAATACCCGTGGTCACAGCAAGAAACTGGTTAAACCAAGAGCATTAAAAACATTAAGGTTAAACTCATTTTGTGTCAGAACTATTGATAGATGGAATGATCTCACCGAGGAAATAGTGACTTCTACTACGGTACTCAGCTTCAAGACCTTGTATGATAGATACATGGGAGATACGAAGTACCAAACTGGAGATATTTACTAATTGAAACATATATTCACTGTATTCGGAAGGAGAATTAAGTGCCATCCTATAACAACACATCAAAGACATTTTAAAATAGCACCGGAAGCACTTTTAAATGTATTGCTAAGAAGAGATGTAGATGACAAGTCATAAGGACTTACAAGATTCTACTACCAACAAGTTACAAGTTACAAGTTACAAGTTAGAGTCAAGCACCTTTTCGCACCTCATCGACCCTAGTCGGTTCGCTACCACGATGTTTTTCGCGGCTTCCCGCCCAATTATGACCGTTAATTATTCACTCAATACTGAACCTCACAGCTTCCCGCCAATTATGACCGTTAATGATTCACTCACTACCAAACTTCACAGTTGATTAGTAGCCTACTCACTAGTAAGACTTTTAGATTTTAAAGATATGGTTTTTAATTAAATAATATTTATGTGATATTTATTTATTTATTTATTTGATTCTCTGTAAATTAGTAAATATAATATATTATGTTAAATTACATTTCTTCCTTTTTGAGATGTCTGCCAAGTACTCCAAACACCTCATAAACAGAGTATTACATGGAGCTCCAATCATTGAAGTTATCTTTTTGAGAGAAGAGAAGCCAGTGCTTGCCTTATTAATGCTGAGCGCCAAGCAAGGTAGCCACTGGTACCATTTTTATCGTCTTTGGTATTCACCATTTTTGCATTATCGGCTGGTTTCCTGCTGACAAAAATCAATTTTGGAAAAAACAGGTAACCAGGTACCCCCCTCAGGGGGGTTCTGGTTACCTGTATTTCCAATATTGATTTTTTTAAGCTGGGAACCAGCGGATAATGCAAAAATGGTGAATGACGCGGCCCGGATTAGAACCCGCGCCTCCCGCTTCCGAAGCGAACGCTCTAACCATTATTCTATCGGGACCGGTAATGTTTTAATCATTGCTCATGTTTTAAGTTTTTTTATTAGGAGAATCATAATATACATTTCTTTTTAACATATTTAATATATTTTATGCTAAAATTATAACTTCAATCAGCAGATCTCGTCTTTTAATTGTCTATGAAAATATTAAAATAAATGATTATAATTGTCTACATTGTGTGTGTAAAAGTGTTTGTATGTAAATAACTGTCACCTGTAATTACCCTTTTAGGCTTCACCGATCATTATTTTATGTGTATTAAACCATGAATATAGTTTATAAAATTTCTGTTGTACATCTTTTCATGAAACAAAATTAAATATGATATAGATCTATATGACTTAACCATCACTTCTATAACCTATTATTTACATTTTAGAAAATAAGGTAGCGAAAATGTAAGGTAGCGAAAATATCAGGTAGCGAACATGTACAGGTAGCGAACGCGTTGGTAGCGAACAGGTCAGGTAGCGAACATGTATAGGGTGCGAACAAGAAGGTCGCGAATCGACCATAAATCGGAAAGCCCCTGCCGAGCCGAGCTGCCGAGCTCAGTATGCCAAGCCAGGTTTTGGACTAATTATTGCTAAAAGCTCACTATCTTCATGGAAAATTATATACAGAATGGTAATTTATAGCATTTGAAATGATTTTGTATGATTGCAAACAGTTTACATAAACTCAGTTATGCTAATTTGCCAAATTTATTGGGTTTGATAGAAAATCTCAGCTTTTGTATCAGTCAAATTGAAAAATGCCATACAATTTTGTTTTCAAATGAATCATGACGAACAATATCTTTAACACATGTGCAACTTAATCTGTTTCAACACATGAAACCATTCATTTTTGGTATTTTGATTTAAATTGGCGATTACAAGTCAAAAACCTGGCTCGGCAGGGTCTTTCTTGAAGCTCGGCTCGGCAGTGGCTTTCATACTCCACCTAAAATTGATGAGTTCGGGTAATCTCGATCTGAATCTGAATCTGAATAGTTTACTGGTGACACGCCAAATGACATTATTTCACCAGGGGGTTCGGATGGGGGAGAAATTAGTCCCTTGAACGCACGAGTGTAGCGAACTTGGACACACAGTCATCAGACATTTCAGCAGAGGGGATAAGTGAATTAGGGAGGTCATTCCAGTCCTTGATAGTCTGTGGAAAGAAACTACTTTTGTACGCTTCTTTGCTAGCTGAAGGTATCTGAAAAGCCAAAGAGTGTTGATTTCTACAACGCCTATTCTTTGGGATAAGGTCATCTGTGGGTATTCTGGCTTTACCCTTTAGACCTTTGTATAGCAATATAAGTCTACTATCCTTCCTCCTTTTCTTAAGAGATTCCCATTTCAGTTGACCTAAAATGCCAGTCATGCTCCCAGTTTCAAAAACATAATTTCCCGTCACAAACCTTGCCGCACGATTTTGTACCTTTTCCAGTTCTTCCTGGAGGCCATGAGTGTGAGGGTCCCAAACTGAGCTTCCATATTCCAAGACCGGCCGCACCAGTCCTTTATAAGCTGCTTCTTTCACATCTGGGGGACAAGAATACAAATTTCTTCTTAAGAATCCGAGAGTTCTGTTAGCCTTTGTACAGACATTGGAAATATGAGTATTCCATTTCAAATCATTTGTGATAGTTACACCCAGGTATTTTATGCTTTCAACGTTTTCCAGTACAGTGCCCTCAAGGGTGTAGTTAGCCTGTATCTTACTAGACCGTTTATTTGTCAACTGCATCATGTTGCATTTGACGGGTTGAAATCTCATTCCCCATTTCCTAGCCCAACTGCCTAAACGATCAATGTCTCTCTGAAGTTTGTATCCTCTTCATTCTTGATTTCACGATAGCAAACACAATCATCAGCAAAGAGTCTTATTTCAGACTCAATGTCTGCTGAGATGTCATTTATATACAAGGAAAACAGCAAGGGGCAGAGAACGGTGCCCTGAGGGACACCCGACACAACTGGAGCCCAATCCGATTTAATACCATTGTACGTTTTCCAATAAATCTATATGTTTCTTGAGGTGTGGACTCCCGGTGGGTCGAGCGTCAGACTCTATGATGGCCCCGACATAAAGTTATTCATTTTAGTTGGTTGGGGCCGGAGCTTCCTGTCTGTTGCTTGACCCACCGGGGTTCAACTGGTGTTTTTCTTTTGCTCCGGGTTTCAGTACGTTATTCGGTGCCCAGGGATCTCCATCGTCGGGCAGCTTATATCATGATTTATTTGTTTGTCCTTGATGATTCATTGACTAGTTAGAGATTCACCACGAGAACCGAACAACTAACTAAATGTTGTGAACCACTGGAGAAGAGGATGGTGAGGTTAGGCGCCTGTAAAACCGGTTTAAGCCCCACCCCCAGTTATTTATAACTGACATTTCCAAGACGGGACTGCTGTGGTTCACATTTATCCAAGTTATTCCCATATGGAGTTTTGTGTTGTATGACTTTGTAGCCACCCGAATATGATTTGGCTGTTCGCTTAGCCCTCTGCATTTTATTTGTTCTGTCCAAGCTAGCACTGTGACCACCTCACTTCAATAGCTGCCCATCTTGCTTTCCGTTACATATGTTATATGTTGGTACCTTTGTGTTTTATATTTCTTAACATGATTTTTCTTATTGATTGTTTATATTTGTGTATACTAGAGCCACTGCAGAAGAAGAGGTTGATGTTAGTCGCCTTTAAAATCAGTTAAAGCCCCCCCCCCCCCAGTAATTTTATATTACTGATCGTTCCAAGGCGATTTCTGTTGTGGTTCTAATTGTTTTGTGTTTGGAAGTCGATTTTTTGTGCTGTTTGAGCCTCATGTACGTTTTCATATTTTTAGTTAAGTTCTGGTAACTGAGTGGCCGCCAGTTGGAGAATAGCTGCTCACTCGGCTTACCATATGTTTTCTTGGTATAAATACCTAAGTGTCATTTTAGTTTTTTCCCACCCCTCGGTTTGTGGAGTGAGAATTTCTTTCTGATTGTGCCATTTCTTGATCATTGCCTACTTGTACCTTTTGATGAGCGTACTCAACGTGGGGCGGGCCAGACCGGTATATACGATTTTGAAGGTATTTATGTCTAAGAATCCAAAAGTTCGACGAATCACTCAAATGATTGAGTTAGCTTTATTGATTTTTGCATGTATATGATTTTCAAATGATAATTTGCTGTCTATAACCGCACCATTCTCTTCCTGTATATGTTCCATTCTTTTACCACGTTTCTTAAAAACAATTTTCAAATATAAACTTTTCATTTAAAAGGGGCACCTGGACTATAAAAGGCTGAATTAGGTGTCTTGTCTTAGTAGAAAGCTCAAATAAAGCTGTAACATGTTCCGAAACGCCACCGTCGCACCTTTTCGCACTTTAGACGCACTCTTGAATTGGCAAACCATAAAACGACTTATTCCAAAGTGTAGTAGACAAGTACACTGCAAGGGGAGTTTATTTCTACTTTCACTTTTGAAACCGCGGGAAGAATACAAAAAATGTCGAGACTGAAAAACCAAATCGCTTCTTCTTTTAAAATGAATGGCTTGTCTCTCAGAAGGTATTGGATTGTTCAAAATCACCTGACAATCATTGATCAATTTGTTAAAATGCTCCAAATTCTGTTCCAAAAAAAAAAAAAAAAAAAATGATGCAGTCAACTAAATCTGTAAATCCCCTAGATCAATGGTAGTCTGCATTAAATTTGATAAGGTTCCATTCACAGTTTCGTACTTTTGAGGTGGGCCAAAAATTTCAATATTAAGGGGTAGGGCATGAAATTGGGCTGTAAATTATCCTCTTTCAATAATTTGCCGACATCTTTCCCCAAATCCAGTACCTTAATTAATTTTTTAGACCATTGGGTATTTACCCACCCCATTTTCATTAAATTGGGTATTTGGAAATTTAATTGGGTATGTTCAATATTTTCACCCACTCTGTTTTCAATCAATTGGGTAAATTGGAAAACAATTGGGTAATTCGTCACGAAAAAAATATCAATTGGGTATTATGTGTTTAATTATTTTCTTATCATTTATTAAAGCTTATTTTTTTAGATATTACTGTTTCACTGTACGTTGTACTGAACTGAAGGGACAAAATGAAGCCAAATGTAAGAAAGACTATAAAATTTCTACCGTAAAATAAAGACACCACTCAATGGATTTTAGCTGATTTGAATGTGCTGCAGACATGGGTCAATACTGTTTTGTAGGCTTTCTTAATGATTTGAGACCAGCCAAGGAACTTTGAAAAGCTAAAACGATCTCTCATTCGCGAACTGAATCTACTTTCATTTTCAATAAAATCATGTTTACTCCCATTAAAAGTGATTTCAAACCCGATTTCAAACGTAAATTCCCGACCTGACACTGACAAAACGCTCTTTCACAATTCCATTGAAGAAAGGTTGCGTATAGAGATAAAATCGGCATAGACAACCGTTTTTTATCGTTATTTAATCGCTTTGCGGCATATGGAAGACATGTTTTCCATTTTTGAGAAAATCCCCCGATAGTGGATCTCGTCGTTATCGGATATTGCAAATACTCACTTTAGGGCGCACGGGAAACCAGGGAACAAACCGAGTTATTCCGAATGAAATTGGTACATTACAGTGGTAGAGCTAACTTTTTTAGAGGGCAGGGTGCCACAGGCTTGTCAGGGCATTTGCGACGCGTGATTTCTCTTCAAGAGGGCAGACGCTTTTAATGTGTTGAACTGTTCAATGTTCATGTCTAATAACCGTCTTTGTATCTGTTAGCAAGAAGCAGCAGGGTTTGTTTTTGTGATACATAAGAGATCATAAGCTTGTGAGGCTGTATTCAAGCATTTAATTATATTTTGAATCATTTTCTTGTAGGTAGCAACCTCCTATATTTTGTATTTTTATTCAAAACAAATCTCTGACAGTCAATGACACAGAAATAAAACATATATTCATTACGAAAACTTGCCCATGCAAAATACAGTGATTTTTTTACATGTAAAAGTAGAAAATTTCAGTAGAATTTTTTCGATATTTTTCTTATTTTTGCCCAAAACATAAATTGTGGGTACACGTTAGAACCGCCTCGCCGAGGCGGTTCTAAGGCGAGGCGGTTCTAACGAGTACCCACAATCTATGTTTTGGAGCAAAAATAAGAAAAGTAGGTATACCCCTGCATACCCCAGTTTTGCTATATAAAAGTGGGGTTTAAGGGGGTATCAATTGCACGGACATGTTTTCCTGATGACATCAACAGTAACAATACTCAGAATATGAATGCTTGCATAATGTTACCCAGTACTGGTCTGTAGCAAGAAAGCATTTGCTCTGTCCCAATATGACTGAAATAATGTTACCCAGTACCTGTCTGTAGCAAGAAAGCATTTGCTCTGTCCCAATATGACTGAAAAAATGTTACCCAGTACCTGTCTGTAGCAAGAAAGCATTTGCTCTGTCCCAATATGACTGAAATAATGTTACCCAGTACCTGTCTGTAGCAAGAAAGCATTTGCTCTGTCCCAATATGACTGAAATAATGTTACCCAGTACCGGTCTGTAGCAAGAAAGCATTTGCTCTGTCCCAATATGACTGAAATAATGTTACCCAGTACCTGTCTGTAGCAAGAAAGCATTTGCTCTGTCCCAATATGACTGAAATAATGTTACCCAGTACCGGTCTGTAGCAAGAAAGCATTTGCTCTGTCCCAATATGACTGAAAAAATGTTGCCTGGGATGCAACAGAATGACCTCCCCCCCCCCCCCCCCCCTCCTCTCTCCCTTCTTACCACTGATTTTTTTTTAAACCATAATTTATTATGTCTGACAAGTCAGAAGTGTATCAACAATAATCATGTAAAATGACTTCATACATGATTCTGCTGTTTTCTTCAGTGATTTGAATCGTTTGTCTCTTGTAGCCATCTTTACCTCTATAAATCTCTGCCTTATTCAACTGTGTGTATTGAAATCAATATCAATAATAGTTTTAAACAGTGTACAGGTGTTTACTGCAGTAGTAGTATTCTAAAAATAGATTAACTGGCCTTGGAGTAATTATTGACACATATTATCGGTAAAATTAACACAGCGTGACGCAGTGAATAGGGATTAACAGGAGCCAATTTAAAGGTAATTTGGGGCAAATTAAGGACAGGGGCGTCTTACGGGATAAAAATAGGGCAGGGCGGGCAAGGCTATTATGGCAATGAAGGCAGGGCGTCCCCCCCTTCTGCGCCCATTTAGCTCTACCACTGTTACAACTACTTGCCGAAAAGAAACGGCTCGAAATTTTGATAAAAACCGGTACGCACTTGATTTTCCCGGAATTGCGTATCGGCGATTTCTTTTGCGTTTTCTTACGCTACCGGATCGTTATGAATTGCGTTTTTTGATAAAATAATTGCGTAATTACTCAAATATGCACGCTAATTAAGGTACTGCCAAATCGGATCAATTATGCCTCAAACATGTGAAAAATACTTATTTTCTATTTTTAGACTGGTAAAAACCGGGATTATATAAGGATCCCGGATCGTTCGCCAGTCATAGCCGGTGACGCTCTTCACTGTCGACTTTGCAGGGGTTATCTTTGTTCACAAATAGCGAAAAAAGTAGATGGATGGCACATATTTGTGCACTGCTCATTATGATCCTGGGTCGATTCTCTAAGTATTTGCATGAGATCTATGGGGCTTCCATTTGCACAGAATATGCATGGGGGCCCAGACTTCAGGCATATTTTACGAAAATTCACTGGTCTGAAAGAGGGGGTAGGGGAAAATATCCCCAATACAGGTAGGGTGATAGTCAGTACTAGGCAATTTAAATGATGTTATTTTGTTGTTAGACATTTGATTTAATGATTTTATGGGAGAAATCGAATTGTTCACCAGATTGGACAGAGCTATTATCAATTTTGGCGGATCTAGCTAAATTAACTGAAAAATGCTCTAAAAACTGTGGATTGCTACCTAAGATGGGCCCACTAGCTTCTTTTATGAAATTTTGGACAGACAGGCTATGAGGGGCAGACATCCTCGCTATACTATTACAGGGATTTTTTTGGCAATTTTGGGAAGGGGCCCTAGGGCTTTTCTGGTTGGGAAAATAAGCGACGTAAACCCCAAATTTGGGAAATTTTCAAACTATAGTATTCAAAGTTGATAATATTTTCCAAGTTGACCTAGTTAATAAAGCTTATGCATTTAGAATCATTTAATTATAACATAAAATCAAAGTTAAAGTCTAGTATTTCAAATAGCAGAACTTGAATTTCACAATGTATTGTACTACTGAAAATTATTTTCAGCTGTGATTGGGAATTTTTTTCTCCAGATTGGGAAAAAAGTCACCTATAAATCTCACTGGGAATGGGGCCTTATTTCGGCCCCTGAGACACCCGAAAAAAATCCCTGTATTAGCGTTGCAGGCCCTTTCAGTGTTGATTATAAAAATGCTGTCACTAGACCGAGGATCAAATCAGGACCTGAGGTGCTAAGTCACCACTACTGCGCTGCTATAGACAGTTCATGAACTTCAATCACACACGTATTAAACCTTACTCTGCTTTACTTTCTTGCTTTCCTGGCAAAAATATCTTGGTTGTCCGCCTGCAAATTCAGTTGTTAATAATGTCATTTGGCGTGTCACCAGTAAACTATTCAGATTCAGAACAAAAATTAATGCTCCTTTTTACTTTGCCATAAATATTTATCTTGTTTAATAACTTTTTTTTCATACTATTATAATACTTTAGTATGTCACTTAATTTTTTATCTGATTAAATTTCTAAAGATGTTTGTTTGATTTTGTTCAAAACATATCTGACTAGTCGCTACTATTCCAACTGCATTCAAAGTTATTTGCCACTTTTAAGATATGGAAAGTAACATTAAATAATAATTATCCATTCTGAATGGTAAATGTTGATATTAATTTGAACACTATCTGTTGGCCATATTGTTTGCATGTAAATATCACTTAATGCAGTTGCATTATATATAGTGCATTACATACTTTCTATGTCAGCTGACTTTCCAAATATGGAAATAGCTTCTCTGTAAATGGGCGCAACATATACAGATGAAAATGTAAACTGTTAAGCAGTGACCGAATGACTGCTGCAAACTTTTTTAACAAGATCAAAACCTTTGAAATTGGGGGGTTGGATAAAAATTAAAAAAAAAAAGATTTCGGCATGTATATGCCTATATGGGAAGAATAACATATCATAATTTGCCCATAATTTTACGAACTTTCCCTAATAGACATTATTGTTTAATAGTTTCATAAAGAAAGACTCCATTCTCAATCAGGGTTGCCACTTGACAGGGAAAAGTCAGTGATGTTTTTTTCGAGGTCTGGGAATTGTCAGGGAATTTTGAAAACTGTCAGGGAAATTCGGAATTGTTGGCAAATGTCAGGGAATTGTCAGGAAATTTTGAAAACACCAGATTCAAGTCAAATTACTTAGTGAATTTGTCTACATCCCATCAGTGCTTTTGGGGCAGTCTTAAACCAGACAGTATCTAGAAGTGTATTTTATGTTGAATTAAGTTTTGATTGGTGTGTTATAGTAATAAATGACATTCCAAGTTTCAAGAATTGTCTAGTTAAACTGTCAGTAGAGACTGTAAGAGTAAAACTTGGGTGTAATGGGGTATAAATTCAGTGAATTTTTTCAGCATTTTGGGAATGGTACCAGTACCGATTCAATTGGGAAAAATAGTGTCATTTTACATGTTTTACCTGCCAATTGGGAAAATCAGCAACATTTATCTTAGCTCAGTAAAAATGGCAAAAATATCGTCATAAGTATTACAGTGTTGTTGTTTTTTCTTAAAGTAAACAATGTATGACTGAGATGCATTAAAATTAGTGCAAATACCAAATTAATTGACTAATTGGGTTTTTTAACAGTACATGTATATGGTTGCAGTTGACAGTTGGAAAACTTACTCAGATTGGGAATTTTGAAGCATGCATTTGGGAAAAAAAGATACTTTTTTGCCATTGGGAACAACTCCTTAAACCGGAGGCGGTTTTGTAGCGAAAAAAATCACTGTATAAATGTTTTCTTAGTTTTATTTCAAAATTTAGATGGTGGGTTCTTGTTAGATCACCTCACTAAGACATGTAAGTTTGAAAAATGTCAAAAAAAAATTAAGTGAAAAGTTTTTAGTTTTTACAGCTAAAAATTTCTCTAAATTTTATGGGCCTGTTTTCATATTGAATTTGTTGTCAGTGAGGCAAGCCGGTATTTGGTGGAAGTCTTGACGCCAGTGGATGATGAAGACAGAAATGAATGGTTGGACAAAATCATAGAGATTGTACAGAAACAACCATGTAAGTGCATAAAGCTGTCTATTATTAGAGCTAATATTACATTACTTTTTCTTGCATGTGTCAACAATAGTCAATTATTCATGCAGATTGTACATGAGTAAAACATATTTTATATATGCAGAAACAGATCCACAGATCAGCCTCTGTATAAAGCAAACAGCTCATTAGCATCTTTGTTTTCTCTCTGTAGGTCATACAACACATCAACATCAGGAAAACATGTCCGTGTAATGTTTACCCCCTTATACCCCACTTTTATATAGAAAAACTGGGGTTTGCATGGGTATACCTATTTTTCTTATTTTTGCTCCAAAACATAGATTGTGGGTACTCGTTAGAACCGCCTCGCCGAGGCGGTTCTAACGTGTACCCACAATCTATGTTTTGAGCAAAAATAAGAAAAATATCAAATTTTTTCCTGTGAAAATTTTCATTTTTAAAACCCAAAAAATTTCTGTATACTACATGGGCGTGTTTTCGTAATGAATTCCTAAACCCCCAAATTTTAAGGGCCTGTCACACACAAGTTGAAGGCATGATATGCTACGAGTTTAAGTCGTCGCTTGTTGTGGGAATAATGTCAAAGTTTAGAAGCTGATATACACACTCAAGAGTTGAAACTACAAGTTGTCATGAGTTATAATGTCCTACGAGTTCTAAGTCGTGGGTACTCGCGGAAACTTGTAGGAATGTAATAGTAGACTAGTATCCGGAATCACTAGATGTGGTTGTAACACACGAGATGTTGCAGTAACTTGCGAGAAGTTGCCTTCAATATCTTAGCAACTCTTGCGTAACTCGGCAAAACGGCAAGAACGCACGACATCCCTCAGCATTGAGTTCTGTACGATAAGCTACATGATCAGTACGAGTTATGCTTTGGCCACTAATAGACGGCGAGTTGCTACCACAACAAGTCTTTCCACAACAAGCTACAGTTTGGGAACACTTTTGTTTGACAACTGCCAGCATATGGCGAGTTCTCTATAAGTTGCTACGAGTTCAAATGTGGGCAGAGCTTTACTCGTAGATCCAACTCGTGAGTGTGTGACTGGGGCTTTAGTTGCTAACAATATTCGAAGAATATAAAATGCTGTTTCTGTCTGACATAAATGGGATCCCGCTTGACATATTTTCTCCTTAATTGCTAATTTGTGTTTTGATCATGATTGTGTTTTTATCCGTATTTCAGTAACCTCCAGCCTTGTAGACCGTACTATCTGTGAGACCGCTGTTCAGGAATGTAACGCTGAACAAGACGATGAAAGGTTAGTGTGCCAGTGGTTGTTTTACTTCCCTGAAAAGACCATGCCCTGGTGAAATAAACTGGTTGTCAGACTCTGGCCATAGAAAAACATGTAAACATATGCATTTAGGCAGAATCAAAGTCCATTTATAATTGATTTATAATGATCAAATTCATTTGGGCTTACATGGCCATAGCTGTTTGTAAATTGACCTGTCTATTAGTTAGATTACTGTAAATAGTTTGAAAGTTTGAAAGTCGAAAAGCTTATGGTCTCTTATGGTACCATATGAGCCACGTCAAAACCAGTTTTTTGCCTCTGCAAAAACAAAGACGCAGATCCGCTGTGCAGTAACTGCACAGCTGATCAGTGCCTTTGTTTTCACTACACAGATAACAGTTTAGTACAATACCTCTTCTTAAATCCAAAATTGCAAGCTTCTAGCTTGCTTCTTTGACTACACAGACCAGGGGGACCTGGTCAGAAACTCGGAAGACTGGTTTTCTTGACTCTTATTGTACCCTATATCGATGTTTTCTTGCAGTGACAAAGTGTTTACAGTGATAGATTGTTTCTCAGTACCAAGATTTACCTACAGACAAGACAGGAAAAAGTTTATACAGTATGTATAGAAATTATATTAAATAGCTTTTTGAAATAGTAGTGAAGTTTATTGGAAGGATACAAACTTGACAGTTTGAATGCTCTTGTTTCTGTAAATGAGCCGTCTCCTGAGAAAACCAGCAATGTGGTTTCCGAACAGGTCCAACACAAAGCGGGCTGTACAGTCACAGAGACAGGCTAGAAGTTTGAATTATCGATTTTAAGAAGAAGAGGGAGTGTACTATCTGTGTAGCAAAAACATAGGTGCTGATCAGCTTCGCGGTTACCACGAAGCTGATCTGCGTCTTTGTTTTTGCAAATGCAAATTGTTGTTTTCTCATGAGGGGGGCTGAAATGAAGATTTTTGGACAAGTATAATTTGAATTGCTTTTATGTACTTGCAATAATATAAGACTAATATACTCAAAGCCAAAAGTAACTTTACACTGTTTTTATGCCCCCAACTTTGAAAAAGTTGGAAGGGCATATTGCTTTCGGCTTGTCTGTCTGTCTGTCTGTCTGTCTGTCTGTCTGTCTGTCTGTCTGTCTGTCTGTGCGTCTGTTAACTTTTGAACCGTGAATGCTACGGTTTTGAAATTTCATATGCACATTCCTCATGAAAAAATAGTTGACCCGTATTTTTTTTCATGTCCGAGTTACGCCCCTTTTCTGAGTTATGTCCCTTTGAAAACAAAATTTGAAAATCTTGTGTGCAAGATATCTCAAAAAGTATTTAAGCTAGAGCCTTCATATTTGGTACACTTGTTTGGGCTGAGGAGTAGATGACCTGATTAACTTTTGAGAACTTTGCGTCAATTTTTTACAAAAATACGGAATTTTGAAATTTTGATTGATTTTTTCACTTTTCGGTGAAATTTGAAACTTTTAAATGGTGAATGCTAGGGTTTTGAAATTTCATATGCACATTCCTCATGAAAAAATAGTTGACCCATATTTTTTTCATGTCCGAGTTACTCCCCTTTTCTGAGTTATGTCCCTTTGAAAACAAAATTTGAAAATCTTGTGTGCAAGATATCTCAAAAAGTATTTAAGCTAGAGCCTTCATATTTGGTACACTTGTTTGGGCTGAGGAGTAGATGACCTGATTAACTTTTGAGAACTTTCCGTCAATTTTTTACAAAAATACGGAATTTTGAAATTTTGATTGATTTTTCCACTTTTCGGTGAAATTTGAAACTTTTAAATGGTGAATGCTAGGGTTTTGAAATTTCATATACACATTCCTCATGAAAAAATAGTTGACCCGTATTTTTTTGTATGGCCAAGTTATACCCCTTTTTTGAGTTATGTCCCTTTGAAACAAAATTTGAAAATCTTGTGTGCAAGATATCTCCAAAAGTGTTAAAGCTAGAGCCTTCATATTTGGTACACTTGTTGGGGCTGAGAAGTAGATGACCTGATTAACTTTTGAGAACTTTCTGTCAAATTTTGACAAAAATACAGAATTTTGAAATTTTTATTGATTTTTCCACTTTTTGGTGAAATTTGAGACCTTTGAATGGTGGATGATAGGGTTTTGAAATTTCATATACAGATTCTTCATGAAAAAAATAGTTGGCCTGTAGTTTTTTCATGTACGTGTTATGCACCTTGTTGGAATAATGTCCCTTTGAAAACAAATTTTGAAAATCTTGTGTGCAAGATATCTCAAAACGTATTTGAGCTAGAGCCTTCATATTTGGTATGCTGGTTAGGGCTGAGAAGAAGATCACCAGATTAACTTTTGGGGACTCTCTGTCAAATTTTGACAAAATTACTCCATTTTTAAATTTTTACTTCATTTCTAACTTGCCTGCAAAAAGCTTACATTCTGATGTCCCTTTGAAAACAAATTTTGAAAATCTTGTGTGCAAGATATCTCAAAACGTATTTGAGCTAGAGCCTTCATATTTGGTATGCTGGTTGGGGCTGAGAAGAAGATCACCAGATTAACTTTTGGGGACTCTCTGTCAAATTTTGACAAAATTACTCCATTTTTAAATTTTTACTTCATTTCTAACTTGCCTGCAAAAAGCTTACATTCTGTTTCTGGATCGAGGTCAAAACAATCACAACCGAATAGCTTCTTCAGGAAATTAAATTTGACTGCATTCGAATGAAATAAATGAATCATACAAACTGCCAGTTTAGGGACAAGCATACAGTTGGGGGCATAGTGTTTTACAAACACGCATTTCTAGTTGTAGATAGTTTTTTCAGGTAAAGGTGTGCAATATTTATAAAGTGTTAGATATGTATTGAAGTCCGATCAATTACACGTTAGGTAGGCGGAATTTCAAGGATTTTAATGACAGAATGCAGCCACACGCCCCTATAAAACATATGAGGGGTCAAAATAAAGTTTTTCCAAAACACATCACTTTTGATGTGTTACTGTAGTTTTATCAATTAACAACTTTAAAGTTTGAAGATAAAGTCTTTAAGAGATGTTATTGTATTGCATATTTAACTTCAAATTAACTAAAATGTTCCTGCTTGAAAAACAAATTGGAGGGATGTTTCCAGGTCCAAAGCCAATTTTGCAACATTAGCAATGGTTTCAATGGAAAATTCCATTACAAATTGTTTGCCGTGTTTCTTTTCGAACCGATGCGATTTGTTTCACCAGCCAATGTTGCCACACATTTCATTTGAGGCCCCAATGATTTGCAATGCAAAAAAGTTCGATACGATTAAAGGAAAAATTTTCAGAAATGGTTAAAATTTACTATTGGTTTATTTCAAAGGGAGTTAATTTCAATGCTAAACAATTTGAATAGCCTGCAAAAACCTAACTAAATGTCGGAGCGAAAATGTCTGGCAGTATTTTTAAAGGACAATAAGTGGTCCTTGGCACAGTGTGTTCAAATCTTCTGTCTACCTTTGATTGGTGGGAAAATGCCAATTTTATGCTTTTAATGAAAGCTCAGATAACTCGTATGAGGATTAAGTTACATCGACCGCTTTACATGCATTATGCTCGGACACGTGTTGGAGACAGTCTCCAATAGAAACTTTGTTACAGTTCAAAACGAATAAAAATATATTCAGAAATGAAAAGTGTCAAGTTACTTTTGGTGTTGAGTATATTATGCATCTGAAATTCATGCTCATTTAGGGTGAATGTTCTTTCCATGTACCACATACATGTATGCATATTTTGACATTGGAAATGGAACTGAAACATTTGAGCCACATCATGAGAAAACCGGATTTTTGCCTAAGCGAAAACAAAGATGCAGATCAGTTGTGCAGTAACTGCACAGCTGATCAGCGCCTTTGTTTTTTCGCTTTTCGGATAGTACAATCCTCTTCTGCTTAAATCCAAAATTTCAAGATTCTAGCTATCTTCTGTGACTGTACAGGCCGGTTTGTGTCGGACCTGGTCGGAAACCCCGAAGACCGGTTTTCTGGTGTCGCAGCTCATTTGTCTTTTTTTTTTACTTTTGTTAAGGGCTATTCCAGGAAAAATTACATGTGGGGGGGGGGGGGGGTGCGGAACTGAACTTTTTTTTAGGGGGACCACCCATCTAACTTTAATTTTTTTATGGGTACCACCACTAAAATTGAAATTCCAATAAACCCCCCCCCACCCAGAAATTTTTAAATTTAACCCCCCCCCCACCCAGAAATTTTTAATACTTGTTCGACGGAAAATTTCTCCATCACGTTTTTATCAGCGGAAACGGAAGTACAACGTTGAACTTGATTTTGCGATCAGAGGAAATCAGAGTCGTTTCGGCCGGAAGATGGTCAAAACGGCCCAAAAATAAAACGGCTCATGTTCTATCTAGCTGCCAGTACTTCTTAACCTCCGAACTTTCAGAAGTGACAGAGGCGGATGCAGGATTTCTCAAGAGGGGGTTCAAATGTAGAAAAGGGGGTTCATTTGCCTAATTTCACACAAAATCCATTGAAATTCCCCATGAACATGAAATAATTTGGGTCAAGAGGGGGGTTCGAGCGAACCCCTTGAACCCCTCTAAATCCGCCACTGAGTGACTACAGTATACCAAGTACTGAAGGGGGTTAGTTGAAGTAAAAGAAAAGAGTTTATACAGTGCGAGTAGAGGTGTTAGTACAGTATAGTTAAAAGATAAAAACAGATGCTTGAGATTAGGGGGAAAGCATCACTGAACTGTGCCACGGTGGATAACATGACTGTTTGTCGAGGTAGGGCATTCCAATGTGTGACAGTTCGTGGAAAAAAGGAAAATTTGTAGTAGTTTTTGAAGTGGTAATCAAGCTGTATGCCAAAGGATGGTTATGTCTGGAGTCTCTTCTGATATGTGGGACAAGATAATCACTTACTGGTATGGCAACAAGGTCATAAGTGACCTTGTATAGCATTATGAGATGACTATCAATGCGTCTTTGAGCCAATGGACGCCATTGAAGGTCTTTGAGCATAGCAGTGACACTCGGGTAGCCCACCTAGTAGCTCTACGCTGCACGGATTCTAACTTATTGATGGAGGTTGCTGTATGAGGTGTCCACACAATGGAGGCGTATTCCAGCTGTGGTCTCAAGAGTGTTTTGTAGGCTGTAGACTTAATGTTGTGAACCACTGCAGAAGCTGAGGGTGAGGTTAGAGCTCTGTAAAACTAGTTTAAGCCCGCCAGTAATTAGCTCACCTGAGCCGAAGGCTCACAGGTGAGCTTATAGTATGCCCATGCTCCGGCGTCCGTCGTCCGTCGTCCGTCGGCGTCCGTCGTCGTTCACAATTTCAAAGATCTTCTCCTCGGAAACCGCTTGGCCAATCAAAGCCAAACTTCATGTGGAGCATCCTTAAGAAGGGGGAACGAAAGTTTATATAAATGGTCCAGGTCACATGACCAAGATGGCCGCCATGGCTATAAATAGCAAAAACCTTTGAAAATCTTCTTCTCCAGAACCAGTGGGCCGATTTCCACGAAACTTGGTATGTAGCATTGGGGATGAGGGCCCATCATAGTTTATATAAATCATGGCCCTAGGATGACCTTGACCTATTTTATGGCAAGGTCAACTTAGGTCGCCAATGCATTTGAATGGGAAAAAATGGTAAAATGCTATTTAATGGGTAAAACTTACTGGGAATAGGCAAATGGACAGAAGATTAATGTTAATGGAAAATAATTTTAGCCCCTGGGGGGTTGTCTGCCCCTGCCCCGGGGCTATATACATGTATATTTCCATAATAATGAAACATCTTCTCCCCTGAAACCGCTTGGCCAATCAAAGCCAAACTTCATATGGAGCATCCTTGGGAAGGGGGAAAGAAAGTTTATATAAATGGTCAAGGTCACATGACCAAGATGGCTGCCATGGCTATAAATAGAAAAAAACTTTAAAAATCTTCTTCTCCAGAACCAGAAGGCCAATGATTTTGAAACTTGGTGTGAAGCATCAGTGACTGGAGCTCTACAAAGTTTATATAAATCATGACCCTGGGATGACCTTGACCTATTTTATGGCAAGGTCAACATAGGTCGCTCATGCATTTGAATGGAGAAAAGTGTTAAAATGTCATTTGTAGGGAAAAACTTGCAGGAAATGGGCAAATGGACTTAAGATTGATGATTCTGAAAAAATTTGGACCCCAGGGGTCTGTCTGCCCCCACCCCGGGGCAATATACATGTATATTACAGTGATATTCAAAGATCTTCTTTTCTGAAACTGCTTGGCCAATCAAAGCCAAACTTTATGTGGAGCATTCTTAGGAAGAGTGAATGAAATTATATATAAATGGTCAAGGTCACATGACCAAGATGGCCGCCATGGCTATAAATAGCAAAAACCCTTAAAAATCTTCTTCTTCAGAACCAGAAGGCCTATGATTTTGAAACTGGGCATGAAGCATCAGGCAATGGAGCTCTACAAAATTTGTATAAATCATGACCCTGGGATGACCTTGACCTTTTTTGAGGCAAGGTCAACTTAGGCCGCCCATGCATTTGAATGGGAAAAAATAGGAAAATGTCATTTAATGGCAAAAAGCTTGCTAAGAATGAGCAAATGGACAGAAGATTTATGTTTATGAAAATATTTTGGGCCCAGAGGGTTGTCTGCCCCTGCCCTGGGGCTATATACATGTGTATGACCATAATATTGAAACATCTTCTCTGAAACCGCTTGGCTAATCAAAGCCAAACTTTTAAGTGGAACATTCTTAGGAAGAGTGAATGAAAGTTTGTATAAATGGTCAAGGTCACATGACCAAGATGGCCGCCATGGCTATAAATAGCAAAAACCCTTAAAAATCTTATTCTCCAGTACTAGAAGGCCTATGATTTTGAAACTTGGCATGAAGCATCAAGCAATGGAGCTCTTCAAAGTTTATATAAATCATGACCCTGGGATGACCTTGACCTTTTTTATGGCAAGGTCAACTTAGGTTGCCTAAGCATTTGATGGGGAAAATTGTTATAATGTCATTTGAAGGGCAAAACTTGCAGTAAATTTGCAAATGACTGAATCTTTATGATTTATTAAAGAAATTGACTCCAGAGGTTGCCCTGACTCTGCCCTGGGGTTATATACATGTATATTACCATTCTAGTCAAACAAGTTTATTGGTATATATCTCGGGTCTCAGGTGAGCGTTTACAGGACCATTGGTCCTCTGGTTTTATATTACTGATCGTTCCAAGGCGATACTTCTGTGGTGGTTCTTATTGTTTTATGTATTGGTGTTTTCCATGCTATAATGGAAACTGACCATCAAATTTCTCATCTCGGAAGGACCGTACAACAGGGAGATGTTCTATACTCAATACTTTATTCAATAAATTTCAACGATTTTGAAGCAAACATTTTCCGATCTCGGCGATAACGGCGAAACGACATGGATTCCATGGATAGAAATTAGTTGTTACAAAATCCTGTTAGCAACAGTATAAACACATAAACACGGTTCACCTTTGTATCCGTTTATGGGGTTGCAGTATTCAAATAAACTAAGACAATGGTTTCCAGGAAAATGGGATTGGTCCTCAAATGTCCTGGAAGAACCCTTGTCTGTTTCATCAAAATACCAAGAGGATGCTATTGTCTAATTAATTGAATCATGCGTTTGCAAGCCACCCATCCAGCCATCCATCCACCATCCATCCATCCAGCGACTTACCTTCTAAGGGCGAAACGACCCACCCCTAAAACAAGGGGGAAACGACCCGGGGAGAAACGACTGGGATTCCAAAAAAATCGGTAAACCGTAACGCCGTTCGGCGCGGAACAAACAAACAAACAAACACTCCACATTGTTTACCTTTAATACAAAATACAAACGAAGTCGTTTTCGGGAATAAAAACCTGCGATTTAACGTGAAAATGAGTTTATTTGTGGCTTAACTGACCCACCAGAAATAAATCCATCTTGGAATTAACCCTACCACCCAGGAAATTGAAATATCAACGACCCCGACGACCAAGGAAACTGAAACTGTCTGAACACCGACCACCACGAAAAGAATTCGGTTCAGTTCCGTGTCTCCCAGGTAAATTTTCCTGGAAAAGCCCTAAGTTGAAATATTGCACATTAATTAAGTAAAAAAAAAAAAAAATTGTCCATTGTCATGTTTTTACTTCCCAAGAATATGCCTTGCTTACTTGGTCCCATTTCTGTATTTCAGAAACAATAATTTAGGGTTACCTCCCCCTTGTCTGCATGGTGGAGCCAATGACAAAGTCACACTGTTTAGGGAGAGATATACTATACTGCAACAGGTAATTATTAGACTGTACATATAGTGATTGTATCAAAGTTTTTTTTCCGGTCATTATTCAGGAATGGTGTTATTCAGGAACAATAATTTAGGATTACCTCCCCCTTGTCTGCATAGTGTTGCCAGTGATAAAAGTCAAATTGTTTTGGTTTTCTGACCATATTTATTCTTTTTTTTTTTTTTTCAGAGAACACTTCGCCATGATTTATTCACACCACCAGCTGTGGGCAGTACACCAGATGAAAACAAGAAATTCCAGGTCAGTATTGCTGTAACTCCTTGTAATATTAATAATTGTTTGCATTTCAGATTTAATGTTCTTGCTTTAAAAGAGATGATGATCAGAAATTGATTGACTCACAAGTCAGTATATGAAGATGGATAGATTCTATTTAATAATCAGAAAATGAAAACTTTGTGATAAATGAACTTGCAGTAATTGTGTTCATTATTGATGTAATAGAAAACTCTGAAAAAGCAGAAGGGTGACATTTTAAAAATAGCTTTTTCGTAACTATTTAAAAGTTGAGTTTTAGTCCTTTAACTGTCCAATCTAAGTGACCTGCTTATAACCATCATAATACGTTTTTCAAGATATACATCATATGTTTGCAGTTGAAGCCTATAGAGTACTTACTGGGGACAACAGCTAAGTTGGGAGAAGTGATTGTACTGGGGATGTTAACACAGCTAAAAGAGGTATGGGTCGTTCCAGAATTAACCATATGGGGGGGGGGTGGGAGGCAGTTTTTTTCAAGCCCCACCACCAATAAAAAAAAAAAGAAATCAGCCCCCACCATGCACAATTTTGAATAAAAATTCAAACCCACCACCCATAATAAAAAAAAATGCTTGCCTACCCACCTAGCATTAAAAAAAATGATTGTGGAACCCCCACCTGGTACAAAATAAAATAAAAAACCTTTTTTCGTCTGTTAAACATTAAACATCACTATTTGGTCTGGTGGTAGTACTGTCGATTTAAAGCTGCATGGTAATGAGTGTAAACAACAACTGACCGCTTGATCGGTCAATGGCGTGGTTTTCGCGAGTCTATAGGTCAATTCGGTCATGTATGTTACGCGGTTTTATAGAGAGAGAGAGAGAGAGCAGTTTTCTTACAGTTTCTCTTTATGGTAAGAGAGAGAGAGAGAGAGATTGTCAGGCGTTCGCCAAGGTGCAATTTTCTTACAGTTTCTCTTTATGATATTATGATACAATGAAACCAATATATATTATCTTTTGCACATTTTAAAAGGGAAAGATCGCGTTTTCTAGAAGAACAAGAACAGAACTTTATTGTGATACAAAATCTCAGACCACACGCAGGTGGTATATGAGAAAATCAGAAAATCGAAATTAAAGTGTAACATGGCAACTGAATCTGTCCCGGATACGAGAGATGAGCATGTACGCGTCACGCTAGCCTACGCTTATTTATTTACCCTGTGTTAGGTGCACAGTCTGATCCGGATGTGCGGCACAACGGCTCGACATTTTTAAAAGGCAAATTTTTCAACCATCTCCTAGGGAGGAGGGGGGAGTCACATGCACATCTTTCGTAATCGGGTTATAGAAATTAATACCGTATTACCTGCATGTTTTGGGACTAAAAAAATAATTAGATCTCTGGCTGTCTCAATTATCTCAATTTAAAAAAGTTAGAAAAAAAACAAACTTGTGTCCGAACTGTTAAGGTAATTACCATTCCTTCCCATGTTAGCGACAATGTTTAATGTTTGCATCCAAATTCCTTCGCGGGAAATGGATGCGAGAGAGAGAGCTTTGCTGTGTGCAGTGCAGGGGTCCCTCCCGCAAGGAACCGTCTGTTTTTCGGTGTCCTATAAGTTTTCTGACAAAAAGTATCTGTACATTGATATTATTGTTCTTAAATTTTTAAGTCTTGAAGGTGTAGAAGACTTCCACATCTTTTTTGGTGAAATGTTGTTATACCTTCACAAGGGAGCATTTCCCCTTTGCATTTTTTGTGTAATTATCGGCTAATTACCAAACTAATATTTTGTTATTTGAAGGCCCATTTACCTGACTAATTTGGTCATGTTGGTGAAGAACTGCACTGGTATCCATATAAAACGTTGGTTATACGTTTTCAAGGGAAATAACTCATGACTTACTTTGTGTATCTTGCCCATGCATTGAATTGCAATACGAAAACAAACGGGACCAAAATCGGTTTGCTTTTGAAGACTGTAGATACAGGATATGCTGCACATATTTGTTTTATATGCACAGGGCTTCGGATCAGAGACAGGGGTAATGCTACATTACACGTCTTCAATATATGTACATGGCCAAGGCTACATTATGCATCTTTGTTGTAGTACATTATATTATGAATGAAAATCGTCTTGGCATCTATTGTTTTGATTGAAATGATTCTGTATGTCCCAGTCAACAGCTACGGTCATATAGGGACGTTGCCTCCATTTTATGGTTATGGGACGTCAGTACATCCAGAAACTGCTTCAAATTTAACCATCCTAGTAAACCACTAAGGCTTATACTTATGAGTGGTTTGAATTGAACCACTTTTCCTGGGCAGGCTCATACATTGGCGGACCCAGTATATATAATAACCCGTAATCAGACAGTAGCGTATAAGCTTTGCCTGGAGACACAAGCAGCCCATCTATTTCTTTAGGCCCCAATGGGCGGGGCCCCTGACATCCATTGGTTCCCGAGCAGGTTGGGCACATAGCGGCCTGCATATTCCCAGAAAGAGTAATTCTTGCAATCATGTATACAGACCATACGTATATAGCGAAACAGAAGGCGCCAATCAGCTGCGCAGCTACTGCACAGTCGATATGCGCCCCTGATTTCGCATGTACAGAAAACCTTTTCTCAGGATGCGGCTAAATTTAAGCCTATTTCTTTAACATGTGACTTTTGACCACGACTTGCACGTTTTTCTTGCTCTGTCACGGGCTTCGCATGTGTGTACGAACCGTGTCGGCTGCGCGAGTGATAATTGCCATTTCAGTATTTTTTTAAATGGCACAATCCAGTGCTCGCGAAGCGTGAATGACACATTGTTTTCTTAAGATTAGCCATAAAGTTTGTGAAAACAATCCAAGCGCGCTAGGGGATTATCGATAGACCGTAACCGAGACAATAAACACAGGTTGCTGTAGGCTGTTTATGACACGTGTTACGCAACGTTGCTCGTTTACGACGGGCGACGCACACCAAAGATTGTCTAAACATTGAGACACCTAAATATTGTATAATTCTAACCGATCAGAAAATGCATTTGTAATTTCGCGATTTAGAAAGGCCAATTAAAATAATTGTTTATATCAGAAAATTTCAAAACTGGATAGTGCACAATATGGTCTTTAAATGCCTGCCATTAGCAAACGCATCGGTAGATTTTCAAAATGCAACGGTAAAATTAGATAATTGATTAAGTTACCAAAATTTATACTCACTTTTTGTAACAGATTGCCTTTGAACAGGATCACAAAAACGCTTGAAAAATTCAAATATCGCGGGAAACTACGATGTCGAACCCGCCATTTTCCGGAACATCGCGCTTTTAACGCGATCTTGGCAATTTCGCGGAAAACCAATCTCGGCAGTTCGGGCTCAGAAGCTCGGCTCGGATGGGTCTTACATACTCCACCACATGTTTGGGCCGAAAACGATCGAACGTCAGGGGTTATCGTTCTTGACCGAGATCGGCGAAAAATGTAAACATTTTTTTTTTTTTTTTTTACTTTAATTTACATTTCTGTCTAACACTATTGGACGAAAACTGGCACCCCCACACAAATATTTTCGGGTGCCCTCTGGAAATACCGACCATGTATAAAATAAATTATTTTGAAAACCCCACCAGGCATTAAAAAAAAATTCAGTGGAACCCGACCATGCATAAAAAAACAAAAACGCTGCCGCCCAACCCCCCCATATGGTTAATTCTGGAACGGCCCTATGTCCTTGTAGATAAATGGATAGTTTTGCAATTCCGTAAAACAGCACTTTTTTAAAGAATGATAAAAATAAAGAACAGGATAGATGAGCCAAGATAGACTGTATATGAGCCGCCTCGTGGGAAAACCAACAATGTGGTTTCCAAACAGGTCCGACACAAACCGGCCTGTACAGCTACAGAAGCAGGCTAGAAGCTTGAAATTTTGGAGTTAAGTAGAGGAGGAATTGTACTATCCATGTAGCAAAAATAAAGGCGCTGATCAGCTTCGCGGTTACCGCGAAGCTGATCTGCATCTTTGTTTTTGCCTATGCAGATTGTTGGTTTTCCCATGAGGCGGCTCATATGACTATGTAATGGAACCTAGAGTTGGACCCTGGCATCAAACGATCTTTTGCCTTTTAGATGTTTCTTTGGTCTCCTGAGTCTGAGAAACATTCATATACTGGTAAAAGATCGTGCACTGTTTCAACGCATGCTATTATCTGTAAAACTCAATTAATGATATAGTTTGTTTAAATGTTGTCATTCAGCTGTTTTAAAGTTGTCCATATATTTTCAGGGTAAATGGTATATAGAAGATCCCACAGGAGTTGTTCAGATAGATCTCACAAAGGCTGTATCCTTACCCATATTTATGAACACTTCATATTTACTGAGCCACAATAATTTTGACATTTGAGCCGCCCCATGGGAAAACCAACAATCTGCATATGCGAAAACAAAGGTGCAGATCAGCTTCGCAGTCACTGCGAAGCTGATCAGCTCCTTTATTTCCGCAACACGGATAGTACAATTTCTCTACTTTCTAAATCCAGCCTCTAGCCATCTTCTGTGACTGTACAGGCCGTTTTTTGTAGGACCTGTTCGGAAACCACATTGTTGGTTTTCCCATGAGGCGGCTCTATTTTATTAGGAGCCCTTATGGTTAAAGTTTCAGACTGTTGGTCAAGGGGTCACGAGTTTGAAAAATTTATCTCTATTATAGCATCATTGAGTAAGCTGCTAAGCTTCTTACAGTTCTAGTTAAGTACTTAGGAGGTCGTGGTGAAATAATGTCATTTGGCGTGTCACCAGTAAGCTATTCAGATTCAGATTCGTGGCTCAGTCCCAACATCACTGACAAACTGTTGACTGGGATGTTCAAAAGCAACAACAAAAATGAGCCGTCTCGTGAGAAAACCAACAATGTGGTTTTCAAACAGGTCAGACACAAACCGACCTGTACCGTCACAGAAGAGAGCTAGAAGCTTGAAATTTTGGATTTAAGTAGAAGAGGAATTGGACTATCCATGTAGCGAAAACAAAGGCGCTGATCAGCTTCGCAGTTACTGCGAAGCTGATCTGCGCCTTTGTTTTCGCATAGGCAAAAATCCCGTTTTCTCACGATGTGGCTCGTATCATAATTAATCAAACTGTTGTCCTTATCTATGTGTATAGAAATTCCACACAGGTTTGTTCACTGAGAACTGTTTTGTGTTAGCCGAGGGATGGTACGAGGACGAGGTGTTCCATGTTAATGCATTTGGATTCCCTCCTCCAGAACCCGCTAAAACAACCAGGTTAGTTACTGTATGAGCTGCGTCATGATTAGATTAAACATATTTTATTGTATAGATAAACAATAGGATTGAGCACAAGTTATTACAACATTAGATAGCCCTCTCCCAAATACAATGATATAACTAGATTTTATGGCATAATGGTGAAAACAATTAAATCAATATTAATGCAATATATGTTCCTTTCATACATACATATTCTCTCGTGCTCTCATTCACACATGTGGTGCCGTTGCAACTTTATAATTTGAGTGCATTTTGAAGTAGCGTAACTAGTCAAAGGTACAAAAACGCACAGTGTTGTTTTAGTCAAATCTATGTGAATCATCGTCCATTGTTGAAATGGAAGCAAAATAAGTATTTAGTTCTTCAGCTTTTTCGTAATCTGTAAATGCATGATCTTGTTTTTGGAGTGGCGGTATTATAACTGAAGTTCCCTTTTTCCCCATAAAACGACCCATAACTTGCCAGAATGATTTACAAGAGTTCCCAGATTCTTGATTACATATAATATCGTCAATTCTATTAATGAAACTTTCTTTTGCATATTTTATCATATTATTGACTTTATTTCTTTGACGTTTATAAGAGTTACGATCTGTATTGGATTTTGACTTGAAAAAACGTTTACGCAGTCTATCACGTAGTCTTATGTTATATCTTAGTTCTGAATTGAACCATGGCTTATCATTTGGTCTTATAAGAACCTTTTTGCACGGAATGCATTCTTTGCAAAAATTAAGAAAAATATCAGTGAACATAGAACAGTTTTGATCAATTGGTTGATTTTCATTTATTGTGTCCCAGTTATATGAACTAATCAAATTGTTAAGCTTTGTAAAGTCAGCGTTCTTATAGTTCCAAATGTCTCTATAATAAGAGGTTGATAAATTTGTTTTAATTTGAACTGATATGTATGTAGCCTTATGATCACTTACAAACTCATCAACATCCATAGTTCCAGAATCTAAGACTATACAGGCATCGGAAACAATAACTGGATCTATCAAGGTCGATGAATCAGCAGCAACACGAGTGGGTTCAGATATAACATTTCGCAAGTCAAACAAAGACATGCAATCTCTTAATTGAATATTTGTCAAATTAGAAAAATCTATATTAATATCTCCCGTTAAGATCACATAAGGTGTGTAATCTAAAGCCATTTCAATTGAGTTCTGAATTTCTGTAACAAATAGTGTTTGTGAGGCTGTAAAATCGCTTCTATACAAACAGCGTCATGAGAGTACTTATATTCAGTGTTTCTGACCAGGTCTGACACCAACTGTTAACAATAGTCACAGTAGAAGGCTAGAAACTTGAAATTTCAGATTTAATAGGAAGAGGCATTAAATAATTGTACTACCCATGAAGCGAAAACAATGGTGCTCATTAAATGGTGTATGAGTATTAAACATAAATTGTACTACTATAACCATAGTAGTTGCTACTACCATAAATAACTCATATCAGTCACCAAATCAATCTACAAGATACAAGAGACCTATATAAAGCTGTACTAAAAGAAGTCTGAAAGATGGAGGGCTAAAAAAGGACTTTGTCCTTACAACTGAGCCCATCAAGGATCCTACAGGTATTACCAATTTCAGGAGTGATTTTCAATGTAACAAAATTTTGATTTCATTTGATGAAATTCCTCTTAAGCAAACAGAATAAACTCGGATGAAATGTTGCAGCCTTTTGTCTATGTCCCACATAAAGGATATGTTGGCTAAATGTTAGATTTTTCTCTATTGCATTTCAGATCATTCTTTGGGAATATAAATTTTTTTGGTGGTCCATCCACCACGAGTGTGAAATCCTCAGCTAAACTACAACAGATTGAGGAGGAAAACCAAGATGCCATGTTTATAATACTGTCTGACGTCTGGCTGGACCAGATTAAGGTTAGTCCTAGAAAGTTTGTTACACAAAACCCCTGCTGTCTTTCGAGTCGCCAACAAGATGAGACTCAGTCTTGCTTCCCAAGCTTAAATGAGCCGCGACACAAGAAAACCGGTCTTCGGGGTTTCCGACCAGGTTTGACACAAACCGGTCTGTACAGTCTCTACATTAAGCTAGAAGCTTGAAACTTTGGATATAAGTAGAAAAGGGATTGTACTATACGAGAAGCAAAAACAAAGGAGCTGATCAGCTTCGCAGTTACTGCAAAGCTGATCTGCATCTTTGTTTTAGCCTAGGCAAAAATCTGGTTTTCTCATGAAGTGGCTCAAATACACTGCTCCAATATTCCACAGTTCTAGCACACATTTTAATTTGATGTTAAACCATTGTGTGGCCCAACCTATCAGTGTGGGCTGCAAAGAGCCTCTTATCAGAGCTGCATACTGATAGAGTAATAGTGTAGCTTAAGACATGCATGTGATATCTCCCTATTTGGGAGGGATCTCCCTTTTTTGAGCAAATCTCCCTATTTGGAATTTCAAAATTTCCCTATATAACTTATACATCTCCCTATTTGAAATTTCAGATCTCCCTATTTGAAATCAAGAATTTCCTTCTTTGTTTAATCATTCTCCCTATTTTGAAAAGTAAATCTCCCTATTTGGCTTCTCAGATGTATCACATGTATGCTTAAGATGGTTTATTGAATAGTGGGTATTTGATAGGGTGATGCTTAATCATAGGACTTGAGGTGTCATTCATCTCAGGGAAAATGTCCCACAGAATTGGGTGACACTTTCCTGGCATGAGGGTAAGCTGTTTTCTGGGATGTTAAGGAATTAAAAAGAAACATTGCCCTGAAGTCTCCTGCCTTGGACGTATATCACATCTATAGGACTTTTAGCCCAAATATATGTCATATTGGCTTACCTATCCATGATTGCTTTTAGAACTAAAATTCCCATTCTTGTTTACAACACTGTTTCAGGTAATGGAGAAGCTAAAGGTTTTATTCACCGGTTACTCCAGCTTTCCTCCAACATGTTTTATACTCTGTGGTAACTTCTTATCTACGCCACTGGGCAGTGAGCATGCTAAAGCTTTAAAAGGTGAGATGATTAGAACCCAACTAAAATGTATTCTTGATCAGCACATGCATACTGTCCTGCAGGGGAAAAAGATCCTGAATGCTGATCAGCTTGATCTCCAACTATAATTCTTGCGTATGTCAATGGCACATGTCCTAAAATGTTTAAAAAACTTGTTTATGTTGCTCTGTCAGTAGTGGTGAAACGATTCATGGCGATGCATCGAAAACCGAGTTCTCTGCCATCGGTTCGATTCACGATTCACACTCAAGGTGGTTCGGTTCGCTGGCATGCTTTCCAGGTGGTTGTATTTTACTTTTAAGCTTATTAAATCGATACCAATACTACGCGTGATTTTGATACGTATCGGTCGAAGTGTCAAATCAGTATCTTTTCCGTTTTGTGATGTGTTTAGCCGTGAAAATTGTCGTTAAATCCCTATTCATTTCGTGAGTGATAAAGCGCTGGTCAGGGTCAACAAAACACGGACGTGTTACAGGCAAGTCGCGCGTGACACTATTTTACCAAGTCCGAACAGGTTGCGCGCCATTTCTGTAGTTACATGTATGTACGTCGAAATTCTAGCTTCATGCAGATGACAATGAAATTCCTCAAAATTCAGGTGCAACCTGCTATAATGGTTAGGAGAATTTGTGCTGTTTGATCATACCGCAGCCGCTTTGAAAACTCATACATGCGTTAAGTTTTGTAGTGACTTTCAGAAAAATCGATTGGCCAATGAGAGCTCGTGTTGAATGCAGGCCGCGCTTACTAATTGGCTCTCCACATATTTGATTTGCAGGTGAATTACTGGATCTGTGTTTAGGTTTTCATCAACATGTGGTCAAGTGATGATATTGATTTCTTTACTGTAATAATTTGAGTCGCGTACATATTTTACCGATATCACGTCAGTGTATTGTTTGGCGTGTATGAGTAATTGATGGTGATTATCTGATTAGGAATAAAAGGACAATTATGTAAAGGTTAGTCAACGTTGTTTATGATCTTGCTTACTGTCTGATGATAATCCCCTGAAGAGATGCTGTGAATCGCTTGGCTTGTTTTCACAACTTTTTGGCCTATCGTAAGAAAACAATGGGTGTCATTCATGCTTGCCGACATTGACTTGTGTCACCTTATAATTATTCAAAATGACAATTATCACTTGTCCTACATTATGATAAAGATTTTACGACATGTCACATCAGTTTCTCGGATGTGTATTGTAAAACTGGTAATGCAAGCAACATGATAACCCATTTGAAACGAAAGCGTAGTGTGGATGTTAATGTTTCAAATTCCCGAACGAATCTTATCGAAAATAACCGAATCGAGGTGTTTGTAATCGAACATAGTCAGACACTCCAAATTTTACATTTATATACTAAACTTTTAAATTGCAAACTAAGAGCATTTCAGATGAAAAGTTGTGATATGTTTTATTCTTGCCAGTAACAGGTTGTGGAAAACTGCTTCAGTTGTCAGTAGTCTAGCCAGCAGGTTGATGGGATGGGTTCTGTGTATGATAGATGAACAAATGTAAAAATGAGTACATCAGAGTCCTGGGCCCGAGTTTATAAAACATTTTTTGAGCTTAGCTCAACAGAGACTAAACTTTATCCTGCTCATAAATGTTAAAATGCCAACAATTGTTGGCATTTTAACATTTATTAGCAGGATGAATTACAGGCTTTGGTGATCTATACCTGAAACTTTATTTGGGCTATTTTGGTATTTATGAGCAATTTGAATTTTATGCTCAGCTGAGTTGAGCAAGAAAAAAGTTTTATAACTTCAGGACCTGGTATCCCATCTGAGTTCTCAGGGTCTTAATTAATAGCCAACGAGCTTTACTGAATGAAAGTGGGATGTGAACATATACAAGAGCCTATTCTCCTATCACTTTTATGTTTCAGAACATTTTCATGAATTAGGTGAGCTACTTAGCGAGTTCCCAGACCTGATCAAGAGCAGTAAATTTGTGTTTGTACCTGGACCCTTAGATCCTGGACCTGCCACTATACTACCAAGGTAATATGATAAGCATGGGTTGCTTGTGCCTCCAGGCAAAGCTTATATATAACTGACTGACCATCTGATTACTGGTTAACCGCTCAGGTCTGTGCCTGCCGAGGAAAAGTGGTTCAAGTCAAATCATCCATACATATAAGCCTTAGCTGCTTACTTTGGATGTAATATTTCAAGCACATTTTGGGTCATGACATCCTGTTGTTGAGTAGAAGTCCCATAAAGGGGAGGCAGTGTCCCGACATGACTATAGCTGTTGACTGGGATGCTTGGAAGCTTTAAATGGACAATGAGTGATAAATGCTTACAAGAGATATGAACCTTTGATATGTTCATATAGATTCTGGACAATCGTATTAGACTTACATCCCAGGTTTACCGTTATAAATATGAACGACACGCCTGTTCCTAATTGTCGAATACCTTCATTTCATTCATATATGTATAATGGTTAACCTGTGACGTAAGTCTACTACGATGGTCTGGGATATACACAAAATGTTTTAGATGTGTAAATAAAGTAAACTTATGGTAAGTGCAAAATGATAAAACAACTGAGTGTATTTTACATTTTTCAGACCTGCCATACCTAACTCCATCACAGAAGATTTCAGGAGAAAAGTTCCGTCGGCAGTGTTCACTAGTAATCCCTGTAGGATACAATACTGTACACAGGAGATTGTTGTGTTTAGGGAAGACATTGTCACTAAAATGTGTAGAAATTGTGTAAAATTCCCTGAGGATGGTGATGTACCTACCCATGTAAGTTCATTACTTGCCATTTAAAGCTTGTAAAAATGTTGTTATTATAGTTTGATTTTGTTAGCACGATGAGATTGTATTGAAAACAGGGAAAACAATGTTTCAGCCTTAACAGTGAAATTTTTGACATTTAAGATTTTGACTTCTGAAACTGGCAGTTATGGAGAACACCAAATACATCTAGGGTTTGAAACTACAGCTGTGTGCGGCACCCTTATGTAAGACACTATACTACCCCCCCCCCCCTCAGATTTCTCTGCTGATTTGGTCTGTGTTCTCTCCAAAAATATTTGATTTTTTCCCCATGGAAATTGGTAGCCATTCTCCGATTCTTTTTTTTTTTTGACAAAATAGTTTATTCTATTCTGTTTCCGGTAAGTATTAATAACTACACGTTAGTCATGCTAATAGTCATTTTTTGCAACATTTACCATAAAACGTCGCCATTATGCTTTTTGCGCAGGAAAATTGAAAATATGTGTCCTTAAATTTGCTTGAAAAAGCCATTAAAAGGCCCTAAAAAGGCCTTAAATTTATGTTTGGAAAGTCTGTATGAATCATGTCCATATATTAGAAAATTGAGTTGCAGAAACCTTTATCTTTCAGTTTACCAAGACATTGATTTGCCAAATTCAATCTCACTCCACTACCTCTACATGTCTCCCTAGTATACTGGGCGTACGACTTAAGACTGTGACTGTGCAACTATCAGATCTAGTCATATGTTCTAATAAACTTGCTCCTGTAACTTTCAGTTTACCAAGACATTGATATGTCAAGGCCATCTCACTCCACTACCTCTACATGTTACCCCTGTATACTGGGCATACGACTGTGGACAGTGACTGTACTTCTTTCCAGACCTGTGCTGATAAACATGCTCCTTTATCTTTCAGTTTACCAAGACATTGATATGTCAAGGCCATCTCACTCCACTACCTCTACATGTTACCCCTGTATACTGGGCATACGACTGTGGACAGTGACTGTACTTCTTTCCAGACCTGTGGTGATAAACATGCTTCTTTGTCTTTCAGTTTACCAAGACATTGATATGTCAAGGCCATCTCACTCCACTACCTCTACATGTCTCACTAGTATACGGGGCGTACTACTGTGGACTGTGACTGTATCCTCTACCAGAGCTGTTGTGATAAACATGCTCCTTTATCTTTCAGTTTACCAAGACATTGATATGCCAAGGACATCTCACTCCACTACCTCTACATGTCTCACTAGTATACGGGGCGTACTACTGTGGACTGTGACTGTATCCTCTACCAGAGCTGTTGTGATAAACATGCTCCTTTATCTTTCAGTTTACCAAGACATTGATATGTCAAGGACATCTCACTCCTCTACCTCTACATGTCTCACCAGTATATTGGGCATACGACTGTGGACTGCGACTGTATCCGCTACCAGATCTGGTAATATGTGCTGATAAACATGACCCATTTCACAGCTCAGCAGTGGACTGCACAGTTCTCAATCCAGTAAGTTTATTGTATTGATGTTGTTTAGATCGTACAGCTGCCATGGGCAGCCCTTGTGGCTGTGGTTGAGAGTGCTCATTTCATATCAGTCTTAATCACTTGGTCACCGCCCCACTGTCTCTGATGTGGTTCATGCCCTGCACAGTGCATAATATGTGAAAAGAAAAGCCAAGAACATTCTGCTTGCAGGTGATACAAGTGCTTTTTTCAGTATTCCCCCATTTTTGCTCCACCTACTGTTTTGCCCTCATATGAGCTGAGATAGTCTTGAAAGGGATGTGTAACTGAATAAGGAATAACAAAATACAGCATTGGACACTCAGTGCAGGCCCTGATCAGACTGCTCTTCTGGCAGCAGATATTTCCTACATTTATTGGACTTATACCTAATCACAATACATGTAATTCAAGATGTCTTGGCTGATCCAGCGTGTCAAGATTAAAAATTTCAAAGATGCTAGATGGCTAACAATTGTCTAGTGTGATTGTTATAACAGTTCACTGTAAGGTATTATTTTTCATAAACAAGAACAAGTTTAAGGTAGCCTAACTGAATAAACTCTGACTGAAAGGATCTTTGCTCAAAGTGACAGGAGACTGATAATAAAAAACTATGCTAAAAGTGAACTGTGACTAAAACCTAAGTGTGTTGAAAAGTGAAGTGGACTGAAATGAACTCTGCAGAAATTGAACCTGGCCCTGAGGTTATAAAATTTTTCATGCTCATCTCAACTGAGACTAAAATTTATCCTGCTCATAAATGTTAAAATGCCAACAATTGTTGGCATTTTAACATTTATGAGCAGGATAAATTACTAGTTTTTGAGTTTTGAACCTGAATTTTCCACTAATTTTGATTATTTCAACATTTATGAGCAGTTGAAATTTCATGCTCAACTGAGCTGAGCTTGAAAAAAGTTTTATAACCTCAGGACCAGGACTGAAAACATGTTTCCTTAAGTTTCTGAACTGTGACTGAATGACAGCAGACTAAGGGTGAGGATTGAGGCCACGTAAAATCAATTTAAGCCTTTCAGTTATTTCTTTATTGACGGTTTCATGTCGATTTTGCTGTGATTTATCTTCATGTTTGTTTTGTCTGCCTCTTTGTTGTACCTGTCATGTATGTTATTGGATGAGGCTAGCCTTGTTGGGAAAGAGCTGGTCAGCTTGCTCTTCATGCATGTTGTAACATTTTTGTGATGTTTTGTACTGTACTTTCTTTTCCACCTGGTGTCTGGGTTGGGATTTTAAGTTCAATTGTACAATTCTGTACCTATTATTAGCCCACCTGAGCCGTTAGGCTCACAAGGTGAGCTTATAGGATGGCCATGATACGGCGTCCGTCCGTCCGTCCACAATTTCAAAGATCTTCTTCTCTGAAACCGCTTGGCCAACCAAAGCCAAATTTTATATGAAGCATCTATAGGAAGGGGGAACCAATGTGTATATAAGAAATCCAGGTCACATGACCAAGATGGCCGCCATGCCCATATATGGTAAAAACCCTTCAAAAATCTTCTTCTCCAGAACCGGTGGACTGATTTCAACGAAACTTGGCATGAAGCATTGATGGCTCAAGCACTACAATGTATATATAAATCACGACCCTGTGATGACCTTGACCTATTTTACGGCAAGGTCAGCATAGGTCGCCAATGCATTTGAATAGGGAAAACTTTTAAAATGTCATTTAAAGTGAGTGTCTTGCAGGAAATGGGCAGTAGGACTGAATATTAATGATTCTGAAAAAAAATGGACCCCAGGGGCTCATCTGCCCCCACCCCGGGGCAATATACATGTATATTACCATAATATTCAAACATCTTCTCCTCTGAAACCTCTTGGCAAATCAAAGCCAAATTTTATGTGAAGCATCTATGGAATGGGGGAATTAATGTATATATAAATTATCTAGTTCACATGACCAAGATGGCTGCCATGCCCATATAAGGTAAAAACCCTTCAAAAATCTTCTTCTCCGAATCTGGTGGACCGATTTCAAAGAAACTTGGCATGAAGCACCAATGCCTGAAGTACTACAATGTGTATATAAATCATGACCCTGTGGTGACCTTGACCTATTTTAGGACAAGGTCAACATAGGTCGCCAATGCATTGGAATGGGGAAAACTTTTAAAAAGTCATTAGAAGTGAAAATCTTGCAGGAAATGGGTAGTAGGACTAAATATTAATGATTCTGAAAAAAAAGGACCTAAGGGCTCATATGTCCACACCCCGGGGCAATATACATGTATATTACCATAATATTCAAATATCTTCTCCTCTAAAACCACTTGGCCAATTGAAGCCAAATTTTATGTGAAGCATCTATAGGATGGGGGAACCAATGTGTATATTAATAATCTAGGTCACATGACCAAGATGGCCGCCATGCCCATATATGGTAAAAACCCTTCAAATATCTTCTTCTCTGAAACCGATAGATTGACTTCAATGAAACTTGGCGTGAAAGCATCCATGGTTAAAGTACTACAATGTATATATAAATCATGACCCTGTGATGACCTTGACCAAGTTTATGGCAAGGTCAACATGGGTTGCCCATGCATTTGAATGGGAAAAACTGTTAAAATGTCATTTGAAGGGAAAAACCAGCAAGAAATTGGCAAATGGACAGAATATTGATTATTCTGAAAAAAGAAAACAGCCCAAGGGCTTCATCTGCCCCTGCACTGGGGTTAAATACCATAATATTCAAACATGTTTATTGGTATATGCAGCAGACTCAGGTGAGCGTTTACAGGACCATTGGTCCTCTGGTTCTTACATGGACTAAAATGAATTTTTTTTTTGGCGACAAAAATGGTTTGTTTCAAAGTCATGAAAAGTGTCAATAACACAAAAAATCCTTCATAATTCCATCGCAATGCAGTCTGGAATCTACATTGCCACCAATTATTTATTGCAGCACAAAGATGACTATCACATGATAGTCTTGATAATACACTCGTGGGTGAAAGTTTTCAGTATTAATACTGAATTCAGTATTGGGAAGATTTTTGCCCAATGCATTGGTATAGGAAAACCCTTGTTTTCAGTATTGAAAAAATGGCTTTTCAGTGTTGAGAATTTTGGGAACTTTCACCCATGTACACTTAACCACAAAAAAAAGTTGACACTTTTTGTTTGCGACCCACTGGTAAGAAACCTATCCTGTAACTAAAGACAGATGTTTATTTGAACATCAGGACAACAATTTTACATCAGGTTAACGGCTTACAATTGTTGTCTAGTTTGATTGTTTTAACAGTTCACTGTAAGGTATTATTTTTCATAAACAAGAACAAGTTTAAGAAAAAATATTAATCAAACTCCACGACGTCAAAAATGGTGTTTTTGACATATTTGGCCCAAGAGTATACGTCTGTTAAAATTGTAGAAGACTTTTGTCACGTCGATAATGCCAATGCAAGTGCCGAACAACAAAGTTGACGTGATATACAAGTGGTTCTAACTGCGGTGGCTAAATATTGTGTTTTAGTCATTTTTCAGTAATCAAAACAATTGGAGTATGTCAATTAATGCTAAATAATGCATATTCAAGAAATGGGTCTTGGATTTGCCATAAAATAACATGGTAAAGGAAGAATATTCCCTCTTAAATGTCAGAAAGAACTAACATAAAATCTAGATAGTAGTTGTCATTTGTCTTGCTGCTGTATGTGGTATTTTAGCGTTTGCTTCTTTGTTGTGGGTCCATGCCGACGTTCAATTCACGAAAGGTAAAGTAATTGTGGACCTTGTAGTATTCACACTATCAAGGTGTATTCAAAACGACTATTGTCGAAAAAACGGACATAAAATGTATCTAAAGAGTACAGTTCCAAAACATACGGAAATAGTCCTGCAATTTCAAGCAAGTCCATAAAGTGAGAGAGGATTTAGAAAGTTATCTTGGACTAAAAATAATGTTTGCTGAAAGTGAATGGACTGAAAATAATGTGTGCAGAAGGTGATTTTAGACTGTAAATAATTTGTGCTGACAGTATTTGGACTGAAAATAATGTTTGCTGAAAATTAACTTGGACTGAAAATAATGTGTAGTGAATGTGAATATGGACTGAAAATGTATGCTGAATGTGAACTTGAACTGAAAATTGTGTGTACTGAATGTGAATTTGAACTGAAAATGATTGGTACTGAAAGTGAACTGGGACTGAAAATAATGTGTACTGTATGTGAACTTGGGCTGAAAATGTGTGCTGAAAGTGAACTTGGACTGAAAATAATGTGTACTATATGTGAACTTGGGCTGAAAATGTGTACTGAAAGTGAACTGGGACTGAAAATAATGTGTACTGTATGTGAACTTGGGCTGAAAATGTGTGCTGAAAGTGAACTTGGACTGAAAATAATGTGGGCTGAAAGTGAACTTGGACTGTAAATGATATGTGCTGACAGTGAAGTTGGACTGAAAATATTTTTTGTTTAAAGTTAACTTGGATTGAAAATAATAATTGCTGAAAGTGAACTTTTAGGCTGAAAATAATGTGTACTGAATCTGAACTTGGATTGAAAATAATGTGTACTGAAAGTGAACTTGGACTGAAAATGTGTGCTGTATGTGAACTTGGACTGAAAATAATGTGTCTTGATAGCGAACTTGGACTAAAATAATGTGTGCTGAAAGTGAATTTGGACTGAAAGTAATGTGTGCTGACATGGAACTGGGACTGAAAATAATGTGTGCTGAAAGTGGATTTGGACAGAAAATAATGTGTGCTGAGAGTGAACTTGGACTGAAAGTTATGTGATGAAAGAGAGCTAGCACTGATAATGAACTGTGCTGAAAGTTAACTTAAATGTTACATGTACATGTATTTGCATAGATTGCTTATTATTATTGTCTTAACAAAATGACCTTTGATTCATGGTTCATTGGTTCGGCCTGAATCTCTCCTTTGTCTCTCTGCGGTTGCGCAGCGGCTAATAGAAATACTTCTAGGCTTTGGTTGTTATGACAATCTAACATTGTCTGTGGTGCATTTGTTAGAGCTACGATTTGATATCATTTGATCAAAGTTTCTACATAAGGTTTTCTCTAATTGGATTTTCGTGATAGAAAACCACTATGAGTGGTCTACTTCAACAAACCATAGAAAAGACTTGAAAAGATCTTAACTTCTCAATAATAATTACTTATAATTGCACAGCCTTTGAAAATTTTACAGGTAATTTTTTCCCTGTCATTATTAGGTTAGGCAAGGAAAAACCAGCAATACTGTGCCGGTTTTTATATCTTCAAGCCTGTTTCATCTAAACTGTGTGATCTTTGTCAACTTTTCTTTCTGTTCTTTCTAAAAAAGATGGAAATAGCTTATAATGTGGATAATTAATTTTATGCTTACATGTTAGAGACTCATCTATCTTGCTTGTGAAATTAACAGATCATATTTGAGCCGCCTCATGGGAAAACCAACAATCTGCATAGGCGAAAACAAAGACGCAGATCAGCTTCGCGGTAACTGCGAAGCTGATCAGTGCCTTTGTTTACGCTACTCGGATAGTACAATTCCTCTTCTACTTAAATCCGAAATTTCAATCTTCTAGCTCTTTTCTGTGCTTGTACAGGCTGGTTTGCGTCAGACCTGTTCGGAAACCACATTGTTGGTTTTCCCACAAGGCAGCTCATTTTATACTAAGTCTGATGGTCTGATGATATAGTTGTCACCATGTAAATTATACAGCGATGATATGGGTATATCACAGGTTAAAAAAAATGTAAAGATTTCCGACCAGGTACAACACAGAGCAGCATTCATGTAACTACAGAAACTAGCTAGAGGCTGGTGATTTAAAATGTATGAATAATCAACATTATATGAGCCGCATCGTGAGAAAACCTGATTTTTGCCTATGCGAAAACAAAGGCGCAGATCAGCTTCGCGGTAACCGCGAAGCTGATCAGCGCCTTTGTTTTCGCCTCACGGATAGTACAATTTCTCTTCTTCTTAAATCCGAAATTTCAAGCTTCTAGCTCTTTTCTGTGCTTGTACAGGCCGGTTTGTGTCAGACCTGGTCGGAAACCCCGAAGACCGGTTTTCTCGCGTCGCGGCTCATATTGTATAATCAGCAAACATAAGTAAACATCAAAGGCTGATCAGACTAGGCAGAGCAGACTTTCACATGACAAGGCTCATATTACTTTTAATAAAGGGGTAGCGGTACTTAATGTGGGGAATTCAAAAGGAAGTCATATTATGTATTTAAAAACTAAAATATTCCATTGCAAATCAGTATAATTTTCATATTGAATGTTCAAAAAATCTATTTTTATTTCTTGGAATTGTCATAAAGATTTCGGAAAGGAAGTTTTTAGAAAAATTGTAAAACAAGATTTACTGATTTAATTGGATTGTGGGATTATACACCTAAAGGACTGAAGTGATCGAATTTCTTCCAAATAACTTTTCAAATGGCGGAGGAAACAAAATTAATGAAAACAAAATGTTTGGAAAAGTTACCAGTGATCAAAATAGACTCAAAAGAAAACCTAGTGTCATCGTCAATGATGTTGGTAAACAACCCTGGATCTGGGACTATAGACTCATATTTTCCTGATCCGCGTCTCTCAACTAACACCCCATCAACCAGTGCAGCATCTGAGGACTACTTTTATGGTGGACAACAACATATACCATGGCTGTACAATTATTGTTACTCGTATAGGTCAGCTCATAGTCATTCCGGACCAAAATGCTCATGTGAGAAAGTGCCATTACAGGAAACTTTCCTGCATCAGATACTCACTGGTAAAGGATATAAAAATGACCAGTTATTTATGACTAGACATATAAAACAGGAAGTGGATTACCATGACTATGGATGTTGCTATGGTTACCCATATTCTTATGGCTATCCTGTATATCAGTAATGTTTTAGGTAAGTTGCTTGGTTATGGAAGGACATACATATGTACCAAGCAATATGTCTTACATTAGCTGTCACACTTCAAGAATTAGATAACACAGAAGGCCACTTACTCAGTGAAATTAATAATACTTAGGGACTTAGAAATGCCTCCCTTTACATTGGTTTGCTTAAAACTGAACTGATGTATTGAATAAACATAATATGAGCCACAACATGAGAAAACTGGTCTTCGGGATTTCCGACCAGGTACGACACAAACCGGCCTGTACACTCACAGAAAAAAACTTGAAACTTGAGATTTTGGATTTAAGAAGAAGAGGAATTGTACTATCCAAGTAGCGAAAACAAAGGCGCTGATCAGCTTCGCAGTTGAGATGAAACTTTTTCTGAAGAAAACTTTAGAGCAGAACAAAACGGTTTTTGTGAAAACAAAACGTCTCTGGTGATAGCCTATAACCTTAAGCACAAGAAAAATATTTTTTTTTGTTTGTTTCATTGTTGTTTAAGGTGTTAGCATTCTTCACTGATGTCAAGCTTAAAGTGGTCAAAAATTACAAAAGTTATGAGGTATTATGTTGCGTACATAATTGTGTTAAAAATTTATTCCATGTGCAAAAATTATTTTATGAATAAATGTTAAGTTATACAATTACGGCATGAAAAGAAATTGCTAGGTTTTCATGGTGTCTGTAAATTTGAATCAACCATATATAGCAAACAGATCATTTTCATGCTTGAAGATTTACTGATAATGTTGTTACAATAAATCTGCTAGATTTGGTGAAATGATAATTTATTACCATTATTATAGGAAATTTTGAAATATTTTATTTCCAAATTACCATGATTATGAAATGAACTTATGGCACTCACGCCAATCTTGGGGGTATCTGTCACCAGTTAACTACCAATTATGTATGGTTGTTACTTTGGTAAATAACATGATTAGAGCTGCACAACAAGAAAACTAACAATTGTTACCAATGTGCTATGCAAATACTCGAATTTGCCCAACAGTCTGATCAGGGTCTGTTATGTGCTTAATGGGAATGGGTTTCTGTGCAAGTGAACAGTAAATTCAGTAATGGCCTTTTGTTTGTGTCATATTGTTGGTTTGGTCAGGAGGGCTTATTTCCTGGCTATTGAAAGTGCAGCAGGTAGCTGATATCATGTTACGGCACTTTGTCACCAACCTTGCCTAATAGTTTAAAAATCCAACTAGCAAGTGAAGACTCACACCAGCATGAGTATTTGCTACCAGTTTATGACAATGACAGTGAAGACTGAGACTGTTTCACAGATTTTCAGGCTTATCAGATCCTTTTTAGTTCATCAAAGCGGAAGGCTCACACGCGTTGAGCTTATTTTTTGTCTGACATAAACATCTTTCTTTTTTACTTGGCCTAATTTAAAAAAAAAAAAAAAGATGAATGCATATAAATTTCTTTCAAAAATGTAAAGTTTATTTACATTTGCAATTATCTTGCAAATCTTTGGTGTGTCACTATTGGTAGGGAGTGAGTTTCGAGTAAGAAAAGCGAGTTTCTGGTAAGAAAAGTGAGTTTCGAGTTAAAAAAGTGAGTTTCGAGTTAAAAAAGCGAGTTTCGAGTTAAAAAAGTGAGTTTCGAGTTAGAAAAGCGAGTTTCGAGTTAAAAAAGTGAGTTTCGAGTAAGAAAAGTGAGTTTCGAGTTAAAAAAAGTGAGTTTCGAGTTAGAAAAGTGAGTTTCGAGTTAAAAAATCGAGTTTCGAGTTAAAAAATCGAGTTTCGAGTTAAAAAAGTGAGTTTCGAGTTAAAATAGCGAGTTTCGAGTTAGAAAAGTGAGTTTCGAGTTAGAAAAGTGAGTTTCGAGTTAGAAAAGTGAGTTTCGAGTTAGAAAAGTGAGTTTCGAGTTAAAAAAGTGAGTTTCGAGTTAAAAGAGAGAGTTTCTAGTTAATATATAAAAAAATGAGTTTCGTGTTAAAAAGCGAGTTTAGAGTTAACAAAGCGAGTAGCAGGAACGTCACACGTACGTGGTATATACTTCGCTTGAACAAAATACGCTTCAGACCTCGGCTTTTCGAAATTCTCACAGATACGCGAGCGATGCGCCGCTGATACATGAATGTATGACAGAGCTGAGCCGCTGATACGTGAATGTATGACAGAGCTGCTATTATTATTATTAATATTGTTTCTTTTTAGTTAGAATTTAGCCACATCTTCTTTGACTTGACTAATTGTTAAATTGAAATAGTCAAATGGTCACCATTTTATAGGTCCATTTTCATAAATAACAAAATTCTTTAGAATATTAAACATAAACCTTCTGATACGGAAACTGAGGCCCTAAGAAGAAAGTAAGATCCGGTTTTATTGCAGCCTTGATCTGACCCCAGACATGGATGTCTCCCATACAGTGACGAAGTTCTTGATCACATTCTCAAATTATTTTTTATCAAAAGTCAGCTTATTTTTGTTTTTGTGCACGAAAACAGCTTTTACATGGTAGAATCAGATATTATCGTGAAAGAAATTAAGTGTTGGCAGCTAGTTTTGACAGCTCTTGCAGGTTTAGTAACTGTTGAAAGTTTTAATTGTTGTTATTCTCCAAATTTGTTTCATATTAAGTGTCCCTATATGAGTGATTAATTGGTTACAATGTTTCTGTGATACTGAGTCTCCAAGTAGTCATTTTTGATCGTATCAAATAGAAACAGACAACTGCCAATTTAGACATTTCTGATTTACTGTGTTCCAAGATTTTGAATACAGGACTGCAATTGACTTCTGTTTATTTTTTGGGCGTTTCCCTAAAGGAATACAACAAAGAGCCAGATATATATGTATACATTTTTGCCTTCTTAGCTCACCTGAGCCGTCAGGCTCACAAGGTGAGCTTGTAGTATACCCATGCTCCGCCGTCCGTCCGTCCGTCCGTCCGTCCGTCCGTCGTCCGTCCGTCGTCCGTCCGTCCGTCGTCCACCATTTTCAAAGATCTTCTTCTCTGAAACAGCTTGGCCAATCAAAGCCAAATTTTACATGAAGCATCTATGGGAAGGGGGAACCAATGTGTATATAAATAATCCAGGTCACATGACCAAGATGGCTGCCATGCCCATATATAGTAAAAACCCTTCAAAAATCTTCTTCTCCGGAACCACAGGACCGATTTCAACCAAACTTGGCATGAAGCATTGATGACTCAAGTACTACCATGTGTATATAAATCATGACCTTGCGGTGACCCTGACCTATTTTACGGCAAGGTCAACATAGGTCGCCTTTGCATTTGAATGGGAAAAATTGTTAAATTGTCATTTAAAGGAAAAATCTTGCAGAAAATGAGCAGTAGGACTGAATATTAATGATTCTGAAAAAAATGGGCACCAGGGGCTCATCCGCCCCCACCCCGGGGCAATATACATGTATATTATCATAATATTCAAACATCTTCTTCTCTGAAACCGCTTGGCCAATCAAAGCCAAATTTTACATGAAGCATCTATGGGAAGAGGGAACCAATGTATATATAAATAATCCAGGTCACATGACCAAGATGGCCGCCATGCCCATATATGGTAAAAACCCTTCAAAATTCTTTTTCTCCGGAACCACTGGACCGATTTCAACGAAACTTGGCATGAAGCATCGGGGACTAGAGTACTACAATGTGTATATAAATTATGACCTTTGGATGACCTTGACCTATTTTACGGCAAGGTCAACATAGGTCGCCCATGCATTTGAATGGGGAAAATTGTCAAAATGTCATTTGAAAGGCAAATCTTGCAGGAAATGGGCAAATGGACTGAAGGTAGGTAATTCTGAAAAAAATTTGGACCCCAGGGGCTGGTCTGACCCACCCCGGGACAATATACATGTATATTACAAAAATATTCAAAGATCTTCTTCTCTGAAACCACTTGGCCAATCAAAGCCAAATTTTATAGGAAGCATCAATGGGAAGGGGGAATCAATTGTTTATAAATCATCCAGGTCACATGACCAAGATGGCTGCCATGCCCATATATGGTAAAAACCGTTCAAAATTCATCTTCTCCTGAACCAGTGGACCAATTTCAACAAAACTTGGCATGAACCATCGGGGACTGAAGTACTACAATGTGTTTATAAATTATGACCTTTGGATGACCTTGACCTATTTTACAGCAAGGTCAACATACTAGGTCGACAATTCACTTGAATGGGGAAAACTTTTAAAATGTCATTTAAAGTGAAAGTCTTGCAGGAAATGGGCAGTAGGACTGAATATTAATGATTCTGAAAAAAAACTGGACCCCAGGGGCTCATTTGCCCCAGCCCCGGGGCATTATACATGTATATTACCATAATATTCAAACATCTTCTCCTCTGAAACCGCTTGGCCAATCAAAGCCAAATTTCATGTGAAGCATCTATAGAATAAGGGAATCAATGTATATATAAATAATCAAGGTCACATGACCAAGATGGCCGCCATGCCCATGTATGGTGTAAACCCTTCAAAAATCTTCTTCTCCGGAACCGGTGGACCGATTTCGAAGAAACTTGGCATGAAGCATCGATGACTCAAGTACTACAATGTATGTATAAATCATGACCCTGTGATGACCTTGACCTATTTTAAGGCAAGGTCAACATTGGTTGCCTATGTATTGGAATGGGTAAACTGTTAAAATGTCATTTGAAGGGAAAAACTTGTATGGACAGTATATTATTCTGAAAAAATAATGGCCCAAGGGCTTCACCTGCCCCTATACTAGGACTATTTTCTATAACATTCGTATATACAGCAGATCTCAGGTGAGCGTTTACAGGACCATTGGTCCTCTGGTATATTACGGCTCTTCTGGTCCTGGCTATCGGTGTACCGTGTTTAAACATAAACAATGATTTTTCAAGATGGGTAGTATGTATGCAAGTTTGTGGGACATACCATGGTGTTGTTTTTTATTTTAGGTCATTTAGGTCATTTACAAGTCTGCTGCGATTGGGGTTACTTAAATCTGAGGCAAACGATTATAAATTTGCAACGTATATCAAATACTTTATATGAAGCCACGCCAGGTCACGTGTTGTAAAACATACCAAATTGCAGCTGTAAGACAGAAAATGAAAAGGGTGGGATACATTTAATTGAAAATCATTTGGCTTCACAACCCTCGGACTATCGGGCCCTCGGATTAACGGGCCCTAGGACTATTGGGCCCTCTAAGTCCATGACCTTGACCTCAAGGTCACCCAGGGTTGGTCATGACGGTACTGCATAAAACTTCGGACCAATTCTACCAACATGCAAAGTATCTACTTTATCCATCAACAGGACCAAGAGATATATAGACTTATAAAAACTTTAACCAAAAACTTAAACACAAAATTTCTAAGTCCGTGACCTTGACCTCAAGGTCACCCAGGGCGAGTCATGATGGTACTGCATAAAACTTCAGACCAATATCTACCAACATGCAAAGTATAAACTTGATCCAGAGATACAGACTTATAAAAACTTGAACCAAAAAATTTTAACATTTGAGCAACGCCGACGCAAACGCTAACGCTGACGCCGGGGTGACTGCAATAGCCATTCAGGCGAGCTAAAAAGGTAGTATGACTGACACCCTTCAAAACTAAATTGGGAATCTTTGCAGAAAAGAAGGAAGGATAATGTAATTACGAGGGGCGACAACATTTTTATACGAACTTTCTGATCATCCCACGTATACTGCTTTACAAAGGTCTAAAAGGGAGAGCAAAAATACCCACGGATGACCTTATCCCCAAAAAACAGGCTGTGTAGGAAGCAGCACTCCTTGGCATTTCACATACCCTCAGCAAGTACAAATGCCTATTTGCATAGTTTTCCTCCAGACTCGTGGGGAAAACATGTCCATACAATATATACCCCCTTACACCCCACTTTTATATAGCAAAACTGGGGTATGCAGGGGTATACCTATTTTTCTTAAGTTTTTGATCCAAAACATAGATTGTGGGTACTCGTTAGAACCGCCTCGGCGAGGCTGTTCTAACGTGTACCCACAATCAATGTTTTGAGCAAAAATACTAAAAATATCAAGTTTTCCAATGAAATTTTCAATTTTTGCTGCTGAAAAATATCATATTGCATGGACAAGTTTACGTAATGTATTAAAGATTGGAATGAACTCCCTGATTCTCTGATCTCCTCTGCTGAAATTTCGGATGATTGTGTGTCTAAATTTACTTCTCTTGTGAGAGCTCGGGACTAATCCCGTCAAACCCCATCCTCCTGGTGTGGTATTGTCAGGTTGACGTTTCGCCAATAAACTATTCTAATTCTGATGTCGTGACAAATGTCAGATTGGTTCCGTTAACTAAAAAAAGTTAAAACGGATTTCAGTCGGTCACGAGGAGGCGACAACAAACAATGCAAGGATTATACCAACCAGAGGACCAATGGTTCTGTAAATGCTCACCTGAGATCTGGGATATATACCAATAAACTTGGCAGCCAACCACCGTGGGTATACCTATTTTTCTTAAGTTTTTGATCCAAAACATAGATTGTGGGTACTCGTTAGAACCGCCTCGGCGAGGCTGTTCTAACGTGTACCCACAATCAATGTTTTGAGCAAAAATACTAAAAATATCAAGTTTTCCAATGAAATTTTCAATTTTTGCTGCTGAAAAATATCATATTGCATGGACAAGTTTACGTAATGTATTAAAGATTGGAATGAACTCCCTGATTCTCTGATCTCCTCTGCTGAAATTTCGGATGATTGTGTGTCTAAATTTACTTCTCTTGTGAGAGCTCGGGACTAATCCCGTCAAACCCCATCCTCCTGGTGTGGTATTGTCAGGTTGACGTTTCGCCAATAAACTATTCTAATTCTGATGTCGTGACAAATGTCAGATTGGTTCCGTTAACTAAAAAAAGTTAAAACGGATTTCAGTCGGTCACGAGGAGGCGACAACAAACAATGCAAGGATTATACCAACCAGAGGACCAATCAGTAGGAGCGCCAAGAGCGAAAAAGCGGTAATTGTATTTTATTTTGAAGCGTTACTCGACGTCAAGTAGTCCCTAACCAAAATGGCGGCCGAATTGACGTCGAAATTTCCACTAAAATACAGCGCTGAAAGAAGGCATAATAATAATACACGGACTAAATCAAAGCTCGATCCGCCAACTACGATTTTTTGTCAAATCAAAATCGAAACACATGTCACGTGACAAATCACTGGGGCGACGTATATAAATAAATACCGAAAGGGGTGAAAGACTTCCGTGTTTATGTAGCATTTAGTAGGTCTAAGTTATTTTGCAAACCCACAACGTGTCATCGCAGATTCAGCTAATTTTTGCATTAAATGTTCATTAAACCCTATTCCGTGTAACGGCTTTGTAAAATTGCTGGAGAAGACCTGATAATCGTAAAATTGACATCTGATTGATGGCATATTTTCGGAATCGATTTTCCATTTACACAGCAGTCGTGTACTGCTGACAGCTTCAGCATATAAACATGTGCTGGTCATTTGTTTTGTAATTTGCAGTAAAATGGTGCAAACAAGGAAATTAAATAGATTTTTGTGGATTTAACGTATAATTACTGTTTTATTTAAATAAATTGGTGCATGTTCTGCTGTTTTTAAACCATTCATTCAGCGAGAGAGGGATAATAATTGACATTCAGACAGTTAATTTCAGTCTCAGAACCATGAATTCTAATTTCTAGTGGACCCTGGCCACAGCCACAAGAAAAGAATTACCAGGTTTGTTCGAGATGTAAATTATGCACCAGTCATTTGTATGCATGCCCCCCCCCCCCATTCCGGGGTTGTGTGTGTGTGTGTGTGTGTGTGTATGTGTGTGTGTGTGTTGGGGGGGGGTGGATTTGACATTGTCAAGCATCCCCTGCTGCAGGAACATTCAGTTGACAAAATCATGGTCATCGGCCCCCGTGGTTGAGAATGCTGAATTTGATCCCCGCATTTAATCATTTGATCATCATGCTTTGTCGGGTTTGCCCAATCAGGGCACAAGTTTGCTTGTGGGCGTACGTGCCAGGTGGTTCTTTCATTTTTGCCCCACCTACTGATTAGCCAGACTCATGAGCTGAAATAATCTTGAAAGAGGCGTAAAACTGAGAAAAACAATCATTGCCATTTCCCATGTAGTAACTAGTATTGCAGTCTGGAATGTTTTCTCTTACTTTGCCATATCTATTTGAGCCGTGTCATGAGAAAATCAAGTTTTGCAATATGTGCGAGATCAAAGTCTCAGATCAGCTGTACAGTAACTGCACAACTGATCAGTGCCCTTGTTTTTGCTACATGCATAGAACAATTGCACTTCTTATTCATGTTTCCAAGCTTCTAGCTTCTGTGGCTGTACAGGCCAGTTTGTGTCAGTACTCCCGAGGACCAGTTTTTCTCATGTTGCGGCTCAAGTGCCCCCTATTTAATATGCATACCCATGGTATCCCCTCCCCCGTCCAGAGACAACTACTGCGACTGAGAACAATTCAACAGTTAACACGGATGAAATAAATATTAACAGTCACAGAAGTCTGCATAAACATAGTCACAGCTTCGTTTTGGGAACAACTATCAAAAGATCATTTTGATCCATAAAAAGTTGTTCCCAGCCAGGTATCTATACATGCAATTATTAAAACCTGATGTCGTATGAAAATTGATTTTATCCGTGTTGGTTGTTCTCTGTTGCCTCTATTGTCTCTGATCGTCTGTAATCAAACAACCTTAAAGTTGGACAAAATTTAAATTCTAGCAAATCTTTGTAATTTTAAGTTTTTGGAACTTGGGTATACTTTTCAATTTTGTTTTGATTTGGTGCATTTCAAAGAAAAGTAAAAAAGTCTGACTTTTTTCCAAGGAAAATAGTTACTTCCCTTGCTCTGCACCAGTCATTTGTAACCACTGCTCCCCCACCTATGGGGAAGTGTGGGGATTATGACTTTTCAGCTTTCAGTGCCCCACCCCCACTCAGAAACAAATGCTGGGGCCCAGCCTCTAGATGCAAAAGTCCAGAGGTATCCCACCATGGATTATCCGCCTTGGTTGTACTTAGTAGTGTTGGTTGTCTCTGGATGCTTTGCAAATTGAAGCTGCACATCTTCTGGTGGTGCAGCTGATCTACCCTTCAATTTTACATTCTTTTAATATAATTGAGCCATGTCATAAGAAAACCAACAATGTGGCTTTTTAACACGTCCAACACAAACCGAGCTGTACAAGCACAGAAGATGGCTAGAGGCTGGAAATTTTTTAATTTAGAAAGCAGAGGAAGTGTACTATTAAAGGGGCTGATCAGCTTCGCAATTACTACGAAGCTGGTATGCGCCTTTGTTTTTGCATATGCAAAATGTTGGTTTTATCATGACACAGCTCATTTAAATTAAACAGCAGTCATAAATGCATGTACCTAACAGAGAAATGTTATATGTATTATAACCACCATGCATCTATATTATTTTTCAGAATCTTGTGCCATGCAGGACAGAGAAAAATATCAAGTGGAATCTAAAGTCCATGATTTTAATGACCAAATCTGTGAAAGACAGTAAAATTGTGACCTGCCAGGATTAATGTTATAATAAACAATGGTGAGGAAATTCGTGGCTGGATGTTGAAAGGTCAAAGAGTACATGCCCACAATGTACACAATTACTTTTATAGTGTACTAAGATTACATGTAGGATTAAACAGCGGATTCTCAGTCAGTTGTGGACTCTGTGAAAGACATCTCAGTTCTCGAGCAGATTATCTGTCAATAGCATGACAGTGATGTTTTATGGACAGATGAGGCAAGAAAATGAAAAGTATTTACTGTGTTCATGTAATGCATTCAGGATGATCATCAAATATTGTCTTTTAAACATTACATCTGTGTCTTTTAATTCTTTCTAAGTTATACAGCGCTACATGTACAAGGAAATGGTGTTTGATTCATTTTCCCATCTCTGTTTTTGGAGTGAGACTTTTGTTCTGATTGTGCCATTTCATCATCATTCACATGGCTTTAATACTTTTACCTTTTTCAAGCCTTGATATTTTAGATTTACCGTATTCGTTCTAATAACCACACATGCTCCAATAAGCGCACACCCTCTCCATTTCCGAAAAATATGTGTGTAAGCGCACACTGCTCTACTAGCATATTTATATTTTACCGCAATTTTACACATTTATATTTTATTAACGACATTAAAGCATAACCTAAAATGATCAAACGTTATTTTGTAATGACTTGTACACTTTAATTTCATCAATTTATGTGTTCTGGTCGTTCCTAGTGTGCGCTAATTAGATCAATATTTTGTAACCATAACTTTAAGTTATTTTGAAAAATTAAGCACACAGTGCGCTAATTAGAACAAAACGGTAGACTGTTTTTGTTTGTTTTGTGTCTAAATGTCCCAGAAAATGCCATCATCATGTTGAGACATCCCAGTAAACAGCTATGATTATGTTGGGACATGGCCGGACTTCTACCGAGAAAAATTTCTGGTTTATATGTTGCATGGCTGTTTTACTTCAATAACATTCCTTTGTGGGTTGATTTAACCACTAAGCTACTCAGTCGGTCAGCAACACTCTTGGCAAGCATTAAGTGCCTTCTCACTTGTCACAGCCCTAGTGGGTGGGACAAAAACAAATGTATATAAAAAAGTAAGCAATGGCAAGGAACCAATGCATGTTATATGTATATCAGAAGTTCCAACAGACAATTTTATTTTAAAGAAAATCCACATGGTAATGGGTACACAATGAATACATTGGCTGGGCCTCTTTGTTAGCTCACCTAAGCCTTTAGGCTCACATGATGAGCTTATTGTATACCCGTGATCTGTTGTCTCTTTGTCCATCTACAATTTTAATGACATTTAATTCTCTGAAACAGTTATGCAGACGAAGCTGCCATTTTGTTTCTAGGATTTACACCCGAAAAAGATTTTACAAAGCTGTGACATGTTACCTCGGATCTTAATGATGGTTTTCTGTTAATTTGATGCTAGAAAGTAATATTTTCTGAAATAAATAAATTGTGTCATCACATTTTAAGAGAACAGCTTGCTTCTAAATGTTTCCAGTTGTTTAGAACTCTGAATGTAATTGGAAAAGACTTGCTTGTGATTTTTTTTTTCAAGTGTCATAAGCCAGAATCTTTTCCATGAAGCCGTCATTTTGTCTCCCAAGGATTTACAGTCTCCAAAAGTTTTTTTGCAAAGCTGCAATGTGTCATCTCGGATTTTGATGATAAAGCCTGAATACAAAGGAGAAATCCCAAATTTTTGTCTGGCATAACTGGAGAAAGTCTTATATTCCTGAAATAAACCTGGCAAGCTGTCACTCTGATTTTGGTTGCCTTTTAAAGAGAACAGAAAGTTTCCTTTTCTGAAGAAAAAAAAAAGTCATCACATTCTAAAATAAAAACTTGCTTCTACATTTTTTATTGGCTAGAATAAATATTTTGGTGAAGATTTGCTTTTGATTTAAGCACCATTTATAAAGTGTCATAAGCCACTGCATTCTTGTCAAGAAGCCGCCATCTTGTCTCCAAGGATTTTCAGTCCCCAAAAGTTATTTTGCAAAGCCAAAACGTGTCATCACAGATTTTGATGAAAAAGCCTGAATACAAAGAGGAAATTCCAAATTTTTGTCTGGCATAGGTGCCAATGTTGGAGAATGTCTTATATTCCTGATATTAGCAATTTAAAATCAGCCTAGGCAGGCTGTCACACAGTTTTTTGGTTGCATTTCAGAGACATTGTGTGATTTTCTGAAATAAATAAAAGGTGTCACCTTATTCTAATAGAAAAACTGGTTTCTGCACTATTTTTGCTTATGATAAATGTACTGGTAAAGATTTGATTTTGATTTCTTGCAATTTAAGCACCATTTACAAAGTGTCATAAGCCACTGCATTCTTGTCAAGAAGCCGCCATCTTGTCTCCAATGATTTTCAGTCCCCAAAAGTTATTTTGCAAAGCCACAACGTGTCATCACAGATTTTGATGATACAGCCTGAATACAAAGAAGAAACTCCAAATTTTTGTCTGGCATAGGTGCCAAAGCTGGAGAAAGTCTTATATTCCTGAAATAAACGATTCAAAATGGGTGTGTATCGGCAGCGCCGATCGCGTAGCGAGAAACGTCTGTTTACATTTTACAATACACAGTATGTGTAGTTTGTACAATAATGAGGCGGATCTAGCTGTTGTCAAAATGGGCTGCGAGTTTGGTTAAGATTGTTTGTGTTTTTATCGTGTACGAACGGGTTAAATTAGGGTACTGATCGTCGATTCATTGTGAATCAGCTAGATTTCGAACGTTTTTTGGTTGCTATGCTTTTGAAAATATTACTACTCCCTAGCTTGGCGTTTCTACTGAATGGTCCTGTAAATGCTCACCTGAGATCTGGGATATATACCAATAAACTTGGCAGCCAACCACCGTGGGGTATTTTTTTTTTTACATAAACATAAATCTTCTGTCCATTTGCTCACTTCAAGCAAGTTTCCTGCCATTAAATGACATTTTCCCAGTTTTACCCATTCAAATGCGTAGGCATCCTAAGTTGACCTTGCCGTGAAAGGTCAAGGTCACCACAGGGTCATAATTTATAAAAAAAATTGTAGAGCTCCATTCACTGTTGCTTCAAGGCAAGTTTCAAAATCATAGGCCTTAGAAGATTTTTAAAGGAATTTGCTATTTATAGCCATGATGGGTCATCTTGGTCATACGACTTTGACCATTCATACAAACTTTCATTCCTCCTTCCTAACGATGCTTCAAATAAAGTTTGGCTTTGATTGGCCAAGCGGTTTTAGAGAAGATGTTTGAAATTGTGGACGACGGACGGACGCCGGAGCATGGGTATACTGTAACTTCGGCTCAGGTGAGCTACAATCGATTTCACAAAGGCACGACGAAAGCGGTGACGCAAACATGAGAAAACTAGACCTGTCAATGAAATATTTTAGGTCACGAGATCAAATTGTACTAATGCGGAAGTCAAAAATACACATCAAACAAATTCTTTCTGATTGAAGTTTGTTCTTAACATCCGAACACAAGTGCAGTAAATGGTCATGTCCAGAGAAAAGGAAATTATATCAATGAATTTATCAATGTTTTTTCTTGATTTACATCATTATCATAAACTTAGAGGCAATCAATTAGATACAGATCAGTTATAGGGTAGATTTATTATAGAACATTGTGACTGAATGAGATGAACTGTCCAGTCTAAAACGATTATTGGAAAATCAACGTCTTTTCGCATGACACAGCTCTGTACTAATGACCTTTCCTTTTTAAAAGTGTATCATTTTCGGAAAACACGCTCACTGACCTTGGTTCAAAATATTTTGGATTGACCCAATATGAATCGTCGTGGTGCACAGAAATTGATCTATTAAAAAGCGCGTTTTTTAACATTGCGTCAGCACATCAATGACACACATAAAAATATCAAGGTTACATGTGATTTGCATAAATATTACATCAGTTTTATGTCCCCAAGGTCGAATTCAAATCATGCCAGAAACATGATATATGTCACGTACCAACATCAAAAAACCGGATGTTAGTCAATCAATAAACCCAATCTTCGATGATTGTCAACCGAAAGTACATGTCATTCGAATTAAAGAGTATTTCTTCGATTGGTTAGCATAGAGATCATCTAACTCCTCTGCAAGAGATCATCTATCGCCATTTTTCTATTTTTCGAGTTAAAATTTTCGAGTTTCGAGTTACAATTTTCGAGTTTCGAGTCAAAATTTTCTAGTTTCGAGTTAAAATTTTCGAGTTTCGAGTCAAAATTTTCTAGTTTCGAGTTAAAATTTTCGAGTTTCGAGTTACAATTTTCGAGTTTCGAGTTAAAATTTTCGAGTCAAAATTTTCGAGTTACAATTTTCGAATTAAAATTTTCGAGTTTCGAGTTAAAAAGTCAGATTCTATGGGCCCGTTTTACTATTTATTCACCAATTTAGGATATCCATAATTCAATATCACTTAATCAAGCTGAATTAAGGAAATTTATGGATATCCATAAATAGATTTTTGGATATCCAACAATCAGCCTCAATTTTGGACTTATGGACATCGAGAATACGATTTATGACTATCCATAATTTGACTTATTCATATAATTAAATCAGCTTGATTAATGGGTATCTATAAATACAGTTATGGATATAAATTGAATTATGGATAGCAACTAATCAATGCAAATCTTCATGCATCGTTGGAAACTTTCATACTTCAAATTGGCTTTATTATGTATTGATGTCGGTCAAGGATTAACGATTTTTTAACGAAAACAGAAGGGCTACTTATATTAAGCAAAATCCATTATAGTCTGGCAGATTCGGGGGTGGACCTGGATTTGCGGTGTATAGAAAACGTTTTGACTGATTAGGACAGCCAACACCTTCAGAAACAAGAATCCACTTGATGCCACTTTGTCATCCTTGGGCAACTCTCATAATTCAAGATGGCGTCCAATAGGGTTATCATCTGTTAAAACTTCAAAGTACAATACCTGTATAGTGCAAAATCCAAACTTTTCTGAGCATATTTTATCAATAATTGTTACAGATGTATCATTTTGTGAAAGAGTTATACTCTCAATGGTCTTTTGTGAGTGTAAAACAAAAATGGCATCCAAGATGGCCGCCTAAATTAAAAAAAAGTTGAATTTTAAACCAACTTTCATTCTTTTTCATGTTTTTGAACATTATAAGTGGTGTAGAGTATGAATATGCAACAAATGAACACAACTGACATCACCTTGTCACCCTTTGGCAGTAAAATTAGTTCAAGATGGCTGCCATCTATTTCAACCACACAGTACTAAACGCCTGTAGTGCAAATTCTTGTGTTTTCTGACCCAATATAGTCCAGTTATGTCATATTTGTATCATATTGTGTAAACGTTGCACACATATAAAATGAGATTTATATCATTGTAAAATATAAAATATGGAATCCAAGATGGCTGCTAAAACTAAATAAAAATGAAAATTTTGATCAAATTTTAGTCTTTTTACACACTTTTTATTTATCAGCAGTGTAATCAAATGATTACAGCTCACTAATCCAATACATGCCATCCTTAGGTAACTCTCATATTTAAAATCACACCCAAGAGGGTTATCATCTCTTAAGACAATACAGTTCTTGTGTATATTAACACTTTTGAAGGAAACCGTAGCGTCATTGACAATGTCCGTAACAACAATGACAGGGTGGACAACAGACCTGGGTTAATCTTAATCATTAATCATGATTACTTTTATTCGATTGAAATTTTTTTCAATCAAACATTATTCTGTAATCGTAGATTTTACGATTGAAATTAATCTTATTCGAATACTTTTCAAAAATGCCTGTAATCGTGATTGATTTTATGAATAAATTCTGATTATATTTCAAGATGTGCTGAAAATTCTTTTTCTGAAAAAAAAAAGAGTAAAAGAAAAAAGCAAAATAAATTTATATTTAATATTATGTTCACAACAGGAATTATTTGACTTTCAAGAATTGTTGATATATTAAATGGGAATTCTGATACAGTAACAGATCAGACTGTGTACATTTGTCATTATTTTTTGTCATTATTTTTGGCTTCTAACTCTAACTGTCAAAAAAGCATTTTCTTTATTGATGTAATAAATTGGTCAGTTATATGGAACAGATTATGGTTTCAATGACATGGTCACATAATAAAGTTATTCATGCATACTGGTCAACAAATTTAACATTATTATATATTTTCTTGTCCTCTTTGGGTTTTTAGCTCGACTGCACGAAGTGCATAGAGCTATTGCAGTCACACCGGTCGTCCACGTTCCCGTTCCCGTGTGCGTTCCCGTTCCCGTGCGCGTCACACTTAAAGTTTTCTAGAAATCCATATCTATACAACCACTCATCAGAAAGCATTCATACTTGGACCATAGATACCCTGTAGGGTTAGCTTTCATTCCATGGCATCTGGCCCCTGGGTCCAGGCCAGGGGGTGGGGCTGGAGGTTAAAATCTAGAACACCTTCAAAAATGGCAATTCTTGTGTTAAAGTTTTCTAGAAGTCCATATCTTGACAACCACTCATCAGAAAGCATTGATACTTGGGCCATTGACACCCTGTAGGGTCGGCTTTCATTCCATGGCATCAGATCCCTGGGTCCATGCCAGGGGGTGGGGCTAGAGGTTAAAATCTAGAACACCATTAATAATAATGGCTTTTCTGTGATATAGTATTCTAGAAGTCTGTATCTTGAAAACTTTTTATCAGAGGGCTTTCATACTCGGACCATAGGTACCCTGTAGGGTTGAGTCATTTCATGGCATCGGATCTCTGAGTCCATGCCTGGGGGGTGGGGCTGGAGGTTAAAAACTAGAACACTGTAAAAATAGATGTACTGCTGTGTAACTTTTACAAGGAGTCCATATCTTGACAACAACTTATCATAAAGCATTCATACTTCATACACTTTAGGTTCCATGACATCGGACCTCTGGGTCGGAGTGAGGGGGGCGTGGCTAGAGGTCAAAATCTAGAACTCCCCGAATTTTTTTTCTTTTTATTTCTTAATAGAAACAACTTAGGAAGATGGTTGGTCATTCATCTTTTGACTTTGTGACACTGACTTGTGTGTCATGACGGTAAGGGTCGTTTGAACTACTTTCCATGGTTCAGTGATTTTGCCTTACATCTTGACACTCAATTAGTATATTTTCTTACTTCTTTCAGATTATTAGTGAGTACGACCAGGCCTTTGACCCCAATATACTTATAGGTCACTGTGACCTAATTTCACAGTTCAGTGATTTTGCCTTATATCTTGACACTCAATTAGTATATTTTCATACTTTTTTCAGATTATGAGTGAGTATGACCAGACCTTTGACCCCAATATACTTATAGGTCACTGTGACCTAATTTCACGGTTCAGTGACTTTGCCTTATATCTCAGCACTCAAGTGGTTTATGAACATACTTCTTTCACACTATGTTTGCGTATGACAAGACCTTTGACCCTAAAGTAGTCCTAGGTCACTGTGACCTAATTTCACAGTTCAGTGATTTTCCTTTATATCTCGGCACTCAATTGGTATATGGACATACTTCTTGCACGATATGTATGAGTATGACAAGACCTTTGACCGTAAAGTATTCCTGGGTCACTGTGACCTAGTTTCATGGTTCAGTGATTTTGCCGTATTTCTCGACACTCAGTTGGTATTTTTTCATACTTCTTTCTGATTATGAATGAGTATGACCAGACCTTTAACCCAAACATACTTATAGGTCACTATGACCTAATTTCATGGTTCAGTGATTTTGCTTTATATCTCAACACTGAATGGGTATATGATCATATTTCTTTCACATTATGAGTAAATAAAAATAATTGTTAGATCCTTTGGAAGCAGTAAAAATACAAAGCTAGAAGATGGGCCATATTGTACAATTTCGGGTAATGAACCTTCATCAGTGACCCTTTATAAAACTGGCAGCGAAAGCCAGGCATTTTGCTGCAATTTCAAGAATTTACATCTGTGTAGTCTAAATCAAAGACTCAAATTCCCAAAGGGGCCAAATAATCAAAACACTGTTAAGAAGATGATTCTTAACATATAAAAAATTGAAATACTTCATATATATTCCCTGATCCCAAAGGATCAAAAGAAAAAGTATCACTAGACCTTATAGGTCAGTGTGACCTTATTTCTCGGTTCAGTGATTTTGCCTTGTGTCTTGGCACTCAGTTGGTATATGAACAATATGAGTGAGACCTCTAAATCTTAGGTAGTTATAGTTAACTTTCATAGTTCAGTGATTTTGCCTTATTGCATGAAGGCAAAAAGATGTATGAGCATAATGCTTTGGGTTACTGGTCGGGTTTGACCTTATGTTTGACAAAGGTCAGAAGCAGTCGAGCACGCTGTCCTGTGACAGCTCTTATTTTTATCGAAATTCTCTCTGACATTTTTCAAATCATTTCAGGACCCTTCTTACAAAGAGGTACCATTAGGCAAAGATCAGGAAAAGGCGCAATCAGAAAGAGATTCCCACTCCAAAAACCGAGGTGGGAAAAAAACCAAACTAACAATCAGGCACTTATACCATGAAACATATCGTAAGCCAAATGAGCAGCTATTTTCCCAATAGGTGGCCACTCAGTTACCTTAACTTAATTAAAAACATACATAAGGCGCCAACAGCACAAAAAAATTTAAACACCAAGACATAAAACAAAAAAGAACCACCACAGAAGTATCGCCTTGGAACGATCAGTAACACAAAGTTACTGGCGGGCTTAAACCGGTTTTACAGGATCCTAACCTCACCCTCAGCTTCTGCAGTGGTTCATAACATTTAGTAATGTGATAGGCCGAAATTTCTATTCGATGCGGTTTACGCGGCGAATTAACTTACCGAAATACCGAATTACCGATACCGAAATACTTACCGAAATACCGAATTACCGATACCGAAATACTTACCGAATTACCGATACCGAAATACTTACCGAAATACCGAATTACCGATACCGAAATACTGATACTGAAATACTTACCAAAATACCTACCTTTTTAGTTCATGATATATTTTCTACTCAGGTGAGCCGCGTAGGGTCATTTGAGTCTTGTTTTCTATCTTTCATTCCTTGCTGTAGTGACTTTTGGCCTATCGTCTTTTTAACAATGCATGTCCCGTTAGTAACTTATGTGCATGATCTAATGCATGGCTCAGTGCACTTGCCACTTGTACGCCATTGAGATAGGTTCTATACTTTTCTCTTACATTAGATTTGTCATTATAGAAAATATTTTATATATTTTCAGGTATGTTTGCTTTTGTTTATTCGTGTAAATAAGATAAGACTTTGTGTATCTTCAATTACATTTGCTCATTTCAAGCAAGTTTCCTGCCATGAAATGACATTTTCCCACTTTTACCCATTCAAATGCATAGGCATTCTAAGTTGACCTTGCCGTGAAAGGTCAAGGTCACCACAGGGTCATAATTCATAAAAAAAAAAATTGTAGAGCTCAATTCACTGATGCTTCAATGCAAGTTTCAAAATCATAGGCCTTAGAATATTTTTTAAAGGAATTTGCTATTTATAGCCATGATGGGTCATCTTGGCCATGCGACCTTGACCATTTATGCAAACTTTCATTCCTCCTTCCTAACGATGCTTCAAATAAAGTTTGGCTTTGATTGGCCAAGCGGTTTTAGAGTAGAAGATCATTACGAAAACGTGTTCATGCAATAGGCTTTAAAAATTGAAAATTTTCAGCTGAATAAATTTCATATTTTTCTAATTTTGCTCAAAACATAGAGTGTGGATACACTATAGAACCGCCTCGCTGAGTCGGTTCTAACGAGTACCCGCAATCTATGCTTTGGAGCAAAAATAAGAAAAAATAGGTACATTACGAAACTTTGCCCATGCAATACACAGAGATTTTTTTCAGTTGTAAAAAATGAAAATTTCTTCAGAAAAATCTTGATATTTTTGCTCAAAACGTAGATTGTGGGTACACGTTAGAACCGCCTCGGCGAGGCGGTTCTAATGAGTACCCACAATCTATGTTTTTTGAGCAAAAATAAGAAAAATAGGTATACCCCTGCATACCCCAGTTTTACTATGTAAAAGTGGGGTTTGAGGGGGTATACTTTACACGGACTTGTTTTCCTGATGTACCCATGCATACGCCAGTTTTGCATTATAATAAAAGTGGGGTTTAAGGGGGCATAAATTGCATGGACATGTTTGCCTGATGTGTTTGAGACGGATGCCGGAGCATGTGTATACTGTAACTTCGGCTCAGGTGAGCTGAAAAGGGCGTTTTTAAACATTGCGTCAGCACATCAATGACACACATAAAATTTCAAGGTTACATGCGATTTGCATAAATATTACATCAGTTTTATGTCCCCAAGGTCGAATTCAAATCATGTCAGAAACATGATATCTGTCACATACCAACATCAAAAAACCGGGTGTAAGTCAATCAATAAACCCACGATGATTATTTTCCGCTAAAGTCATCCGAATTAAATAGTATTTCTTCGATTGGTTAGCTAAGAGATCATCAAACTCCTCTGCAAGAGATCATCTATTGCCATTTTTCTATTTTTCAAGTTAAAATTTTCGAGTTTTCAGTCAAAATTTTCGAGTTTCGAGTTAAAATTTTCGAGTTTTGAGTCAAAATTTTCGAGTTTCGAGTCAAAATTTTCGAGTTTCGAGTAACTATTTTCGAGTTTCGAGTTACAAATTTCGAGTTTCGAGTCAACATTTTCGAGTTTCGAGTTAAAATTTTCGAGTTTCGAGTCAAAATTTTCGAGTTTCGAGTTACTATTTTCGAGTTTCGAGTTAAAATTTTCGAGTTTCGAGTTAAAATTTTCGAGTTTCGAGTTAAAAAATTCAGTTTCTATAGGGTGCCGTTTTACTATTTATTCATCATTTTAGGATATCCATAATTCAAAATCACTTAATCAGGCTGAATTACGGAAATTTAGGATATCCATAAATCGAATTTTGGATATCCAACAATCAGCCTGAATTTTGGAAATCCAAAATTTGACTTATGGACATCCATAATACGATTTATGAATATCCATAATTTGACTTATTCATATCATTAAATCAGTTTGATTTATGGGTATCTATAAATACAATTATGGATATTATAAGTTGATGGATAGCAACCAATCAATGCAAATCTTCACGCATATTTGGAAACTTTCATACTTCAAATTGGCTTTATTATGTACATTGATGTCGGTCAAGGATGATAGTTTATTAACGATTATTTACTCAAAACAGAAGGGCTACTTATATTAACCGAAATCCATTAACCAGTTTATGGTGAATGGACTTTCCCATCGTTATCATTTGGGTAAGTCCACTGTCATTTTGAGGGGAATCGGTTTTGATTTTTATGTTTTATTTAATTTTTCAATGACATTTTCTTTCAGCAAACAGAAAAGCCCCAGATGTGTGCGTGTGTATGGTTGCGAGGAGTGGACCTTTTTTCAATGCTACGTAATGAAATTTGAGAATAAATATTACTTAAACCAGTTTTTGGATTGTTTTTTTTAAAATAAGCCACTTTTTAACTCGAAACTCACTTTTTTTTTAACTCGAAACTCACTTTTTAACTCAAAACTCGCTTTTTTAACTCGAAACTCACCTTTTAAACTCGAAACTCACTTTTTTAACTTGAAACTCGCTTTTCTAACTCGAAACTCGCTTTTGTAACTCGAAACTCGCTTTTTTAACTCGAAACTCGCTTTTTTAACTCGAAACTCGAAACTCACTTTTTTAACTCGAAACTCACTTTTTTGACTCGAAACTCACTTTTTTGACTCGAAACTCACTTTTCTAACTCGAAACTCGCTTTTGTTACTCGAAACTCACTACTCGAAAAAAAGAACTCCTCGAATCTTTGTTGATAATTACCAATTAAAATAGTCTGACACACTGATCTAAGTGATATAGATGAAAGGTCCAATGAAGTAGTTTAGTTCAGTGGCACTCGTAGGTGAAAGACTTTGGTTGTTAGGTCTTTGCTTTGAAAGAAAAGTAAAGAAGTATGTGTGTATACAATATACTACGTAGTATCATCTTTACAACATACAAGCTTGTATGGTGCCAATGCAACGATGTAAAAGTATATGAGCCGCCTCATGGGAAAACAAACAATCTACATATGAAAAAACAAAGGCGCAGATCAGCTTCGCAGTAACCGCAAAGCTGATCAGCACCTTTGTTTTCGCTACACAGATAGTACTCTTCCACTTCTTAAATCTGAAATTTCCAGCCTCTAGCCATCTTCTGTGCTTGTAAAGCTCAGTTTCTGTCGGACCTGTTCAAATACCACATTGCTGGTTTTCTTGTGTCGCCGCTCATCTTGTCGATCTTTTCAGGGCTCATTTCCACGGACAGACTTCAGTTTCAAGGTGTACCTCCCTGCCACCAGACAGATTGAGGATAGCAAGATTGAAGACTAACCTGACAGGGTACCAACTAAATGGTACCAGCCAAACCATCAATACTGACCATTGATTAACTTCCTGGGTACCACCAACTAAATGGTACCAGCCAAACCATCAATACTGACCATTGATTAACTTCCTGGGTACCACCAACTAATTGGTTCCAGCCATGCCAGCAGTACTGACTACTGAATTCACTAAACTTACTTGGTACCAACTAATTGATACCAGCAATACTGACTACTGAATGCATTTGGCTTACTGGGTACCAAGAAAATAGTATCAGTCATACTATCAATATTGTCTATCAAGTTCATTTATTTAACTTGTGTCATTTAACTGGTACCAGCCACATTGACTAGTGAATGCAGGGTAACAATATTAGTACCAGCAATACTAACTATTGAATTCATTTTAATTCAACAGGTATCAAATGAGCCGCCTCATGAGAAAACCATCAATCTGCCTATGCGAAAACAAAGACGCAGATCAGCTTCGCGGTAACCGCGAAGCTGATCAGCGCCTTTGTTTTCGCTACACGGATAGCACATTTCCTCTTGTTCTTAAATCCCAAATTTCAAGCTTCTAGCCTGCTTCTTTGACTGTACAGCCTGATTTGTGTCGGACCTGTTAGGAAACCACATTGTTGGTTTTCTCACGAGATGGCTCAAATAATTGGTACCAGCCATACAAACTATTGAATCCATTGCACTTCTCCAGTTCCAACAAATTGGTACTTACAATGTTGACTAAATTAGACTTTTAATATTAACTGTGTCATGGGAAAACCTGTCTCCAGGATTCATACTAGGTGTAACAAAAAACTGGCCTTTTTACTACAAATGATTGCTAGATGCTTGTAAGTGTATTTGAAAAGCAAATGGATTGCACCATAAAGACATTAGCTACACAGTTAATTGAAGCTGATATGTCATTGATTTTGCATAAGCTTAAAATGTGTTGTTATGACTGTGCTCTTCTTACACGGCTAACAAACCTTTAAATGCGTAACCGTGGTTACGAAAAGAAATCCGATTCATGTCCTTCCGGTTTCGCATCAGATGACCAACAAAAGGTAAACAAACTTTTGCAGCTCGTGTTTCCGAGTAAAATATTTTGATTCGAAGACAAATATTATAATTCTCTCAATGCTATTTTATTAGTTTGACATTGCTATATTTGTACCCCAAAGGATTTCCAGAAATTTTTCTTTATAATCATAATTTTTATTCCCTACCCCAAAACACATGTTGGGATTGCATTGTACACGACGAAAATGTGGGTCAGTCGCAGGGATATTTTTAGATTTCCGCTCATTACGTCCATATTAACGGAAAGCAATACAGTGCGCAGATGAGTTTAACATTGGTTGAGGTCTGGTGACAGTTTCGTTGCCTCTGGCCAATGCATTCTATGCATATGTGGTTAAAAGCTGTGTCAACATTTCGGTTACGAATTTAATCATTAGAATGATAGCAATATATAGTCATTATAGAACACATGTATTAAAGTTTTTGTTTTTGTTAATTGTTTTACGCTGAAGATTATTGTCACATTCTCTCGTCCTTTCTTAATAGTTGCTTACTCAAATTTGGTGTGTTTGTGATATTTGCAGTGAAAATGTTTGATATAAAATAATACAAACTGTCTATGAAATACATGTAATACAATAGTTCACATGCATGATATTCCTGTTCATGAAGACGATTTTACAGCATTCTGTATACTTTAATTTGTTTTTTCTTTTTTTTTATTTCTTTCAAAACGCTTTACAGGGAAATAAATACTATAACTTGAACAGGTTGAGGTTTTCAAACATATCTTGAAATATATCCTTCATATTTTAATGATTAAATGCGTACTCATCTTTTCCTTCCTTTCAAATCGATAATGACGGGCACTAACACAACGAAATACTGGCACAGACATCAGATGCAATTTAGTTAATACATATCTGTAAATTTGTCGTGGAACAATCACTAAAATTTGATATTTACCAGCAAATTGTCCAATTTTTAGTTGTATTTCGCCGACTTTGGCCTTGTTGGAACACAAGGTTCGAAGAAGGGAATTATTAACTCAAAGACCATCAAATTATTTTGCGAGCTACTTTGGTGCTGAGTTACAATAGTAAATAAGTGACAAAATAGCATTCATAGATAATCGATATATTTCTTTACTAAAATATAATCATCAATCGCTCCTAGTAGTGTATGTTTTGTTTACCTTTTCTTGGTCTTCATATGCGTAACCGGAAGGGCGTGAATCGGATTTTCTTTCTTAACCGGCGGTTACGCATTTAAAGGTTTGTTAGCCGTGTCTTAAGTTATTTATCATGCCAACTTATGTTCATGAAAGTCCAACTTGTGCATCATACAACTGGAATTTAGAGGGGGAAAAGATATTTCTGTGTGGAACCTATTGTTAATACTGGTAGAGCCACCTACAAGTAGGTTGGTTCTATTTAATTGCACCATTCATTTATTTTTCAAAGAAAAAATGAGATAAGAAGCCTGCATAGCATAGTGGTTAAGCCACTCACCTTGTAAACCAGGGATGAGGAGTTCTAGTTCGGGTTTCTTCAATCTTTTGACTGAGACTTAAAAACCAAGGTCTTGTCTCCATATGACCTAAGCTGCTGAGTTGTATGTAAAATATGAACACTACCACCACCACCAACAACAACAGTAAGTCTCATTTGAGCCTGTGCATGAGAAAACCAACAATTTAGGGTTTTGACCAGGTCTGATACAAACAGGGCTGTACAGCCACAGATGGTTTTGGATATAGAAAGTAGAGGAATAATTGTACATGTACTATCCATCTAGCGAAAACAAAGGTGCTGATCAGCTTAACAGTTACTGCAAAGCTGATCTGCGCCTTTGTTTTTGCCTATGCAGATTGTTGGTTTTCCCATGCGGCGGCTCATTTATTAATAAACTATTTCCATTATAATAAAGTCAATAAAAAAACTCCTGGTCTTCATAGTTTTTTAGCTCACCTGAGATGTATGGCATCCATTTTTCATTTTTAAAAATCTTTTAAATCACGGCTTTGCCGATATGAGCCTAATATCCTGTAAAAAGATAAAATAGCTGCTGCATGGGAAAACCAACAATCTGCATAGCGGAAAACAAAGGCGCAGATCAGCTCGCAGTTACTGCGAAGCTGATCAGCGCCTTTGTTTTCGCTACACGGATCCCTCTTCTTCTAAAATCTGAAATTTCAAGCTTCTAGCCTGCTTCTGTGACTGTACAGGCTGGTTTGTAACGGACCTGGTCGAAACCCAAAATTGTTGGTTTTCTCATGCACAGGCTCAAAAGTAAGCAATGGTCAGGAACTGATGTAATCAAAACAAAAGTCCCTCCATAAAAACCTGGGTAGAAAAAAAAAAACAAAAAAGTATATTCTCTGCTGGTTCGAAGAGAACATGCCACAAGCTCTGTGAGAGGCTATGGTCCTGAAGATGGACACTCAGTTACCTGAACTTTAGTTAACCAAATGTGTAACAGAAAGCAGTTTGGGTAGCTATGGAAGTGAGAGGATCAAAGTGTTACGTTGGAGAGATCAAGTTAAAGGCGGAGGGCTAAGTGAACAGCCAAATAGTATTCAGGTGGTCACAAAGTCATGCAACATACGACTTAGGGATAAATGTGAACCACAGCATCAGTATCGGTCAAAGCAGCCAAAATGCATAATGGTCATGGTCATGTGACGACCGATGGCTGCCAGGCCCAAGCATGGCTAACAGCTTAAAAATCCAATGCTATTGAACTTTGGCATGTAGAATAGGGACTTACAGTGTCTATATAAGCCGCATCGTGAGAAAACCGGATTTTTGCCTAGGTGAAAACAAAGGCGCAGATCAGCTTCGCGGTAACCGCGAAGCTGATCAGCGCCTTTGTTTTCGCTACTCGGATAGTACAATTCCTCTTCTACTTAAATCCGAAATTTCAAGCTTCTAGCTCTTTTCTGAGCTTGTACAGGCCGGTTTGTGTCGGACCTGGTCGGAAACCCCGAAAACCGGTTTTCTCGCGTCGAGGCTCATATATAAGCTGATCTTTCAATGACTATGATCTGTGAAAACATATGAACCTGCACTGATATGAAGACATCATCTTCCTCATTATTACCCTATCAGAGCATTTCTGATGATCTGCCAGGGCCCAGTTGTTCAAAATTAACGACATCGTTAGTTAACGATTCGTCAAAATTTCAAACATGAATATTACAAATACACTTATTTTTTGTTATAAAACAAAATGTGAGAATCCTTTACATTTTATCAACAAAAAATAACAGTGTATTTGCTTTTGAAGTCGATAAATAGTTAACAAATTGAGGGTAAGCTAACATTACGTTTTGAACAACTGGTCCCAGGCCTAAAAGCAGATAGGCTGCTTGATGCCTCTGGACAAAGATGCCTTATCACCAAGTTATCAGACTAACCATTCTGACTACTGCTTAACCCCTATATTTAGACCGATTTAAAAGTTTTGGGTCTTTTGTTAGCTCACCTGAGCTGAAGGCTCACAAGGTGAGCTTATAGGATGGCCATGCTCCGTCATCCATCCACAATTTCAAAGATCTTCTCCTCTGAAACCGCTTGGCCAATCAAAGCCAAACCCTTGGGAAGGGGGAAAGAAAGTTTATATAAATGGTCATGGTCACATGACCAAGATGGCTGCCATGGCTATAAATAGAAAAAACCTTTAAAAATCTTCTTCTTCAGAACCCTTGAAACTTGGTGTGAAGCAACAGGGACAGGAGCTCTACAAAGTTTATATAAATCATGACCTTGGGATGACCTTGACCTATTTTACAACAAGGTCAACTTAGGTTGCCAATGCATTTGAATGGGAAAAAATCGTAAAATGCTATTTTATGGGTAAAACTTACTGGGAATAGGCAAATGGACAGAAGATTAATGTTTATGGAAAAAATTTGGCCCCTGGGGGTTGTCTGCCCCTGCCCCGGGGCTATATACATGTATATTTCCATAATATTTAAACATCTTCTCCTCTGAAACCGCTTGGCCAATCAAAGCCAAACTTCATGTGGAGCATCCGTGGGAAGGGAGAAAGAAAGTTTATAAAATGGTCATGGTCACATGACCAAGATGGCCACAATGGCTATAAATAGAGAAAAACCAGAGGACCAATGGTCCTGTAAAGGCTCACCTGAGACCTGAGATATATACATGTACCAATAAACTTGTTAGACTAGAATGGCTCAATGCATGTATATAACCCTAGGGCAGGGTCAGAATAACTCCTGGGGTCAATGTCTTTTTCAAATCACAAAAATTCAGTCCATTTGCCAATTAACTGCAAGTTTTGTCCTTCAAATGACATTTTAACAATTTTCTCCATTCAAATGCATGGGCGATCTAAGTTGACCTTGCCGTGAAATAGGTCAAGGTCATCCCAGTGTCATGAGTTATACAAATTTTGTAGACCTCTGTTCCGTAATGCTTCATGCCAAGTTTCAAAATCATAGGCCTTCTGGTTCTGAAGAAGAAGATTTTTAAAATTTTTTGCTATTTATAGCCATGGCGGCAATCTTGGTCATGTGACCTTGACCATTTATATAAACTTTCATTTCCTCTTCCTAAGGATGCTCCACATAAAGTTTGGCTTTGATTGGCTAAGCAGTTTCTGAGAAACAGCTGTTTGAATATTATGGTCATCTACGTTTATATAGCTCCGGGGCAGGGGCAGACAACCCCTGGGCCTAAAATATTTTCATAAGCATAAATCTTCTTAAATTTTTTGCTATTTATAGCCATGGTGGCCATCTTGGTCATGTGACCTGGACCATTTATATAAACTTTAGTTCCCCCTTCCTAAGGATGCTCCACATGAAGTTTGGCTTTGATTGGCCAAGCGGTTTCAGAGGAGAAGATCTTTGAAATTGTGAACGACAGACAGACGACGGACGGACGACGGAGCATGGGTATACTATAAGCTCACCTGTGAGCCTTCGGCTCAGGTGAGCTAAAAAACCTTAAAAAATCTTCTTCTCTAGAACCAGAAGGCCAATGATCTTGAAACTTGGTGTGAAGCATCACTGAATGGAGCTCTACAGACGTATAGATTATAGCCCTGGGGTGACCTTGACCTATTTGATATTGGATTTTCCAGAAATTTTTGTAGCCTGTGGCCTGAAATTTGGAAGACACATACAATTTACAGTATTAATAATTATGTGAGTATTAGAGGTTAAGTTTACTTTTTATCAGCATGACCTTAGCCAAAGGTCATTCATCAAAGACCAAATCTCAGGTGAGCGATATCAGGACCATTGGTCCTCTGGTTTTTATTTCCTCCTCCATTTCAAGACTTTTTTTCTTTTTTTTTTTTCAAAAAATTCTGGCCTGAGTCCCAGAGCTTATATATTTTGTGTGTAGCAACGTTGAGTAATGCTCTTTATAAATCCTGACAAATGTTTCCCTGGGGGTCCATACAGGCCATGCTCAAAGGGCAGTGATTATTAGCTCCCCTGTAAGTAAAACTGTCTAGAATGGAACTTTAAATCAGCACATGCATTGGATGTCATGACACTCCAATTAAAAAAGGACATGTCTCAACATTACTGTAGCTGTAGAATAGGATGTTAAGCAACAAAATAAACAAAAATTAAAACCTTTACTTCACTGAATGATACATCATTATACTCCCACTGCTTGATACCCATGATCCAGAATCAAAGCATAGGACTTCATCAGGACACATTTCAAAGATCTCTAATTCTCTGTCTACAAAAGCAATGATCAGGAAAAATTGGCACAATCAGTAAGATTCCCTCTCTGGATCTCATCTCAGTAACGGTGTAGGGCCAACATTCTAGATTAAAGAGTCTCATCCACCATGCAATTGATCTTTTAACATGTTCATGAATTGTCAGTGGCTGATGTTGTTGATAATGCCTGATGATTTTTATGCCCCCAACTTTGAAAAAGTTGGAAGGGCATATTGCTTTCGGCTTGTCTGTCTGTCTGTCTGTGCGTCTGTTAACTTTTGAACCGTGAATGCTACGGTTTTGAAATTTCATATGCATATTCCTCATGAAAAAATAGTTGACCCGTATTTTTTTTCATGTCCGAGTTATGCCCCTTTTCTGAGTTATTTCCCTTTGAAAACAAAATTTGAAAATCTTGTGTGCAAGATATCTCGAAAAGTATTTAAGCTAGAGCCTTCATATTTGGTATACTGGTTGGGGCTGATGAGTAGATGACCTGATCAACTTTTGAGAACTTTCCGTTAAATTTTGACAAAAATATGGAATTTTGAAATTTTGATTGATTTTTCCACTTTTCGGTGAAATTTGAAACTTTTTAACGGTGAATGCTAGGGTTTTGAAATTTCATATACAGATTCCTCATGTAAAAATAGTTGACCCATATTTTTTTTCATGTCCAAGTTATGCCCCTTTTCTGAGTTATGTCCCTTTGAAAACAAAATTTGAAAATCTTGTGTGCAAGATATCTGAAAAAGTATTTAAGCTAGAGCCTTCATATTTGGTATACTGGTTGGGGCTGAGAAGAAGATCACCTGATTAACTTTTGAGGACTTTCCGTCAAATTTTGACAAAGGTACTCCATTTTGAATTTTTTCCTCCATTTCTAACTTGTCTGCAAAAAGTTCTGTTTCTGGATCGAGGTCAAAAACAGAGGCAACCGAACAGCTTCTTTAGGAAATTAAATTTCACTTCATTCAAATGAAATAAATGAATCATACAAGCTGCCAGTTTAGGGACAAGCATACAGTTGGGGGCATAGTGTTTTACAAACACGCATTTCTAGTTTATGTTATTTTTTTTTTGTATTGATGTTTATTATACGTCCCAGTCAATAATTTTTCAGTCATGTTGGGATGTAGCCACTGCGAACTGGCTGAAGATCGAACACAGGACCTCTGGGACCGGAGGCTGACTCTCTACCCCTGCACCAGTCCGCTCCGCTATGTGCCTTGCACAAGGACATGATACGGTGTCGCCAGTTGGGATCAAACCCAGGACCTCTCTGATGCTCTACCACTATGCCACGGCGATCTTGATGCCTGATGATTAACACAACATCGTCAGAGGGACAGAGAATAAATTCAGCAGTTAAGAAATAAAGCAAACTGTTTTGATGGCTTTTCCGGCCTAAAGATACTCTCAGTGTGTTCTGGTCTGTGAGAAACGGGGGTGGGCCTATAAAGGCTGGATGTCCATTTACATATTTTCTGTCCGATTCGGTGCATTTGGGTAAATAAGGAATGGAATTATCTCCCTTGAATAAACATTCCAGTGAGGCCGAACATCGATTTCACTACAAAGGACACTTTTTGAAGAAATCTACATTAAATATTTAATTAAAAGATGAATGACGATTTTGGATTTGATGGAGAAAGCACGAGGAAGGTAATTTTATCGATTATTTCAGATTTTATTTCAAATTATGGTAGAAATTATTCGCCCCAACAAGTTTCGACCTTAAATATTTTAATACATTCCTCATGCTTATGAAGACGAAACAGTTTCATTTTGTGTAATTCAAATACATTTTAAACATCACATTGAATGACTACTTTGTCTGCACATAAGCGTTTTTAGCCAATGAACTGATGGTCAATTTCATGATTTTGACACTGAATTAGACTCAGACCTTCAGCTGTTATTTACATCTCCATGCATGCTTACACAAAAGCATTCCAAATGTGTCATACAGCCTCAGTGCCAAGCGTGTACTAACCGGTCAAAAATAGTTTTACTTTACACATCAAATTTTGAAACCCGAAATTCACTGTGAAAAACGAAATCCCGCTCACCCTCACTTCGCATACTGTTCACAGAGAGATTATTTCTCTCCAGGTGATGTTCCATAAGAAAAGTCTCTTGGGCCAACCTTGAATAGAAATATTTTTGTTTCACCTTACCCAACTTTGTTTCTCAGGTGTGGGTTGGTCGGTAGGAATGTTATTTTATTTTTTTCTCAGGTTTTATATAGATTGAAATTTGTTTTTAGTTGTTCTAAAATAGCTAAAACTTGATTGCAGAAATAATACTTACCTAGAAGGCTATCATTGAAAGCATTATCAGACAATGTGTCCTTCTAAAACATGAAATTTTTGCCTCTCTGTAATTAACAATAATAAAAAAAAATACCGGTAATCTTGTATGAAAAATTGGAATAAAATTTTTTGGGTAGGGGCAATTTTTTAGGGTCGGTCTGGTAAGGGGAAACAAATATAATTTTAATTTTGGCCTTGATTTCCTGCTTTAAATCCATAATTTCAGCAAGGGTGCCTTGACGTCACGGCACGCGCTTTGGCGCGTGAACATGGAGATCTGCTTTCTGATTGGCCTAGCATTGCAGTCCAAAAGTGGCCGCAAATGCACTTGCTGAATGTGTAAATCTCACAGAAATTATGGGTTTAAAGCAGGAAATTAGAGATTTTTCTCATGGAACATCATCTGGAGGCAAAATTTAATATCTATTCGAACAGTATGTGAAGTGAGAGAAACAGGATTTAGTTTTTCACAGTGAATTTCGTGTTTGAAATTTTGATGTGTAAAGTAGAACTTTTTTTCCCTGTTACTACACGCATGGAACTGAGGCTGTGTGACACATTTGGAATGCTACTGTGTATACATGGAGATTGTAAACAACAGCCGAAGGTCTAAGTCCATAGTCATTGGTTACCATGGCCCCCACCCCCCGGGGGAGGGCTGGGTATTGCCATTGAAATGAGTGGGGCTTTTACCAAAGTTTTTGCCAAGGCAGTGCGGGGGGAAATACAAAGGATTTACTTTATATAGACCAAAAGGTCCGTGAAATGAAAAGATAGCAGGCTACGGGGGGAAAACAGCAGTGGTTTTACCAACCAGCTTGTACTTGTAGGGTGGGGCTTTTAGTGGGACTTTGCTGGACCAAAAGTCAGTCCCCACTATTCACAGGGTGGGGGGGGTGCTAGGTTACAAATGACTAGTGCATATCAGTTTGTGTCAAAACTGTGGATAGAGTTCAAGCAATGAGTTCTAATGATTTGTTTTGAAAAACGCCTACTAGGGAATAGGGTGAAAATGTATGTATATTTTTTTCAGAGTGGTGTAAAGAAGGGTCGGCGGGCTGAGAAGTCTGTGAAAGCTCCACCAGCTCCAGAGTTTGAACCATCAGGCAATGACTCTCCACAACCACAGGCTGCTGCGGTAGTTTGCTTTTGCTTTCATTTTTATAATGTGAAAAAAAAAAATGTTAAAAACCAAATTCAAGAAAGTTTCTTTAAAAATAAAAATGTTATCTGTGTGCTGATTTTAAAAATTTGTTACAGTTTTAGGTACGAAAAGATGACAATCGCATGTTTCACTTTGCTTGGATTTCTTTCTGAAAAGAGTAAAATGCAAAAATGTGGTTGGTTTCCAAAAGATGTAAGGACTAGAGAAACACATTATGTACTTTGTACAATGTGAAGTTTATCTCTGCTTTATTTGTAGGATGATGGTCCTCCGAAGCCTAACAGAGTATCTGGGTGGGGCGAGGATGCACCTAGAAGAAGGTAACGACTTCCCTCAACTATGACATGTGTTTAACAGACTTAAAATTCAATGTTAAATGTGCACTATATAAGCTCGGTTTTAACCTGCCTTAAGTCTGTTTGCCATCACTACCCTGCCATGTACAACAAATCTGGTTGGATACAATATGTTTTAGTGACTAGTCAATGTTTAATAGTTTTATTCTGTAAACCTAAAATAGAAGGCAGTTGTATTCAGAGTTCTTGCTAACTCCAATATTGGAGTTTTAGATTCTGACTCCAACTTTTTAGAAAGCCCTAATAGTAAAGTATAGGAAGAATCCAACAGTTTTGAGAAAACCTCTTTTTACTCCAAGGGCATGAGGCAAGTCTGGCATCTAGCGGCCTAAGAATTTGGAAAAAAATAAAATCCTTGAATAAAAATGCCATTGCTGCTTATTGACGTCATGACGTCAACTCTTTCACGCATGGACTTCGAATCGACGTCACAACGTCACGTTACGTCACCAATAGTGACTGAAGATGCCATGATGGCGCGCTTTTGCAAGAAATTCAGAGATTTTACACAAACTTTTCCAAAATTCATAGTGAGGCCACCCAGGTACCAAAAAGATATTTTGCACAGACATTTATACGACGGAAATACGCCAAATAGTGAAGTTTCATTCTGGTACCTGCGTGGCCTCACAGTTAGATATCAACTTTTCGCATATTTTCTGTACAAGAATCCACATGAAAAGTGAGCTGCTTCTCGCCTATACCGCGTCTATTCGTTGAATGCTGAACTGAGATCGAAGGCAAAAATCAACGGAGTATTTGACAATAAACTTACCATTCTCAACTTGCTTCTGTGAGAGAAATGTTTGTTAGATTTAAATAAATGTGTCATTTTTTTTCGAAGGCCATGTAGGCCTATAATAATTACAGCAAGTAACTAGTAATAGTTTATTACATCGTCCCATTCACGAAAGCGGCTCGCAGTTTTATTTTTCATTGTGCATTGTGTACAAATTATGGTTGGCTTACTTACATGTATCATTTACCGTGTTCGTCTGTACCGCTTAAATATGACAACTCTCAGTCACAGCTAACGGACCTAAGTTGGACTGCCTATTTTGAGGGAAAGTGGTTAAATGGTGTTGTCATATATTCTTTTTTTTTTTTTTTGTTTGTTACTGGTCACCGCTTTGCTGCTGTATTTTTTTTCCTATTTTAGCCTAATTTGTAACTTATTTTAAAACTATAATATAGTAACAAATAAACAATCATTTAGAGTGTAGTGCAGTCTTCAAATGATAAGCTGCAATCATTGAAATTTTGCTTTGAATTGAAATTAGGAAACTCTTAGTAACGTTACACGCCATTTGATTTGAAAAATATTCCGGTCATGAATAGTCAATTTATTCGATAAATGGGAAGGTTAGGATCAATTTAACAGCTTCATTTTGATAAGACAAGTTGTTTCCCTTGAAAAGATTGAAGTTGCTGTGCGATGTGCAGGTCGGAAACGAACGCGTTTTTTTTTTTTCTGTTATGAATTCAAAAAACATGCATTTAAATTACGTAAATTGGTACGGCAAACACCGGGATGAAAATGTGAAGGTTTCCAAAGCCGTGCTTGCGCATGCATGTATCAATATATTGAAGTTCTCTGTAAAAATGGTTGGTTGAGTCCCTGGTTGAGTCAGAGTCACACACAAAATATTTGTTTGCTTGAATTGATGCTTTACGTCCCAGTCAACAGCAATGATTATGTCGGGACGTTGCTTCCATTTTATGAGACTTTTACCTAACATTATGATGTCATTACCCAACATTAGGATGCCATGACACTCAAAATGTGCTTCAAAATAAACCCAAATCAACCAATACGGCTTATATGTTTAGATGGTTTGACTAAACCACTTTTCCCGGGCAGGCTCAGACATGAGCGGATAACCAGTGATCAGATGGTCGGTCAGTAGCTTTGCCTGGAGGCAAAGGCGGCCCATCGATTTCTCCTAAGCCCAAATGGGTGGGGCCCATATCCCACCCGACCACCCTTACACACGAAAATACAGTTTCTTCAGCAATAACGGAAACCCCCACATGAATTTCATAAATGAGTTCTGGTATGAAAAGTCATGTCTCGTGCATCACGCAAAGTATGCTTTAGCTCGTGGAAAGTACGACTTGATGTATAACTCCTGTATTCTGGCCAGATTCATTTTGGTATAAAATAGAGATGAGTTAGAGATGAAAGTTCACATGATTTTCCATCGCTAGATCCTGTGAGGAGTGTTGAAACTGTAGGCGTAGTTAAAAACACCCGATGGACCTTGATTATTATGCACTAGCAATTTGTAACCACGGCCCCAGGCCGCCCCGGGAATAGCCGGGTCTTTGACTTTTGGTCCAGCGAATCCCCGCTAAAAACCCCAGCCTGCGGGGACAGCTTTGTTGGTAAAACCAACTGTTTTCTCCGGTGGCCTGCTATCTTTTCATTTACAGCCTTTTTGCGTACATAAAGCAAACCCTAGGTATTTTCCCCACACTGCCGTGGCAAACTGTGGTCAAAGCCCCGCTCATTTCCACGGCTATCCCCCGCCCTCCTCCGGGATGGTAACAAATGACTTAGTGCGTAAATGAATGGCAACGTCATGTTCGGTCGCTAACTCTGCTATGTGTGTTTTCGTGTTTTTAAATGATATTGAAAAGAATCAGGAAACGTTATTTCGTTTATTTATAATGACAAATATTCATTTAATTAGTGGGTAGTGCAGTCTACAAATGACAAGCTGCAGTGATTAGAATTTCGGTTTGAATTTAGATTTGAAAACTATTTAATGCAAGTCATTGAATTTGAAAATTATTCTGGACAAGCACAATTTCAAACTATGTGATGCGGGTGGAGTCACCGATTCATCAGATAATTTACAGTTGTTTCCCTTGAAAAAATTAAAAGTAAATGTTTTCTCAAAATATTATCCTTGCTACATGCGATGAAAACTGGGAATTAATGAACGACCACTGTTTTTTCACTTTGCTGGAAGAAACTGACCTGTATTTTATACATCGCTGAGGTTACAAACAATGTGCAATTGTAGGCATACATTATATAAAATGTTTGTCAAAGTCATGTTTCGTGTATCACGCAAATTTTGAGGCCGACTTCAGATAACTTCTCATGATATTATGGCCGGATTCATTTGCTGTGCAGGCAGAGTTTTGAATATTCATAACTGTGCGTGATCGGGTGGTCCATCTATTCAAGAAGAGAGATCAAAGTCGAACTAAAAAAGCATAAACCACCGTCATGGCATGTTCAGGCCTAACGTCAGAAATCAGCTTCCTGAATTTTGTCAAATTCAATTAAGGTAGCCTCGTAATTTCTTTCATATATCTTACCGTAGATCTTTTATGGCTTAGCGTCCAAGTCAGCAGCTGTGGTCATGTCGGGAAGTTGCCTTCATTTTATGGAACTTGTACCCAAAATAAGGATGTCATTTGTACCCAAAATAAGGATGTCATGACATCCAAAAAGTGCTTCCGAAAAATAAATAAATGTGTGGATGGTTTGACTTTAACCACTTTTCCTGGGCAGGCTCAGACCTGAGCGGCAGTCAATAGCGTATAAGCTTTGCCTGGAGGCAAATTAGACAGTCTATTTCTTTAGGCACCAATGGCCTGAGAATTGTGTCCTAACTCGTATAGTCACATGAGATGCCACGGTACGGTAACCATTATGTGACATGCAAATCACTAGCGAATGGTATGTTTTATAAAATAAAATAATCTTCTACATTCTGACGAAAGCGTAGATCAGCTGGCTAACCTGCACTCCGATACACTTCGTGACCTCGCTCCTCTCCCGTCGAATACCGATTGAAATATTCCGTCTAACGAAAGCGTAGATGACCATATCAAGAGCGCAGAGATTTGTTACGAAAACGCATAGAATTCGTAATGAAAAACGTGTTAGAATCTGGAACCCCTTCTGTTTAATAGCTATATGCAATAAATACCGTTAGTGTGATGTATTCAACGGTCATTAACCTATTTGGCCCCTGCTCAGCAACTGGGTGGTGGCAGTAGACTTTGAACATGATCTTTATTTTATGAAAAGGTACAAGTAGGCAATGATCAGGAAAAGGCGCAATCAGAAAGAAATTCCCGCTCCGAAAGCCGAGGTGGGTCAATAAGGTACTCATACTTAGAAAACATATCGTAAGCCGAGTGAGCAGCTTTTTCACAGTAGGCGACCACTCAGTTAAACTATGAAACCGTACATAAGGTTCAAACAGCACAAAAATTCGCCTCTAATACATAAAACAAATAGAACCACAACAGAAGTATCGCCTTGGAACGATCAGTCATTTGAAATTACTGGGGGTTGGGGGGGGGGGCTTAAACCCATTTTACAGGACCCAAACCTCGCCCTCAGTTTCTAATATATTGAAAGCATGTATAATTTTGTCACAACATATACTGTAGCACAATTTGGATTTGCACACATTAGTCAACATTTAAGTTCTCAATGGTCTTCAACAGTTAGAAAATGGGTCAGCTGATTCGTACTTGGCACAAATTGTACGTGGCTTGTCCCAAAAGTCCCGTTACACATACATTTTATTCTGAACGCATAGCAGGAACCAACAACAGTTACTCATGCAGAATAATTGGCCATATTGGAACCGATTTTACTGTTCAAAATGATACTCACTTCAATGACCTCACTGCTACAGTTACCTTGGTTACCATAAGTAGGCATGACCGGAGCAAGTCAAATTATGCAAAATGTTTCCATAATTTCTATGTTTCGCATTCTGCTAAATCAACAAAGGTATAATGTGATCATTTAGAAAAGTATACCAGCCTAACTACTACTCTATGAACATCATTTAGTGATAATTTTATTAAATTTGAGAACGATTTGATAGTTTGGGAGACAAATAAAGAAGCTTACCTATAACAATTCAATGACAAAATTACGACGTCGGCAAAAACATGCGGAGCAAAAATACAGGGGCGTTATATTTAAACCTCTAAAATATGTTCTTTAATGGAAACCAAGCAAATGTTTAGCTTGATATAAGTTGGTTAATTCAATACTAGAACACACCAACTTCTTTTAAAACGATATATCAGCTAACAGTAAAATTACTCGACCTAATGAAACATGGGCAGTAGTTAACAGTGGGTAGCATTTGGTTAATTATTCTTATTTTGCATGGCTGATCTTTATAGCATTATTGTGACGATTTGCTTATAAATATTTTACTCATATTTCCAAATATATGCTACAGTATCATTTAGCTAAATATAAATCTAATTTTGAAATATATTTTTTGTTTGTAGTGTATTTATCCAAACGCCAAAATATCAAGAAAAAATCAAAATTAACGGCAACGTCATTAGACCTGCTCCGCTGAAGCACGGGAACAATGGTTCAAACCTCCACTGCTTTTTAACAAATGCACGTAGCAGTACGAAAATTTGCCCCCAAAGCCCTTAGATAAAGTGTTTGGTGATCATAAATGTTTTGAGCTCGGACGTATTGTTATCGTGACAAAACAGTGAGTGCAATGGAACTTTTGGGACAACCCTCGTATATTCGTCTATCCAGGTTTAAAGCTCTCAGTTTTCTTCTGTAGTTTTCCAGCTGGATTCGATCGGTTGCTTCAAAAACATTTCCTCAAGTTGTGGCTCATTTTTTCACAATTCTTCTAAACTCTCCTCTAATATTTGAGCTTCACATGGTATTTGGCTGGTAAAGCAGTTGTAGATACGAGAATCTTTGAATGTTATTGCCATATAGTCTACCGGGATGTACAAAAAATGTATGTACTGGCGTACTGGCCAATTTAGTCGGTATTTTCGAGGCCTAGGAAAACTTATAAAATATTCCCGCAATGACACAAAGTGACTTCGCCATGACACACAGCGACTTTAAAAATCTAGCAGGAAATACGACCTTGCATTGCGCAGATATCGCTGTTGAGTAATCCATTAGAAAAAAGGTACAAGTAGGCAAAGATCAGGAAAAGGCGCAATCAGAAAAAGATTCCCACTCCAAAAACCAGGGTGGGAAAAAACCAAACTAACAATCAGGTAATTATACCATGAAAACATTTAGTAAGCCGAATGAGCAGCTATTTTTCCAATAGGTGGCCACTCAGTTACCTTAACTTAACTAAAAATATGAAAACATACATAAGGCGCCAACAGCACAAAAATATTTTAAACACCAAGACACAAAACAAGAAGAACCACCACAGAAGTATCGACTTGGAACAATCAGTAACACAAAGTTACTGGCGGGTTTCGATTTTACATGAGTTTGTAAATAGAAAAAGAAGGTTATGCACAACCGGTGATACGAGCTATACTCGACACTCAGACAGGCCGATATGTGACCATACCGTCACTCCGACACGTGCATGTCGACATGATGTACAGGTTTATATGCGAGATCGAGATACTGCCCAGGGAAACTGGTTAAGTCGGCAATCCATAGATTAAACTTTAGTTGTTTACTTGGTATTTCGCATGTCATCTCGGCGTTGATAGAAATCCTATAAAATGGGGATCGTGCGTCCCGACATGATCCTAGCTGTTGACGGTGACGTAATCAAAGCTTTATGCAAAAACTAGTAGCGGTAGAACTGTTTTCGTATAACAATTACCGCACCACGCTTTTTTCAAAATGATTAGAATCTGTAACAAAATACTTTATTCTGAAGCGCATTCTGATAGAAATTCTGAAGTTCCTCATCGATTATGGTTTGAACTTCAAAAAAGTAGATCTTAATACCATGTAAAAGTATGTGTGAAAATTAAAAAAAAAAAAAATAAATAAAAAAACTCGTTACAACATGCTGGATGAAATTAAAATAAAAACGCGACGCCGTCGATTATGACGACGTCATATTTCATGCGTCACGTCACCGATATGTACATACCCCTCGTATATAGAAATAACGCTCCTGAGAAAGCGAATTGAGGTAGTCATTTAATTTTTTCGGATTTGTTCTCTTGAAACATTGTAGAAAACATCTACGAAATCTCGAAGCAAGCTAAAGTTAGGCCGGAAACGCCAAAAAGCGCACTTCGCCCTTTGCAAAATCCTAGTGAGAAGTCTGGTATTGTGTAAACTTCGAAATGTTATATATAATAATCTGTTTTCACACCTTGTTTTTAAAGATATTAACTTGGGTTGGTTTCTTTTTAGGGGCCGGAACCTTGGTGAAGGCTTTGAACAGTTTGAAGAGTAAGTAAATCTATTTCAAATCCATTGGTGGTTGAGCAGTGGCTTAGGTGGTTGTTCTCTGCAGTCTTCTCCCAGAAGTAAACCAAAGCCAGGAAAATGAAACAAATAATTTGAGCCTTTGCATGAGAAAACCAACTGTTGGGATTTCCGACGAGGTCGGACACAAACTGGCCTGTGCAGCTACAGAAGAAGGATAGAAGCTTGAAATTTTGGATTTAAGTACAAGAGAGATTCTACTATCCATGTAGAAAAAACAAAGGCACAGACCAGCTTTGTGGTTACTGCGTAGCTGGTCTGCGCCTTTGTTTTCGCCAATGCAGATTGTTGGTTTTCCCATGCGGCGGCTCATTTGTCTTGTGTCGTTTCAACTCATATTGTAACTGCTAATTAGGATAAGAGAGACATCTTGGAGAATTAAGTCGTTAAAATATACACAGTTGGAGTCCTGTCTTCCACTTTAAGTTGAGCTACAATCTTATCAGTATTTATATTTGAAAGTTCTAACTAGTGTTAAGGATTTTTAACTGTATACTGTATGTTTCATGAACCACAATGTCAATTTAAGGAATAGCGGCCCCTGTGGCCAAGCGGTTAAGAGCGCTGTTTCTTAATCACTCGATCATCTCACCGCTGTGTCTGGTGTGGGTTTGAGCCCCGCTCAGGCCACATGTGAGACAAGCCAAGTTCTGCTTGCGGGTGTGCCAGGTGGTTTTTATCGGGGTTCTCCCGTTTTCGCCCACCTTCTGATTGGCCCATCTCATATGAGCTGAAATAATCTTGAAAGGGACTTAAAACTGAATTTAAAAAAAAAAAAAAAAAAAAAAAATCAGGAATATAGAGCTCTGTGCACATTGCTAGATTCTGATCAGTGCACTGTCAATGTTTTATCTGTCTTCCAATGCTTTTTAAGCATAAATCAATGACAAATGACATGTACATTGTTCAGTTGGACGATTTGTCTTGGGAATGTTTTACAGGTTTTGTCACAGCTCATAACCTGCTAATGTTCATTTCAGTGATAGTACATTTTAGTAAGCTAATGGGCACATTTTTAAACTTACATTTTCAATTTGTCATTTATATATCAAAGCACTTTGCTTTAGAGGGAACACTTTAAAACTTGGTAGACTTAAAAAGTAGACTATTTCTTGGTAATTTACTCAGTTATATTTGAGCCTGGACGCGAGAAAACCGGTCTTTGGGTTTTCCTACCAGTTCTGACACAAACTGACCTGTACAGTCACAGAAGATGGCTAGAAGCATGAAATTTCGGATTTAAGAAGAAGAGAGATTGTACTACCTGTGTAGGGAAAACAAAGGTGCTGATCAGCTTCACAGTTACTGCGAAGCTGATCTGCGCCTTTGTTTTTGCATAGGCTAAAAAACGGTTTTCTCAAGATGCAGCTCATTTGATTTCTCATAAAACAGGAAATATGATTTTTATCATAATAGACATAATGGTTACTTTATAGATGAGTACCTACAATATCTCTCTGTTTTATGTGCAGGAATGACAAAATACATCATTCAGTTTTCAGGGAAAACACTTTCTACAGAAACTTTAAACAAATGAAGTAGAATATCAGTGGTTATTCAAAAATTTTGTATTATTCTTATTTTTCACCCTTTTATAGAAGTCTTGTTAAATTTATGCTTTTTAATTAGAAGTTAACACTAACTTTTACCTGACATTCTACTGTTTTCTTTAACATTTTCTGCAGAATAAGTCAACAACTCATGTACATACATATCAACAGGGAGAAATATGTTTTCAAGGTCAAAACTCAGGGAATAGTCAGATAACAGCAGGCAGGCAATTTTGCATTTTCAGCCACAAGTTAGGGAAATATTAGGGAATTTGAAAATATAGGTTTATGAACTACCGGTACAAAAGATATAAAAAATTAAGGCAGTTTCTTTATGTTTTGACTTCATGATTATTGAAAAAGTAATAACAGAATTATGTTTCAGTTAATAAGCCTGAGGAAATAATTCTGTTTACTTTCAATATACCCTCGATATCGTCGTTTAACTATCGATCGACCTTAAATTTACCTTATACGCGCTTATATTTATTTTTAGCCAGAGAGTGACAACAAAGTATTTTTGGATCGATGACCTTGAGTTTGCTTCGTTTACAATGTAATCAGATATTTAGCATGTGTGATCAGCCATCGTTGTCCAAACATAAAAGTCATAGTTGTTACTTGGTGGTTATAATTGAGCCGCCTCGTGGGAAAACCAACAATGTGGTTTTCGAACAGGTCTGACACTAACCAGCCTGTACAAGCACAGAAAATAGCCAGAAGCTTGAAATTTTGGATTTAACTTGAGTAGAAGAGGAATTGTACTATCCGAGCAGCGAAAACAAAGGCGCTGATCAGCTTCGCGGTTACCGCGCGAAGCTGATCTGCGTCTTTGTTTTCGCCTATGCGGATTGTTGGTTTTCCCATGAGGCGGCTCATATATTAGCACATTTCTGCCGTCAGGACATCCGCTTGTTGGCTCATTTGCTCATGCACACCAACAACATAAGTATATAGTAAAGTGTGTCACATTACGAAAACTTGCCCATGCGTTATACAGATTTTAAATATTTTTGCTAAAAACATCGAATGTCGAACCACGTTAGAACCGCCTCGCCGAGACCCACAATCTATGTTTTGGAGCAAAAATAAGAAAAATAGGTATAGCCCTGCATATCCCATTTTTGCTATATAAAAGGTTAACGCGGACATGTTTTCGTGATGGACTCTCCCTGCTTCTGAACACCATATTGCACATGAGGCTTTTCCGTAGACAACTTCTCGCCCAGCGATGTCATGTTTCAGATTTTATTTTCAAATACTTGATGGTATTAGAAAGAGGGGAACTGAACTTCCGTAAGACAACATGAAGATTTGTCTGACATTAAACCCCAAAGCTAATCGAATTGACCGAACGATTTGTTGTGTTAACGGCTGTGTTAAACGAAGACATAGACTAGAAACAGTGTAAATTTTAACCCAGCTGTCGTGTAAAACCACATAGAACTTGACAGACGTTTTGCGTAGTGAAACAGTGTCGTAGGGTGATCTGGGGGAAGAGCATCGGACTCCGTATCGAGACCCCCAAATGCGACGGCGTGTTGTGTCATTGAGCAAGACTCATTAACTCGCCTGCAGCTATGTCTCCGTCTCGACACAAATGGATATTTGTTGACTGGGATGTTAAGCCATTACCAGTCTGACAAAACTAACCTTCAACTTATCTTTACACTGATTCATTTGTCGCTGGCATGTCGGCTTTTTAATTAACAGATACAACTAATTATTATCATTTCTCTCCCTCTTGAAATTCAAAAGGGAATAACTTTAAAAGGCATAAAGACAAGTTTCAACTAGAATGTCCATCATAACCATGGTAAACAAATATTAAGATAATATCAAAAATAATCTCTGGGGTCGAGGCTCATGTCTTATATAGTTTTATATTCGTGACAACTATGCTAAGTGTAATTAATAGTGCTCAAATCGGCCGGAACTCCTGTCTCAATATGATCGTACTGTTTAGGTGGGACGTAAAACACCAATAAAAGATACCAACAGAATCTTACTGAAGAGGACAGAGATAGATCACTGGATGGCAAAACATTGAGTAGGCCTATTTGTAAACATACCTGTAGGAATGACTATCAACAATGGATATTGACCAGTGTATTTGTCATCAAGTTTCAAATTGAATAAGATAAGATCTGTTTAGACAAGTGAAGTGCTAAGTCCTAGATCAACCAGTTTATCCTCCGATGGACCGATTTATGGACTGATATTGTTAGTCGTCCATCTGTTTTCAATATAAACATCACAATAAAAACGGGAAAACCCCGAGGTTTTATGAAATCATAATGGACATATGCATTTTATTCGTTTGAGATCAACCAAGTGACTCTTTTAAACGCATCAAGGTCGGTGGGTTAATTTGGAAATATTGTGAAATTAGTTTCGGAATGTGGATATTCATGTTATCTAAATTTTCCGGCTTCAATCATTTATGAATCTTGGGTATGGTTTTCAGATATTACCAAGCAGTGTAGATATGGATTGAATCAGATTCAAAATAATGTTTATTGGATCCGAGGTTTTACACAAGTATATCGACAGACATACAATGACATACAATGAGTATGTATAATTCAGGTGAGTCGGCTGTCGACATACCGAGACATGAAACCCATATCGTTATACTCGCACGAAAGTAACCTTTTGCGTATTACAAATGGCTCGGTCGACAGCACACTTGCTCCCATGGTATCTGTACCGACCTGGTGCTAAACCTAGCTTCTCTTACCAATGTTTAATATATTTGGTCCCATTTAGATAATACTAGTCTTTGTATCAACTACCATGTTGAAAGTTGTACTCTTTGGCTCCATGTTGCCAAATCTAAAGGGTCACTGACGAGACTTTAATAGTCGAAACCGCGGTATGGCCCATCCCCTTTCTCATTAATGTCTTCACTGCTCTTAAAGGATCTCAGTTTTAATTTTTATTTGTCGTATTAACGATGGATTTGTCACGAATATGTGTCAAGATGATGCGATTGTAACGTTCGACCATCTGCTTGTGCACACAAATATGCTACAGCATCTGTTTCAGACTATCCCATATTGCGTGTTAAGACGAAGTTGCATAGACCAATGCAGATTTAAGCTTTCACGTGTGACTACTTTATATCGTGGAATTTCGCCATAAAAAGCGCACGGCAGCCATAGAAAACGAAGACATACTTTCAAACTTCTTTGACACTGTCATGCGTTTTGTATATGTATATCAAAATTTGCGTAAAAGAAACACTAACTCAAATGAAAACTAACATTGAAAGCGCTTGAAATCATTCCTTGGTATTGAACTTTTACTCTATGCTCCTCCTATGCCAAACCTTTATTTGTCCTTCAAATGTCAGTCTGACATCTAAGTAGGCAACATAAACGGAATTTCATCATCAACATTGTATCATGACTTCTAAATACATAATTGGTTTAAACCCCACGCACCCTGTGTCCAGTTGATTTTATCAGTTAATGAATATTTGCTTTGTTGTAATGTCGGGATGTTCACGTCCGTTTTCAAATATCAGTTTTAATATCATATTATTAAGAGGTAATGATCAGGAAACAGCTAAATCAGAATAAATTCCCCCTCCAACAACCCGAGATGGGAAAAACTAATCTGACAATCAGGTGCTATACAAAGACAAGAACGCCGCGGAGGTCAGCATACGACCTATACACTTCGTAGAGGAAAAAACCGATGCTTTGTAAACCCTAAAAGTCATGTTTTGTGTTTCATACATTGTAGGTATACATTAGAACCGCCTCGCCGAGAACGGCCACGTTTTCCTGATGCTTTTGTATGTGCTCAGTTAAACAAAGCACCTTTGCGGACAAAATACCACTGGTATATTCTTAATATTTGAATGCGAGTTAGGAAACAAGGCGTGTCAATGGTCGCATTTGGGTCTGTGTTTCCTTTAAATACCAGGGTCCAGAATAAAGTTCGATCCCGGGCTTCTCCAACTATAAACCGACGTCCCGTCTCCATATGACCTAAGCTGTTGGTGGGACGTTAAGCTCGAAATCAAATCAAAAAGTAATCTTATTTTCATCATGGTTATATGACAATTTATAAACAGGGTTTCGTAACGAACCTTACGGAAGCCTATTGACATATTGACATATTTATTTCAAGGTCGAGCGGGATACTGGGAAACTACGCATCTAAAAATATCTTACCTGTGTCGCAGCCAATATAAAATTTAAAAATTTACTACAGCTAAAAATAAACATTGATCGATCGAGATAGGTTGATGTAACGTGCATAGCAAAGTAAACAGAATATTTTCTACTGGTGTAATAAAGCATTAAACATCATATTTCACAAAAAGGTCTTTGCAAAGAAACCAAAGGGAGTGGCCTCCGAAGATGCGAGACAATCACATACAAAATACACAAAGATGAGTCAGGGAAATTTTATCCAAGTCTGTGGTAAAAGTCTGACAGGGAAAAGTCAGGGAATTTTGTTTTGCCAAAATACTGTAGTGGACACCCTGAATTATAAGGTGAATGTTTGATAATATATGGTCTCTACATTTGAAATCAAAGCTTCTACTTTGCGGAGTCCATGGCTGAGTGCATGATAGTGCATGATTTCTAATATACATTTTAGAAATCGATAATTGTCAGGTTGATTTAAATGTATAACTTATAAGTCATGACTCAAAAGATATGTACATGTATTTCTGTAAATTCATGTTTTATCAGTGATCTAGCCACTAAAATAGATGACATAATGGATGACAGACCACCACCAAGGAAATCAACAGGCTGGGATAGGTTTACAGATACACAATGTTATCCTTAGATGTTACATTTTTAACTGTTAAATTGCATACAATTATCTTCCTCAAATTTATGTGTGTTATTGAACTTGACAAAATAATTTGCTGTACTTCCCTTCCTGAAAATATGTATGGCTGAATCACTCGGGCTTGTCGTTAGAGCATGTGCATTACACAAGGTGTTCTTAAGATCTGAGTTTCTTTTCATGTTGTCCACAAAGTCACCTGGATTGATTGATCTGCAGATATGAGTGACAGTTTCAAACTAAATGACCTTTAAAATGGCATGCTCAAATGATATCTTACTATGTGGAACTTTGGCATGTAGATACCAGTGGATAACTGCTCAAATTAATAAAATTCTGCTTTTGTTCCTATTTCAAATGTGTTTTCTTAATATGCATTGTATAGGTTGTGCAAAGAAATAATAAAAAAAAGTGCTTTAACCAAACAATTACAAATGTTTTTATCAGAAGAGGTGACAGCATTACTTAAAAATGAATACTGAATAGATTTTAAGAACATCTGTGACCTGGGACATTTGTTTCAGTTCTAAAACAGAATAAAAAAAAATGGTTACCTGATTTACACAAAAACTTGATTGACCTAAATGCTGGAACGGCAAGCTCGAGTGAAGTCAGCCATAAATCTTGTTTTGTTTTTAGCTCACCTGAGCCGAAGGCTCACAGGTGAGCTCATAGTACACCAATGCTCCCGCGTCCGTCGTCCGTCCGTCCACAATTTCAAAGATCTTCTCCTCTGAAACCGCTAGGCCAATCAAAGCCAAACTTCATATGGAGCATCCTTAGGAAGGGGGAACGAAAGTTTGTATAAATGGTCCAGGTCACATGACCAAGATGGCTGCCATGGCTTTAAATAGCAAAAACCTTTAAAAATCTTCTTCTCCAGAACCAGAAGGCCTATGATTTTGAAACTTGGCATGAAATATCAGGCAATGGAGCTCTACAAAGTATGTATAAATCATGACCCTGGGATGACCTTGACCTTTTTTACGGCGAGGTCAACTTAGGTCACCCATGCATTTGAATGGGAAAAAATAGGAAAATGTCATTTAATGGCAGAAAACTTGCTAGAAATGAGCAAATGGACAGAAAATTTATGTTTATGAAGATATTTTGGGCCCAGTGGGTTGTCTGCCCCTGCTCCGGGGCTGTATGCATGTATATGACCATAATATTCAAACATCTTCTTCTCTGAAACTGCTTGGCCAATCAAAGCAAAACTTTATGTGGAGTACCCTTAGGAAGGGGGAATGAAAGTTTGTATAAATGGTCAAGGTCACATGACCAAGATGGCCGTCATGGCTATAAATATCAAAAACCTTTAAAAATCTTCTTCTCCGGAACCAGAAGGCCCATGATTTTGAAACTTGGCATGAAGCATCAGGCAATGGAGCTCTACAAAGTTTGTATAAATCGTGACCCTGGGATGACCTTGACCTTTTTTACGGCAAGGTCAACTTAGGTCACCCATGCATTTGAATGGGAAAAAATAAGAAAATTTCATTTAATGGCAGAAAAGTTGCTAGGAATGAGCAAATGGACAGAAAATTTATGTTTATGAAAATATTTTGGACCCAGGGGGTTGTCTGCCCCTGTCCTGGGGCTATATACATTTATATGACCATAATATTCAAACATCTTCTTCTCTGAAACTGCATGGCCAATCAAAGCCAAACTTTATGTGGAGCATCCTTAGAAAGAGGAAATGAAAGTTTGTATAATGGTCAAGGTCACATGACCAAGATGGCTGCCATGGCTATAAGTAGCAAAAGCCTTTAAAAATCTTCTTCTCCAGAACCAGAAGGCCTATGATTTTGAAACTTGGCATGACGCAGCAGGCAATTGAGCTCTACAAAGTTTATATAAATCATGACCCTGGGATGACCTTGACCTATTTTACGACAAGGTCAACTTAGGTCGCTAATGCATTGGAATGGGAAAAAATAGTAAAAGGTAATTAAATGGGGGAAACTTGCTGGGAGTATGCAAATGTACAGAAAATTAATGTTTATGGAAAAAAATTGACACCAGGAGGTTGTCTGCCCCTGCCCTGGGGCTATATACATGTATATGACCATAATATTCAAACATCTACTTCTCTGAAACCGCTAGGCCAATTAAAGCCAAACTTTATGTGCAGCATCTTTAGGAAGAGGAAATGAAATTTTATATAAAAGGTCAAGGTCACATGACAAAGATGGCTGCCATGGCTATAAATAGCAAAAACCTTTAAAAATCTTCTTCTCCAGAACCAGAAGGCCTATGATTTTGAAACTTGGCATGAAGCATCGGGCAATAGAGCTGTATAAAGTTTATATAAATCATGACCCTGGGATGACCTTGTCCCATTTTATGGCAAGGTCAACTTACCGGTAAGTCACTTATCCCAGATCTCAGGTGAGCGTTTATAGGACCATTGGTCCTCTGGTTAATTTTCACAGTGTGATACATCAAACAAGCTGTGTTGCACTAGTTTTCATTCATATTCTCTACTCTTGCAGTGCATTGAAGTTCTTGAAATAAACACTTAGATAAGAAAACTAGAAATGTTGAATCCTTCAAATTTTACTACAGAATAGTGGACAATTTTGTGTTGTCAGCGATAGCCATAATGCTACTTTTTGGGACAAGGCATATTTTCAATTTTGTACTTGGTTGACTTTGAATTGACCAAAGTCCAGATAGAAAAGTATGGTATTTCAAGCAGAGCAGCTGTCAGTTAATGGCAAAAAAAAAAGTGCTTCAGAAACAAAGTGGCTAGGATAAATGAAATTCCTGACATCTCAGCTGTTTAAATTGGAAGCTTCTACCAAAATAAAGAAACAAAAACTTGTTCTCGAAGTGAAACAGACTTGTAAAAGTGTTGTTTTGATAAAATATTTTCAGTGAGAGACTGCGACCTAGAAGTCCAGAGAAGAGTGATGAGTCAGATACAGAGATACCAGTCATACCTGATCTTGAAGAGGAAGAAAAAGATGATCTCACTCAGAAAATTGCCTATGCTCCTAAGTATGTACTACTGTCACAATTAATGAGACCCAACAATTCAGTTATCATTATTCTTGTCATTTTCTTTTTTATGTTTACATTTATGGCATCAGGTCGAATTACATCAACTTAAAGAATATGATAATAAAAAAAAGATTGTAAACTCAAAAAAAGAGGAACATTGCACACAAGTATGTCTCATACATTAAATAGACTCATATTTTCTCATATCATGCTGTTCAAAAGGCACATCTTTTTGCATTTTCTCTAGACACATTAGTTCATACAGCTACCTACATGTAGTGCACAAGAAGTGTAAACTTGCCAGTCTATTTAAGACTACGCAGTTTTAAGTTTTCAGAAATCTACAAAATACGAGCCGCCTCATTTGAAATCTGCATAGGCGAAAACAAAGACGCAGATCAGCTTCGCGGTTACCGCAGATCAGCTTCGCGGTAACCGCGAAGCTGATCAGCCCCTTTGTTTTCACTACTCGGATAGTACAGTTCCTCTTCTTCTTAAATCTGAAATTTCAAGCTTCTAACTCTTTTCTGTGCTTGTACAGGCCGGTTTGTGTCGGACCTGTTCGGAAACCACATTGTTGGTTTTCCCACGAGGTGGCTCATATGATCCTTTTTGCTTTCAGTGTGGCAGTGAACAGAGTAGCAACATACAGGGAATTAGACAATGATTTACTCAAACAGGCAGCTTTTCTTACATTAGTAAGTATATGTTTCGTGTGAATGCATGCTTTAGTATGTGAGAAAAGCCAAACATTATAAGGAAAGGAAAATTTTAGTTATGGGCATCATGATCCTAACTTATAGAGACAAAGGTTTAGATAAGCTGTATAGACCAGGGCCCAGAATTACAATGTTCCCTCAAAATTAAGGTCTACCTTTGTTAAGGTGGCAAATTTTAACCCGTTATTTTAACGCTATAATCAATAACTGCTTTTACGAAAATATACATATGTTTCAAATAAAATGTCCTTTACATGATAAAATCGGTAAGTTTGATGTCAGCGTGTTTTATATGCATCTTTTGGAATGCTGAAAATCGCCACCTTAACTAAGGTCTTCCTTAACTTGAGGGGACTATTGTTATTTTGGGTCCAGATAAGATTTCTCCATGATTATGTTTTGAAAGCCTCTACCAAATATTTCTTTATTCTAAAGAATCACACCCTGGTAGAAAAGCTTAGTTTGAATTTCGGAGAGGTCTCTGCAAAGATATATTTGACTTTGTGAAAGGAGTTGCATAGTTTTAGCACTAGCAGGTGCAGGAGCCTACCCATTAAAGTACAGGATTATGTATTTGAGAAACAAAGATTTAGAAATATTGGATGTATTTTTAGTTTCATTCAATTACCAAGCATGTTCATCTTTACAAATTTTAGCATGATTGAGATTTGAATTTTTTTGTACTCAACTACATCTCATGTTGTAGAATTTAACTGGCCACTTTCTTTACAGGATAATGAGATTGACTTGAAGCTCTTGACAAAATCCCTGTCTACAGAGGCTGATCTTATAGAGGTAGGTTTTAGATGACCTGTTTCATGATAACTTGAGCTGCCTAGTAAAAAGAACAAGTCTTTAGAAGATCCCTCAGGGTCTAAGACAAATCAAGTTACACAATCACTTACAAAGCCTTCATGCTTGAAATTTTTAATGAAGTACACATAGAGAGAAAGAACCATGTTGCTGGTTTGCTTCATGGACTATCATGGCTATAAAGCCAAATAGGAGTTTCACTATAAAAAAGTTTCAATACATCTCATCTCATCAGGAAAACATGTCCGTGAAATGTATACCCCCTTGAATCCCACTTTTATATAGAAAAACTGGGGTTTGCAGGGGTATACCTATTTTTCTTATTTTTGCTCCAAAACATAGATTGTGGATACTCATTAGAACCACCTAACCGAGGTGGTTCTACAAAAAAATGTTAACACCATGTGTGCGTCATTTTATGTTGCATGTTCATTGTTTTTTCTTGATTTGAGTTTTATCAAAATAGTTGTTTTGTAGGAGGATCGGCCATGGGATTGGGACAGATTATTTACTGAGGTGACATCAGAACTACTCACACAAATGGAGAAAAATGAACAAACAGAACCCAATGAACAATCTACCATGTCACAGATATAGGAGTGCAATGCATTTCAAACAGTGGTGTTGACTATGAACTAAAGGATACTAGGCTGTACATGCATTGAGAATAGTTGTTAAGTCTATAAAAAGGCAGTTTAGTACAATTATAATGTCTACATGTACAATTACTGAGATTCAGATCACTAAAGTAAATCAATGTTAATTTTTAAGGCCATTATGAAACAAAGAGAAACCCTTTAAGAGTATATCCTTCTGGCCCAGAGGTTATAAACTTTTTTCATGCTCAACTCAGCTGAGACTAAAATTTATCCTGCTCATAAATGTTAAAATGCCAACAATTGTGGCATTTTAACATTTATTAGCAGGATAAATTACATGCTGTGGAGCTCTAAACCTTCCATTTCAATATATTTGGGCTATTTCAGTATTTATGAGGATTTGAAATTTCAAGCTCAGCTCAGATGAGCATGAAAAAAGTTTTATAACCTCGGGGCCTGGGTTCATAAATTCACATTCCGTCCTATCTTTCTTTTCTATTTTGTAATTTATTTATTTGCTGTACAAAGTTATATAAAATGTTTGTAAAAGGTTGCCTTTTAACTTCCTTTAAAACCTGTTAGTGATTGAATAATTCCTAGTTACAGCCACATTTCTGCTGGGAGCATGTATGATTACAATTCAGTTCCAGCAAAAGCACTGATCAGCATGTGCATTCTACAGCTGTTACAGCAGTCAAGAATTGGTGGTTTCAAACTCAAATAATTGAATAAAGAGAGAAGGGACCAAAGATCCCTATCTTGAGGTTGTAGAAGCCTTTGATCAAACACACAAACCTGTCTTAAGACATGTTCACTGGTTTGCCTCTCTCATTTGAACACCTGAAACACTGCCTGAAACATTTGAGCCACCCCATGGGAAAACCAACAATCTGCATAGGCGAAAACAAAGGCGCAGATCAGCTTCGTGGTAACCGCGAAGCTGATCAGCGCCTTTGTTTTCGCTACTCGGATAGTACAATTCCTCTTCTACTTAAATCCGAAATTTCAAGCTTCTAGCTCTTTTCTGTGCTTGTACAGGCCGGTGTCCCAGTTTATCTTACCCCCTGGACAGCTTACCCCCCGGGGGGTAAGCTGACCGCGGTTGGCTTACCCCCGGGGGGGTAAGCTGTCCCGGGAAATCTTGCCCCCACCCTGGATATCTTCACCCCCGGGGGGCAAGCTGTCCAGGCCGGTTTATCTTGCCCCCCACCCAGTTTCAAGTATTGGTTGTGATTTTTATACACATTTTTTTAACTATCCAAAATGAAAATGTTGGATTAAGATCACAAGACAAGTCCTAAAAAGTTGTTTTCAGAGTGGCAAAAGTGGAAACTTATTTGTGAGCTAGGTTTTTTTTATGTTGATTTTTTTTCCTTCACCATCATTTGAACCACCTTGATATAAAATAAAAGTGGATTTAAAATCACAAGACGAGTCCTATAAACTTTTTTCATATGTCGGAAAAGAAGAAACTACATTGTAATGTCAGAAAAATAGAAAAAATTTGGTACCTGGGTGGGGGGCAACCTGTCCAGGGCGGTTTATCTCGCCCCCCACCCAGGTTTTTTGATGTTAATTTTTTTTTTCGTCACCATCATTTGAACCACCTTGATATAAAATAAAAGTGGATTTAAATCACAAGACGAGTCCTATAAACTTTCTTTCAATGTCGGAAAAGAAGAAACTACATGTAATTGGTACAAGGGTGGGGGGTAACCTGTCCAGGGCGGTTTATCTTGCCCCCCACCTAGGTTTTTGATGTTGATTTTCTTTTCTTCACCATCATTTGAACAACCTTAATATAAAATAATATTGGATTTAAATCACAAGATAAGCCCTGTAAACTTGTTTTCAATGTCGGAAAAGAAGAAACTAATTGGTACATGGGTGGGGGGTAAGCTGTCCAGGGCGGTTTGAACTGACCCCCACCCAGGTTTTTGATGTTGATATTTTTTTCTTCACCATCACTTGAACAACCTTTCATATAAAAAAGTATTGGCTTTATACTCACAAGACAAGCCCTGTAAACTTGTTTTCAATGTCAGAAAAATAGAAAAAATTTGGTACCTGGGTGGGGGGCAACCTGTCCAGGGCGGTTTATCTCGCCCCCCACCCAGGTTTTTTGATGTTGATTTTCTTTTCTTCACCATCATTTGAACAACCTTAATATAAAATAATATTGGATTTAAATCACAAGATAAGCCTTATAAACTTGTTTTCAGTGTCAGAAAAGAAGAAACTTATTGGTACAGGGGTGGGGGGTAACCTGTCCAGGGCGGTTTGAACTACCCCCACCCAGGTTTTTGATGTTATATTTTTTTCTTCACCATCACTTGAACAACCTTAATATAAGAAAGTATTGGTTATATACTCACAAGACAAGCCCTATAAACTTGTTTTCAATGTCGGAAAAGAAGAAACTAATTGGTACATGGGTGGGGGGTAACCTGTCTAGGGCGGTTTATCTCGCCCCCCACCCAGGTTTATGATGTTGATTTTTTTTCTTCACCATCATTTGTACAACCTAAATATAAAATAAAAATGGATTTAAAGTCACAAGACAAGTCCTATAAACTTGTTTTCAATGTCGGAAAAATAGAAAAAATTTGGTACCTGGGTGGGGGGCAACCTGTCCAGGGCGGTTTATCTCGCCCCCCACCCAGGTTTTTTGATGCTGATTTTTTTTTCGTCACCATCATTTGAACCACCTTGATATAAAGTCAAAGTGGATTGAAAATCACAAGACGAGTCCTATAAACTTTTTTCAGTGTCGGAAAAGAAGAAACTAGATGTAATTGGTACATTTGCTTTCTATAAAAACTGACGTTTGGGTAAATTTCTCCAAAATGCTGAAACTAATCGATTTGAGGCAGGGTGCACCTTTAATGATTATCTAATACATAACTAATCTTTATTTTTAATATTTTTTTTTATTTAGAGACTAAAAAGTTTCTTTTGAAAAATGCCGATTTTTATGAGACATCCTGGCCGTAATGAACATGGGAGAAACTTAATTTATGTAATAGCCTGGGACTGCTGTCTGTGCTATAATACCCTCTATGTTTTGTCAGTCTGCATATACATCTAAATGCACATGGGACCTAGGCGGGGGGCAAGATAAACCACCCTGGACAGCTTCAACCCCGCCTGCTTAACTGAGGGTATAGAATGGAAAGACGAGGAAAATGTCTTGATAATAAAATGGATTGCAGTTAAAACTGATAAAGCTTCTTAAGTATTAATTTGAGACAGTTGTAATAAGCCTACAAAAATTTTATCATCCAATACCTAGGCGGGGGGCGAGATAAACCGCCCTGGACAGCTTCACCCCCACCTGAGAAAGTGAAGGTAGGAACTGAATGAGGAGGAAAAGAGATATGTATTCAAACTAAATGCACTTCTAACTGATAATTCTTCCTACTGCATTAATTTTTAATCAGTGTAATAAGCCTAGAAAATGTTATCATCCAATACATAGGCGGGGGGCAAGATAAACCGCCCTGGACAGCTTCACCCCCGCCTATGTAACTGAGGGTATAAAACTGAATGACGAGAAAAGGGCTTTTTAATCAAATAAATTGCATTTCTTAAATGGTAGACCTTCTTATGATATTAATTTTGAAACAGTGTAACATGCTTTGAAAAATTGATCCTCCAATACCTAGGCGGGGGGCGAGTTAAACCGCCCTGGACAGCTTCACCCCCACCTGAGAAAGTGAAGATAGGAACTGAATGAGGAGGAAAAGAGATATGTATTCAAACTAAATGCACTTCTAACTGATAATTCTTCCTACTGCATTAATTTTTAATCAGTGAAATAAGCCTAGAAAATTTTATCATCCAATACCTAGGCGGGGGGCGAGTTAAACCGCCCTGGACAGCTTCACCCCCACCTGAGAAAGTGAAGATAGGAACTGAATGAGGAGGAAAAGAGATATGTATTCAAAATAAATGCACTTCTAACTGATAATTCTTCCTACTGCATTAATTTTTAAACAGTGTAATAAGCCTAGAAAATTTAATCATCCAATACATAGGCGGGGGGCAAGATAAACCGCCCTGGACAGCTTCACCCCCGCCTATGTAACTGAGGGTATAAAACTGAATGACAAGGAAAAGGGCTTTTTTATCAAATAAATTTCATTTCTAAAAGGGAGACCTTCTTATGATATTAATTTTGAAACAGTGTAACATGCTTTGAAAAATTGATCCTCCAATACCTAGGCGGGGGGCAAGATAAACCGCCCTGGACAGCTTCACCCCCGCCTGCATAACTGAGGGTATAGAATGGAAAGACGAGGAAAATGTCTTGATAATAAAATGGATTGCAGTTAAAACTGATAAAGCTTCTTAAGTATTAATTTGAGACAGTTGTAATAAGCCTAGAAAATTTCATCCTCCAATACCTAGGTGGGGGCGAGATAAACCGCCCTGGACAGCTTCACCCCCACCTGAGAAAGTGAAGATAGGAACTGAATGAGGAGGAAAAGAGATATGTATTCAAACTAAATGCACTTCTAACTGATAATTCTTCCTACTGCATTAATTTTTAATCAGTGTAATAAGCCTAGAAAATTTTATCATCCAATACATAGGCGGGGGGCATGATAAACCGCCCTGGACAGCTTCACCCCCGCCTATGTAACTGAGGGTATAAAACTGAATGACGAGGAAAATTGGCTTTTTAATCAAGTAAATTGCATTTCTAAAAGGGAGACCTTCTTATGGTATTAATTTTGAAACAGTGTAACATGCTTTGAAAAATTGATCCTCCAATACCTAGGCGGGGGGGCAAGATAAACCGCCCTGGACAGCTTCACCCCCGCCTGCATAACTGAGGGTATAGAATGGAAAGACAAGGAAAATGTCTTGATAATAAAATGGATTGCAGTTAAAACTGATAAAGCTTCTTAAGTATTAATTTGAGACAGTTGTAATAAGCCTAGAAAATTTCATCCTCCAATACCTAGGTGGGGGGCGAGATAAACCGCCCTAGACAGCTTCACCCCCACCTGAGAAAGTGAAGGTAGGAACTGAATGAGGAGGAAAAGAGATATGTATTCAAACTAAATGCACTTCTAACTGATAATTCTTCCTACTGCATTAATTTTTAAACAGTGTAATAAGCCTAGAAAATTTTATCATCCAATACATAGGCGGGGGGCAAGATAAACCGCCCTGGACAGCTTCACCCCCACCTATGTAACTGAGGGTATAAAACTGAATGACGAGGAAAAGGGCTTTTTAATCAAATAAATTGCATTTCTTAAAGGGAGACCTTCTTATGGTATTAATTTTGAAACAGTGTAACATGCTTTGAAAAATTGATCCTCCAATACCTGGGCGGGGGGCAAGATAAACCGCCCTGGACAGCTTCACCCCCACCTGTAAAACTGAGGGTATAGAATGGAAAGACGAGGAAAATGTCTTGATAATAAAATGGATTGCAGTTAAAACTGATAAAGCTTCTTAAGTATTAATTGGAAACAGAAGTAATAAGCCTAGAAAATTTTATCATCCAATACATAGGCGGGGGGCGAGATAAACCGCCCTGGACATCTTCACCCCCGCCTATGTAACTGAGGGTATAAAACTGAATGATAAGGAAAAGAGCTTTTTAATCAAATAAATTGCATTTCTAAAAGGTAGGTCTTCTTATGGTATTAATTTTGAAACAGTGTAATAAGCTTAGAAAAATTGATCCGCCAAAACCTAGGCGGGGGGCAAGATAAACCGCCCTGGACAGCTTCACCCCCACCTAGGTAAATAAAAAAATTTACAAAAAAAAAAAAAAAGGGCGGATTACACAACATGTCACTAAATAATGGTAAAAGGACATGATATTATTTCATTGGTGCAGGAAAATAAACATATATATTCTAAAAACACTTTCTTTCCGAGTGGGTGGGGGGCAAGATAAACTGGCCTGGACAGCTTACCCTCCGGGGGTGAAGATAATCAGGGTGGGGGGGTAAGATTTCCCGGGAAATTTTGCCCCCCGGGGGGCAAGCTGTCCAGGGGGGCAAGATAAACTGTTACACCGGTTTGTGTCGGACCTGTTCGGAAACCACATTGTTGGTTTTCCCACGAGGCGGCTCATTTCTAATATGGGATCATTGATCAACTGTTTAAAGGGAGGTACATGTTTGAAAGACAGGTATGATTTCTTGATTGACATTGTGTCTGATTTTTAGCGTGGTGGACATGCAATCCATCAGTTTTCTTGAAACATCATTTGAGCCGCCTTGTGGGAAAACCAACAATGTGGTTTCCGAACAGGTCCGACATAAACCGGCCTGTACAGCTACAGAAGATGGCTAGAGACTGGAAATTTTGGATTTAGAAACTAGAGGAATTGTACTATCCGATTAGCGAAAACAAAGGCGCTGATCAGCTTCGCGGTGTAACCGCGAAGCTGATCTGCGTCTTTGTTTTCGCATAGGCAGATTGTTGGTTTTCCCATGAGGCGGCTCATTTTTAAGATCATTTAATATGTAGATTTGGGCAACTGAAAAGAAACTTACTGGGATTAAAACAAGACAAACCATTGTTGAAGAGATGATTTTATATGAACAAATACATGTATAAGATTCCATAAACATTAATGATATTAACAATATTTGGCTATAAAATTTAAAAACATTCAACACACAAAAATAATTAGGAATCATTAAGGAATTTTTGGCAGTGCCTGTTTGGTTGTCCCATTTGAACTGACTACTGCTGCATGTTTGAAAATGAGTGCAAGAACTTATGCTATTTTTTGTTCTTATTCATAAAAAAGCTTTTCTTCTATGCTTCTAGCATCTCCGTAATAATTCAGAAACAGATAATTCGCAAAATGTTCCAAATTTAAGGTAGACTTTTCTACTTGATTTCAAAAGCGAAAACACATATTACAGAATGTCAGAATAGTTACCACTTGTAGAATCGGGTATTACACTTTCTCCAGCAATTTTGGCCAACATAAAAATGCTTTACAGTGTAGAATATAACCAGCAATAAAATATAACATGCACAGAACTATAGTTACACAGTAATCACAAACTCAAGTTTTTTAGGGAGTACACTTGTGAAGGGTTTGTGCTAATACTCAATGGTGACAATATCAGTGGCATACATTTTGAATATTTGAGCCGTGTCATGAGAAAACCAACAATCTGCATATGCGAAAACAAAGACACAGATCAGCTTCGCGGTAACCATGAAGCTGATCATGCCTTTTGTTTTCGCTACAAATAGTATACTTCCTCTTCTTTCTAATTCCAAAATTTCAAGCCTCTAGCCATCTTCTGTGACTGCACAGGCTGATTGGTGTCAGACCTGTTCAAAAACCACATTGTTGGTTTTCCCACAAGGCGGCTCATTTTATATCAAACTTGATGGCACTTGTTACAGCCTGGTTTAGTCGAAAGTAGCATTATTAAATTGCAATCATAATTTTAGAAATATTAACATCTTACAGCAACCATGTGACTGACAAAACCGAAAACCTAACACATTCTTAAAGAGTAAAAATATTACACTAAATCATAGTAGAGGCTCACTGTCTATTTCTATCTACTTCTAGTTAATGTTTCTTGCCACCTAGGTGATAAACAACACATAGATGGGCTCATAGACGAAAATGAGCTTCTATCACAAAAGCATGAATGAAATAATAAGACATGGTGTTTTCCTTTTAAACAATCACATCCATGATGTATTCAAAATCACATACTTGCTTAGAAGCATCCATACAGAAAGCACATGTACATAAAGTTAATGTAGTTAGCATAAATACTTTCATTCAACTTGACCAAAGTCTTTAAATGAGCCACCTCATGGGAAAACAAACAATCTGCATAGGCGAAAACAAAGACGCAGATCAGCTTCGCGGTGACTGCGAAGCTGATCAGCGCCTTTGTTTTCGCTACTAGGGTAGTACAATTCCTCTTCTACTTAAATCCGAAATTTCAAGCTTCTAGCTCTTTTCTGTAGCTGTACAGGCCAGTTTGTGTCGGACCTGTTCGGAAACCACAATGTTGGTTTTCCCACGAGGCGGCTCAAATGATGGACAGATCAAAATAGAATATTTTCAAACAAACACGTAGAAAATATAATGTTTCTAATTTTCTATACTCATGGCTAAACCACAAACAGAAAATACAATCCCGCATCTAGAAAACTGCTGTGGCCAAGCATTTTCATTTCTAAAAAGGTATTAAAATACAGATTGAGTGAATACTGTATTTATGAATACTGAAAAGAATTTTATTGAAAGCCATTCTGCTTTTAAAATAAACTTAACATATCACAAAACTGGAGAATTCATGGTGCATAATTTGATAATGTAAGAATGTCTTTATACCTTTTTTTTTCCATGGAAATGTTGGTGCTCTTTAGAAGTTCCTTACTTAGATATCTCTAATGAACACTCGCAACTTTGAATGAAAATTGACAGATTCTCTTTCATTTATGTCAGTTTGCACCTTATCCATTCCATCACTTACTATTGATATTTTTATTAAAGGTCCGGATCATTCTTCAGACTTGTCCTTGAGAAAAGGTGTCATTCAGCTTCTCAAATATAGGGATAGGCGGAACCAAAGTCTTGAAGGGCTGAAATTAAAAATGAAACAGATTGTTAATATTAAAAGTACAGGGTAGTAAATTTTTCAACCAGATCAAAGCTTAAGAAGCATGAGCATGCAGTGCTAATAATTTCGAAATTCGATTTCTGCTGACAATTCACTACAAAGATGAGACGAGACTCAGGCTAAGCACTTTTTGTCTATTATCAAGTGTCCTAAAAAGTCGAGGAGTATTATTTATTTGTATTTTATTCTGCTGTATTTGAAAAGATAGAGCAAAACAAATACTCAAGTATATATGAAAAAATAAATATGAATAATAAAATTGTACCAATATTTGATTTCACAACACATGTTTAGTAATCTACTTTGCATTTGATGATTTAATGCATGCAGCTCTATTAATGTCGTAATAGTAATTTGATTATGATGTTACATAAACAACAGTAGAGTACAAAAGAGCCTCATCACGGAAACCTGTCTTTTGGCAACAACTTACAGCAAAATTTGCTGGTTGGTAATCATTTGAGCCTCCTCATGAGAAAACCAACAATCTGCATATGCGAAAACAAAGACGCAGATCAGCTTCCCCGTAACCGCAAAGCTGATCAGCGCCTTTGTTTTCGCTACACGGACAGTACACTTCCTCTTCTTTCCAAGCTTCTAGCCTGCTTCTGTGATTGTACAGCCTGATTTGTGTCAGACCTGTCCGGAAACCACATTATTGGTTTTCCCACGAGGCAGCTCATTTTGTGCCTTTGTTTTCGGGATATACATTGTACATCCTACAACATCCAACACTTTAAAAAGACTTGATCAGAATCTACAAAAACAGGTTTTCCATGATGGGACTCATAAAGGTACAATGTTGATAGTAACAACAACATTAAACCTGGTTCGGAATAGCCCCTTGTCAGCATATACATCTACAATGTTCAAAGTTAGGCTCTATATGTATAATGCGACATTACATTAAAATTTTCAAGGCATCTACAGAGACAATGGAACCCTTTTTTCTGAGTAGGAAGACCCATTTATTTGGATGAACAAATGTGATACCTCTGCCAATGTGTCATAATAATGTGCTTTCAAAAGGTGTTATGTATATTTCAAATGTGATACCAAAAAGACCCCAGAGTGTTGCTAGCTTACACTAGAAATAAGTGTTTGTAAAATACTATGCCCCCAACTGTATGCTTGCCACTAACCTGACACTTTCATTATTTTTGAAAATCATGTAAGCAAACAGAGTTGACCTGGGCACAAATAGCAAACTTGAGGACTAACAGTGATAACAGATGCACACTTGAATCCGAAAGTGGTAAAATTGATAAAATTTCAAAATTCCGTAATTTTGTCAAAATTTAACAAAAAGTTCTCAAAAGTTAATCAGGTGATCTACTCATTGGCCCCAATCAGCATACCAAATATGAAAGCACTAGCTCAAATACTTTTTTGAGATATCTTGCACACAAGATTTTCAAGATTTTTTTTTCAAAGGGAGATAATTCAGAAAGGGGGCATAACTCAGAAAAGAAAAAAATACGGGTCATCTTTTTTTCCATGAGGAAAATATATATGAAATTTCAAGACACTAGCATCCACTGTTTAAAAGTTTCAAATTTCATCCGAAAGTGGTAAAATTGATAAATTTTCAAAATTCCGTAATTTTGTCAAAATTTGACAAAAAGTTCTCAAAAGTTAATCAGGTAATCTACTCCTTGGCCCCAATCAGCATACCGAATATGAAAGCACTAGCTCAAATACTTTTTGAGATATCTTGCACACAAGATTTTCAAGATTTTTTTTCAAAGGGAGATAATTCAGAAAGGGGGTATAACTCAGAAAAGAAAAAAAATATGGGACATCTTTTTTTTTTTATGAGGAATCCATATATGAAATTTCAAGACAATAGCATCCACTGTTAAATAGTTTCAAATTTCATCTGAAAGTGGTGAAATTGATAAATTTTCAAAATTCCGTAATTTTGTCAAAATTTGACAAAAAGTTCTCAAAAGTTAATCAGGTGATCTACTCCTTTGCCCCAATCAGCATACCAAATATGAAAGCACTAGCTCAAATACTTTTTGAGATATCTTGCACACAAGATTTTCAAGATTTTTTTTCAAAGGGAGATAATTCAGAAAGGGGGCATAACTCAGAAAAGAAAAAAAATACGGGTCATCTTTTTTTTTTCATGAGGAATCCATATATGAAATTTCAAGACACTAGCATCCACCGTTTAAAAGTTAAGAAAAAAGTGGTGCGGACACACGGACAAGCCCAAAGCAATATGCCCTACCAACTTTTTCAAAGTTGGGGGCATAAATACAGAAAAGAATCATAGCCATGAGAACTGATTCTAAGAACATAGTGCACGGGCAAACCTCTCCATGAATCATTTCACCAAAACATACTTTTTATGTGTATATCATTAAAAATGTAGAAATAATCATATCAACCGAATCAATACAAATTCTGTATGGCCAGTTACCAAGGCTGTGCATGGGGTGAAATGAATTACCATTTATTTAACAGCTTTCTGCAAAAAGTGAAGCATTAAATCATTTTTCAGGAAATGGCTAAAAATGTTCTACTGCCAAATTTAAAATTCACCGAATGCTGCATAAGCAAGCATGTAGCTATTTTTAAGTGCATTATGAACAGCTTTTGAAAAGCCTTGTCATGCACTTTAAAACAATTACATTTTAAATTTTACTCAAGAGAGATGTCTCATTGTTTTTCTTTGTTTGTAACTTAGCCTTATGAGTAGGACAAGACTGATAAGAGAAATAGAAACATTTATCATTCTTGACTCCATATTGCCTAAAAGAAATGCAAGCACACGCTTACCTGGTTGGTCACATGTCTGTCTAAGGTCTCATGTCTGAAGAATTTTGTGCCATAAGGAAGATGTCCAAACTGAGACGTTGTGTGGAGTAGGGGAGTGTACCTGTGCTCTCTTCTAGTAAATGGTACAAAGCTGTAATTGTAGGCAATGAAGGAATTTAGTTTTCAGCAATAAAGACATCTTTCATACCATCTTAGACATGGCTTAAAAATTTGTTCTGATCAAACATAAATGAGCCGCGACGCAAGAAAACTAATCTTCGGGGGTTTCTGCCCATGTCTGACACAAACCAGCCTGTACTGTCTCAGAAAAAGGCTAGAAACTTGAAATTTCGAATTTAACAAGAGGAGAGATTGTAGCGAAATCAATGCTCAGCTGCACAGCTGATGAGCGTCTTTGTTTTCGCATAGGCAAAATTCCAGTTTTCTTATGACGTGGCTCAAATCTATCTGTAAATTCAAACAAGGGTAACTAAACCATATTTAGACTGATACACTGCTATGTCAGTTTTATTGCGTCCTTGCTCCACTGAGACCCTAATGTTGAAAAGCATGTGATGGTAAATTGGTAACACCCCAGCTTAAACGATTGAGAAATATATTTGAGCCACGTCATGAGAAAACCAGATTTTTGCCTATGCGAAAACAAAGGCGCAGATCAGCTTCGCAGTAACTGCGAAGCTGATCAGCACCTTTGTTTTCACTACTCAGATAGTATAATTCCTATACTTCCTAAATACAAAATTTCCAGCTTCTAGCCATCTTTCGTGGCTGCACAGACCGTTTTGTGTTAGACCTGGTCGGAAATCCCCAAGACCGGTCTTCTCCCGTCACGGCTCATTTTCTTTTTCACATTTTACACATAAATGACAATTGTTTAAACTTACATATCATCATTGAGCCTGGTGACCCATTCCTCCGCCTTGAGTTTTTCTCTAGCCTCCTCCAATGAGGTGTATGATGTAGCTACCCGCAGTGTGGGCTGGAACTGTTTGTACCTCTGTTTCTGTACATCCTCGGGCTCGCGGAATGGACCCTACAAAATAAATAGACATTATGGGTGCTTTACCAGGGCTTTAGGGAGCTGAGGAGAAGAGTGATTATCTTTAGGAAAACTGGGGAGCACAAGAAAATATTTTAAAGAGAGCTGGGGAGCAAGCAAATGGGGTTTTTGGGAGCAAGGAGCTGAGGAAAATATTTTTGGTTGGAAAGTAATTTTGTTTTCAGGGAGCTCATAATTCCTCTTTAAAGATAAGGTGATTTCAATAGCAAGAACTTGTAATTCCTGATACAACTAGAATTGTCAGATAATCTGACTATAGCCCCGCTTCTGAGCTTTTTTCCAGTGTGAGAAAAACAATGACGGGTAAAACCCCAAGCTAGATCTTTTCAATGTTGATGTGCATACAAAATTTGGTCAGACTCTGTCAATTCGTTCTCAAGATATTGAGTGGAAACGAAATTCTGATGTAAATCAAGGGTTGTAAAAAATTTTGCAAAAAATGACAGGTAACAATTCCAAGCTAGATCTCATCAATGTTGAAGTGTATACAAAATTTGGTCAGATTCTGTGAATTTATTCTCAAGATATTGAGTGGAAACTTAATTCTGATGTAAATCAAGGACTGTAACTCCGTCAAAATTTTGCGAAAACAACGGGTAACAGTCCCAAGCTAGCTCTTGTCAATGTTGATGTGCATACAAAATTTGGTCAGATTCTGTCAATTCGTTCTGAAGATAATGAGCGGAAACAAAAATCTGACCTAAATCAAACTACTGTAAATTTGGAAATTTTCTCGGAAATTTTCGCGTGACTTTCATTTCGCGAATTTTCTATTTCCAAATTATTAGCGAGTTCTTGAATTTGCGAGTGAGTGTCCATGTATTCTATAAAGTTTATTGTGACTCTTTATTAGTGAGAACTTTGAATTCGCCAGGCAACCAATTCGCGAATATTAGCGAAAATTAAGTTCTCGCGAATATTTCCAGACCTACAGTATGTCAAAATTATGCATAAAATGACAGGCAACAATCCCAAGCTAGGTCCTGTCAATGTTGATGTGCATACAAAATTTGGTCAGATTCTGTCGAATTGTTCTCAGGATATTGAGCGGAAACAAAATTTTGACATAAATCAAGAGCCATAACTCCGTCAAAATTTTGCAAAAAACAATGGGTAACAATCCCAAGCTAGGTCTTGTCAATGTTGATGTACATACAAAATTTGGTCAGATTCTGTCAATTCGTTCTCAAGATATTTTAAAAGCGGAAACGAAATTCTGATGTAAATCAAGGGCCATAACTCCGTCAAAATTTTGCAAAAAATGGCCAGTAACAATCCCAAGCTAGGTCTTGTCAATGTTGATGTGTATACAAAGTTTAGTCTGATTCTGTCAAGCAATTCTCAAGATATTGAACAGAAAAGAAATGTTTATGGAATAACGGATTTATGGAAATACAGAATAACGGAAGGACAGAGAGAATCCAGTCTAGCACCACTTTTCTAAAGCGGGGCTATAATAAAGTTGTAAATATTAATAGCCCAAATAATTCTTAAAGTTATTGCTTCAAGCAGGTTTGAAAGAGTTTATCTTTGCAACAATTTAAAACAGCAGTCACACAGTAGCATATAAGTGAAACGCGCGCCGGGCGTGTTGAAAAAATAGCAAAATTCCAGATACTCGATACAAGTGCATTGGGTACGCTTGGTGTACGTCCGGCGCTCATCGCTGTAAGTCCCTTAAAGTCTCTGCGCGTTTTGCACGCCTTTGGGCTCAAAAAATTTTTAAACATGCTTAAAAATTTTATAAAAGCTCGGCGTGTCTCGAGCCTGTGACTTATACATCCCGAATAAGTTCCACGCGCACTACAGGCGCGTTGAATATGCTCTGAATGCGTTTGGCGCGCGTTTGAAGCACGCCAATGTACGTTTCACGCGCATTCCGATTTTATTAGATGTTGCTTCAGTAGCGTGCCCCAAGCGTGTGTGAAACGCGCGTTGAACGTTCGATGTGCGCCAGTAGCGCATGCTTAGCGTGTCTGGGACGTATCACAACCTTACTCCAAAACTTTGAGATTTTTTATAAGTCCGGCACTCGCCTCAGTCATGCGCTAATGTGTGACTGCTAAAGCAAGTTAAAGGAACAAATTAAATTTTATACGTCCAAAGTATTCAGCGTGTTGAGATTTTTCATACGCCCGGCGCGCGTTTGGGTTATACGCTACTGTGTGACTTCTGTTTAAAGTCATGCCATTTCAGACACTATAGGAATCAGATTCTGTGACTGTACAGTCCAGTTTGTGCCGGACCTGGTCGGAAACCCCGAAGACAGACCAGTTTTCTCGCGTCGCAGCTAAAAATACCACGGTCTATTACCTGTGGTTTTTGTTGAAGTGGAGGTAAGGTCTGTGGTCTCGGCAGTTCATGACCATAGCTGTGCCATGTTGGGTCATAGGGGTTGTCCTTTGTGGCCCTCTTCTTGTGTTTCAAAGGTTTTACACTCTTAAGATGATACTCCATCTCTGTAGGGTACCTGGACATCAGAATATGCTTATACAGAAGGGCATATGTTTTCTTTTAATCTACAGGGCCCAGTTGTTCAAAACTTTGTTAGCTTAACGTCATCTAGTTAAGTAAATGCCGACTACATCAGCAAATACACTGTTATTTTTTGTTGATCAGTCTTCGTGAAATCTTTTTTCACATGCAGCACAGCTGTCTGGCAGACTGTAATTTTTTGCAGGACACAACCCAATTTTGCAGGACAGTTCGATACAATGTCATTGTAATTTTGGTATTTTTGCCGGACATTTGTCTGACAGAATAGAATATTTTGTAAGACAGAATAAAATTTGACTGACAGACTGGCTCTTTTCCTGAAGACTTAACAAAATGTGGGAATCCTTTGCATGGCAAAGGATTCTCACATTTGTTCAACAAAAAATAACAGTGCATTTGTAATACTGCCATTTGAAATTTCAACAAATTGTTAACTAATGACATCATAAATTTTGAACAACAGGGCCCAGATGAAGAAGAAATGTTACCGTGATCAAGTCACAAGAATATAGCAAGTTTTAGATGTCCAAACAGAAATGCACAGAACCAAGGTACCACAACCAAGGTTTTTCACTTTGTTTTTAACCTTTAGAACCTTTGAAAGAAATAATTTGCAAAAAAAAAAGTCACTCTAAAACAGCTCATATATCAAAAAAATCTATTTCACCCTCACACGTGAAGCTTGACAAGTACTTACGGTAGGAATGGTGAGTTAAAGACCCCAGGTATAACCTCAGTACTGATAAGATGGTGATATTTTCTGGCTAACTGTTCATTTCTCTTCTTATCCTCTGCCTCCTGCTGTCTTCGTCGGCTCTGTTCTTGCTGCTCAGCATATTCTGCCAGCTCACTCCTGATTTAACATCATGAAAACATGTCTGTGTAATGTATAACCCCTTATACCCCAATTTTAAATAGAAAAACTGAGGTATGCAGGGGTATACATATTTTTCTTATTTTTGCTCCAAAACATAAATTGTGGGTACTCGTTAGAACTGCCTTATCGAGGCGGTTCTAACGTGTACCCACAATCTATGTTTTGAGCAAAAATAAGAAAAATATCAAAATTTTTCCGCTGAAAATTTTCATTCTTACAACCAAAAAAAATTCTATATTGCATGAGCGCGTTTTCGTAATGATATAGACAAAATTCAGATGTGATACATCTAAGAAGACTAAAGGGAAGATTTCCTTTCTATTCCCATGTAAGCATTAAAGGCAAATATCTGTATGAACAGAATTAAGTCTTGCTCATTCACAAGCAAAACAGTTAAATATGCCCAATTTTTTACAGTGTTTGTAGCAGGACTATGCTGTTTGAAGTTGTTTGCCATTTAACTGGAATAGCACAAGCCCAGACTTAGTACCTGCTTATGCACTTTTGCGCTGAACCGTCATGTAAAAATATAGTTTGCATACATTCAAAAACTTTTCTAATTGCTTGGCCAGTGTTCATTATGAACTCTGTGTTAAACATTCAAGGACTATCCTAATGCCATAGATTAGGAAGATTCCATTGTGGATTTACAGCATTTGTAAATTCAGCTACAACATCAAGCAAACATATCCATGTATTGAAAACCCCCTTGAACCCCACTTTTATGTAGAAAAACTGGGGTCTACAGGGGTATACATGTACCTATTTTTTCTTATTTTTGATCCACAACATTGATTGTGGGTATTCGCTAGAACCGCCTCCGCGAGTCGGTTCTAACATGTACACACAATCAACGTTTTGAGCAAAAATATGAAACATATAAAAAAATTCCGATGAAATTTTCAATTTTTACTGCTGAAAAATATCTCTGTATATTGCATGTGCAAGTTTTCGTAATGATGTCGTCATTATAAATGTACCTGATGATATCATTTTTGATTACAAGTGCCTCCAGATATCTCTTTCTACTGTAATAGTTGAAGACATATTTCCTCACATAGTAACCTCGCCAGATTTTCTGCACCTGCAATATAAAATGAGCCTGTGCATGAGAAAACCAACAATTTGGGTTCCCACCAGGTCCGACACAAACCGGGCTGTACAGTCACATAAGATGGTTAGAGGCTGGAAATTTTGGATTTAGAAAGTAGAGTAATTGTACTATATCCGTGTAGCGAAAACAAAGGCACTGATCAGCTTCGCAGTTAGTGTGAAGCTGATCTGCGCCTTTGTTTTTCGCCTATGCAGAATGTTGGTTTTCCCATGCGGCCGCTCAAATAAAATACATGTAATTTTGCATCATGGGTGCATTATTTGAACATTCCTATGACGGATTTACAAGTATAACCATACTCCTATGGCTAGTAAAACATTTTCAAAATGAAACAATCTGGTTTGAAAAGGTTTTGAGTTTCAGAATTTTACCCTATTTTGATCATACACGTCAGATTATATGACAAAAATCATATGAGAAACACAGGCTTCGGGTCTTCCAACCAGGTCTGACACAAAGTGGCCTGTGCGGTCATAGAAGGAGGCTAGGAGCTTGAAATATAAGATGTAAATAGAAGAGAGATTGTACTGTCTGTGTAGCGAAAACAAAGGCACTGATCAGCTTCGCGGTTGCCGCGAAGCTGGTCTGCGCCTTTGTTTTTGCATATGCAGATTGTTGATTTTCTTATCATAAAATGCCTGGAATCAACTTTCTATTGCATGGGCAATCATAATTTTATTCACATGTTTTGCTGACTTTGTCAGCAGTTTTGTATATTCATAGTGTCTTTAAGTTTACCTTTGTTGCTTGAGCATTGAAGAAATTTAATTTCATAACCAACACACAGTTCTGAAAAAATAAAATATTAAAATTGGTCAAAAACTGTATTGTACAAACAAAACAATTCCTATGCTGAGTATACGGTTGTACACGAATGTAATAGAGTATACGGTTGTAAATATACATAAATTAAACTTATACTCAGACAGACAGACAGACAGACAGACAGGCAGGCAGGCAGGCAGGCAGGCAGGCAGGCAGACAGACAGACAGACAGACAGACAGACATAACTTTATTCACTTAAGCCCCTTATTGGGCATACAAGGATTTACATCAGGATAAGTTCATGAATGGTAACAAGGATGGAACATGTAAAAAGATAGTTATAATTCAGTGGAGTCCTGGACTCATCCGGGGTAATGACACAGGTAACCTTTTCCTGTGACTGATGCTATTACTTCATTTCACATTACACATTTCCCTACTTCAATCAAGATGCTTCATTAAAATCCTCAGAAACACTTAGTACTATTGAAATAATCTCCTCCTAAATACACAATGAAAAAAAAAATTATTGTGTTTGTGAGAAAGTGTTTTTTTTTTTTTTTTTGTTTTTTTTTTATTTTTGCCTATGCGAAAACAAAGGTGCAGATCAACTTTGCAGTAACTGCTACACAGATTGTACAATTTCTTTTCTTCTTGAATTCGAAATTTCAAGTTCTGTGACTGTACAGGCCAGTTTATGCTGGAGCTGGTCGGAACTCCCTAAGACCGGTTTTCTCGCATAGCGACTCATTTGTACCTACCTTAACATATAGTCGGAAAAACTTTCTTCCCAAAAATCCTCGCCATCTTCTCTGTACTTCTGTAGCTGATTTGTTCATGTGACTGAAAAATTAAATGAAACACTAATGTGACTGAAGAATTAAGGTTTCGAACACAAATTATAACTGCATGTACCACTCATCTTCAGATTTGGGCTCATAAGCCTATATGGAAACCCATTATGCAGCCCTGGAAATTTGGATGATAAATGAAACCATTATCAGAAGCAATAGGTCAAATTCATATTCATAGCTTGTAGGACTCACAACTTGATGATTTGACAATTCAGACATTCTAGAAATTTACAGCAATTTTGAGAGAACCTATCAATATGCTAACAAGCCTGAGATCTCTAAAAATCTCTGCATATAGAAATGAGCTGCCGCATAAGAAAAGCAACAATTTGCATATGCTTAAACAAAGACTGATCAGCGCCTTTGTTTTCACTACACGGATAGTACAATCCCTCTTCTTCTTAAATCTGAAATTTCAAGTTTCTAGCATTTTTCTGTGACTGTACAGGTCGGTTTGTGTCGGATCTGGTCAGAATCCAAAATTGTTGGTTTTCTCATGTGGAATCTTAAATGTTTCCTTACTTCATGTAGGTCCTGACTCTTGTCCCCCGAAACCAGGCCTGTACTCGGACAGCAGATACATATTCTCTCTCCCGCTCTGCTTCTGCATCACTGAAAAATTGAACAATAAATGACATTAGTTATTTTCATCATGTACACACATGGTTTGGTTGATTTGGGGTTTAACGTCCCATCAATAGCTATGGTCATATGGAGACAGGACCTCGGTTAATAGTCTCTTCTGACAGAGTGGATTGAATTGAGATATTGAAGAAAACTTCAGTTTATCATAATGCCATCACAAGCCAGTCCGAAAAAATCCAAGTAGAGCATGGACATCTTCTCCTACTACTGCATTATGGTGAGAGCCAGTTGGTAAAATTGTAGTTGCAAAATCTCACTACGCTTTATTACACATATGTTCCATATCTCTTCGTTGCGAGAAGAGATGAAACTAACTGTCAATAATTGCAACTTTTTCAAGATAAATCAAGAAGAATACACTTCACCGATGCCTTACTAACATGTTTATTGTGCTTTTAGAAAAAAAAATCCAACCTATTTTGTACATTTTTAGGGTTTTATTCTCGTTTAAAAATGTCTGGCTGTCATTCTTTCAGTGCACTAAATCGTCAGTATATGTTAGTTACAGTAGGTTTATGCCGAGAATTGACTTACGACCATTTCCATATACGGGCTTATACTTCATACTCCCGGTCCCGAATATCTACACAATGGAAAGGTACAGTGTCACATCTCAACTCAGCTCAACTTACTCAGCTCATCATGCTCAGCACATAGGGACAAAAAGTATGCACATATTTTGGCTGATAGTTCGGGTCTTTCTCGAGGCGAAAACGCAACAAATTCTCAGCTTAGCTTAACTCATCTAGCTCAGCTTACAGCTTATCGTATTTATTCTGTGGACCGTTATATTCCTTATATATTGAAGATACTTATACCATACGGGATGATCAAAGATGTAAGTTGAGTAGGATAAGCATTTAATATAACAAATAGTAGCTGATGTGTAGAACGAACTATTCATGGATACTAAACAATGTAAGTTGAGTTGGATGAGTTATAATAGTTAGCATATTGGTTGGGGAACATAGGATATCATATTTTATAATATGTCTTAATATTTAAGTTAAGTTCGAAGAGTTCAGTAAGTTGAGTAACCTAAGTTGAATGTTAAGTTCGATAAGTAGGGTAAGTTGCATGTTGAGTTCGCTGAGTTGCATAAGTTGAACTATAAGCTCGTTGAGTTCGATAAGTTGAACAGTAAGTTGGATGAGTTGGATAAGTTGCATAAGTTGAACAGTAAGTTCGATGAGTGGATAAGTTATACACTGAGTTCCATGAGTTTGATAAGCTGCATGTTGAGTTAGATGAGTTGGATAAGTCATACGCTGAGTTTGATGAGTTGGATAAGTTGCATGCTGAGTTCGATGACTTGCATAATTTATACGCTGAGTTTGGTAAGCTGCATAAGTTGAACAGTAAGTTCGATGAGTTGGATGAGTTGAATAAGTGATACGAAATGTTCGATGAGTTGTATAAGTTGCATGCTGAGTTGGATGAGTTGCATAAGTTGAATTATATGTTCGTTAAGTTTGATAAGTTGAACAGTAAGTTGGATGAGTTGGATAAGTTGTAAGCTGAGTTGGGTAAGTTGCATAAGTTGAACAGTAAGTTCGATGAGTTCGATAAGTTGAACAGTAAGTTCGATGAGTTCGATAAGTTGAACAGTAAGTTCGATGAGTTCGATAAGTTGTAAGCTGAGTTTGATGAGTTGGTTAAGTTGAACAGTAAGTTCGATGAGTTGGATAAGTTGTAAGCTGAGTTCGATGAGTTGGACAAGTTGCATGTTGAGTTTGATGAGTTGGATAAGTTATACACTGAGTTCAATGAGTTGGATAAGTTGCATGCTAAGTTGGATGAGTTGCATAAGTTGAACTATAAGTTCGTTAAGTTCGATAAGTTGAACAGTAAGTTGGATGAGATGGATAAGTTGTAAGCTGAGTTGGGTAAGTTGCATAAGTTAAACGGCAAGTTCGATAAGTTCGATAAGTTGAACAGTAAGTTGGATGAGTTGGGTAAGTTGTAAGCTGAGTTCGATGAGTTGGATAAGTTGTAAGCTGAGTTGGAAGAGTTGGATAAGTTATACGAAATGTTCGATGAGTTGGATAAGTTGCATGCTGAGTTGGATGAGTTGCATAAGTTGAACTATAAGTTCGTTAAGTTCGATAAGTTGAACAGTAAGTTGGATGAGTTGGATAAGTTGTAAGCTGAGTTCTATGAGTTGGATAAGTTGTAAGCTGAGTTGGAAGAGTTGGATAAGTTATACGAAATGTTCGATGAGTTGGATAAGTTGCATGCTGAGTTGGATGAGTTGCATAAGTTGAACTATAAGTTCGTTAAGTTCGATACGTTGAACAGTAAGTTGTATGTGTTGGATAAGTTGTGAGCTGAGTTGGGTAAGTTACTTAAGTTGAACAGTAAGTTGGATGAGTTGGATGAGTTGTAAGCTGAGTTGGGTAAGTTGCATAAGTTGAACAGTAAGTTCGATGAGTTCGATAAGTTGAACAGTGAGTTGGATGAGTTGGATAAGCTGTAAGCTGAGTTCGATGAGTTGCATAAGTTGAACAGTAAGTTGGATGAGTTGGATTAGTTGTAAGCTGAGTTGTGTAAGTTGTATAAATTGAACAGTAAGTTCGATGAGTTCGATAAGTTGAACAGTAAGTTCGATGAGTTCGATAAGTTGAACAGTAAGTTGGATGAGTTGGATAAGTTGTTAGCTGAGTTCGATGAGTTGGATAAATTGAACAGTAAGTTGGATGAGTTGGATAAGTTGTAAGCTGAGTTGGATGAGTTGGATAATTTGCATGTTGAGTCCGATGAGTTTGATAAGTTATACGATGTGTTCGATGAGTTGGATAAGTTACATGCTGAGTTGGATGAGTTGCATAAGTTGAACTATCAGTTCGTTAAGTTCGATAAGTTGAACAGTAATTTGGATGAGTTGGATAAGTTGTGAGCTGAGTTGGGTAAGTTGCATAAGTCGAACAGTAAGTTCGATGAGTTCGATAAATTGAACAGTAGGTAAGATGAGTTCGATAAGTTGAACAGTAAGTTGGATGAGTTGGATAAATTGTAAGATGGGTTCGATGAGTTGGATAAGTTGAACAGTAAGTTGGATGAGTTGGATAAGTTGTAAGCTGAGTTCGATGAGTTGGATAAGTTGCATGTTGAGTCCGATGAGTTTGATAAGTTATACGATGTGTTCGATGAGTTGGATGTGTTGCATGCTGAGTTGGATGAGTTGCATAAGTTGAACTATAAGTTTGTTAAGTTCGATAAGTTGAACAATAAGTTGGATGAGTTGGATAAATTGTAAGCTGAGTTGGGTAAGTTGCATAAGTTGAACAGTAAGTTCGATGAGTTCGATAAGTTGAACAGAAAGTTCGATGAGTTGGATAAGTTAAACAGTAAGTTGGATGAGTTGGATAAGATGTAAGCTGAGTTTGATGAGTTGGATAAGTTGAACAGTAAGTTGGATGAGTCGGATAAGTTGTAAGCTGAGTTCGATGAGTTGGATAAGTTGCATGCTGAGTTGGATGAGTTGCATAAGTTGAAATATAAGTTCGTTCAGTTCGATAAGTTGAACAGTAAGTTTGAAGAGTTGGATAAGTTGTAAGCTGAGTTGGGTAAGTTGCATAAGTTGAACAGTAAGTTCGATGAGTTCGATAAGTTTAACAGTAAGTTCGATGAGTTGGATAAGTTGAACAGTAAGTTGGATGAGTTGGATAAGTTGCATGTGGAGTTGGATGAGTTGGATAAGTTATACGAAGAGTTCGATGAGTTGGATAAGTTGCATGCTGAGTTAGATGAGTTGCATAAGTTGAACTATAAGTTCGTTAAGTTCGATAAGTTAAACAGTAAGTTGGATGAGTTGGATAAGTTGTAAGCTGAGTTGGGTAAGTTGCATAAGTTGAACAGTAAGTTCGATGAGTTTGATAAGTTGAACGGTAAGTTGGATGAGTTGGATAAGTTGTAAGCTGAGTTCGATGAGTTGGATAAGTTGAACAGTAAGTTCGATGAGTTGGATAAGTTGTAAGCTGAGTTCGGTGAGTTGGATAAGTTGCATGTTGAGTTGGATGAGTTGGATAAGTTATATGCTGAGTTCGATGAGTTGGATAAGTTGCATGCTAAATTGGATGAGTTGCATAAGTTGAACTATAAGTTCGTTAAGTTCGATAAGTTGAACAGTAAGTTGGATGAGTTGAATAATTTGTAAGCTGATTTCGATGAGTTGGATAAGTTGCATGTTGAGTTGGATGAGTTGGATAAGTTATACGATGAATTCGGTGAGTTGGATAAGTTGCATGCTGATTTGGATGAGTTGCATAAGTTGAACTATAAGTTCTTTAAGTTCGATAAGTTGAACAGTAAGTTGGATGAGTTGGATAAGTTGTAAGCTGAGTTGGGTAAGTTGCATAAGTTGAACAGTAAGTTTGATGAGTTCGATAAGTTGAACAGTAAGTTCGATGAGTTCGATAAGTTGAACAGTAAGTTGGATGAGTTGGATAAGTTGTAAGCTGAGTTCGATGAGTTGGATAATTTGAACAGTAAATTGGATGAGTTGGTAAAGTTGTTAGCTGAGTTCGATGAGTTGGATAAGTTGTATGTTGAGTCCGATGCGTTTGATAAGTTATACGATGTGTTCAATGAGTTGGATAAGTTGCATGCTGAGTTGGATAAGTTGCATAAGTTGAACTATAAGTTCGTTCAGTTCGATAACTTAAAGTTGAACAGTGAGTTGGATAAGTTGTAAGCTGAGTTGGGTAAGTTGCATAAGTTGAACAATAAGTTCGATAAGTTCGATAAGTTGAACAGTAGGTTCGATGAGTTCGATAAGTTGAACAGTAAGTTGGATGAGTTGGATAAGTTGTAAGCTGAGTTCGATGAGTTGGATGAGTTGAATAGTATGTTGGATGAGTTGGATAAGTTGTTAGATGAGTTCGATGAGTTGGATAAGTTGCATGTTAAGTTGGATGAGTTGGATGTTATACGCTGAGTTGGATGAGTTGCATGTTAAGTATGATGAGTTGCATAAGTTGAACTATAAGCTCGTTGAGTTCGATAAGTTGAACAGTAAGTTGGATGAGTTGGATAAGTTGTAAGCCGAGTTGGGTAAGTTGCATAAGTTGAACAGTAAGTTAGATGAGTTGGATAAGTTGTAAGTTGAGTTGGGTAAGTTGCATAAGTTGATCCGCAAGTTCAATGAGTTCGATAAGTTGAACAGTAAGTTGGATGAGTTGGATACTTTGTAAGCTGAGTTGGGTAAGTTGCATAAGTTGAACAGTATTTTGGATGAGTTGGATAAGTTGTAAGCTGAGTTGGGTAAGTTGCATAAGTTGAACAGTAAGTTCGATGAGTTCAATAAGTTAAACAGTAAGTTGGATGAGTTGGATAAGTTTCATGTTGAGTTGGATGAGTTGGATAAATTATACAATAGTTTGATGAGTTGGATAAGTTGCATGCTGAGTTGGATGAGTTGCATAAGTTGAACTATAAGTTCGTTAAGTTCGATAAGTTGAACAGTAAGTTGGATGAGTTGGACAAGTTGTAAGCTGAGTTGGGTAAGTTGCATAAGTTGAACAGTAAGTTGGATGAGTTCGATCAGTTGTAAGCTGAGTTGGGTAAGTTGCATAAGTTGAACAGTAAGTTGGATGAGTTTGATAAGTTGAACTGTAAGTTGGATGAGTTGGATAAGTTGTAAGCTGAGTTCGATGAGTTGGATAATGTCGGGACGTTGCCTCCACTTTATGGGATTTTTACAGAAAATGAGGATGTCATGACATTCAACAAGTGCTTAAAATATAACCATCCAACAAAGCCACAAAGGCTTATATGTGTGGACGGTTTGACTTGAAACCACTTTTCCTGGGCAAACTCAGGCCTGAGCGGTTAGCCAGTAATCAGATGGTCAATCAGCAGCAAACAAGCTTTGCCTGGACTCACAAGCAGCCCATCTATTTCTTTAGGCCCCAATGGGCGGGGGCCCGCTGTTCAGTTTGATCTACTGTTCCGTTGTTCACTGGGTCTACCAAATGTTTCGTTTGTTTAAGGAGCCGTCACACCTAAGCGAAAATCGCTTGACGCAAACGTGCGTTTAATTACGAAAAATAGCTTTTGTTTAATTGATTTATTGCTTTACGTCCCAGTCAACAGCTATGGCCATGTCGGAAAGTTGAATGTTGAAAGGGACGTAAGGCAATACATCAAACAAACAAGGAACCTTTTTCGAAATAAAACGCGAGTCTACGTGGAGAGATTTTTGCTTATGTGTGACGAGGCCTTTAACGTCTGTAGCACATCTAGTTAGGTCATGACCTTTCTCTGATTGTGAGGGTTCCTGGTTGCTTTATTGTTTATTATCTGTAAACTAGTATATGTAGTGTACTTTACTATAATTTATTAGTTTACACCCGCTGTATAATAGGCTTTTAAAATTGGGCTTGGTTATAATACATGTGTTTTTGTGTGTTGGTGTGCTGACACCTTTCTTCAATGGTCAGACCCGATAGTCACAAAGGATGTTGCACAGCTTGAAAGCTATCATTGATACCATTTGTGCTATAATTTTCATCTGAAAATTTAAAGAGTATTGAAAGCAGAAAGCAAACCTCAGCTCCAGTACAACCGATTTGCACGTGATCTAGCACACACATAAAACAAATAGCCCAAAGGGATGCAATGCTCACCTGCGAGACAACAGTCATTGGACAGAAGAAAAAGTAGCTGAGATTTTACCATATAGTGGCATTGTGGCCATCTTGGTCACGTGACCTAGAACCTTTATATACCTATTGGTTCTCCATTCCTACAAATGTTTCAAGATGTGGTTTAATGTCTAAGTTATGGTCCCAGAAGCCGCAGTCATTTTCGTTTGTTCGTGTTCAACGACTGATTAATATCCCACTCAACATATTTGGTCGGAACCTAAGCTTCATGGATAGCAGCAGCGAGTGAACTACCTCACACATACACCCAACACTTTATTACCATGAAATGCCTGAATAAATACCTAGCATTAATTTGTTGGTGGGGGGATGCAACACGAGAATTAATATCATTTTCATTGTCCGTCCCGGCCCGTGGAAACAAATGGTTCATATGTATATGTAATAAAATCATTTGTACGATTATAAGAAATAAATACATTACGAAAACTTGCCCATGCATTATACAGAGATTATTTCAGCGGTAAAAATTGAAAATTTTGTCGGATTTTTTTCCCTTAAACATAGATTGTGGGTGCACGTTCGAACCGTCTCAGCGAGGCGGTTCTAATGAGTACCTGCAACCTATGTTTTGGAGTAAAAATTAGAAGAAAAAAAAGTATATTCTTGCATACCCCAGTTTTGCTATATAACAGTGGGGTATTGAGGGGTACGCTTTACATGAACGTTTTCATGATGAAAAGTCAAACAAAGATCAGCTTGTGCAGCATCAAATGTTTTAGCTGCTTGAGTATTGTGGTAACTGTGTAGGTTGCGCATTTCGCTAGTGTGGTACTACGGCAAAAAGCAATCGTCGAAACTTCGAAAAGCCATTGCAACAACGAAAATTCCCCCGAATACAGGTTTTTGTTGGTTACACACAATTCGCAGGCGATAAGCCAGTGGTTAGCAGATAATCGGTGTTTCAATTACAATTTTAGCTGCACTTTTATTGATGTAAACAATCGGAAAAGCAGAACTGCTTATCATGTATAATGTCACATAAATCCCGTCACCATCCATTTCGACTTTCCCTTTCTATTCTCTGCCCAAAGATACACCATGGCGAATTTTTTCTTTCATTTTCTACTGTTGTTTTGCGTTTATACAGTTCAAGTTTTGTGTGCGGGAGGATGTAATAAAGGTGGACCCTGTCCTATAGTTACCTCCCCTATATAACAAGAACTGGTCCCTGTCCAACAGTTACCCCCACTATATCACAAGTACTGGACCCTGTCCTACAGTTACCTCCACTATATCACAAGTACTGGACCCTGTCCTACAGTTACCTCCACTATATCACAAGTACTTGTCCCTGTCCAACAGTTACCTCCATTATATCACAAGTACTGGACCCTGTCCTACAGTTACCTCCACTATATCACAAGTACTGGACCCTGTCCAACAGTTACCTCCACTATATCACAAGTACTGGACCCTGTCCAACAGTTACCTCCACTATATCACAAGTACTGGACCCTGTCCTACAGTTACCTCCACTATATCACAAGTACTGGACCCTGTCCAACAGTTACCTCCACTATATCACAAGTACTGGACCCTGTCCTACAGTTACCTCCACTATATCACAAGTACTGGACCCTGTCCAACAGTTACCTCCACTATATCACAAGTACTTGTCCCTGTCCTACAGTTACCTCCACTATATCACAAGTACTGGACCCTGTCCTACAGTTACCTCCACTATATCACAAGTACTGGACCCTGTCCTACAGTTACCTCCACTATATCACAAGTACTTGTCCCTGTCCAACAGTTACCTCCACTATATCACAAGTACTGGACCCTGTCCTACAGTTACCTCCACTATATCACAAGTACTGGACCCTGTCCAACAGTTACCCCCACTATATCACAAGTACTGGACCCTGTCCTACAGTTACCTCCACTATATCACAAGTACTGGACCCTGTCCTACAGTTACCTCCATTATATCACAAGAACTGGTCCCTGTCCAACAGTTACCCCCACTATATCACAAGTACTGGACCCTGTCCAACAGTTACCCCCACTATATCACAAGTACTGGACCCTGTCCTACAGTTACCTCCCCTATATCACAAGTACTGCACCCTGTCCTACAGTTACCCCCACACTATCACAAGAACTGATCCCTGTCCAACAGTTACCCCCACTATATCACAAGTACTGGACCCAGTCCTACAGTTACCTCCCCTTTATCACAAGTACTGGACCCTGTCATACAGTTGCCTCTCCTGTATCACAAGTACTGGTACCTGTTCTACAGTTCCCTCAAGTACTGGACACTGTCCTACAGTTACCTCCCATATATCACAAGTACTGGTCCCTGTCCAACAGCTACCTCCAATATATCACAAGTACTGGATCCTGTCCTACAGTTACCTCCCCTATATTACATTCTCTATATCACAAGCACTGAACCCTGTCCTACCGATATATCCCCTATATCACAAGTACGGGGCCCTATCCAACAATTACCTCCACTATATCACAAGAACTGGACCTTTTCCTACAGTTACCTTCCCTATATCACAAGTACTTGTCCCTTGTAGACCGGTTCATCCCATATATCACAAATACTGGAACCTGTCATACAGTTAACTTCCCTATATCACAACTGCTGGCCCCAATCCTACCGGTACATCCTCTATATCACAAGTACTGCTCCCTGTCCTATAGTTACCTCACCTATATCACAAGCACTGGATTCTGTCCTTCAGGTTCCTCCCCTATATCACAAGTGCTGGTCCTTGCCCTACCGGTATATTCCCTATATCACAAGTACTGGTTCCTGCCCTAACGCTATATACCGTATATCACATGTACTGGAACCTGTCCTGTCGGTACATCCCCTATATCACAAGTACTGGACTCTGTCCTACCAGTACATCCCCTAACTCAAAAGTGCTGGACTCTGTCCCTATATCACCAGTACTGATCCCTATCCTACCGGTTCATCTATTATATCACAAGTACTGGACCCTGTTTTACCGGTACCTCCCCTATATCACAAATACTGGACTCTGCCGTAAAGGTACAGCCCCATATCACAAGTACTGGACCCTGTCCTACCGTTACAACCCCAATATCAAAAGACCAGGACCATGACCTACCGGTACATCCCCAATATCACGAGTACTGGACCATGCCCTACCGGTATAATCCTAATATCATAAGTTATGGACCCTGTCCTACAGTAACATCCACAAGTACTGGTCCCTGTCCTACCGGTATAATCCTATATCACAAGTACTGGACCCTACCACACCGTTACTTCCCCTATATCAAAAGTACAGGACGATGTCATACCGGTACATCCCCCATATCAGAAGTACTGGACCCTGTCCTACCGTTACATCCCTATGTCACAATTACTGGACCCTGTCCTACCTGGACTCTGTCCCTCAGTTACCTCACCTAGATCACAAGTGCAGGACGATGTCATACCGGTACATCCCCCATATCAGAAGTACTGGACCCTATCCTACCGGTACATCCCCTATATCACAAGTACTGGACCCTGTCCTACCGGGCCATCCCCTAAATCACAAGTGCTGGACTCTGTCCCTCAGTTACCTCCCCTAGATCACAAGTGCTGGTCCCTATCCTACGGCTACATCCCCTATATTGCAAGTAATGGTCCCTGTCCTATAGTTACCTCCCATATATCACAAGTACTGGTCAATGTCCTACCGCTAAGCCCACTATATCCCTAGTGCTGTAACCTTACCTACCGGTACATCCCCTATATCACAAGTTCCGGTCCCCGTCCTACAGAAACCGCCCCTATATCACAAGAACTGGACACTGTCCTACCGGTATATCACCTATATCACAAATACTGGACCCTGTCCTACAGTTTCCTCTCTTATATCACAAGTAGTGGACCCTGTCCTACTGTTACAGCACCAATATCACAATTATTGGTCCTCATCCTACCGGTACACTCCCAGTATCACAAGAACTGGACCCTGTCCTACAATTACCTCTCCTATATCATAAGTACTGCACGCAGCTTAGCGACGTTACAACCTTTATAACATAGACAGTGCATTAATCAAGAAGAAGGCGCCTCTGACCATGTTCGTAAAGCCCCTAACTCACTGGAATGCGACAACTAGAGACTAGTTCGGGACTATTTCGCGACAAAGATCAACGATATAAACACAACAGTCACATTGCAGTATCATTGAATGGACATTTATGGGACAAATTCGCGAATTTATGTCTAATTTTGAACATATATCTCGAGACTGTCGCGCGATAGTGTAGCATTCGTGAGATTGTCTCACGACGTTCCCACGAATTTAGCTTTAGTTTCATTTTCATTCGTACGACAGTCGCAAGACATTCGTGAGAGTGTCTCACGACATTCGTATGAATGTCGCTTAGTTTTATTTTCTCGCCTGATAGTTGCGAGGTGTTCGCATGTTTCCTCAAGACTATCGCGCGACTGTCGTACGACAATCGTACGAGTGTTGCGACATTTTCGCATTGTAAATTCGCCAAAATTTCGCGGCGACATGTTCGTGTCACTCGCATGAACGTCGTACTACTGTCGCACGACAGTCGCGCGATCGACAGTCTTGCCACATATTTTGGCGAAAAATTTGCATAAAGTCTTAAAACGTGTTTAAAACCTTCGCGACTAGTTCGCGAAACATGAATATTCTCACGACACTCGTGCGACTAAATTCGCAAAACAGTCACGAGAAATTCGCATGCCAGTGAGATACTAGCTTTAGCTGTACACTCAAGGGTCGAAAAAATCTTTAAGACAGGTTTTCTCAAGACACGGCGTATTGATATCCTATATTTATGCAATTAACAAGTTGCAATTATAAGTCCGACTCGTAATAACTTTTCCGAGTCGTTGTTTCCCACTGAGTCGCATTTCCCACAGTCGCATTTCCCACTTAGTCGCATTTCCCACTTAAGCGCCTGACGGACGTTTTCCTAGATAGTCGTAACCACTGGCCCCTGATCCGTTTGTTAGGGTCCAAGAATCTATTTATGGACACTGGATTTTCTTCATTTTGCTGTTGATATAGAGAAGGATGTTTAGTGTAACTGAAGGCTAAGTGGCAACTTCAGGCGCAGCCTCTTAGTAATAATTTCCAGAACACAACACAGGTGGGTGACATATTTTCGTAATGACGGATAAATACCATGTCCATATAAATAGATTCTTGGACCCTAACAAACGGATCAGGGGCCAGTGGTGGTAACTTTTTCCTACTGAAGTGCATTTCCGACTTAGTCGCCTAACAAACGTGCTTCAGTCTAACCTACCACAGAAAAAGGTACAAGTAGGCAACGATCAGGAAAAGGCGCAATTCCCACTCCAAAAACCGAGGTGGGGGAAAAACTAAATTAACAAGCCAGGAAGACATATATGTATGGATTAACTTGAGCAAGTTCCGCCTGAGCAGTTAACCAGTAATCCGATGGTCAGTCAGTAGCGTACATGTATATGCTTTCACTGAAGACACAAACAGCCCATCTATTTCTTTAGGCCTCAAAGGGCGGCGGCCATATTCCCACCATATATTGAGCCGGACGCGGCTTTCACTTTACCAGTAAATGTGACGGATATGCGGGATAACAGCTAAGAGAGTTTCGTTTAACTCCCTACAGTACTGGTAAATACCTAGGGAGCAAAGGCTCCGTCCCGACATGACTGAACAAATGTTGACTGGGACGTTAAACCTCAATACAAACAAACAATTAAACCGGGATAAACCAGGCAGTTAAACCGGGGCAGTGATAACAGGGCTCCATGTACATCATGCTTCATGAAATGCTTTTGTTGGACCTGGACGGAAGATCAGATATATGTTTTCAGTAGGATGGCTTGAGTCTGTGCAGAATTATATAGAACGTTCCCACATCTTACTTTGTAGTGAAGCTGTACACGACCTGTACATGATGTGTGCTCGCGCGCGCGTGCGAGTATTACAGATTCGACTTAATCGTCGTGACCTGACCCTGATGGTACCTGATCGTAAAAGGATCTAAATATTAGGTTTTTGATGCTATCTGAAGGAGAATATAAACATTAGCATCTAATAAAACAAAATTTAAGGCGTATCAAGATGTGGGTATTCAATCCGATAAAGTTAGGGAATTGTCCGTTTTTCTAATAAATAAATAAATTTATTTAAGAGGATTGTATGTATAGCGTCTCAAAAGACCGTCTTTTAAGATAAAATACATTCCAGTTTCATTTGATTGATGTAGGCGCTAATTAACCAATTAGCTATGCAATTACCTATGCGTTTGGAATCATTCTTTTGATGTGCGCGGAACACATGTGCTTAAACACGCCCGCCCCTTATCTTATCGTATGCTATTCATAAAAGGATTTGAGTAGCTTCAGAGAGGATTGACAACATTTCTTGGAAATCAGTTAATTACAAATTGATAATCGTGCTAAATCATCGCAGTCGTTCCAAGTTACATGCAACTTATGCAACTCAGCCAACTTACTGTTGAACTTGTGCAACTTACCCAACTCAGCTTACAACTTATCCAACTCATCCAACTTACTGTTCAACTTATCGAACTTTACGAACTTACAGTTCAATATATGCAACTCATTGAACTCAGCATGCAACTTATCCAACTCATCGAACTCTTCGTATAACTTATCCAACTCATCCAACTCAACATGCAACTTATCCAACTCATCCAACTCGGCTTACAACTAATCCAACTCATCCAACTTACTGTTCAATTTATCGAACTCATCGAACTTACTGTTCAACTTATGCAACTTACCCAACTCAGCTTACAACTTATCCAACTAATCCAACTTACTGTTCAACTTATGCAACTTACCCAACTCAGCTTACAACTTATCCAACTCATCCTACTTACTGTTCAACTTATTGAACTCTTCGAACTTATAGTTCAACTTATGCAACTCATCCAACTTAGCATTCAACTTATCCAACTCATCGAACTCTTCGTATAACTTATGCAACTCATCCAACTCAACATGCAACTTATCCAACTCATCCAACTCAGCTTACAACTTATCCAACTCATCCAACTTACTGTTCGACTTATCGAACTCATCGAACTTACTGTTCAACTTATGCAACTTACCCAACTCAGCTTACAACTTATCCAACTCATCCAACTTACTGTTCAACTTATGCAACTTACCCAACTCAGCTTACAACTTATCCAGGTCATCCAACTTACTGTTCAACTTATCGAACTCTTCGAACTTACTGTTCAACTTATGCAACTTATCCAACTCAGCTTACAACTTTTCCAGCTAATCCAACTTACTGTTCAACTTATGCAACTTACCCAACTCAGCTTACAACTTATCCAACTCATCCAACTTACTGTTCAACTTATCGAACTTAATGAACTTATAGTTCAACTTATGCAACTCATCTAACACAGCATGAAACTTATCCAACTCATCGAACTCTTCGTATAACTTATCCAACTCATCCAACTCAACATGCAACTTATCCAACTCATCCAACTCAGCTTACAACTTATCCAACTCATCCAACTTACTGTTCAACTTATCGAACTCATCGAACTTACTATTCATTTTATGCAACTTATCCAACATCCAACTTACTGTTCAACTTATCGAACTCTTCGAACTTACTGTTCAACTTATGCAACTTATCCAACTCAGCTTACAACTTATCCAACTCATCCAACTTACTGTTCAACTTATGCAACTTACCCAACTCAGCTTACAACTTATCCAACTCATCCAACTTACTGTTCAACTTATCGAACTTAACGAACTTATAGTTCAACTTATGCAACTCATCCAACTCAGCATGCAACTTATCCAACTCATCGAACTCTTCGTATAACTTATCCAACTCATCCAACTCAACATGCAACTTATCCAACTCATCCAACTTACTGTTCAACTTATGCAACTTACCCAACTCAGCTTACAACTTATCCAACTCATCCAACTTACTGTTCAACTTATCGAACTTAACGAACTTAAAGTTCAACTTATGCAACTCATCCAACTCAGCATGCAACTTATCCAACTCATCAAACTCTTTGTATAACTTATCCAACTCATCCAGCTCAACATGCAATTTTCAAACTCATCAAACTCAGCTTACAACTTATCCAACTCATCCAACTTACTGTTCAACTTATCGAACTCATCGAACTTACTGTTCAACTTATGCAACTTAGCCAACTCAGCTTACAACTTATCCAACTCATCCAACTTACTGTTCAACTTATGCAACTCACCCAACTCAGCTTACAACTTATCCAACTCATCCAACTTACTGTTCAACTTATCGAACTTAACGAACTTATAGTTCAACTTATGCAACTCATCCAACTCAGCATGCAACTTATCCAACTCATCGAACTCTGTGTATAACTTATCCAACTTATCCAACTCAACATGCAACTTATCCAACTCATCCAACTCAGCTTACAACTTATCCAACTCATCCAACTTACTGTGCAACTTATGCAACTTACCCAACTCAGCGTACAACTTATCCAACTCATCCAACTAACTGTTCAACTTATGCAACTCATCGAACTTAGCTTACAACTTATCCAACTCATCCAACTCACTGTTCAACTTATCGAACTCATCGAACTTACTGTTCAACTTATGCAACTTACGCAACTCAGCTTACAACTTATCCAACTCATCCAACTTACTGTTCAACTTATGCAACTCATCGAACTTAGCTTACAACTTATCCAACTCATCCAACTCACTGTTCAACTTATCAAACTCATCGAACTTACTGTTCAACTTATGCAACTTACCCAACTCAGCTTACAACTTATCCAACTCATCCAACTTACTGTTCAACTTATCGAATTCATCGAACTTACTGTTCAACTGATGCAACTTACCCAACTCAGCTTACAACTTATCCAACTCATCTAACTCAGCTGACAACTTATCCAACTCATCGAACTCAGCTTACAACTTATCCAACTCATCCAACTTATTGTTCAACTTATCAAACTTTACGAACTTATAGTTCAACTTATGCAACTCATCGAACTCAGCATGCAACTTATCCAACTCATCGAATTCAGCGTATAACTTATCCAACTCATCCAACTTACTGTTCAACTGATCGAACTCATCCAAATCACATTGAAACTTATCCAACTCATCGAACTCAGCTGACAACTTATCCAACTCATCCAACTTACTGTTCAACTTATCCAACTCATCGAACTCAACGTATAACTTATCCAACTCATCCAACTTACTAGTACACTTACCCAACTCATCGCTCTACTTACATGACTCAGCGTATAACTCATGCAACTCATCGAGATTAATGTTCAACTTATCCAACTTATCTAACTCAACGCTCAACTTTTCCAACTCATCTAACTCATCGCTCAACTTATCCAACTCATCGAACTTACTGTTCAACTTATCCAACTCATCGCTTAACTTATTCAGCTCATCAAACTTAATCTTCAACTTAGCTTGCTTAACTTACTCTACTTAACAAACTTAGCTTGTCCTGTGATACATATAACATATCTTACTCACATAGCTAATTAAACCCAGACTTCGACTTGCTAACTTAACTCATCCAAGTTATTAATCTAAAACCTACATAACTCAGCTTGCTTAACTTATACAACTCATCAAACTTAACTTAGATGCAGACATGTACGTGCATTTAGCTTTGCTATTGTGTGCAACTATTGTAACTTATCGAACTTAGCTCAGCCCTGGATGCAACTGTATAACTGTCTTGCCATGTTGTTTTGATCTAATGTTATTAAGTCCAACTTAATGAACTTATCTTTTATCACTGTCAGCTATGACAACTTACAGAACTTAACTTACAATAGTGGTCTATAATACGTATGATTGACGGCCGTTTCCTTGGAAAGGAATAGTTAGAGCTTCAGGACTATCGTAAGGCCTTAAAACATGATGACAATACGCAAAAATTTCTGTTATTTATAGCTTTTTCCATCTACATTTCGTTTATGTCGTCCTAACAAAGGTAACTATTATAACTTACACAACTCACGCAACTTAACTGCCAGATAGCTACGTAGACACCAGCATCAAATGTACAAATGTGTGACACAATCCCTAAATACCTGCCCTATATAGCTATGATTGTCCCGAAATTTTTGGCCCATACAAAATACATGTTTGCTATTTGGCTTCGTACTTCATACTCCGTGTCCCGAAATTAGACGCTCTTATAAACACAGGAGAAATAATCAGATGTGCTTTCTTCAGAGTAAAACAGTATGTGCACATGCCTGGATACATTTCGGGACCGGGAGTATGGAGTATTAAAGTTAATTGATCAATTAATATTTAATTGATCAATTAGTATAATGCAGTGCGTGTTGCAACGTCACTATGATGTTAAACCCCACGCGGCGTAGTTAAAATGTCTCACCAGATTGACGTCATTTGTAGAAATATGTGCATATCATTGGACAAGGCCAAATCTTGACCTTTCAACTGGAATAAATTTATGTTCGACGTCAGTTTCCGTAACCTTGGCATATGTGTTCGACTCATTCCGTAAACAACCTTGTTGTTGTTGTTGTTGTTGTTGTTTAAACAACCCCACACAAGTGAACATGATTGACAATCAGCTGAAAAATGAATCTGTTAATAAAATGAAGACGCAGAATTTTGTGGAGAAAACTTGATTGTGTTTCATCAAATAGCCAAGTGTCGGTGAGCATTTCTTTGTATTAACGATGGGATTCTAAGTTAAACAATCGATGTGTAAAAACGGCTTATTTTCGTCATCTTATTTTCTGAATCTGAATGGTTCCGACACTGGTGATACGCAAAATTGACAATACTTCACCAGAGGGTGCGCCAGGAGGTAAATTAGTCCCTGGCTCTTACAAGAGATGCGAACCTGGACACACAATCATCAGACATTTCAGCAGAGGAGATCAGAGAATCAGGGAGGTCATTCCAGTCCCTGATAGTCTGTGGAAAGAAACTACTTTTGTACGCTTCTTTGCTAGCTGAAGGTATCTGAAATGCCAAAGAGTTGATTTCTACAACGCCTATTCTTTGGGATAAGGTCATCTGTGGGTATTCTGGCCAGTGGGTATTCTGGCCAGAATACCCACGGATGGACACAAGGCTGAGTGTACATTCGGAATGGATGAAGAGTCACTTCCGCCCATAGGGACTTTACACATCAGCTGAGTTGTAGTCTTGTAAAATTGTGGCCAATTTCTCCCTTTAAATTCTCCCTATAAATATTCCCCACCCACTAAATTTGTTTACAAAATGAGAATAAGTTCCTCATATTGCCAATGATTTGTTTTGCATTTTCTCCATTTGAGGATCAAAGGATATAGACATAAGGTATTATTGCTTTGTTTTTCTATCACATATGGCTTACTTCTTTCTTTGATATGTGGATTCGACTATGGTATCAGTTTCGGCCAGCAACCTGACCATAGTCGCCATATTGTTTACTTGTCGCTATGATTTACGTCACGTGATTCCTTTTTCTCAAATCCCTCCTTCTTAGGGACACCGCTGTGTATACTCTTACTATATCTATCCGTTCATACTGCAGCACCCTCTCACGAGTATTATGTGCAGTTGCGCTGTCAGTTCAAGAATAAAAGCTAGATTCTAGCAGATTTGAAAGTAAAATAGTGAGAATGATTAAAAGTTGGTAGTGTTAGTGCAGAGTGAGGTTTAAAAGCAGGTTAAAAACAGTGTTTTAAAATTATGGGAACTGATGATTGGTCTGACAGACTCCTTCTTATCTATCTTCTGATACTGAGTCGATCAATTTCTGATCATCACCTTTGAAGGTTTTATAAGCTAATTCTTTAACTGCTTCATTTCTGTTTTTTACATTTCTTTTAACAAATCCCAAGAGCTCTGCCGAGTTGCCTTTTATTTGTGATTTCATTTATGTGATAGTTCCAGTTAAGAGTTTTTGAAACTTTGATTAAATTGGACAGTAATTGCTATTTATTCTCTACTCGAATCATAGATCGATCGACTTTTAGTAAATCGCCCTTTCTCTCATTCTAAACTCTATTTAAAGACAGTGTATTTTATTTCGATTTTGCCATTACACTTATTTCTGAAGCAGTAAGCTAATCAATTCAAATATACTAACCAAATTTTATGTGTCTCAAGCATATGGACAAACATAAACATGCACACACTATGAATCTATGAATCTCACTGTATTAATTTCTCTGGCTCCTTTGCCATGCTGCACTATTATTATGTTGTAGGGGGCGGGCTGAACCTAATGTTGATAGAACTTGTAGCCCAACCCCATTGTACATAAAAAGGCAATAAAATATGTTTAAACTCAATGTATTAAAAAATGAGCCGCATACGGTGCGAAAACAAAGGCGCAGATCAGCTTCGCAGTAACTGAGGAGGCTTTTAATGAGTAGCCGAACTTGTGACTGCCTCTTATTATTATGTTTTTCACAGCTCAGCCTCCTAAAAGGAACTTCGGGTTTTTTTAACACATACACATGGAACTAAGTTAAGCCACACCTGTGACAATGTGAATACCAACATTAGACTGTATTCATGTATATCCTGACCTTCATTGTACAACATATGAAGTATTTTTTTTCTTCACAATTTGTAAGCACTTAGTTCGCAGAATAACCGACAGGGCCTACGAAAAGTACCTGAAAGACATCCTAGGTATTAATAATGAGGCGGATGACCTTGATGCCCCACCCAAGGTCAAAACCAAGAAATTGTATTCCCTCCTGAAACATTCAAAACAGGATTCTAGTGGAATTGCATCACTGAAGGCCAACAATAAAACTTATACTGAAGACCCGGATAAGGCCAATGCCCTAAATGCCCAATTTAACTCAGTCTTTAGCCCCAAAAGCCCGATAAGCCTTAAGCAAATTGCTCAGAGGACACTACAGGACTTGCATGATTCTGGCACAAAGCAACCCTTCAGACCCAGCCCACACCCCAAAATGCCTGATATCCGCATTTCTGTGCAAGGCATAGAGAAACTGCTCAAATCTCTAAACCCCCACAAGGCCGCTGGCCCAGACAAACTTAAGCCAATTGTCTTACAGACCCTCCATAAGGAACTTGCTCCAATACTGCAAGTGATTTATCAAAGATCCCTTAACACAGGAAAGCTCCCTTCCATTTGGAAAGAGGCAAATGTATCCCCTATCTTCAAAAAAGGGGATAAAACCGACCCATCCAACTACCGTCCTATCTCCCTGACCTGTGTCCTCTGCAAGGTGCTTGAGCATGTCGTGGCTTCTGGAATCTCTAAACACTTCACTGACCAACACATATTATTTGAACTGCAGCATGGGTTCCGAGAAAAGAGGTCCTGCGAGACACAATTGATAATGCTGGTCGATGAACTCGCCAAAAATATGCAAGCTAAAAAACAGACCGACCTCATCCTCCTTGACTTTAGTAAGGCTTTCGACAAAGTAGCCCATGAAAAATTACTTCTCAAACTTCACTTTTATGGTATAAGGGGGAATACTCTAAATTGGATAAAAGATTTTCTTGACAATAGATCACAATCAGTTCTCCTAAATGGTTCCAATTCAGATAACATCCCAGTATCCTCAGGTGTCCCGCAGGGCTCAGTTCTCGGACCCATTCTGTTTCTAGCCTACATCAACGACCTCCCGGATCAGGTTAGATCAAGAGTCCGTCTATTCGCTGACGACACAGCCATGTACCTTGCACTTGATAAGCAAGATGACTCAGAGATCCTACAAAAAGACCTTGAAAGCCTTGAGAAATGGGAAAAACTCTGGGATATGAGTTTCAACCCTTCAAAATGTCAGGTCATTCATGTGACCCGACGCCAAACACCACACGAAACTAAATATTATCTTCATGGCTGTGTACTTGAAAGTGTATCCTCCGCTAAATATCTTGGGGTCACTCTATCAGAAGACCTCAGCTGGTCAAATCATATCAACACTATTACTAAAAAGGCAAATCAGACTCTCGGCTTCATCAAACGTAATATCCGGGTCCATAACAAGGACCTGAAGTCCACAGCATATAAAACCCTCGTCCGCCCACAGCTAGAATATGCCTCTACTGTGTGGTCCCCTCACACCGACCAAGACATCAAGAAACTTGAAGATGTGCAAAGACGGGCCGCTAGATGGGTAATGAGAGATTACCAACAAACATCTAGTGTGACCGCGATGCTACAGGATCTCAACTGGCGCACCCTCGACCAACGACGCATAGATAGTCGATTGGTCCTCCTATACAAGGTCACATACGACCTTGTAGCCATCCCTGCTCAAGACTTCCTGATCCGGAACACCCGACAATCATCCAGAAATCACCCCATGGCATACAGGCAGATCCTAGCTCTAAGAGACTACTACAAGTTCACATTTTTCCCCCGGACAATTATACACTGGAATGCCCTACCACTGCATATCCCCGTACTACCCACTCTGGCTCAGTTTAGCACAGCTGTCTGCCAGATAAACCACAAAAGTCCTTGAACACCAGCATCTGTTTTTATCTTTTAACTATACTAACACTCTTGATCGCACTGTACAAAGTCTTGTCACCCACTTTTCATTGCTTTTATTTCAACTAACCCCCTTCAGCTCTTGGTATACCGGAACACCATCTGAAGTCCTCCTCGGAGGTTAAGATGTAAAGGAAGATAGATAGATAGTAAGAACCTGTTGTTGCCAAAGTTGTCGCTTCTATGTGAAAATGGTGATCATCAAACATAAATGCGGGCCGAGCGTCAAGTTTTTGATTCAGAAATGTTATGATAGCTTTTAGGAACATGCTATATTCAGGGGCTTAGCGATAACTTCATTCTGTTAACTCGCATTGTCGTACTTTTCTGACCGACTGTCGGCGGTAGACCCATTCTTTTCCGGGGAGGGGGGGGGGGCATTCTCGCGAGATCAGACGATACCTCATCTTGATCTTTTGAATTGTGGGATATAGCCGATTTTGGCTACAAAAGACACACGAAGAAAGCTGGAGCATCCCGTATGAATTTCCCAGATCCCATTGGCCAACTGCGACAGGTCAGTGCGTGAAGCGCTACCTGTCAGCGACAATGGGGGGGGGGGGGGGGTCAAGACCACTTTTTCTTCGAATTGTGTAGGTTGTATAAATAAAATGTTTAGCTAGATATTCGATATGGCCCTTGCGGAGTTTAAACATGCACGTTCTGACTATAGCGTCATAGCTAAACTATTCTTTTCCGTTGAAAAAAAAAAAAAATCATAGAAATCAATGCAAACTGCAGATCTATACTTTAGGATTATCACGATTATGTGGTTGACGATGAAACATGAAGTTTTAGATCCAGTGTCATGTATTCATTAAGAATGGTGAGAATCAACACTTAATGCCCGTTTCGCTTTCCAAAATTTAGTTTTGCGGAGCTCTGAAGCAAAAATGCAAACTCGTAACTTAGTCAGTAAAGGTGGAGTTTTTCATGTACAATTATGATCAATTATATACTCCTCCTCAAAAAAATCCGGTCACCCAATTGTGTTGCAACCACCCAACAAATAAACGATTTGTGTTCCACAGGAGCGTATACAATTTGTAATTCTTCTCACGTATTCATTGCTAGTAAATTGAAAAACTTGACAAAATCGAATGTATAAACGGCAGACTTTTTAAGCCAGGGCTTTGATGCTCGTTACGGAGAGTTACGGAATAAACTGCATCCAGAAAGTTATAGCGGAAATATTACGGAAATATACGACGAGCATCAAAGCCCTGGCTAAAAAAGTTTGCCTGTATAAACAGCCATTTTGCATGCAGTGTATGCCTATTGCGCATGCTAAGTTTAAAAAGTAGATGTTATATGGTAGTTATAGGGTACAAAAGGGTGAGGAATCTGGAAGGTCACTCCATTTTAGCGGCTACCCCATGCTAGCTTCCTGAGTATACAAATACAGTGTAGAAGCCTCTCAGCATGCTCATTCTCCATATGACATAACAGGTTAAAAGGACGTAAAAGCAAAATTAATCACAGTTTTGGATTGGGAATAGGATAGGAATGGGTATGAGCACACCAAACAAGTTTATAACAAAATATACAGAATGCGAAAAAGATTTTCAATTCTTACGACTTTGGGTGACCGGATTTTTTTTTTAGGAGGAGTATATACACATGTCATAAACTGTATCCTCCGTAGCTGTTGTGAACTTCCATAAATTGGTCTGTAGCTAGGCCAAGATATATATAAAAATCAGTATCGCCAAAAACAGGAAACTGGATTTTATCAAACTTTTCCAAAGAGCTATAGGTGTACCCTAACTGTTTTCCATGTGTTTATGATTTGCCTCAGAGTTGCCACGAATGGTAGGCATGTTAGGTTCAACATATGTGCCGCTGCATGGGAAAACCAACAATCTGCATAGGCGAAAACAAAGGCGCAGATCAGCTTCGCAGTAACTGCAAAGCTGATCAGCGCCTTTGTTTTCGCTGCACGGATAGTACGATTCCTCTACTTTCTAAATCCAAAATTTCCAGCCTCTAGCAGTCTTCTGTGACTGAACAGCCCGGTTTGTGTCAGACGTGGTCAAAACCCAAATTGTTGGTTTTCTCACGCACAAGCTCATATTCAAGCTGCTTATAAACCACGTTAACAAAATCCACGAAAACACGATTTTATGGTGTGACGACAAAAACAAGCAACAAGAACAAACATGATCTATGAGAAATGGCCTTTCGGACAAACACAACACAACATAAGAGTCAAAACGAAAGAGACTAAATCGTTGCCCAGTTTATGCCACTACTGTTTGTATTTTAGCACCTCTGTGAGGTTTCACAAATTATTGTAAATGCTATGCGGGGGGTACCGCAAGCCTTGCTTACAATATAATACTGTTTTTCAGCATATCCGTAATTCCGTGTTTATCGTTGGTAAATTCAAACTTCATAAAAACATTTAATTTTATCTAAAATAAGTTTGAGTTTTTTTTTCTCATATTCATATAAATTTTATTTGAGATCTTCTGCACTGCCTTTAAAAATGCAATTATGCAGTTAAAACAGGTTTGTTCGTCTGTATTTAATAATACGAGGTATAAAACATAATAAATTCTAATGTAAACCTTCCACTTAAAGAAAAGTATTATTGTTACTTCCCTTGAACAAGAAACCCAAGAATAGATTGTAAAAAACCTTGAGAAAGATTTACAAACGATAGCTTCGTTCTAGTTAGCGCTCTTGCTCAAAATAAGCGCACACACTAAGATTGACTGACTGGTTGGTTGATTCATAATTCATTCGTACTGTCGCCCATCCATTCAGTTTAAAATTCTACTGTGGATTTAAATTGTTTGTCCACAAACTTTTGTTACCCCCATCCGGTACATGTATCTTGACTGCTAATACCGACAACTTCACTTTATATCATCATTTACAACACGGGGGACAAGCTGCAAGCCATCGCTTCATTGAAACATTCAAATGTCTATCTATCTATCTTCTGATACTGAGTTGATCTTTTTCTGATCATCACCTCAGGTGTGGGGTGGGTGGCTAAATTTAGAATTTAGTCAAGGGAGAAAAACATTTGGGGTGGGCCATTAAAACTATTTACAAGATATAGATAGAGGCATACTAAAACGCATGCCTCTGGGCCTATGATTAAATAGAAGCCTTAAATTCCTCAATGGTCTTAGATGAGACCACTGAAGAAGGGAGACTATTCCAAACCGAAATAGTTCTGGGGAAAAATGAGTTTTTCAGGGCATCACTGGCTACGTTCGGGGTTCTCCCAATGGTAAAATCTGCAAATCTACCAATGGTACTGTTGGTACCATTTTTACCAATGGTAACCAGAAAACCCTGAACGCTTTTCTGCTGCCAATGGTACCATTGGCACCAACGGGACCATTGGTAGGTCACATGGTGGACTTTTTATCATATTGATCAATACACCTCACTTGTTTTTGTCTTTCTTTTTTACTTCATGTATATTGTGTTATTTGTAACATTTCAATTTGCGTGTATGACAAAAGTATTGCTTATTTATGAAATTCATTATATATTTTTAGGCTCGCCATATTGAATAACGTGACTTTTCCCGCGTTGGTAGAATTGCCCACGCTGTAGTCTGTCTGCAGCATTTGCTGCCGTATGTTGGTAACATTGGTACCATTGGTACCAATGGTATTACCAATGGTACCATTGGTAAAACCTTGAACGGAATTTATCTACCAATGGTACCATTTTTACCATTGGAAAAAACTACGAACGCACGCACTATAAGCAAATTGTCTTGCATACTGTAATTCATGCGATGCCCGAGTTCGCCTTAAGTTGGGTGCCGGGGTCAGGTATTTGTCTTTATCAAGAGACACTGTACCGGAGTGTATCTTGTAGAAGAAGGTTAAGGAGGACCGCTCTCTGCGGGACTGCAGGGATGGCCACTCGAGCTCGTCAAGCATATCACCGACGCTACTGGAGTTCCTCCATCCCCTGCAGGTCCACCTGGCTGCAGTCTTCTGCACCTTCTCCACCTTAGCAGTCTGAGTTTCATTATAGGGATGCCAAATAGGAGCTGCATACTCAAGTTGAGGACGAACCAATGTTTTGTATGCAACTTCTTTTGTATGCCTAGGTGCCAATGCCAAATTGCGCCGAAGAAAGCCCAAAGTCTTAGCTGCCTTGCATGAAATTTCCGAAATATGCTGACCCCAATCAATGTTGTCTGTGATAGTTAAACCTAGGTATTTAGCGGACTGAACCTGTTCTAATATTTGCTGGTGCAGTGTGTAGCTGAACTGTCTGTATGTGATTGCTTGGGTGTAGCCGAGTCACCCTCATTGAATGATATTTGCTAACATTAAAGTCTCATTATACTTTCAATCAATTTTATATGTGAAAAATATTTTTTTGGGTTATAAGTTTCGTGCTAAAATGGTGCCTAAACATGGGCATTACAATTCTCATTTACGCGCCTTAATTTGAGCTAAAATTAAGGGAAATACCTTAATTTTGCTTCGTTTACATTTTTCGTCTTTAGTCAAATTAATAAAATGAGTTAAAGGCGTGGCTAGAGGCGTGGAAACGTAGTAGGCTTGCGCACTCAAATAGTCTCGCGTCATCTTTAAAATATAAACAACATGTATCAATGAGCGGTTCGTCAATGTGGAGGCAATAATTTTTAGAAGTCAGTGATTCTTTAACGGGATATGGAGGAGAAGCTTAGGGAAGAGGAGGAATATTATGCGAGGTCCCATGACGAGGCGTCTTCAAAACTTCTAGACATGTGGTAAGGGTTCAGTCTCAGTTCTGTTTATCAAACATGTATAAAACTAAAAATAACCCATGTTTATTGAATGCTTTTAGCTTTGTGCATCCTGCTTAAAGAGCCAAGATGCCCCATGAATGGACGTGGATATAAATCTGTTGAATCGCACATTGTCCACCATGCAAATTTAGACATTGTAACAATTGAAAGTGGTATAAGAACAGGATTTTATTATCATGTGCATGTACATTAATTTTAATTGAGGTTCACAGTGGGGTATGTCTAGTTAAGACAAGAATTCGCTTCTAAAAAAAAAACAATAATAACAAGTTTCGAGCTGTACTTTGAGATTTTTATCGAAAATCACAGATCATCACACTGTTGCCCATAGCCAGTAATGCTCTTGTCATTTGTAACCACGCTCCCCCGGAATATGAGCGGGGCTTTGACCAAAGTTTGGCCACGGCGGCGTGGGGGAAATATTTGGGGTTTGCTTTGTATAGGCATAAAGGTTGGTGAAATGAAAATATAGCAGGCAACGGGGGAAAACAGCAGTGGTTTTACCAACAACGAGCAGTACCCACAGGGTGGCATTTAGCAGGATTTGCTGGACCAAACGTCAAGGTCCCCGCTATTCACCGGGGTTAAGAGTTAGGGCCTTGGTTACAAATGACTAGTGCATAACAACAATGCATTCACGTAATATTCCATGTAATGATTTTATCGTTTTAGGCATTGTTAGTGAAAATCGGACACAGAGACTGTCAATGCCTATCAAGAGGGCCCAGATGTAAGTTCTATTTTCACTCTCACGCAATATATCCAATACGTCACATTCAATGGTCATGTCGGGACGGTGCCTCCATTTAATTGGACTTCTTCCAATCATTTCATCTCTCTCTCTCTCTCTCTCTCTCTCTCTCTCTCTCTCTCTCTCTCTCTCCAATGTTTTGCTAACGTAGCTTTCTCCCATTTTCATTTTTCATTCTTTTGAAGTTAGTCTACAAGATTAGTTTCGCAATATTGCTGGCGACCCATAATCAAATGGTGATAGTTTGTTTGAAGCGGCTAGAAAATTGTTGACTGGGGCGTTAAACCTCAATACAAACGAACGCAGGCCCGGTGTGTCTGCAATTTCTCAAGTTTTTGGAATAAGCATTCATTAAAGAAAAAACAAACAAACAACATTTCGCTTTAAAAGCAAAGCAGCAGCAACAACAAAAAAAGTCAGAGAAATGAGTGTCATAATTTCGTGTGCGGCCTAAAATACCCTTCACTCACAATTTTTGAGAGTAGGTAACATCAGGGTTGGTTTGGCTATGGCTTCACACCACTATCAACAATGTTTCAGTCATCTTGGGACGACGCCAGCGGTTTCCGGGTGTCAACCAGTATTATGCGAAGCTCGTTGAAGAACACTACACGGCGGAAGTAGTTATCGTGCCTAGCTTTTGCTGCAGACTTGCCCACTACCACTAATTATGCTCGTTTGCAAAAGATTACCTTATCGTTAAGAAAACTTGCCCATCCAATATACAGTGATTCTTTTTTCATTTCTAAAAATTGAAACTTTCATAGGAAAATTTGATATTTTGAATAATTTTGCTTAAAACATAGATTGTTGGTACACGTTAGAGCCGCCTCGCCGAAGCTGTTCCAACGAGTAAACAAAATCTATGTTTGGTATCAAAAATATGTAAACACCTGCATACCCCGGTTTTACAACGTAAAGTTAGAGATTTTGGCTTATACTTTTCATGGATATGTCTCCTGATCTTAAAATTTATTACTGTTATTAAAATTATTCTTGTAGGCAAAGCTTTCAAACAAAAGACGTTGCCAACTTACACAGTATGAGAAAGTCTAATGCCGGAGTACACGGGAAGGATGACGAACATAGCACCGAAGACGATGTTGGCTGATTATGAGCGACTTCAATCAGATACCAACCAAAGTTAAGTTCAGGATGATTCAGCTAAAAGTTGGACAGACGGTGTCTAGGAGATGTTTTGGTCCTGTTCTCACTGTCCCGTTTTACGCTGTAAAGCGGAATGAACCGCGTCGACTGACAGGGATAAACCGTGACGCCACCGTGGAAATCTTTGGCATACAGGGACGAACCGGGGTTTACTGGCGAGCCGTCACATTTGTACAGCTGTATTAATCAAACGGTGTTTGGAAGATGTTTAAGCCCTGGATTATTTACGGTTAACCAGGATGACTCGTGTTGAACCGGAGTAGAACCATAACGTCACCGTAGACATGCGTGGCAAGCAGGGAAATTCCGTTGCAGAACTGGCAGGAACTGCACCGAGTGCAAAACGTTATACAACCGGGGTTCGACCATGATAAACCGGGATGATCAAAAGTAAACTGTGGGTAAATGGGACGACACCGTGCCATTCGACACAAACCGGGCCTTCACCGGGATTCCATCTTAATGAACAGGGGGCCTTTAAAAGTTTTCCTACCTTGAAGCCCATTTTGGATCCGTTGGAGTCCCGGTTCACCCCGTGAATCTCAGTGGTTGCTACATGTACTTTCTTCAACAACGTGAAACACCAGCACAAGACCGTTGCATGACACGACACCCTTAAGAACCAACCAATTTAACATCGGGTTCTACCGATTCGGAAATAAAACCGGGACCCACCTGCCTGCACCGTGACGAAAGTGTTAGAATGCAGCAATAAAATATAAACAGAGATCCTTTAAGAGCAGTGAACATATTAATGAGAAAGTTGGTTGATTGGGGATTAACGTCCCACCAACAGCTAAGGTCATATGGAGACGGGACCTCGGTTTATAGTCCCATCCGACGGGCTGGAGAAGCCCGGGATCGAACCTGCGACACCCTTGTTTACAAGGCGAGTGACATAACCACTGCACCATACCATGTTTTCGGCTACTTGAGCCTCGTCAGTGACCGAGCTCCAACGGATCTATCTTTTACAAGATTTAACTTAGCAGTGAAGTCAATGAAGATATTAAAGGAATAGGTTTACAAACATTACACTTTATTTCAAAAGAAAGAGATCAGCGAAACAAACATTTTGACACCACATTTATTAAAATCGGTTAAGTGGTTTTGAAGAAAGACTTTATATTCAAGGAGACCGGGAACTAATTATGTCAACATATCCCATGAGTCAAAATCTGCAGGTTGCTCCGAGACTGTTATCTGGTAATGGAGGCACCTGATTGGGTGATAATTGTGAACTAAAAATAATTTTTTTCTTTCTAGCAACTGGAAAAATTATTTTTCTTCAAATTGGTATATAATTTACCACCTGATGCACATAAATTGTGTTTTTTTCTGGTCCAAAAAGTAAAAACAGTGATTTTGAAAATGAGGTCAGGTGGGTTTTTCCAAAAATTGACGGCCATTCTTCAACATGCAACAGCTGAGAATAGAGCCGGTGATGGTATGTTTTTTCATTTTTAAATCTTCTCATCTATCTTTTGGCTTGAAATTCAGGTATATTTTGATGGCCTTAGTGTTACCTGGCATGCACAGTAAACTGTCAAATAGCAGGGATTTAGCATTGGAGTCTATGGGATAAATAATTAGTTCACAGTCCCCTTTCAACAATGGCCGCCTATGGTGGCCGCCATTTTGTTTAGCTAGTCACGTGACCAAAAAGGAAAAATGCTTATTTACAGTAGTAGACGTTAATTTTTACATTTGAAAACAGATCAGTTTGATTCTATTAAGTGAATGAAAAGTATTTCAACAACTTTCATACTTTAATATGCATGGAAATGGCAGATATTTACAATTCCATGATTGTGACGTCATACCCTCACAGCCTTATTCTGGATTTGGGCCATCAACATTTTCAAACCCCTATAATTTTCTTATACCTTGGTTGATTTTCATAAAATTTGTCGCAAACTGTTCAGCTACACGAAGGCTTTCATAAAACGCACAAACAATAGTTTGTGGGCCTATTCCTTTAACAAAATTATATTTTATAAAAATGGTGTTTTCACTAATGGAATGATATTGATATTTTCTCTGTTGATTGAAGTCAGTCGACATTTCTAGAGTAATTTCGTGGTTATTTCTGACGTTTCCATTCAACAGACTTCGTCAAAGTTTATTTGTTTCACTTCAGAGAACAGTGGACCGCGGTGGCGTAGTGCTAGAGCATCGAACTCCTGATTAAGCGGTCCCGGGTTCGATCCACACTGGTGGCACCGTGTTGTGTTCTTGAGCAAGACACATTAAAACCAGAGTACTGGTGAAAACCCCGGGAGCGTTGGGGCCGTCCAGACATAGCAAACTAACAAACTTTAGAAATTAAAACTCCTACATGTATATTTAACAGAAAATTTGGATAGTCGTAGTGTAAATCTGGATATTCATTCATTGTCTTAGAACGTAAGGAACATCAGTTGTTGTTTTTATTTTTACGCACCTGTGACAATTCTGTTTTCAACACGCTCCATGAAAAAGTATACACCTTAAAAGTAAACATCTTAGAGATAATATTAAAGTAAAAATGTAGAGGATTTGAAGCAATACAACCCGCACACCAACAGGAAACGCTTATAGCGATATGCTGAAACCCTGGGATACGAGTAAAAGTTTGGGTGGAAAAGTCATTTTGAAAGGAAAATAGACAGTTTTAGCGACACGAAGAAATCTTACAACATGTACATTCAGTGGGTTGTATGATTTGGTGTTTTACGCCCCAGTCAACAGCCAATGGTAGTGCGAGGACGAGACCTCGATTTAATGTCTCATCCGAAGGACTAAAGGATCTCTGGGTTGAACACATACCCCTGTTTTGCCAGGTAAAACCACACCACGGAATCTTTTTTTTTCCAGAGATCCATGTATAGGTCTATCTTTCATGAATATGATAGGATATGTTCATAAAATCTTGTGAGTCCATACAATCCCAGTAAATATACTACTGTCACGTAACAGTGACATGTGCATGCCAATTTCGATACTTATCCGGTCTTTGATCCGTCTAGGGTCATTGTCGAGCTACTTATACTGTTCTTCCTAGATTTTTCCTTGCACGAGGGAATAAAGAGATTTTGACTTGACTTGATACACTGAGACCAATGACGTGAAATGTTCCAGCTGCGTATGTGTGACGTGCCTCTGACGTTCCTGTTGCGTATGTGTCCTAGTCCCAATATGTGTGGCCGCCATATTTACAGAATGATCGACCCCAATGCTATCTATGTACTGAGGCCGGGATCAGTTGGCATTCTGGTCGCTTAAACATTGACTGAATTTCAAAACATATGTTTCAAAAGAGGTCTTTCTTTAAGGCTAATCGAGTGGGTTTATATGAGCCGCCACATAACATAAGCAACAATCTGCATATGCCAAAAACAAAAGCACGGATCAGCTGTGCAGTAACTGCACAGCTGATCAGCGCCTTTGTTTTCGCTACACGGGTATCCCCTATCCCTCTTCTTAAATCCAAATTTAGAGCTTCTAGTCTTCTCCTGTGATTGTACAGGTCAGTTTGTGTCAAAGCTGGTCGAAAACAACGATTGTTTTTTTTTTTCATGCGAAGGCTCATATGTAATTAAGATGTAGTTTGATGATCTGCAAGAGCAGCAGCGATATCTACACCATTCATACACCGTCTTTTCGTGATGTGCATGTATTTATTGTTACGTACATCCGATGCACGGTAGCGTATTAGAAGTACCTGCTGCGTCGCATTCTTATACATGTAAATGACGTGTGCATGTGCGAATAACCTAGACGGTTAGCTGGCTTACACGGTTAGTTCTGGATGTTCCCGGGTCGACATAGCTCATACTCGATCACTGACAACATTCTTCTCGTTTTTAACCCGGGGCATTAAGAATTGTTGCGGTAGACGTATAAAGTTTTCTTTGATTTTATTGCAACGCCACACCGTATGAATGCTGGCCGCAAAATACAGCATTACTACAGGAGGAAATGTGACGTGGCCAAGATGAATGCCGCGACCGTCGTTCACGTAATTGCATTTAAAGAATGTGAAATTGAGTACTTCAACGGTCTTTCACCGCGCCTATTGTTGTTGTTGTTGTTCTCGTAGATCTCCACCGATATATTCTCGATGCACCACCCCTGATGAGGCGTAGATAGGCGGCTTAATCCAATACAATGAATATAAAACAAGTTCTAAAAGTTCACTTTTTTTTTACATATGTCCAACAGCTAAAATCCTGGTGTCTTAAAATAAAGGGGTGTTAAATCTCTAACGCCCAGACCCGGCTGTCCTTGTATCTCTATTTTTAAGTAATTTAAGTCTCTCAAAATGAAGTTTTGACAACAGTTCTCTGCTCCATAGCTCAACTTTGTGGGAATCAATAGCTTTCAGAATGTCTGGTTGTAACACTGATGTATGGTCCAACACAAGTCGTGTGAATAGAGTACTATCAAATGTCACATTCGGAGTAATGTTTATGAGTAACCCATTAAATCTATGCCTGTATGGTTCTCTCAAATGATCCAGGGGCTCACACACGGCAATGAAGTGCTCTCTATCTTCAGGTTCTTTGGAACACACTTTACATACAGGATCTACAGCATACTGATTAAAGCATGCCCGGTTGGCTTGTAATATGTATGCACCAGTTAGTATCTTCACTTTCAATTCTGCTCTCCTGTTATCCCGTACGTTGTGGCGCACACTCGACCAGCATGCATGTGGTTTCCCTGCTCCAACTGACCGGGGATTTAAGTACTTTAAAGATGACTTAGACTGAATTTCTTCCTCCCAATTTGTTTCTAAATGACAGTTCACTTTAGAATTTAACATAGACTTCCACACACTTTTTGACGGGGGGTTCAGGAACAGTTCATAAGCACTGGGTAGCCCGTAGATATCCAAAATATGTTTGACTTCATTACACCAGGAATTTTCATCATATGATTTCATAACCAACTGTCTTTCAATAACTTCATATTCAATAGAGTTCTGTGATCTTGCCGAGTTCACAAACAGATTCAGAATGTTCTTATGAATAATGACTTCCACTGGCGGGACTCCCAGTAAGGACAGTGTAACACAGTTAGGAGTTTTATCGGGTAAACCTTGAATCTGGCGTAGGCATTTACGTTGAAATTTCTCCAAATCATCAATGTCAGTTTTTGTCAATTTTTGCACTTCAAGTCCGTAGACCAGTCTCGGGATCACATAAGTTGACCACAGATAGGCACATAGTGGTTTAGTCAGTCCATTTCCAGAATGTAGGCCTGCGCCCATCAAGGCGTATGCTGTTTTTCTAGCTATACTAATTTTTTCTTCCACATTGGCTTTAGTCTTGCTGTCTCTGAATATGCCCAAGTGAGTGCTATGCTGCTCTATCTTGATAGGTTTATCAAACATAGTGAATCCAGGCTTCAGCTTGTTTCCATTACCATAAATCAGCACCCCACTCTTCGTTGGATGTATCACATAGTGTTCCTGATTCGCAAAACCTCCGCTATCGTCCAGCATACACTGCATCTCGTCATCTGAGTTGGAGACCAATGCCAGATCATCTGCGACTGTTATGTGGGGAATGCGAATACTGCCGATTGTCATGCCTGTGTACTTGTCTTCCAATTGAAGTAGCAGAGGATTATTGTATCTCTTATAATGGGATGTGGAGAGTACGCCACCTTGGCGTACTCCCTGGCGTATGACGAAGGGTGACGATAGATGGCTCTCCCACTTTACAGATGATGTCATATCCATGTAGATATCTCGCATCAGAAGCCAGTCACTCCCCTTGATGCCATCCAGATACAGCTTTCTCAGCAGGAGTTCGTGGTTGACCACATCGAACGCCTTCTGGACGTCCAATGTGGCCACGAACAGCGGATCTTTTTTATTCTTTGACTCATTGATGCATTCTGTGAAGATAAGAGCTGCTCCCATTGATGAACTACCCGACGTGAAACCCTTTTGAAGCTTTGATTGCGTTTCTAGTAATATAATGTTCTGTCGTTCATTCAAAATGTGTTCTAATATTTTCAGGATAACCGGTGTTACCGTAATTCCTCTATAATTTGAGGGGTCTGATTTGTCTCCCTTCTTGAATATGGGAGTAAGAAGTCCTTCTTTTAACACTGGCGTGACATGTTTTTCTTTGATCATGTAGTTCAAGAGATTCAGTAAATATCTATCTATAGATCCTTTACCCAGTTTGAAATGTTCACTAGTTAATGATAGCACATCAGCAGCCTTATTATTATTCAACTTTGATATAGCATTATGCAGTTCTTGTTTAGAAATGTCTATTGTAGGTAACGTTGATTTTGTCAAGGTATTTTCAATAGTGATAATGTCTCTGTGTACTGATTCGAGGTGTTGATGATCAAACTGCTCACATTCGAGAGGTGTGGCAAGTTTTTCAAAGTGTGTTGCCCATCCTGAACATACAGTCTCTGGAGTATCGCACACAGTGCCATTAACTACAATTGCCTTCACATTGGTATTGTTTGACTTTCTTTGCTGTTTTACCAATTTTGCAAAAGTCTTGGAATCAGACCCAGCGCTCATAATATTTTCGACTTTCTCAATTCTCCTTTGTGCTGCTGTCCTTCGTTGTTCTGACCTAATACTTTTTCTCGCTTCCTTTCTCTGAATGTTTAATGGGTGATCTCTATCATTTGGAGAACCACTTATTTTCCATTCCCACCATATTTCCTTTGATCTTTTTACTGCCTTTTCGATTCTGTCATTCCATATTCTTGATTTTGATGGCTTGACCCTAATCTTACTCCTGTATCCTGGGATACTGGCAGCTGTTGCCTTTTTCAACACCGAGGTCATATGCCCTAGGGCGCACATGAATTCAAATTCCGACTTTATGTCTTCCGGAAACGAACCAAGAAGTCTATTTATTGAGCCCTTATATATTTGGTGATTACATTTGTCCCATTTTGGTCTAATGTCAATTGTTTTCTGTTCCTCTACACAAAGCGGCTTTACCACTTCAAGTTTGGCCACTACCGGGAGATGATCTGACGTGTTCAAGCAATCCGACAGCACATTTACTTCAGACATCATATTGCTTCCATTGTTTGAGCAGAAAATATAGTCAATTTCAGATGAACATAAATTGTCAGAATGTATGTAGGTATTTTTCCCGAATTGACGGTGAAACAAGAAATTTTCATTGATAAATTGTTCTAAAAGTTTATCCCTTTCATTACCACAGCGATCCATCATTGATGCATTCATATCTCCTAACAGGATCATTATATGGGTAGTTTTGAATGTTTGTATAATTTCTGCAATTTCATCCAGAACCTCTTGATATTCTTGTTTTTTTGATGTACCACGCACTGGCATGTATACTCCAATAGCACATACTGGGGGTTCACAAAGTATCTCTAAAGTTAAAACTCGACAGCTGCCGCTTAAGTGAAATTTATGTCTAATATCCAAGTCTTTTCTAATCAAACATGCCACCCCACCATATCCCCTGGGCTTCTGTGTGGGTGGAAGTGGATTATCATCATCAACTGCTTTTCCAACTGACACATGCGTACTAAAATATTCTCCTAGCAAGGGCAACTGGAAGTTAAATAACCATGTTTCTTGAATAAAAAGTATGTCACAGTTTTTTAACAACTTTTGAATGTATATGAGATTAGTTTCTACATTTTTGACATTAAAAGTTCCTAGTATTAGTGCCGTTTCTGCTGCTCTGTCCATATTGCCTCTGTTGCTCTGCCCGCGCACAAAAAAGAGCTGCTTGTGTCGTTATTACTGCTGTTTTTGTTGTCAGATATATCCCCTTCATTTTCAGCATCTCGTGTCACCTGTTCATTCATTTCATTCTCCTGTGTGAGGTCTATCATTAACGCGCCACTGGGTTTATTTCTAGATTGTCCATTCCCAGTAGACACATGTTTGCACTCCTTCTGACCAGCATCACTGTTTGTATCACTAGAGAGAGATTTATGTAACTGATCTCCCTGCTTCTGTGAATTATTTGGAGTCGCCTTGCATGATTCTTTGGCAATCTTTTGGTTCTGCCCATTGGACCCCGCTGGGATGGTTGGGGTTGAGTGGTCCGTGTCAGAAGAATCCCTTGAATGGCTAGGTCTCCTATTCGAAGCAATAGGGGTATGTAATGGTACGGGTTCTCCCATCATGGACGGTATTACACTTCCTCTATTATTGGCCACAAGCGGTGGACCCTGCATGTGGTGGGCTAGCGGTACTACTCCCAAGTGGTTTTGGTACATTCCAGGTCCTTGGAAAAACATAGCTGGAGGGGCCATTCTCTGAATACCATTTACAAATGGAGGAACCGACGGGTGAATAGCTGGCACCATAAATGCATGCGGTTGAGGTCCATATGGGGGATTCATAGCTGGCAGGAAGTTTGGGTATGTGTGAAAGCCAGGTGGTGGGTAATTCTGATATACATGCATACGCTGAGCCATAAGATTCTGTTCCATCATGGTCATTCTAGTTTTCAAATGTTCAAGTTCAATATTTCTCATCTGGTTTCTAATACTGTCTATCTCGTTATCAGAACTTTCACCAGAGAATCTATTATGTGTACTATTCTGAAAATTGTTTACATTACTGGCGGAGTCCGTAAAATGCTGAGTTTCGTGTACTCTCATTTCAGATCTCAAAATTTTATTTGAGTTTTCCAATTCCAAGAGTTTCCTTTCCAGCTTACTGATATAAGATTTAGCAAGATTCAAGTTCTCTTGCAGATCTTCATTCTGAGGGGTTTGTTTTCTCTGACCTTTTTTGCTAGACTTATTTGATTTTCCAGTATCCTTACACTCATTTTTGGACCCACTATTTTGAGTTTTTTCACTAGCTTTCGAACCTGCCACCATTATGTCACTCAAGTCATGTTCAATTTCAGGTACAACTGGTGGATTTACATTAGTCTCTATAATTGGATCTTTCACATTCATAGCTGAATATGCCCTAACTCGAGATACAATGTCTATACTTGAATCAGGTTGTTTGGATCCAGATTTGTCACATTCAGTGTCTATATTCATAACTTCCGCACTCGAAACAGTTTGTATAAGCTCAGTTTCATCATTCCTTTGGGTACATGTGTCGATCTCGGCCAAGGAATGTGTCAATTCATTCTCATGATCCTGCTTACATGACCTACATATATAGGATTCACTGTCATTAGATAAACCGTTATTATCTAAACCTTCACACCCATAATGGTACCAACACTCGCACGAGTCACATGCTATCCCGTTACCTACATATTGATCACAATGAGGGCAGTAATCTAATGAGTTTGATTCTTCATCTCCACATTCATTTGACTGTTGGGTTGATTCTGTTGACACACATATTCTTTCATTGCTTTCACCATCCAGGCTATTTTCATCCCTAACTCGCTGAGTCAGCTCATCTAGCTGCTGGTGGCTCGTTATCATTAAGCTTTTCACTTGAGAGTCTTTATTTTTGAGTTTTGCTTTCGTAATATTCATATTGTTCAGTTGAATCATAATAGCTTGATAGACTGCTTGGTTCAGCGCCTGTACATCCGATTTTTCCAGGATTACCTTAACTATTTGATCATGATTCTTATTGAACAAAGAAGAGTCAGGTCCGTTCACCATTATCTTGTTCTTTGTATGGTACATATTCATACAGAATTTTAGTTTTCCCATTCCTCTTTGAGTTTTCCTATGTATTTTCATGATTGTCTCTACAACAGTAACTTTAGATTCATCTGTACTTTGTTCAAAAGTTACAATGTCTGATTTGGATCTAGAGCTGACGTCTTCATAGAAATTAATTGTTTCTCTCTTATATATTTCATACATGGGAGTTGAAAATTCAAAAATATGATTCCCACCTTTGTTGGCATATGAAATACAGAAATCTCCTAAACAATTTTCTGCTTTCTTTTTCAGAGCTTTTTCTTCATTCAGGCTATAATCCTTAACCCTTGATTCATTGTCAATTTTGGGGGATTTAACTTTTGGTCTGCCCACTACATTCAGGTCTGAATAATTTATGCTTGTACGTTTTCGTGTTTCCATTGCCATCGTTAAAACATCAACTGTATTGTAATGCACCAGGAAAGTCTTTTTCTGATAAAAAATTATCTAAAATATTTCTAAAATCTTCGTCAAGTCTTTACTACCATGTAACCCAAGTAAAAGTCAATTTAAAACTGTTCCATTTAAAATATAAATGTGTTTATGCAGAGCAAGTAAATTTTAAATGTTAATATAAAAGTCCAGCTTTATGTCATAAAACCACAATTAAAAAAGATGCTCCCTGTGATAATGTTTGGGGTGACTTTTTCTCTCGAACAGCCAGTAAGTTTTACCAGTTCAATTCAGGTCTGAATCAGCTCCCGTAAATAGATACTTCTTCTTGTAGCAATGCAGATGTATTATTCAATGTATTCACGGCTTTTACAGGACAGCAGGGCCTGAACAAATTAGAGATTCAACAATGACCGCTCGAAATTCAAAATGGCGGCCCTTTGTTTTTCTTTCTTTGTTCGAAGAAATTTCGCAAATTCCAGATCTTCTCTTCACCAAGTCGTCGTAGTTATTCGTAGAAATATATGTTGAAACCAGGAGTTGAATAAAATTTGGGAAATAAAACAAATTAGAACTAAAACACCAAATAAAATTGTTTCTCCTCCACCAGCAAAAATTTTCACGTCCTTCCACCACCAAAACGAGGCATTTCTCGCCTATTGTTATCTGTTCTAATTTCCCCGTATGTCGCCTCTCCGTAATCAAAATCGACAAGAATCGATTAAATATGTTCAACAAAAATATCACTTTGTGGTACACGCCATTGCCTTTCAATGCATGGGACAAGTAGTGAAGAACAGGATTTGTCTATGCACACGATCATACTTTCAAATATGTTTATTTTAATAACTCCGAGTTGCTTTTTGGTCGTAAATAGAGTTTAGCACGTGTTTCTATTTACCTCCGGTATTCCAGACCTTTGCGCATAAAATTCGAGTGTGAAGGGCGGGCAAAAATATATATTTATCACTGCCACTCATTTTTGTCAAATTTTAATTAGTCTTTAATTGGTTTATCCGTAATGCATTTGTGAAGTTTTCGACAGATCCATGTTCGGCAAACGAAGCACTTGAACATATCAAAAATGGTCAAAATTGAAAAAAAAAATGATTGAAAGTATAATGAGACTTTAAATTTCATTTGCCAATCCGTTTCCCATTTGGCCAAGCTATTCAGGTCATCTTGCAAAATGTGACAATCCAAAGGAGACTTACCATTCCTGTACAAAACACAATCATCAGCAAATAGCCGAACAGATGACCTGTTATTATCCGGAAGATCTTTGATGAAAATAAGAAATAGGACCGGTCCCAAGACCGATCCTTGCGGGACACCAAATATTTCGTGTATGTTTGATACTTGTTAGAGGGCCTCATGGAAGATTGGTTAAAACCAAATGGATTACTCTATGAATAAAGAATTACTTAAAAAAATACTTACTCATCTATTGCCCTCTGCTTTTTGCGTTTCATATTCACAAGTTATCTGAAATTCAAGACTGGAAAACGAAGACCGTTGCAAAATTTGCAAATGTGCTTGTACATTTTCATGCAGAAATTCAAGTTCCTCTCTCATATTTTTTCATTAGAACAACACCCAGCTGTCAGTGTTCCACATTATTGTCAGCCTCCAAGGAGCCGAGGCTTTTAGCAGGGATTTTACCACAAATCTGACCCCGCAGTGCCGGGCTTTAAAAACTGAAAAGTTAATCCATGGTCCCATAATAACTGGTGCATTATGCTAGCACTAAGAACAAATAATATGATGTGAACCATTGTATACTATACATATCCTTCGACAGTGTCACGTGTAAACGTTGATGTTTGCACGAATCTCTATCGTCTTCGTTGAAAGCGGTTACCTCTGCAAAAAGAGGATAAAAATTAATTTATTGCAAGCGGGGGACATAAATCCGCTATATATGCAATAAGTTTTTGGCTTTGCCGTCCTTCCGTACCGTAAAGTAGTATCCAAACTACCAGTATATAAAATAATTTCAAGAAGGATAAGTGTTATGATTAGAAGCATATTATAATGTCAAGTAGTTCAAGCTTTCTCCAGTTTTATCAAAACAAATTAAATATTTATTCTAGAGTAAAAACAAAATATATTATATGCGTTAAACCATAAAAGGCTTGCATGTATATTATATATGTCAGAAAATAAATGTGTTACTTCCCTTGTATAGTGACAATGAAATCTCAGAATCAGAATAGCGGTAAGGCAATCTAAATTACGCAAACGCAGACTCCCTCTAGGTTTCTTTCAATCCTGTGAAGAGACACGCACAACTCTCACCACAAGTATGCTGCAAATACGATGGTTCGTGTAGCCAAAAAATAGTACGCATCCTAAACGGTAATTGGGCCGGGTCCGCTGATTATACACAGAACCGGATTTCGGTAACTCGACGTACTTGTCACCAAAGAAACTTATCAACAACATGGCTGACGATGTAGCGGATTTGACAGCGTGAACTCGAAAATAGGCATAACAGCCTTGAATGCATTTATAAACCAGAAATGGCCATTTATATTCCACCGTTATGTCGGAAAAAGCAAGTTCATGGGAGATACAAGTAAAGACATTAAAAACTTTTACTTTGACAATAAAAAAAAAAAAAAAAACAAAAAACAAAAAAAAAAAAAAAAAACACTAAGATCACTAAGTGGCAAATTGTTCTTACATCCACATTGCAGTTTGTGGGATTTGACTGGTTGCATTAGCTCAAGCAGTAGAGACGAGAGTGTCTGTGTCAGGATTGGGACGTCAACAATTCCAACCCTTGCAGTGCCATACCAAATATGTATCCTACGAGTATGCTTTTTCACGCTACACAATAATCACGCACCTTTGTTCTCATACCTCTCCTCCTGTTCACTCAAAAAGTGATGATGTAACACATTTATTTTTAGAGACCACATGCTCTTTACTTTTGCTCAGAGTTATTATGTTAAAATTATCCATCTTTCGATTGGTTTATGGTCAAATCATGTATACGGTGTCACTTTTGTTACATTTTTCTTATACCCAAAATTTTGAAACTCAACACAAGTCAGTAATACTTTTTCCAATCACCCTAAAATTTTGACAGTTGGTCTTCTGTGTTCGTTAACATCTGGGCTACCGAATCATGTCAACATTTTATGATTACTTGTCCTACTTAAAAATGTATGGGCAGCTAAACTTACCATATCTCTTATATGAAATCAATCAAAATAATGATAATATTCATTGACCACTGTTAGGAGTTCATCGCAACTGATATTTATCAAGGAACAGGCAGCATCAATAAATCAGGCATGGTAACTTTGCTGAAAAGCCTTATTTTCTATTGCAGCCAAATTATTTTATTTTAGTCAGATATATACTTCACGATAATGATGGAATGAGCAGTCATTTATCATACTTCACGATAATGATGGAATGAGCAGTCATTTATCTTCACATGTCCCAACCTTGGTTTCCCTTTGTGTATTTACTATGTCTGTGTTGAAATGCAAGTTACTTAGAAGATTTAGCAGTTGCAAACTTGAAATTTGATTCCTGTTTGGCCAAAATACTTAGTTTGAAATTGCAATGTAGTTCAGACATGTTGGGTGTTTGTCTGCCCATTGATTTAATTATTTTTGAAGTGAGTGACTTTTGATGACGTAGACAGCAAGCCGCCATATTTGTATGGGATTTTCCAAAGTCAGATATAGCATGTGAAAAGGTGCTTTTTAAATTTGTCACTGGACATGGAGCAAGGACTTACGTGAATGCATGTAAGAATAATGATAAATTAATTGTTTGGCCTATGCTTGTATTTCAATTGAGCCAGGAAGTGTTATGTGCGTGATTATTGCTTACACTAGGATATACCATTGAGTGGCTGACATGGGTGGCGCTCATCACCATAGGGCAAGCACTGCCTGTTCTTTTCTCAAACAAACTGCACGACTAACCACATACAACTAACAAAACAATCTGATAATAGTTTTTAAGTTCTTTGGAGGACTGTTTTGAAGACTGGTATTCATGCTTTAGTTATCCCGCTACAAATATAGAAACCATCTATACAAATACCAAGTTTATGGGACTAATCCTGTTTGTGATACCTACTCATTTTTAGAAAGCAGTCGTATATGTGTAGGACTAACAAACTGGGCCAGTCCCAGAAACTGGGCCAAACAAATTGATCTAAATTCAGAGCCGATTTACACAAACTGGGCCAATCTTATAATAGATGTAGGCAAATCTTTTCATGGGTTAAAAGATGACACCTGACAAACACTGATTAATTACTCAACAAAGCTCGCACTAGAGCTTGTCCATTTCCATTCTAACACAAAATAAACAGACCACATGCCGCTCAAAACTTCGATATTGTTTTGTTTTCCACCATTGTACTGTAGAAATCCCATCAAATGTTTGACTGTGTTACGGGTTTATATATACATACGTTTTTATGCTTGTTATGCACTGAAATGTTACACCGTCTAATGTCAAGATTTCAACGCTTGATGGGGTAGTTGACTTCAGAAAAAATCAACATGGCATCGAAAGGGCACAAAGTAATGTCAAGCTTATATATTGAATGAAATTCAATATATTTTTCAGCCCAGTTTGTGGGATTGGTCCAGTTTGGCATTGGCCCAGTTTGTGAGTCCTACAAATGCAGCACAAAAATTTAAGAAGTCAAATGTGTCAGGTCATTTTGATGGAATCAGTTCCTATGGACTTTTTATCACTTTGATTTTTAGGGTAATGTGGTTTTAAGAACAGCTGTGCTTAAGCTAGAGGATGAATAGTTTCAAAATTGGTGGCATATGAAAGTACCATAATATGCTAATATGCCATATAAATCAAAAATATTTATAGGCCCAAAAATACATTCTAAAAAGTTTGATCCCACCTTTTTTTGACCAGTATAATTTTAAGTAATCTCAATTCTTTTTTATATTTTCAGTCCTGACACTTTTCGTGTAATCAGCACTTTTGCTGAGGAAACACATCCAACCTACCCGCGAGAACAAACAGAAAATATATCCGACTGGCGGCAAAAATGGAGAGAGAACGAGGGCCTGGCATTACCAGACATTTATAACAGAAAGACAGAGGTTCTACCTCACGAGGCCCCCGACTACAGGATACACAAACCTCACCCAGGGAGCTGTGGCTTTCTCCGCCATAATGTTCGCTTGTTAAATGAGCCTATCTGTACCGTGTTCACGGATGTGACAAGATCAGACCAACGTAATTGGTGGCCCTCAAGGGTCTCCGATGAGCCACTACATGTTCCGCCACACACTAAGGATACTATCTACAGAGAAGATTTTCAAGAGCAAGAGAAGAGAATTGGGGAAAGGTTTGGTTCATTGAGACACACTGCCAATCCTAACAATGAACCTGCCTTGGGTGCTGGTATGTTACATCTTTTGAGTCATCTTTACGATAAACTTTGCAGTCATATCTAAACCTTAAGTATCTTCTTCAATGCTTAGTCTTTACCCTGGCTCATTTGGTTTGATAATTCAATCTCATTCAGTATGCTATCAGCTTCACACAAAATCTTTAGTGGTCTGCAGTTTTTAGACATCAGCAAGTCTCCAATACTGTACAGGCTGGTTTGCGACCAACCTGATTGAAACATTGTGCATGAAAAATTTCTAACCAAAGTTCATTCAGTCTAAAGGCGAAAACCATATGATTTCAGTGCCAGTGAATTTCCTGAGAGCCAGAAATGGTAGACAGAGGCTGTTTAAAGAGAACATATCCTATGAACATATCTATAACAGTAGAGTTGGTGACAATTACCCTATCAGGGGAAAGGTGAGGAATGTTTTTCATCCTGAAGCCTTGTCTACAGAAACTAATCAATAAATTTTTGACATTGAAAAAATGTAATAACTCATGAAAACAAAATTCCTATGTACAGGGAATTTCAGTAACTTTGATGCAAACATTTTATCAGCAAATTGTTGACTATGATTAGCACCCTCAGGTGAATGTCTAGCTCTACCTGTTTCATTCAATTGATATAGTCAAGCTGTTTGACAGAGGCTACAGATTTTATCTCGGTGACCTAGTTCTTTAATGTAATTCAATCGGCATAAATTTCGTTTCATCCATTTTAATTTCAGCGACAGGGATCTTTTGTGTGGTCCCCGATGAATCATGAGGCTTCAAGCAAGTTTATAGATCATTACCAGGTGATTTCTGCTGAAGAGGGCCTGGTAAGACAACAGTGTTTGGAAGCTGAGAAGAAAGTCCATGGATCTTCAGAAATTGGCCAAGTCCTTAATGAAACAGGGTTTGACGAAATGCCTATGCCTACATTTGAGCCAGTTGTTGAACAGGCAATGGTTGATACATCACTGCCTACAGGCGAGGCAGAGGTGCCTAAAGCTGAACTGGATGAGTCAGTTGGGGAACCAAAAGCTCAGAAATCAGCTTCACCAAAGGGGTCAAAGAAAAGCTCTCCAAAGCATTCACCTCAGCAGTCGCCAAAGCAGAGAAAAACACCAAAAAGTTCACCTAAACAGTCTGCTAAAAGTTCGAGAAAGAATTCTAAAGATGGTCAATATGTATCGCCACCTAAATCCCCTGTGATAGATACCACCAAGCTTGATGAAGCAATTAATAAATTGGATATTTCCAATGTTGTAATTCCGCAGAATACAGAGGAAGCTCAGACAACTGGTGGTTAACCGGCTTTTGCTTATTAGTCTGTCATTTTTATTTATTGGTGAAAATTATTATCATAAAAGAATTACTTTATCAAAGACAGTGTAGCTAAGGCACCAGTGAGCCTCACTTGGGTTTAAAGAGGAAATGACAGGACTGTCAAGTTAAATCATCCCCAGTTAGAAAACCTGTTTTTCATTCGAGTTGAAACAAAGGAGCAGATCAACTGTTTGGTGAGGCCCCAGTTTGTTTGTGCCCAGAACATTGAAGCTTTCTTTCTAAACATGCCTCTAGCTAGCTTTGTGTATGACCTGGTTAGAAAGTTTTATCAAGATGCCTCTTAAATTCTTCTCATTGATTGCTAGAACTTCTAGCACACTATGGTGGAACACTTTCCATCTGAGCCTGTGCACGAGAAAACCAACAATTTGGGTTTGCGACCAGGTCCAACACAAACCAGCCTGTACAGTCACAGAAGAAACCCAGAATCTTGAAAGTTTGGGTATAAGTAGAGGAGGAAATGTACTATCCGTGTAGCGAAAACAAAGACGCTGATCAGCTTCGCGGTTACCGCGAAGCTGATCTGCGTCTTTGTTTTCGCCCATGCAAATTGTTGGTTTTCTCACGCACAGGCTCATCTATAAATCACAAGAAAAATGATAGCCATCTGTCTAGGGCTTGAGTCCCTAAAGGCCAGCTTTTATACATAATTTTGGAAACATTTTACACCAATAAAAACATTGATTCGATAATTTTAGTAGTTTTTTTTTTAATTGCAAAATAATGAGCGCTTCATAGACTCGGTATTTATATTGCATAGTTGCATTCCAAAGCTTGAGTTAAGAGTATATACATGTATAATCATGGTCACAAAACTTATTTTACTGATGAGAATTTCAGCCTTCAAGTTGGATAAACTTTATATAAAAGCATCTTTTGCTAAAGTAATATGTATATTAAATGTATTTTTATACGTACCTTCTCATAGTTGTCTAGTATGATTGTTTATACATGTTTTTTCTCCTATTAGGGAAGAATACGTAGATGTATTTTCATGGGAAATGTGCCTTATCTGGAAGCCTTTTAAGTACAAAAATGAAGGGATTGTGGTATTTTTAAAGACTACCCCAAGTTTTCAACATGCAATTTACTTAGGCAAAATATCACATATGTTTAGGTACATCAACTGATTAATCAAAACATCCTTTGTCTTCCATTGTACCTGACCTACATGTATTTGAGCCACCACATGGAAAAACCAACAATCTGCATAGGCGAAAACAAAGGCGCAGATCAGCTCCACAGTAACTGCGAAGCTGATCAGCGCCTTTGGTTTCGCTACTCGGATAGTACAATTCCTGTTCTACTTAAATCTGAAATTTCAAGCTTCTCACTCTTTTCTGTGCTTTTACAGGTCTGTTTGTGTCGGACCTGTCCGGAAACCACATTTTGTTAAAAAGACTTTTGTTTCCAATTCAAGTTTTCAATGACATATATCAGGAGCAAAAGTTTGTCCATGGACCAAAACATGAGGCTAGGCTTTTTTCATGGATCAAAACATGAGGCTAGGCTTATTCAGGTATTTGCGGGCAATTTTGATAACAAGAACATTTTAATACCTTACTGCAATTTTCTTGTATTTTGTATGTCAGTACGTCATAGTATTATGTGCATCTGTGATATGTACCTTAATATTCCTGCCTTACATTTCTACCTTGTTCGCAATGTATTGAGTAAACTTGCCTTCAACATTTGAAAGTGGCTGTTGAAGCCTACAACCACCCAAAACAAACTATCTTGTGGTGAAGAGTTTAAACAAGTATTTAACAAATATGATGCAGGTTCGTTTGAACCTCTTTTTATAACAAACCAGGAAGGCAGGTTTTCTCATTACATTTCTCATTGTTTTGTTTTTAGAGAGTTTTATTTTTTCTTCAAACTGCAATTTGCATCTTTAATAAAGATTATGCAAGTATACAGCATTACATGTACCTTTTTTCTTCCCAATTTTCTTTCAAATGTTTCGAAAAGAAACTCAAGAGATAAAAACCTCTCAAAGCCCAATTGAAATCTGGTAAAAACAGGCTGTTACATGTTATAAACATAATTTTAATACCCATTAGAACCTCCCCGTAGACAAGGTTTTCCTATAATGATCTACCATCTAAGTTTAAGATCAATGGATGCTTTGTTTGATTTACTGCTTAATGTCCCCGTCAACAACTATGGTCATGTAAGGATGCTGTATCCGTTAAATGGGTCTTCTACCAAACTTTGGTACTCAGTTGGTCAGTCAGTCAAAACAATTAGCTTTCCCTTGAGGCAAAAGCAGTCCATCTACTTCTCACAACCCTGATGTGTGGGAGCCCAAATCGTGCACACATGGGTCATATAATATAGCAAGAAATTTTATTCTTAAATGCTAGTCATTTATAGCACCAATCACCCTAGTGTATATTGACCCTATAAGCACCAAGATAACAGTGAACACAAGACTAAAGCTGTGGATCCAGATGAAAATGCTTATTATGAGGCGCCTCATCTGAAGCAATAAGATATTCAAATTTAGTGGTGCTTTAAGAATTGATATAACAATGAATAACAACAAATTCATGAAACAAGGCAATCATCGACCATTTAAAAGCGCAAGTGTTATTTGCATAGACTCATTTTCTTTTGAAGTGGTCTATTTAATCTTTGCCAGCATTGCAGTCCTTCTCTCAGTGTTCTGAAACAGGGCCCTGATTAGCTGCTTCACCTCATTGGCCGAGAACGCCACGGCCAGTGGCCCCTTCCCAGAGGCCCATCTGTCCCCTATATCTATCATACTGGCATTAAGGATCATATCTAGCTCCTTAAATCTCTGCCATTTGGCCACATTCCTCTGTATCTCGGCTGTGGTATTCGTCGTCGTATCACTGGGTATTTCCATGAGTTCAGGTGCGCGGTCGGCAATCATTTTGAGTAACCGTGACAACTGGTTAGTGTCGTCAGCCGAGATATCCTCCAGCACTATGATACAGTCGGTTATCTCCACAATCACACTGTTTAATAGACCTCCTGTAAAAACAAGAACTCCACGGAGGTCGATATCGCACCTGCATCGGGCAAAATAACTAAAAACGTGAAATATAGGTCAAGGGCACCAGGTTCATGTGTTCTGAAAGGGTATGTGAAGGACATTTACTATGCAAGGTTTCAAACTTGCAGCTATCACTGATGCAGAAAAAAAAAACTTTGACGTAAAAATTAACAAAGTCAATGGACTGTGAAATATAGGTCAAGGTCAGCGGGTCAAGGTGCGTGCTTGAAGGGTATGTCAAGGACAATTACTATGCAAGGTTTCACACTCACAGCTATCACTGATACAGAGAAAACGGAACTTCGACGTAAAAATTAACAAAGTCAATGGACCATGAAATATAGGTCAAGGTCAGTGGGTCAAGGTGCTTGCTTGAAGGGTATGTCAAGGACAATTACTATGCAAAGTTTCACAATCCTAGCTATCACTGACGCAGAGAAAACGGATCTTCAACGTAAAAATTAACAAAGTCAATGGACCGTGAAATATAGGTCAAGGGCACCGGGTCAAGGTGCATGCTTGAAGGGTATGTCAAGGACAATTACTATGCAAGGTTTCACAATCCTCGCTATCACTGATGCAGAGAAAACCAAACTTTGACGTAAAAATTAACAAAGTCAATGGACCGTGATAGGTCAAGGTCAGCGGGTCAAGGTGTGTGCTTGAAGGGTATGTCAAGGACAATTACTATGCAAGGTTTCACACTCACAGCTATCACTGATACAGAGAAAACGGAACTTCGACGTAAAAATTAACAAAGTCAATGGACTGTGAAATATAGGTCAAGGTCAGCGGGTCAAGGTGCATGCTTGAAGGGTATGTCAAGGACAATTACTATGCAAGGTTTCACAATCCTAGCTATCACTGATGCAGAGAAAACTGAACTTCGACGTAAAAATTAACAAAGTCAATGGACCGTGAAATATAGGTCAAGGTCAGCGGGTCAAGGTGCGTGCTTTAAGGGTATGTCAAGGACAATTACTATGCAAGGTTTCACAATCCTAGCTATCACTTATGTAGAGAAAACCAAACTTCGACGTAAATGTTGACGGACGGACGGACGAACAAACGCACGAACAAACGAACGGACGGACGGAAATTTGGACTCCTATATCGCACTCTGCTATAAGCAGGTGCGATAAAAACACATTTCTTTGTAAATTTATAAGATTTAGCGCATAAACAAATTCTCTAAATTTCAAAGAATTTATTCAAATGCTTAAGATATCTAATATTTTGCACGGTACATGTCAGTTTCTAGAATGTTGTGAGTTTTTTTTTACAATATAAGGCTTCTATTTTGTATTTGGCCTTCGTAATCTATCTGTACACATGGAAGAAATATTGATTTAACATTCAATATTGTGCAGAATAATGAGAATTCATGTGAGCATAAGAAACTTTATTAACTAAAGTCATGCTAAATTACCCATGGCTTTCCTGTAGTTGCTAGCAGGCAGAACTTCCTGCCAGACTTTCTTCAGGTGCTGTAGCTGGTGTAGGACTTGTTTCACAGCACGCTCTGCTTTTATGAAAGTGTCTTTCTCTGATACAGCTGAAAAGCCTATAGAGAAAAGAAAAAGGTATAAATTTTCAACTCACAAAATGTATCCATAACTGAATCTAAACAGATTTGTGTTTGAGAGCTAACCGTGGACCTCAGGGAAGATCATTCCAAATTGAGCTTCATCTTTAAATTTTTTGAGGGATGGGCTAACCCCCTACAAACTTTGATTTTTTGAGGGGTGGGCTAGAAAAATATTCCAGCAGTTATGATTAAGCACTTGCATTATTAAACAAATATACATTTTATATTGCTTTTTTTCACAGCTTATGAAAATGTTTTATAGTTTTATGTATAGTATTGGATACTTAAGCGAAAGACACTTGATCCCTATGCTATGCACCAGTTAAATACATTGGATTGCCCATAATGCCCAAAACTTGTTGGCTTGGACATAAAGCCTCAACTAAAAACACATTTGAGCCACCTCATGGGAAAACCAATAATTTGCATAGGCGAAAACAAAGACGCAGATCAGCCTCCCGGTAACCGCGAAGCTGATCAGCGCCTTTGTTTTCGCTACTCGGATAGTACAATTCCTCTTCTACTTAAATCCAAAATTTCAAGCTTCTAGCTCTTTTCTGTGCTTGTACAGGCCGGTTTGTGTCAGACCTGTTCGGAAACCACATTGTTGGTTTTCCCATGAGACGGCTCATTTTTTAGCATTTCTATACAGATTCTTTACCATTAGTAGCTTTCAGATACTCTGACATCTGTGCCTTCTGTTTAGAGAGTTGTCGTATAAAGCTCTCTGATCCTAGCCGTCTTATCTTGGGTACAAGATCAACAAATGTAGAGTTGATGTGGTTCGGTAGTTTCTTACTGAACTGGTGTCCTAGTGTCATCAGGTGATGGGCAATGTACATACAGTTGTTGTAATGCAAGGCTGAAAGAAACACAATATTGGACTGATTAGTACTCCAGTGATTCAGTTTCGTTTCACATTCCATTAAATTCATTTCAATCCTTTGTTTTGTTTAAACCGGAGACAAATTTACCTGTAATCATACGCAAGAACTGCTACATTACAGTACTCACTGGGTATATTTTGCCAGCATTAACCATGACCCTACTGTAAGTAGACACTCAGTGGCGGATTTAGAGGGGGTTCGGGGGGTTCAAGTGAACCCCCCCCACCGAAACCAAATTATTTCATTTTCATGGGAAAAATTTAGAAAAATCCTATTAAACATTGAAAATGAACCCCCTTTGGTGGATCTGAACCCCCCTTTCAGAAATCCTGGATCCGCCCCTGACACTTTCAAGTACCCAAACCCCTCCATCACAACCTACCATGATTTTAAATACAAATGCAAATTCCCTTGAAGCAGCCAATTTTTAAAGTCAAAGAGGTCACAGGTTTAAACAAGTAGCCCAAGGGCAATGATCGCTCACCTGAGAGTCAACAAGTACAGTCACAAGACAAAGTGATTTTTTTTCTTTTTTTTTTTACCCTAAATGGGTATGACGGCCATCTTGGTAATGTTTCAGGTCTATGGCTGCAATAGTTACCATAGGATCATTGGTCCTGTAAACGCTTACCTGAGACCTAGTTGTCACTTTTCCCCATGTTTCCATGTTTGCCTATGTTTTCAAAATTGACCTTGACCTAAATTAATCACATACCTTCATCCACTCTATTAGTTGTTTGCATCTACCACTTTTCAGGTCTCAGGCTGCATTTAGTTTACAAAATATCCATTGTTTTCACTTTTTCCCATGTAAAAGCCTATGTTTCCAAAATTGACCTTGCCGTAAAATAGATCAAGGTCATCCTAGGGTCATCATTTTATCAAACTATGATGGACTGGAGTCCCAAATGCTACAAACCAAGTTTTGTGAAAATAGGCCTGCCGGTTCTGGAGAAGATTTTTGAGTGTTTTTTACCAAATATGGGCGTGGCGGCCATCTTGGTCCTGTGACCTAGATTTCGGAATCAAACTTTCGTTACCCCTACCCAGGGATGCTCCACATAAAATTTCAGTTTGATTGGCCATGCCGTTTCAGAGAAGAAGATCTTTGAAAAGTGTGTATAGACGACAGATCGGCCAAGGTCAAGAGATGACCTTGACCTAAATTAATCACAATCATACTTTCATTAGTTGTTTTGCATCTACCACTTTTCAGGTCTCAGGCTGCAACAGTTTTCAAAAAATCCATATTTTTCACTTTTTCCTATGTAAAAGCCTATGTTTCCAAAATTGACCTTGACGTAAAATAGGTCAAGGTCATCCTAGGGTCATTATTTGATCAAACTACGATGGGCTGGAGTCCCAAATGCTACATACCAAGTTTCGTGAAAATCGGCCTGCCCGTTCTGGAGAAGATTTTTGAGTGGTTTTTACCATATATGGGCATGGCGGCCATCTTGGTCATGTGACCCAGATTTCACGATCAAATTTTCTTCCCCACTACCCAGGGATGCTCCACATAAAATTTCACTTTGATTGGCCAAGCGGTTTCAGAGAAGATCTTTGAAAAGTGTGTATGGATGACAGAACCTTCACGGTCAAGAGATGACCTTGGCCTAATATATATATAAATTATAAATTAATCACATACCTTCATCTACTCCATTTTTGCATCTACCACTTTTCAGGTCTCAGGCTGCAATAGTTTTCAAAAAATTGCAATTTTCCGCTTTTCGTCTTAAAAGTCAATGGAAACTTTAAGTTGCCATAGCAACCAAAGTAGTGGGACAAGGACAATAAATAAGTAGCCCAAGGGCAACGATCGCTCACCTGAGAGTCAACATATACAGTCACTGGACAAAGTTGTTTTTTTTTCCATATATGGGTATGACGGTCATCTTGGTCAAGTTTCAGCCCTATGGTTTCCATAGGATCATTGGTCCTGTAAATGCTTACCCGAGACCTAGTTGTCACTTTTTCCCATGTTTCCATGTTTGCCTATGTTTCCAAAATCGACCTTTACCTACATTAATCACATACCTTCATCCACTCTATCAGTTGTTTGCATCTATCACTTTTCAGTTCTCAGGCTGCAATAATTTTCAAAAATTAACATTTTAAAAGCAGATGGGCTCCTGGGGTCCATTTTTTTCAGAATCATTAAATTTCAGTCTTACTGCCCATTTCCTGCAAGACTTTCACCTAAAATGACATTTTAAAAGTTTTTCCCATTCAAATGCATTGACGACCTATGTTGATCTTGCCATAAAATAGGTCATGGTCACCACAGGGTCATGTTTTATATATACATTGTAGTACTTGAGTCATCCATACTTCATGCAAAGTTTCGATGAAACCGGTTCACCGGTTCTGGAGAAGATATTTTAATGGTTTTTACCATATATGGGCATGGCGGCCATCTTGGTCATGTGACCTGGATTATTTATATACACATTGGTTCCCACTTCCTATAGATATTTCATATAAAATTTGGCTTTGATTGGCCAAGTAGTTTCAGAGAAAAAAAATCTTTGAAAAGTGTGTATGGATGACAGACCGGCCAAGGTCAAGAGATGACCTTGACCTAAATTAATCATATACCTTCATCTAATCCATTAGTTGTTTGCATCTACCACTTTTCAGATCTCAGGCTGCAATAGTTTTCAAAAAAAATAGCTAATTTCCACTTTTCCCATTATAAGTCTATGGAAACTTAAAGTTACCATAGCAACCAGAGTTCTTATCTGACTGGAATAAAAAACACAAATTATATAGAGGCTACTGTCAGGAACATGTATACAAAGTACAGGATTCATCCACTTGACAGTTTCTGAGGAGAAGATTTTTGAATGTTTATTTATTTTATTTTCTTTTTCAAAATTTTGCCCTTTATGGGGCCCCAGCAACCAATCAAAATAAAGGATTAGGACAAAACTCGCAAGAAATGTCAAACACTACTCAATAAACATTTCTGCAAAAACAAAATTCAAGTGTCTGCAATTTTAGCGGAAAAATAGCCGATTTCCACTTTTCCCATTATAAGTCTATGGAAACTTTAAGTTGCCATAGCAACCAGAGTTCTTATCCGCCTGGAATAAAAAACACAAATTATGTAGAGGCCACTGTCAAGAACATGTATACAAAGTATAGGCTTCATCCCCTTGACAGTTTTTGAGAAGAAGATTTTTGAATGTTTTTCGAAATTTTGCCCTATGTGGGGCCCCTGCAACCAATCAAAATGAAGGATTAGGACAAAAGTCACATGAAACGTAGAGGACTACTCAATAAACTTTTCTGCAAAAACAAAATTCAAATATCTCAAACAAGACAGCAAAAATAGGCAATTTTCACTTTTCTCCATTATAAGTCTATGGGTAGCATAAGTTGCCATAGCAACCAGAGTTCTTATCCGATCAAGATAAAAAACACAAACTTTCGTTCCCCCTACCCATAGATGCTCCACATAAAATTTGGCTTTGATCGGCCAAGCAGTTTCAGAGAAGAAGATCTTTGAAAATGTGAACGGACGCACGCACGGACGCCGGCTCGACTACCATACTATAAGCTCCCCATGAGCCTTCGGCTCAGGTGAGCTAAAAACAAAAGCTTTGTAGAGGCTAATATCATAAGCGTGTATGCAAAGTTTCAGCTTCATCCGCCTTACAGCTTCTGAGAAGAAAATTTTTGAATTATTTTTCGAAAATTTACCCTTTACGTTGCTATAGCAACCAAACAAATAAAGCGATTTTGACAAAAGTTGCCTAAAACGGGGAGGACTACTCAATAAACATTTATGTAAAAACAAAATTTCAATATCCTCAATGAAACGGCAGAAATTGCAAATTTCCACTTTTTGCCTTATAAGTCAATGGAAACTTCAAGTTACCATAGCAACCAAAGTAGTTGGACAAAGACAATAAAAAACAAACTTTGTACAGGCTAATGTCATAAGCATGTATGCTTAATTTCAGCTTCATCCCCCATACGGCTTCTGAGAAGAATATTTTTTTCGAAAATTTACCCTTTATGTTGCTATAGCAACAAAACGAATAAAGTGATTTTTACAAAATTGACCTAAATGTGAAGGACTACTCAATAAACATTTATGTAAAAACAAAATTCAAATATCCCCAGCCTGACAATCGAAAATGCCAATTTCCATTTTTTCTCCATACAAGTCAATGGAAACCTTAAGTTGCCATAGCAACCAGAGTCTTATCTGATCGAAATAAAAAACACAAATATTCGTTCCCCCCATCTGTAGATGCTATATGTGAAATATGAAAAGATTCGGCCTAGCAGCTTCAGAGGAGAAGTCATTTGAAAATGTTGACGACGACGGACGACGCACGGACGCCGGCTCGACTACTGTACTATAAGCTCACCTTGTGAGCCTTCGGCTCAGGTGAGCTAATAATATCACAATAAAACTAACCTGTAAATTGTGGCAAGGCCTCAAGACTTTGTTTATGGTAAGTTGGGAACACATTACAGAACAGTTCAAACATATTTCTGACAGCACAGAACATCTGTACGGCACACTGTGGGGAACTGCCAGTTGCCTCGTGAAGAGTCTCATAGGCCATGGTCATCAGTTGCTGGATAGATGTGCTGTAAACAGACTAGGTTAGTCATTACATTTGATAATTCAAGTCTGGCTTATCACCTCTGTGGTTCAGGTTCGAATCTGAGTTAACTTATGCATACATGTGATGAGTTTGAAAGAGGCATCAGGGGGATTTTTCTCCCATTTCAGGGAGTTTTTTTTTAAATGTTTAGAATATATAGGAAAATGTTTTAGTCATTTCATAGAGATAAAAGTAGAAAAAAGTGGCACATTTTAGACAAATATTAGGTAATTTTGTCGCTTATTTCCTGCAGTCTCCCTCATGATAAGGGATGTATCACACGTATGCTTATGTGGTAGGGTATTGGTTGTACATCCAAGATCAGTGGTTTTCTAAGGGTTCTTCAGTTTCATCAACCATGTAGGCCAACAGCCTCGCTTTTAAACACGTAAATAAGTTTGAGATTTCTTTGTAATTGAAATAAAATAATTATTTTTAACTTTTTAATCATGAAAAGGGACATACCAGATACATGTACATGTACAGTGTAAATGCCTATCCAGATGTTCTAAAGATAAGGATTATGCCACCAAGGCTTTTTATAAAGTACATGTACAATAAAATAAATATTATATTAATTGTGCAAGGCTTCCAACAGACTTTATCAAAGAATTACTCTGAATTCAACCTCAAAGATACCTAATATGACAGGTTGGCAATCTGAAAGTGTTAGCACTCAGAGGTGTGTCTGTGGCCATGTCATCCCTCTTAGCCTTCTTTCCCCCACCAACCCCCTCTATCAATGGTGGCAGCTTCCCCAGTGGTGCCTCATGGCTCACTACGACTGTGTTGTGCACCTCAGTTGTCATCAAGCCTCTTGCCTGTTCTAATATTGCCTGACATTTCTTGTTTGCAAACAAAACATTAACATTTCCTATAAAATCCAGCAGTATTTTATTGTCTGGAGTGACAAACTTGAGCTGAATCAACTGTTTATGTACTTCTTCAGTAACAGTTAAAACAGCATTAAATTCATCTAAGTCTTTCGTATTGGTCGGAATGGACTTTATAAGGCACTCTTTCACAATTAGATTAAGAGTTTTTTCTGCTATATGATTGCCTACTATGTCCATTAAGGTGACTGGAGGATCATTTTCTGTTTTACCCTCTTCTACAACAATACACAGAAAATTCTGATTCAGGAATCTTAGCACTTTATCTAAATGTTGATACATCACAATAGGGTTTGGTGATTTTTCAGAATTGTCTAGTACATTCACAGTTAGCACTTTTGCCTGTCCTGTTTCACTTTCAACAACTTCGCAATCACCAAATTTTGCTAGAATTTCTACTAATTGATCAAATAAGGTTTCAGAAAATTTCTTCATTTTCACATCTAAAATCTTCAGCTTTTTCATCCCTAGGACAATCTTATCCAATAACCCTGACTCCTCTCCCTTGACGTTGAGCTTGAGTTCAATTTTCTTTGGAAGGTCTTTCCTCTTTGCATCAGGAACTATCCATACAATCATCTCTTTCCATTTCTCTGACAAATCATTGATGAGTTTCTCCATCTGTACACGTCCCTCAGTCTGTATTGCCGACAAGATGTTGATTTCGTCTTCATGGCCGTACACTTTCTTAGACAGAAGTTGCTGGACCAGGAGTACCGAGTCAGCCGCAGCAGAGTAATCTTGTTTCCTTACAGATGTCTCAAGGCTGTCAAAACCATCCTGAAATCAGACAATGAACTGAAAGTTTATTATTTTGCTTTGTGGTTTAATGTTCCAGTCAACAGTTTTTTAATCATGTCGTGAAGACCACTACTTCCTTGGTATTAACCAGTACTATGGGGAGTTAATGTGATTTGCTCAAGGACATAACACAGTACCCCAGCAAAGTAAAGAACCCAAAACCTCACGATTTGGAGTCCCACATACTAGGCTACCACAGTGACTATCTTTGTTGAATGGTCTAACCCTGTCCTTACCTGTAGATTGACCAGTTTATCTATAACCACCAGTAGACAATTGACATCATCAAGTTGTCCTGTCAGGGATTGAAACTCTCCGGTAGACAGGTTCAACTGACTTTTGATCTGAAATGACAAGGCAAAATAAAATGTTAGACTGTGCTTGTTAGTAGCAGGTGTCAATACATCTCCATTTTCATCTCGAGACCAGTGGGAATATTATGGGAATATAAATGTAATCATTGTTATTTTAGATCCAATTTTCTTTTATGATGTCACTAAAGAGTGGAAAGTTCTTTGAAATATACCACCATGTGTTAAAAGAATTCCATTTTTGTGCTAATAGCCAGTATATCAAAATTTGGAAAATATGTCTCACACTACTTCTTTAGAATGGCTCACTGCTCTTAATGGATGTAACAAGTATTATATGAATTACATTTGTAACAGTAATTGTAACAGGCTGGTCAGCCTCTTTTTGTGTTTCCCTTTATTAATAGCACAATCCCTCTGACTCTACCTACATATCCTCTACCTACATAAGCCCCCATCCATCTTCTGTGTCTTTAACATTAAATTCAAAGTGATTGTCTGAAAATTTTATCTTTTACAGGCTTATTACAGCACAGGTAATTTCGATCTTCATTTCAGCAAATGACTGTGTTTTTGAAGAAGCAAAGTGTAGAGATTGCACAAAGAGGACAGTTCCCAGAGTAAATCTTTAATTTTCTATGACTAATTTTGCTAATTATAAATCAGACCTAGTACATGTATTTTGATGTTTTCTGTTTCTTATCATATGATATTCATTTAAAACAATCTTGCCCATCTATATTATGTCAGGAAAATACACACAGTAATGCAAATACAGGGTAAAAGGTAGGTGACAACTTTTGTTGACTAGAATAAATAGTCACACCACATGCAAAACTTACAGCATATTAAGAGTCATGAGAGCCCCCATTACTCAGTAAACAAAGATACCGATTAGCACAAACAAGACTAAACAATCCCCATAAATCACGTTACTGAAATACCTCATTTTCAATTTTGTTTGAGACTTCGTCCATCTCAGTCTTGATCTTCTCCACATCACCCACAAGCTGCTCTGTAGCGTGAAGTTTTGGTACAAAGTTGGCATATTTGTTCACTGTAATGTCGTATACTTGTTGTTTTAGATTGTCAATCTTCTTAGAGAGCTGTTGCAGCTTGGTGGTAGCCTCTTGTGTCTCTAAATGGCCTGAAAGGACAATGCAAAATACATTTATTTGAGCCTTCACACGAGAAAACCAACAATTTGGGTTTGCGACCAGGTCTGACACTAACCAGGCTGTACATCCACAGAAGCAGGTTAGTAGCTTGAAATTTTGGATTTAGAAAGTAAAGGAATTGCACTATCCGAGTAGCAAAAACAAAGGCGCTGATCAGCTTCACAGTTACTGCGAAGCTGATCTGTGTCTTTGTTTTCGCATTTGCAGATTGTTGGTTTTCCCATGCGGTGGCTCATTTCTTATTGTAGAATTGTGCATAGACATGAGGTTGGGTGACACTTTTTTATTAATAGTCACTGTATACATTGTCAAAGCCTGAATTCAAATTAACCTCTTCATTGTCTTGAAAATGTGGTGGTTTCTATAGTGATGCACATTGATGTAGTCTTCATCGGTCATTCATATGAGGTGAATTACTCAAGTGTTTATCGCTGTGAGTCTGTGACCTTACTGAATTAAAAATAGAAAATATGAAAACAAAATTAAAATTTCCATAAAAGCTTTCGGTATATTTTCAAATATCACCCAGAGAAATTCAGCTGTGTGTAGTTTTAATATTTGCGCACCCCGGCAAACAAGTTTTAATGATTTTTACCAAGAAGACTGATCAGCTGCTGTGATGGACCTCTACAAGCAGTATTGCTTAATTAAAATATGGTCTCGGGAACCAAGTTAACCGTAAGTTAACAGTAAGTTATCTTCAACTCAAGATATGAACTCCGTAATAATATTTCCGGCAGATTATGATTTTATAAACATCTAAAAATGATTTAATCATAAGGAAAATGACTGACGAAACTAGCAAAAACTGAAAAAGCAGAAGGTGCAGTTCTCTTGGCCAATATTGATATCTTCTAACGAAAGAGTGGCTTGCCAGTTACACAACTACCTTCTGCTGGGGACCATGTTGGTTTGATTTAAATTGTGATCAGGGTATCTATGGTCCAAGTATGAATGCTTTCTGATGAGTAGTTGTCAAGATATGGACTTCTAAAAAACTTAAACGCAAGAGTGACGCGCACGGGAACGTGTTTGACCGAGATGACTTTGTGCAGTCGAGCCAAAAAGGGATCAAACTGGTTTTAAATATGAGAAAATATGATACTAAACACTTTAGACAAAAAACCTCTTGACAGAATGTTTGCTAGGCGGCATTTGGAGGGATACGTGAATTATGTATCTAGTGTTACATTAAAAAGATAGGGATCCATCACTACCACGCTATGGTAGTGATACCATTGGCTGAGGCTATCCGCACGACGGTCGAGCCGATAACGCCGCTTTCCCGCACGACGGTCCTGCCGATAAGCGGCATTATCGCCAAGACAGTCGTGGGGATAGCCAGTGCTACAGGTATTGGCTACTGACACAAAGGGTGTATGAGATTTTATTTCATCTGATGTCAATTGAATCACATACAGCCACTTTCACTCGAGTTTGCCGTTTGAGCATTTGCATCACACAAGAAGACCATGTGTTCCGAAGATCTGAGTTTCTTTTCATGTTGTCCTCAAAGACATCTGAATTGATTGATCTGCTGATTTTAGTGACAGCTTCAAACTAAATGACCTTTAAAACAGCAAACTCGAGTGAAATTTTTAATTTCCTATGTGGAATTTTGGCCATGTAGATACCGATCAGGTAACTGCTTAAATTGATAAAATTCTGCTTTTGTCTCTATCCTGTTACAATTGTGTGTTCTTAATATGCATTGTATATGTTGTGCAAAGAATTTTGAAATAAAAATGTGCTTTAGCCAAGCAATTACAATGTTTTCATCAGAAGAGGTGACATCATTACCTAAAGGTAAATCAAATGCTAAATAGATTTTAAGAACACCTGGCACCTGGGACACTGTTTCAGTTCTAAAATAGAATAAAAAGTTACCTGATTTACAAACAAACGGCAAACTCGAGTGAACAAATTTGACTGACCTAAATGCTCAAACGGCAAACTCGAGTGAAAGGGGCTGTATCTAACAGCGGAGAAAAATATGTAACCATTGTAAATGCTTATTTCTTGTTACTGAACTGTTTCCATACTCATTGATTAATAATTATTGTTATTAAATCAAAGGTTTGTTTATACTTTGTATTACCACGTTCCTTTACTACATGTATGTATTTAGGTTACGATAATTACTTTCCTATTTACGCATAAGCATGGCTGATTTTCACAGGTAAATTCACAGGTATTAAAGCCAATTTCAGCAAAATAATAAGTGTGATAAAATTCACAGGTATTAAAGCCAATTTCAGCAAAATAATAAGTGTGATAATTAAAAAGTAAACTTTCCTGCATGGGTAATATTCTGTTTCAGTTTTGAAACCAATGCATAATATTTATCAACTTAAAATCTGTGTCCATCTTCTAAACAAGTAGCATTTGAATATCGATGTCCCTGTCATGTGGATAACACTGCTTCTCCGCACGATGGTAGAGCCGATTAGCAGGTTTATCGGCACCACTGTCGTGCTGATAGCCAGTTTCTCGGATCCAAAATAGCCCGGATATGGCACTAAAGCTAATTTCAATTTATGTTGTCTCTGAGTGTTTTTTTAAGTATCATAAAATGCATAATGATAATACAAAATGAGTTAAAGTGATAAATAAGATTTATTAAGAGGTTTGAATCATATTTGAACAGATTTTATAAACCAACATGAATAATAATTACATGTAGGTTTCCCCTTCATTTTCTTACCAAAGTCTGGTAATTTTCCATCAAAAAAGCTGAAAACAGTGAAATTTGGTACCTATGTTTCTAGAAGAAATTAACAGAACTTGTTTAATTCTCTAGAAATACAATGCTACAATCTTACAGTTTATATATCAAATTATAAATGAAAGAAAATCTTGGGATATTTGCGTAAATAATTGAATTACCAGCATACAAACTTTGTCAATCTCTCCTGTGATAATCTAGCCGAGACAACATATTTGTAATAAATACACCTGGACCTCTTTATAACATGGTTTGTTACAACATGGTTAAATGGATATACATGTAACAGTCAAACACTGATTATTGTTGGACCCCAATTGGACTATTTTGCTATATGTCTGTATGTTTTACTCTTGTTATAACATGGATTGGATAGCTAACACAGAAATTGGCTTGGACCCCAGCAATAGTGTTATAAAGAGGTTGAGGTGTACCATGTAAATACCGTAGTTACCTATCCGATTAATATAGGATCCGAGCCAGTGCAGATGTCAAGTGAACAAACTTTTAGATTCTTAATGAAAACTTTTACTGATATACAGTCAGGTCCCCTAACATTGCGCAGCCCCCAACATTGCGCATATTGCATGTCAACCAGATTTCAGACAATATTGGGCTACCAATGCTATTTTCTCATATGTTACACCAACAAGAGTGTACAAGATTAAAGATTAATTTAAAGACAAATATGTTTTTTCTTCCTTTCTGATTGAATAATTTAGCACCATTATGTGATTTTGTTTAATTTTGAAATACTACTGTGTGGTGACATTTTTGTGCCACCATACACAGCATGATTTTCTTTGAACTTTCTTGTTTGTAATTTGTCACATGGGTGTCATATGTATCGGCAGAAATACAAGTGCTGTGGGTAAATCCCGTAAATTACAGGCTGAGGTAAAATAAACATTTCATTTAGCATTGCGCAATTGCTTCCATATTTTTCACGAGGGTGCATATGTTTAAGCCACAATATTTCCGAAGCTGATAGAAATTGCTAACATTACACATTATGATGTTTTAATTATTGAATCACTAAAAATGTCTCATGGCAAAAGATGTTAGTCAGTGTTTATAAATTAATTAATGTCAGACCAGGCATGAAATACCGAAGGTGTGCAATGTTTCTTGAATCTGAATCTGAATAGTTTACTGGTGACACGCCAAATGACATTATTTCACCAGGAGGTTCGGATGGGGGAGAAATTAGTCCCTTGAACGCACGAGTGAAGCGAAATTGAACATGCAGTCATTAGACATTTCAGCAGAGGAGATAAGCGATTGCATTAAACTCCAGGAAGACCTTAACAACCTTGAAAGATGGGAGTCTGACTGGCATATGTCCTTCCACCCAGAGAAATGCGAAGTAATACATATAACTATAAACAAAAAGCCTATATTGCACAAGTACACCCTTCATGGTCATACTCTCTCTTCAGTACCACAAATCAAATACTTAGGAGTACACATCTCTAACGACCTTAAGTGGAACTCACACATCAACTCAATCTCCTCAAAAGCGAATCAGACTCTAGGTTTTCTGAATTGAACCTAAAAATCAATTCTCCCACAATTAAGGAAAAAGCCTACAAATCTATTGTCCGCCCCAAACTTGAGTACTGCAATACTGTATGGGACCCTAAAAGCATAAAAAATCCCAAAGAAGGCGAAAAATCAATCCATAGGCTAGTCCAGCAAGTGGAGATGGTGCAGAGGAGAGCGGCAAGATGGGTAACAGGAAGATACCACAATACATCAAGCATATCTGACATGCTTCGCAGTCTCGACTGGAGATCCCTTGAACAAAGACGAGTGGACTCTAGACTTACTATCCTTTACAAACTGCGCAACCTTCTTGTTGCCATTGATGAAAATAAGTATTTGCAAAGGGGTACTGGTACACGAGACCATCAATATCGCCAGTTGAGAGCAGACAAAGACTATACACGCTTTTCCTTCTTTCCCAGGACAGTAATACAATGGAACCAACTCCCACGACAAATCTGCCTGACAGAGTCGCTCGATACCTTCAAGACCCAGGTCGCGAAAATCTAGCACTCCAGACTTAATTAATCATCCAGCATTTCTTCTATCTCTTTGCCTTCCTTTTTCTTTTCTTCCTTCAGTCTTTTCTCATCCCTACTTTTCTGACTCATCTTTTTCATTACTTCTACTGAAATTCCCTTCTCGCACTCCACTGGTGATAATCCTCAGTTCCTCACAATTGAGGGCATACCAGTATAACGGCAAAAGCAAAAGAAGTGAATCAGGGAGGTCATTCCAGTCCCTGATAGTCTGTGGAAAGAAACTAATTTTGTACGCTTCTTTGCTAGCTGTAGGTATCTGAAAAGCCAAAGAGTGTTGATTTCTACAACGCCTATTCTTTGGGATAAGGTCATCTGTGGGTATTCTGGCTTTACCCTTTAGACCTTTGTATAGCAATATAAGTCTACGATCCTTCCTCCTTTTCTATCTATCTATCTATCTTCGTATACTGCCATACGCCCTCACAGACATTTTAGGCAGATGCGCTGTCGAAAAAGAAAAAGACTGAAAATTAATGAAGAGACAGGTTAAAAGCATTCAGTAAGACGGATAAAAGATGATAGGTTAAAATAGCTAAGCTGAAGTTAAAATCAGGTTAAAAACAACTATTTCTGGGTCTACGGCCTGGAATGTTGCAGCTTACTGACTGCAACCTTGAAGGAATCAAGGTCTGGTAAGCTTGCAACATCTGCAGGGAGGGCATTCCACTGGACAATCGCTAGTGGAAAGAATGAGTATTTGTAGTAGTTTTGGGTAGTCTGGAGTTGTTAAATATTCTTTAAGAGATTCCCATTTCAGCTGAATCTGGACTGCACCGTAATTGACATTTTACCACGTTTAATATGTTGGTGCTCCCAGTGGTTGGAGGAACACAAAAAATAATAATGTAACGAACGGCCGAGCCAAGCCACAGAAACCCGGTCGGTGGAAAAGCATGCTCATCCACCTAGGGTGGTTTACTGCGCTATATACCTAACACTTACTCGATTAACAAAGTTTCGAGTTTCTAATTTGCATATTACTACCCACTAATATGCCGCTAGTACGTTGCACCAACGTATTCTACAAGGGAGACTATCCCGTTACAATAAGAAAGAAGAGACTGCAATTTTTGAATTTCAGTTTTGAGGACTGACTATACCCCCGGACTATACCCCACCCACAAACCTACCAGCTGACGTCAGCACTTCAGCCACGAAGGAAGCCATATTTTGAACTGGGGTCTGATTTTAATAGAGAAAATGAAGCAACAAAGTGTAAATTTCAAGCATGTCTTCCAAACTTTTTCAAGAACTGGCATGAATAGTGATAGTTTTTGTTTTTTTGTAAAAATATTTGTCTTCCGCGGTTTTCAATGTCGCTCAAACGCTCTGCCAGTAGACGCTTGACTGATAAAAATCGGTACGCTGTTGTACCGTTTATGGTCGATTCGCGACCTACTACCTGGCCCGTTCGCTACCAACACTTTCGCGACCTGTATACATGTTCGCTACCTGACATTTTCGCCACCTGATTTTCTAAACCCCATATGAAAGGTTATAGAAGTGATAGTGAAACCGTATATATCTATAATAGATATAATAGTTTCCTGAAAATATGACAGAAATTTTATAAACTATATTCATAAATATATATGGTTTGGATACGCACGAAATAATGATCGGTGGAGCCTAAAATGGTAATAAGCGCTGGCAATTATCTAAATACAAACATATTCACAAACACAAATGAGACAATTAAACATTTGTGTATAATTTTCACAGACAATAAAAAGGAAAATCTGCTGATTGATGTTATGGCATAAAATGTCTTACAGTGGTAAGAAATGTACATTATGAAATAAAATTCTTCGAATAAAAAAGTAAACATGAGCAATTACCAAAACATCTTGAATAAATAAATCAATCATATAAATAAAGTGATATATAGAAGGTTCATTGCCTATGTTATATATAGAGGTGTGGGGTAGAGTCATAAGCCTTAAGGATAGTGCATGCATTTTTTCCTCGTAGTAGGCCCTCACCTCCATACACGCGAAGTGGGAGACGGGCCTCAGTTTGTCATTGTGAATAGGGCAGCATGACATTTAAGGCTCTGAAAATCAAAAATATAAATTATGTTCATGCATACTAGAGCCCGACCGACCGTATTGCATCAAAATTACCGCCAACATAAACCAGCCCTTTTTACACCACAATTTTAACAGTAAATTAGATCGACTAGAATACTAACATCAGGCTCGGTACTGGACCATATTGAGTGCCTGATGCTAAGAGCTGGTAAAACTAATCCCAGTAGGCGGACTGGGGGTAGCCCCTTAGCACCTCTGGTGCCCGGCTACCAAAAACAAAACAAAACAAACAAACAAAAAAACACAGTTATATTTGCGGTGCTGCTACTCAGTGCACCACACTCATCACTCTGGACTGCATGCTGCTTGCCTGATACTTTCTTACTACGCAACGGTGAATTTCAGTAGCGATTGAATCATTATTGACTGTCATAATTGTGGGAAGCCGTGTGGTTCAGTAGTGAGTGAATTAATAATTAACGGTCATTAAAACAGCAGTCACACATTAGCGTATAACCAAAACGCGCGCCGGGTGTGTGAAAAATTTCAACACGCTGAAGATTTCGGACGTATAAAAATTAATTTGTACCTTTGTATCAGCCTGATACGGCCCAACTCTAGTACATGGTGCATAACCATATCGGACTATCTGTGAAATCTACGTTACTTGACTACCTTTGGGTGTAACGGACTCTACCAGTGGTGCACAATGGACGTGCCTGTAAATCAGGCCAAAGGTGTAAGTACTGGAGTTCCTGCTTTTCCACGGGACACTTATCATGTTGAGAGTAGTCAGTCAGCTATATTCAGTGTTTGTCACTAGTGCAATAAAATACAGTCCGATAGAGAAGGAAAGCTACAACTTCGATGAAAACAAAGCGAAACTCAAGGTTTTGGTTCGTAGACTGGATTTATCCTCTCTTGTTGAAGGAAAATTATATTTTTATCATTTACACATGCGACTCGGTGCATTATTTAATTATTTACGTGATATCACATGTCCAAACTGCCCTACCCCTTATTTCTAAATGCCCCGGACAATATCTGCCATTTTCTGACAACGGACAGAAATTGTCCTCAGGGCACCGGAATATATTTGTGAGTGACGGGCTATAAATGTGAGGGTGACCAATCGACAAAGCCAGTCTGATGCATGACTGACGCAGATAGTGTCCGCTGTCTAAAGCTCTATAAAGCTCAAGTAGAATCTGGTGTCATGCGCAGGTAGCATGCTGTGCCCATGTAAGAGGTTTCTTCCTAAAGGAGACAAACTTACATAGGATAGCCATGCAGACCTTTAATATCATAAAATATGGTCAATCTGTTTTCTTTCCCTTTAGTTTGCAACTGGCCGGCGTTCAAAGTTGTCATTATTCTCAGTGACGTAACATCACGGACCTACATTGCAATCTGTAGACAAGAAAGTAAATAACAACCGTGCGCAACACCTACATATATTGGAACACACGTGTTTTTTGTTCCATGCACTGTTTACCATTCACGAAAATATGTTGTGTACACTTGCATGCACGTTTTTCAAACACACTGTCTTACCTTTGTTTCCATTTTGGACAGATAGAATCTAAAACTGACACAGGTATGGTCCGAAATACACAGATAGATTTCAGATTTCACAAATAGAGTCCGATATGGTTATGCCACTGATCTAGGATTCTTTGATATAGGATTCATAATTCCTACCTGGGGATCCTTAATTGCATTTTGGATTAATATGTATATTCTTGCTTAAATTATTCCATAAAAATGCTATTATTCGCTATCCGCTATATATTCAAGGCCTCTATGGCACGAAACTCTCTAATGTTGTCTAATGTATATTTTCTTCTCACAGGTAGCTAGTCTCAAATGTACGTTTTCAGGATGCGGGAGCGAGGCTGACAATGGATGACACGCTTTTTAATCACTGAAAAGTTTTTGCTGAAAAACAATGGGAGAGCCGGATAAACTGCTTTCCTCTGTGATTCCAAAAAGCTCTTCTGGAGAGCATCAACGTTCTGGACAGAAAGGAACCGAAGGCTTCTTGGAAACGTACCAGAAACTCGATGGGATTCTCACTTGCGATCCGGACGTTTGCCGCCAAAAATGACACGCCATTGAAGGACGGCCAGACTGCTTTTGGATGCCAGCTAGGAAATCACACGGATGCTACCGATGACTCCCTAGCGGAAAAATAAATCCCCACCAACAGTTGCAAGGGATAGTGCTCGGAGTTCGAGGTTCTGGGGGAAGAAGAATTTTAGCCAATCCACCTCTCTGGGCAACGCCCGGCGACAACCTGAAGATACCATTCTTGAACAGGAAAACACCGTTAATACAGAATCGGATTCTTCTGGTGCCTGTAAACATATTTCCAGTCAGTTGTATCCAGATACGGACGTCTCCAATCTAAGTGCGGACAACGAACTGGTTCATTCTACCGTGGTTCCTGTAGTTTCGAGTCCAGAAAGTGAGCCATCCTTGGTCTGTTTCGTTTTTTGAGATACCACAAATGAATACAACTCTCCCGACTACTGTGGAAACTGTGTGACCAAAACAGTTGAACTGAGACGCTGCACAGACTGCAAGTTTATGAAATATTGCAGCAATTATTGTCAAGAAAAACATTGGGTATCTCATAAAGTTCTATGCAAGGCCATTCGGGCCCTCCCCAGCAGCTACAGTAACTTAACGGGCCACAGGTAAGTGCTTCGGTGGAAGGGTATTTTATTTTACTTTTACATTCGTTTCGTGTTTGTGTGCCGTGACACTGTACATACATCTTTAGTGATATTCTGACTCTGGTGAAGAGACAACACAAACTGCAAAGTTGCACTCAAACTTAGTTCTTAGTGAAACACTTATTCTTATTCGTCCAAACATTTTACCTGTTATCCGGGTGCGCCGAAAAGTCAGCGACGGAGCTCTACGACAACGATGGTAGAATAGCGGTCACGGATTCAGGGTGGGTGACGCTTAGGCATTTAGAGTAATTCGTCCTGTAGCTTCTATGAACTCGGCCAGCTCCCTTTTGATGGTCTCCCTATATCTTGGTATATTTCGTTATCAATGGGTCCAAGCAGTTCCTGTATGTCAAGGTGTTAGTTTCTGTCCTAGGTTCTGTCCCTGATTTCTTCTTGGTCACACTGGCAGTTGCTCTCAGATTCTCCTAGCTTGGTCCTGTACCGGTTGAGGATGCTGTATTCAGTCTGTAGTTGTAGTAGTCTGTTACAGGCCTGTTTTGTCGGTTGGTCAAATTGTTGCTGTGTTGTAACGGCGGGTGAGTATATGTAGTATTCTCGTCCAATATCAGATATGTCCCAACGACGTTGCCATAGTGTCTTCATGTGTATGTTGCTTGCTGATCTGCGTTTAGTTGAGCTATTCCCTTTTTGGAAATTACTGGCTTCTAGTGCAGCTTCTTTAGCTAGTTTATCCGCCTCCTCATTTCCAGCGATGGAGCTATGTACAGGTGCACAGTTGATATATACTGTTGTTCCAGCATCATGTAGTATGCTAATGGCGCAGTTCTGATATCCTTGGTGATGGACCTGTAGCTACTGTTCTTTCAGTTCAGGGAAAGAATTCCAACGGCTGATTGGTTGTCGCTGAAAATTTTCAGGAGACTGCACTTTATGGTCATGATCGGCTGAACCATGAATTCTAGGGTAATTACCTAGTATGCAACCAGGTCCCCCATCAGTATGGAGCCTCTTCTGCACAAGAACAGGTAACCGAAACCGGTAGATAATGCAAAAATGGCGAATGATAGTATTTATACTTAATTCAAAGGTTAAAGAAAAACCTTGACAGAGTTGGCCAGTAGCATTAATACCATTTCCGTAAAACAACCTCGGTATTTGGAGTGACAGGTCTCTTTCTGATTGCGCCTTTTCCTGCTCGTTGCCTACTTGTACCTCTCTCTATTGGCTTGTAGCATAAGGTGTGCTGATTAACAGTAATGGTCTTTCAACTTTTAGCCATTCATAGGGATGCACTTTCAGCTTTTGTTCGTTCACATTTCTTGTCTTGTCACAGTTATGGTCTTTCAGCATCTGCCCATTCATATTGAGGTCTTTCAGACTTTGACTACTATGATTCACAGTGTTGGTTTTCAGCTAGCGTCCAGTCACAATCCTGTGGTAATTAGCAGTGATGGTCCTTCAGCCTTTAACAATTTATAAATGGTCTTTCAGCATTTGACCATTGATAGTCGTGGTTTTCAACTGTTAATCAGCCTTTGTCCATTCACACTGATGGCATGTTAACCTTTAACCATATACAGTAATGGTATGAGATCAGATTGTGGCAGTATTGCTATTTCAGCTTTGGTCCATTCACAGATAGAGATGATCCATTAACAGCGAAGGCTTTACCCAGGTCCGATTCCATGTCATAATTATCTTCATTCTGTGCCACGTCACTGAAGAGGAATCGCAATCTTGCCTTTAATAGCACATACGTACATGTACGATAAAGAGCAGACTTGCACTTATCATGTGATAATATAGAAATATGTTAAAGCGGTTAAGTCGAACGTAAATTCGTCATTTTGAACCAGGAATTAAACAACAAAAATGCATGTTTATGAAGACTGGATTGACTCATTGAATGTGATATTGTGTCACGCTTCGGTATCTCATTGACACCAAGTTAAAATTACAATTTAATTGCACTGAAACTGAATAGGTGAATAGAAACGTATATCCATATATATATGGTTTGGCTGGATCCGTGTCTGGGATTAACTCGGCATGCTCCGGCAAACATGTCTTGTTGGTCCCAGAGATTGATTGTAGAGTCTTGATTTTGAAAATAGAGACTGACTCGATGTATCACAGCGAAAAGCTTACTCATTGGCCAGACTGTGCGAAGTGCAGTTGGCCTTTGTTTCACACATATGGTTTACTTTTTACCTTTTAAAACGTTTTCCTTTTACACGTTTCATGAAATTGACATCGATTCAGAAATTACGAAAATTCAAATATAAGTAACTATGCTATTTAAAAGATCGATGATTTATCTATTTCATCTTTTATCTATTTCGTGAAAGATAAATTACAGCGGGTCTTAAGGGTCAGACAGCCAGCAATAATCATAAACAGGTATGTATCTGTTCAAATTTCGAATTGAAATAAACATTAAATAGTGATTAAGAAATAAACCCGCTATAATTTCAGTCTTTCAGATTTAATTTTTACAACAATGGTGGCTTTTTATAGTAAATGGTCAGACAAAAATCTGGTGAATAACCTAAGGAAAGTCTAGATATACTAGGTGTGTCACTGCACAACATTCTTGAAACAAGACAGCTGATAAATGGTCCTGTGTTGATTTATAATCAAAAACAGAGGAATTCAAAGAAAGAAAAGTGTTGGTCAAAATAAATGTGTGATTAACAGAACGATATGAAAAAAAGCTAAAACGACTGAAGAATGAAGATTTCTATAACTATTTATGGACATGTTAAATCGGATATTCAGGTGAAAGAGAATTAAAGTGAAATAGAGAAGTTTATAAACTTAATCTGGTTAATCGCGGGGATACACAATAAGAAGCTTTGTACTTATAATAACAAATACGTCATTTTTAGGACTGTTAGAATAGTGAAGTGAAATGGTTTGTAATCGGAGCTAAGATACATTGTGTTAGTAACACGGATATTGTTATAGATTATTCCCAATGAAAATATCTATAGGTATTAATTAATCATACTTTTTTGTCACATACATTTCTTCCTTGCTTGATAGAGACGTGTTGGACTCACACAGAGCAAAATGGTTGACTCGACAATGAGATATTTCGTTGCTATTTCGGAAAATAAGAGAAAGGATATGGAACTAAAAAGTGCCTCACTGAGGATAGAGGGTGAGCAGAAAAAGATGTTGACCCGGTACTGGAAGGACAAGATTGATGTTTTTGATGATATGATAAGACTAAATGTCAGAACACCGACATACAGTGGGAGGACCAGTCCAGGGGATGATAACAAGGAATACAATAGTGGTAGAATAAGTCTAGGACATATGAAAGTGGATTCCAAACTTATGAGTAACAAACCAATATCACTTCAGAGAGGAAAGAAAGGCGCTAGTGCTGGAGTTGAACCTGTGATATGTATTGAAGGATCTGACGCTGTATGTTACCCAAACAAAGAAGCACGAAAGGGTCGTAAAGTTGCTCTAGGTTTAGGTGTGCTGCGGCGTATTGAACAGTGCAAAGCTATTACGGAATCCATTGATTCAATTCACGCCGGTATAGACAGAGACCACGGAACGCCTAGCCCTCACCACTGGAGAACTGGACAACGACCATTCACTGCCCCAGGGAGAATGAGGGCGAAGTCTGGTCAGAGAAGAGGTGTAAAAAGCGCCGGGGTTCGACCAGAAGCAACAGCTCTCGTTGGTCCGCACGTAGAGACCAATTCTGATGATAGGCTTGAGAATGATACAAAGAATACTGCTGGAAGACCAACATCAGGAACTTCTAATGTAGGACCAGCATCATTGACTATGGCAACTGCAAAACGACTTACCTCTGTAAGTAGTGTATCAGCTGAGAGAAGTCTTTCTCGACCAGGTAGTGCGTCCACGTCAAAACGGCTAGCATCGTCAACTAGGGAGTCAGGAGTTGTAAAATGATACTTAATGCAGTTGTAAACGGTGAAACTCGCTCTTGTTTGCCGAATTAACTTGTGTATCTAAAACCATGGTAGAGGTATGTGACCAAAGAGTGTCCAGGAGAGGGAGTGTTATATGTCGGACGTATGCGCTAATTGTTCTTCATAGTCGTCACAACCTCAGAGACATGCAGAACGAAGAAACAAGAAATAAACTTATGCAATCCAGTGATTTATTTTAATTAATTTTATCATAGTATGTTTAAAATCAATGTTAGTACATGTAATCGTTAAATTAATGAGATTTTCTGAATGTTTCGAAAAACAAATTTTGCTGCTGTTTGATGCTCATATAATGTGTTCATTTATTTCAATGAAATATTATGTTCTCCTTGTAACTTTTGCCATTGCTCACACTTTCATTAATGATAGCTATGGGTGTTTATGTGTGCGACGTGTGTGTTTCCATCTCCATCACACTGCTCTGAGCCATTCGACACATTTGGCGACTTTTCCATACTTTATAGATCTACAAATTCTTTGTTAAAAAGGTAAAAGTAGGCAAAGATCAGGAAAAGTCGCAATCAGAAAAAGATTCCCACTCCAAAACCCGAGGCGGGAAAAAACCAAACTAACAATCAGGTACTTATACCATGAAAACATATCGTAAGCCGAATGAGCAGCTATTTTCCCAATAGGTGGCCACTCAGTTACCTACACTTAACTAAAAATATGAAAACATACATATTGCGCCAACAGCATAAAAGTTTTAAACACCAAGACATAAAACAAAAAGAACCACCACAGAAGTATCGCCTTGGAACGATCAGTAACACAAAGTTACTGGCGGGCTTAAACCGAATTTACATGGCCATAACACTTCTTACTTTAGTAAATAGCTGCTCACCTTGCTTTCCGTTATAACATTTATAAGTTGGTACCTATGTTTTAGGTATATACTAGTCTTTGTATCGACTTCCCTATTAAAAGTTGCAAAATTTCAGTAATTCTCTTTGGCTCCATGTTGCCAAATCTAAAGGGTCACTGACGAGACTTTAATAGTCGAAACCGCGGTATGGCCCATCACCTTTCTCATTAATGTGTTCACTGCTCTTAAAGGATCTCAGTTTAAATTTTTATTTATACTTCTTTACATGATTTTCTTATTGCCGATTTGTGCATATTATAGCCACTGCAGAAGATGAGTGTGAGGTTAGGTGCCAGTAAAATCGATTTAAACCCACCCCCCTATAATTTTGTTGCGATACTTTTGTTGTGGTTCCATTTGTTTTATATTTTGGAGCCGAATTTTGTGCTGTTTGAACCTTATGTTACGTTTTCATATTTTCATTTAAGTTCGGGTAACTGAGTGGCCGCCTTTTGTGAAATAGCTGCTCACTCGGCTTACGATATGTTTTCTAAGTACCTGGTTGTCAATTTAGTTTTTCCCACCTCGGTTTTTGGAGTGGGTATTTCTTTCTGATTGCGCCTTTTCCTGATCACTGCCTACTTGTATTTTTTTTTTACTTTCTAAAGCAACGTTAGCTGCGTGACATTTTTCTATTTCATTAAAATCAATTTTTTAAAAACTGTCACCAGTACTTAATGACATTTGTGATTTACTGCCATATTAGTAATTTTACAACAATTTTAACCAATTTGCGCCTGATCAAAATAATAGATATTATAAATGTTATAATATGTATGATTTGATTTGAATCACATCATGTGAAATCATCGAACTTGTAGCTGTTCTGCATATACCAATAAAGTAATAAGGGCGGTCGGATGGAAATATGGGTCACGCCCTTCTGGGTCGTGAGAATCGGTTGGGGGAGAAAACAAAATCCGTGTTATTACATTTATTATAGGTTTCTTTATTATATAGCCACATGTTTGACAAACTAAAGCTGTGGTATATAACCGTAGTACTGACTAACCTACGCGTTGCTATAACGATAACTATATAGCCATGGTAGTGGTTAGTGTCGTTAGTATATAGACATAGTACTGACCAACCAATAATTGTTATTACAATTTGTATATATAGCCATAGAAGTGACAAATTACACTGTGTTCTACAAATTAGTTTATAGCTATGGTATTCATAAACCACATACAGTGCGAATGTTTTTACCGTGCCGGTTTACCTTTAACCATTCTATAGCAAATACACTATATACCAAAGGTAAAGCGACACAGTCGAAATCGCACTATACATTTACACAGAAGTGACAAACTACAACTAAATACGATAAGAACTTAGGTGCATTAATGGCAAAACACATACATTGCTATAGCTATTGTAGTGATAAACCATACACTGTGTTATTGAATATTACTACAACAATTACTATACAGCCATGGTAGAGATAAACCACACTGTGTCATTACATTAAATACATTAAGTGCATTTAGGGACAACAACACACATTGTTTAACAATCAATATATATGTCAATGGTAGTGAAAAAGACTGTGTTATTATGGTAGGAACAAAACTACATACTGCTGTAACAATTGATATATCGCCATTGTAGTGATAAACCATACATATTTTGTAAATAACCATGGTAGTGACATATCACAAATAAGTTTTAATAAGTATATAGCCAAGGTAGTTTTACAAACACCTACTCTGTGTTACATTTAGTCGATATCTACTGTATAGTAGAGGCAAAATATATGGAGTGCTATAACAATAAGTACATGTTTGTGCCATAGAAGTGATAAACCACATACTGTGTCATTACAATTAATAAAGTATCCATAGCATGGACATACCTAAAACTGTGTTATCAAAATTAGTAAATAGTCATAGTATTGATAAACCACACACTGTGCTATTAGTTTATACCCATTGTAGTGACATACCATATGCATTGCATTAAAAAAAGTATATATCCAAAGTAGTGAAAAACAGCACACTGTGTTATTATAGTGAGTAAATAGCCACAGTAGTGACGAACCTCATACTCTGCTTTAGTAATATTATATATCCAAATTATGAAAAAAAAACGCTTCCTATAAAAATTTTGGAAGCACCTGTAAATAGTAGTGACAAACAGCATATTGTGTTATTGTTTTGAAGATAAAATATAAAGGTTTGACCCTTTGGAAGCAGTAAAAACGTTCAAATGGAGGTAGTATGGGCCATATTGCGCAATTTCGGGTACTGAACCCTCCTCAGTGACCCTTTATATACCGACGACGATAGCCAGGTTTCAAAAAATATACAAAGGAAGTCTAAATCAAGGGCACATGCCTAAATGCGGTCAAATGATTACTAAAATAGTGTTTAGAAGATGGTTCTAAACGTACAACTTCAGCACTCTGAATATTCTTACTGATCTCAAAAGACCGAAAGAAATGATATAATCTGCACTATGGATGATGTACGGGGGGACTTTTTACGGCCGCCACACGGCAAAACGCCAGTTGCAGTAATAGCAAATAAAATATAAAGGTTTGACGCTTTGGAAGCAGTAACTACACACTGCAATATTATATTAGGTTTAACAATGTTATATGACATAAAGTATACAGCCATATAAGTGGCAAACCACGTATATTGCTATAACAATTAGTATAAGCCATGGTAGTGATAAATCACACACTATGATAACATGAACTTATCTAACATATGGTCCTCTGTAAAACATGAAACATGCATAAAACATAAACGCACATACATACATACATACATACATACATACATACATACATACATACATACATACATACATACATAAAACACATACATATTCAATGAATTACAAAACAAATATTTACCAATAGATTAGTAAAATCTTAGCCTAGGAATCATTTGAGTTTGACTTTAAAACATCTAAAAGCATCGTCAATTAAATAATTAAACTGTTGTATTAACAATTGGAGGGTTTAAGACACGTGGTTAAGTTAAAATGAGATGAAATATTCAGCCATTATTAAAACAAGGGGTTGGTAAGATTGTGACTTGAGATTAAGATTCAATGAAATAAATTCAAGATTTAAAATGAAAATTAACACAGTATACAGACATTTGCAAATTTACAGGACGGCGAAGCAGGAAGGCAAACTTAAACAGGAACACTGTGTAAGTACATCAGATATACTCAGTACATGTAGGGACAAACAACATACATTGCTTGACAAACAGTATCAATGATAGTGATAAAATTGACTTTAAGAAGCTTTGTTATAACAGTAAGTAAATAGCCATAGAAGGAACAAAGCTACATACATTGCTGTAACAATAAACATAAATCCATAGTCGTGATATACCACACACTGTGTTATTGCAATTAGTTAAATACCATTGTAGTGACAATTTACAAACTGTGTTATAACAACAGTATAATATTAGTTTTGGCAAAATTTACACTGAAAGTGTGTTAGGAAGGACACATTTGCACAGCCCAATTGGGACTGTGAGGAATAGATGGGCTGCTCCAAGCAAAGCTAATTACCTACTGACCGACCACCTAATTACTGGTTAACCACTTAGAAAGTATGAGCCTGCCCAGGAAAAGCGAATTAGTCAAGCCATCCATACGTGTATCGTTGACTCGGTTACAAACAAAAAATTAAACTGAGATTGTTTAAGAATGAACGTATTGATGAGAAAGGTGATGGGCCATACCGTGGTTTCGGCTATAAGTTTAGGCAAAACACCTCGTAAGTGTATATTTCTCCTAAAAAAATAATAACACCGTGGAAATAAAGACACTCACAAACAACCGGTGACAAAACCTTGTACGCCAATAAAAAGTTAGCTTTTGAGAATATCCTAAAACATCGTACCTGCACTGGTCAGAATTACTAGGTCTAAAACCTCGTTATGAAAACATTTTGGTTTTCGAAAAATTGGCAAAAACAGGTAAGCCTTTACATGTTTGTTACTACAAGGGATGTAGAAAGTCCCAAGGATAATTCCACAGATGCATGTTAAGATTAGTCTAACAAACCTATTTCTGGCAATTAATTGTTTCACTTTTTATTCATGTGGCATGTACGAGAAATTGTAAACTACATGTGGCATGTACGAGAAACTGTAAACTTGTGTTTCAGCTGTGTTTCACAGCTGATGTTGTTGATATAACAATTAGTTTATATCAACCCACATATTATGCATTACATTTAGTAAAATAGCTATGGAAGTGACAAACCACACACAAAGCTATTGCAATTAGTATATATTATTGTCACACTGAGTGACCATAACTGTGCAACTACATATAGTAAAATAGCCATAGTAGGGACAAACCACACACATTGCTTTAACAATTACTATATATATTGTCACACTGAGTGACCATAAACAGTGCAACTACATTAAGTAAATAGCCGTAGTAGGAACACACACAATGCTATAACAATTACTATATATTGTCACACTGAGTGACTACAAACTGTGCAACTACATTTAGTAAATAGCCATGGTAGGGACAAACCACACACAATGTTATAACAATTACTATATATTGTCACAATGAGTGACCATAAACTGTGCAACTACATTCAGTAAATAGCCATAGTAGGGTCACACACAATGGTAAAACAATTACTATAAATTGTCATACTGAGTGGCCACAAACTGCACAATTACATTTAGTAAATAGCCATAGTAGGGACAAACCACACACAATGCTATAACAATTACTATATATTGTCACAATGAGTAACCATAAACTGTGCAACTACATTGAGCAAATAGCCATAGTAGGGACAAACCACACACAATGCTATAACAATTACTATATATTGTCACACTGAGTAACCATAAATGGTGCAACTACATTTAGCAAATAGCCAGTAAGGACAAACCACACACAATGCTATAACAATTACTATATATTGTCAACCTAAGTGATTATAAACTGTGCAACTACATTTAGTTAATAGTCATAGTAGAGACAAACCACACACATTGCTATAACAATTACTATATATATTGTCATACTGAGTGACCATTAATGGTGCAACTACATTTAGTAAATAGCCATAGTAGGAACAAACCACACACAATGCTATAGCAATTACTATATATTGTCACACTGAGTGACCATAAACTGTGCAACTACATTTACTAAATAGCCATAGTAGGAACAAGCCACACACATTGCCATAACAATTACTATATATATTGTCACACTGAGTGATCATAAACTGTGCAACTACATTTGACAAATAGCCATGGTAGGGACACACACACACAATGTTATAACAATTACTATATATTGTCACACTGAGTGACCATAAACTGTGCAACTACATTTAGTAAATAGCCATAGAAGGGACAAACCACACACAACGCCATAACAATTACTGTATATTGTCACACTGAGTGACCATAAATTGTGCAACAACATTTAATAAATAGCCATGGTAGGGACACACTCACACAATGTTATAACAATTACTATATATTGTCACACTGAGTGACCATAAACTGTGCAACTACATTTAGTAAATAGCCATGGTAGGAACAAACCACACACAATGCTATAACAATTACTATATATTGTCACACTGAGTGACCATAAACTGTGCAACTACATTTAGTAAATAGCCATGGTAGGGACAAACCACACACAATGCTATAACAATTACTATATATTGTCACACTGAGTGACCATAAACTGTGCAACTACATTTAGTAAATAGCCATGGTAGGGACAAACCACATACAATGCTATAACAATTACTATATATTGTCACACTGAGTGACTACAAACTGTGCAACTACATTTAGTAAATAGCCATGGTAGGGACACACTCACACAATGTTATAACAATTACTATATATTGTCACAATGAGTGACCGTAAACTGTGCAACTACATTTAGTAAATAGCCATAGTAAGAACAAACCACACACAATGCTATAACAATTACTATATAGTGTCACACTGAGTGACCATAAACTTTGCAACTACATTCAGTAAATAGCCATGATAGGGACAAACCACACACAATGCTATAACAATTACTATATATTGTCACACTGAGTGACCATAAACTTTGCAACGACATTTAGTAAATAGCCATAGTAAGAACAAACCACACACAATGCTATAACAATTACTATATATTGTCACACTGAGTGACCATAAACTTTGCAACTACATTTAGTATTGCATTAAATAAATGGCCATAGTAGGGACAATCCATTAACTGTGATATTGCATTTAGTATAATAGTATTGGCAAACACTGCACAATGAAGTAGTTGCAAACTACACACCCTGTAATTACAATTAGTGAATAGCCATGGTAGTGACAAAGCACAACACACACGGACACACACACACACACACACACACACACACACACACACACACACTGTATTACTACAACAAAAAGAAAAAAAAATGGATAGCCATGGGAGTGATAAACCTAACACTTGTAGTTGTATGTAGACGTACAGAAATTGTATGAAATTATACTATATATGTTTTAAGCTTGATCTAAAACCTTAAAAGGCGATGGATTGAAGTGGAAACCTATTTAAACGCATTCTTAATGACTTAGTTATTGCCATAAAAATATATACATATTTTTTTTTCAAAGGTTACTTCTAAAAGGTATTATCTGAACATGGTTAGTAGAATTAACTGGCGCATACTAAATCACTTCTCCGACGATTTTAATAGATGATTTATCCGCATCGGAAACCGAGAACAATATTAAGGTGGTAACCCAAAGCAAAAATATTACGTACTGAAGTTCAAAGCGTGTTGAAACCCACGTGGGTGAAAAGATAACAGATACCTTAAAAACCAAGAATCAGAAACATGAATTTCGTCTTATGCTAACACTTCATCAGGGTATGAAATTATAAGAGCACTTGTTCTTCGTTTTACAGGTATTTGGTCTTTTGTATTATGATTAAGCGACAACATCTAAGTATATAGAAGAATACTTGAGGCACTAGACCGGCCATCTTCTCCTATAGCTCTCATCATGAAAACATGTCCGTGCAATGAATACCCCCTTAAACCCCACTTTTATATAGTAAAGCTGGGGTATGCAGGGGTATACCTATTTTTCTTATTTTTGCTCCAAAACATAGATTGTGGGTACTCGTTAGAACCGCCTCGGCGGGGCGGTTCTAACGTGTACCCACAATCTATGTTTTGAGCAAAAATAAGAAAAATATCTAAATTTTTCTACCGAAAATTTCCATTTTTTACAACTTCAAAAATCTCTGTATATTGCATGGGCAAGTTTTCGTAATGACTACACCAATTCTTCATTACTTATACCACTTTATACCTTATTCACTTTATTCGTAAAACTACATAACAGTCTTCAACTGCTCTTTATAGCTCTTAATAAGCGTTTGAAGAACTTGTTGTTTGAAATGCGCCCCTCCAGACAAGAGGAGCTCTTTGATTGTTTGGATCACTACTTACACACACTTAGGAACATCTTCATACAGCAGAGTTTGTTCGGGGCATATTATGTATATGTAATTACACTTTCCATTGCCCGGTTCAGTATTAGGTCAACGTGTCTCTTCCGAAAAATTCAAATTTCAAGTGAACTCTTGGGGCACTTCATAAATGCTGTATGACTCTTTCGGGTGGAGAATTCATTGAGGACTACTGAATGTTGCAAAATCGCCCTATTTCAGATTTAAATCGACGGAACATTTTTGTCATCTGGCTTTCTCTCTCCAGCACATTATCAACTTGGTCTGAAGAGGCGACATAATAAAATAAACCGATGATTGGGTTTCGAAGTTCCCTGATTGCTTTACGAAGCAATTCAAGAACAATTCAGGCTCGAGACTCTTCAAGTTTGATTCCAGCCAATCAAATTCGATCTTGCTCCTCAAGCACAGTGCTTACTTGAGAATCCCAATAATGACATTGGGACTTGCATTGTTCGTACTTCCTTTTGATTCACCACCATGGTTCGAACGTAATAGCTTAAGCCACTTCTCTTCCACTTCAGGGCGAAAACGAACGACCTATTTCGGTATAATCAGACCCGGACAGTTTTCCGTTCTAATGCTTAATTTATTGAGCAATTAAATGACGACATACTCTCGCAGAACTTGGCATCAGTCTCGCAAAGTCGGAAAATACCTTGTTTTGAACACTGTGCATTTTAATACTTTGGGTTATGAGGTATAACAGATTTTAAATGAGCCGCCTCGTGGGAAAACCAACAATCTGCATAGGCGAAAACAAAGACGCAGATCAGCTTCGCGGTAACCGCGAAGCTGATCAGCGCCTTTGTTTTCGCTACTCGGATAGTACAATTCCTCTTCTACTTAAATCCGAAATTTCAAGCTTCTAGCCCTTTTCTGTGCTTGTACAGGCCGGTTTGTGTCGGACCTGTTCGGAAACCACATTGCTGGTTTTCTCACGAGGCGGCTCAAATATTTGTAAAATAGCGTGATTCACACTCAACTGTAACAATATGAAGGAAATTTGGTAAATCATGTGCTGAAAATTCAATATTTGAACATCTCAAAAACCTTTCAATAACTTCCTTCGAATATGAGCTTATATAATTGTGTCCAGTACCATTCCAGTGTTATGATAACTGATACAGGGGACGAACTAAAATATTTAAAATTTTAATTGGGATATATTTGATCAGCATTGTCAGAATTTGGGGTAAATATATTTGCAAATGAAACCGTACCGAACCTTGTTTGTGATCTATATTGTGCTGACCGGTTAAAACGGAATAATAAACCAAATATAATCCAAAAACATATTTATTTCTTTGCTTAGTGTCATGAAAGGCGGTCATGTCCCACACCGAAAAGAAACAATAAAAATATTGAAATTATGTTAACAAAATATCAGTATTATTCTAGCTGGCTACAGGTGTGATATGGTTTTGGGTTCGCGTACTCTTGGCACGACATCCTAAATTACTACTTCAGAATTTTGAGAAATCCTGTTTTTGCACATATTCGAATAAAGGCGTAGATCAGCAACATGGTTACATTCGGAACAATTCTATCAGTTCGTCAGAATGGGAAACAGTTTTATGCCCAATCGCATTTTGTGTATAAACATGTTCTCAAACATCGGTTGGTCTTTGTGAATGCAATTTAGCATTTCATAAATAAATCTTTTTTGCTATTTAGAAGAGTGCAAGATCATTTAGAAAAGTATTTGATGTGTGAATCTTATGTAGAGAGAGGCTATGATTCCTAAAATAAGTGTGAAAAATATATTATTGTGGTCAAAAAGGTTACAACTTGAAGACGATATATCTTCTAAATACAAGTAGCTTGCAATCCTGAAAATATGTAACAGTTTCAATCGAAGACCATTGTGACCAGTACTCTTAATATTTTGTCTATCAACTCCATCATGCGAGGCGGTTCTAATATGTACCCACAATCTATGTTTTGAGCAAAAATAAGAAAAATAGGTATACCCCTGCATACCCAAGTTTTGCTGTATGAGGGGGGCACATTTCACGGACATGTTTTCCTGATGATGGTGGTGATGTTGGCCGTTCGTCTCTCACTAATGAGAAAGACCATCATTATTTCTTCATAGATTCTCTCTTTTTTTCATAGAGAGCTGCTCCTTTATTGATGAGACCTCGCCACTTTGATCACTCCTGTGCAGTCTGTTCCCAAGCCTCAATTGGTATGTCGAAATCCTTCAGAGAGGCTTTGAGGGTGTCTTTGTAGCGTTTCTTCTGGCCACCTTGAGAGCGCTTTCCCTCTTGTAGTTCTCCATAGAAGATTTTTTTGGAAGTCGCTCATCAGGCATTCTAATAACATGGTCAGTCCACCTTAGCTGTGCTAGCTTTAAGACATTATGCATGCTTTGCATCTCTGCTTTCTTCAGTACCTCCGTGTCTGGAATCTTGTCTTGTCACTTGATTTTTAACAGCTTTCTCAAGCAGCTTAAGTGGAAATGGTTAAGTCTCTTTGCATGACGCAGGTCTCACATGCATACAATAGGGTTGGCAGTACCACAGCCTTGTAGACTTTCAGCTTTTCTATTTTGCTCCTAGACATTTGCGCGGAGTCTTCCAAAAGCCACACTGGCTTTTGCAATTCTGGCAGTGACCTCATCATCACTGTGCACTGCACTGGAAAGAGTACTTCCCAGGTAGGTGAATTTATCCACAACTTTCGGGTTTGTTTGTTTTTTCCATTCACAGTGATGGTTGGTTCATTGTGCGGTTTTCCAGGTGCTGGTTGGTGTGATGCTCTGTCTTTTTTGTGCTGATGTTAGTGTTAGCACCATAGACCCGTCTACTCATGGCATAGACCCGTCTACTCATGGCCACCTGTAATACTTTCTGAGGTCAAAGTGACATTTCAAGAGCATTTCATATCATTTCTTCATTTCATTGTTACCAATGGTAATAAATGATAATCTTTGACATTTTCGCCAGGGTGCTATCTCTGTATATAATGGTTTTTGAGAAACAAGCAATATGTGTAAACACATCACTCAAAATTATCAGGATTATCTTTAGATTAGTTTTAAATTCTTCTTTAAGCAAATAAATCAAAGGTGATAAATACCCTCCTGCATTTTATCCTACTGAATCTGTTGCAAAGAAATGGCATGATGAAATTGAATGATGTGTTTTTACTCTCTAGATAGGCTATTGACGTGTTGTTTGTTAACCAGTAAATTCATCTATCTGCGAACCATTCCCCAGAAAGGAGCAAACATTGACGATGAGGTTACTGAGATTTCGAAAGCCAGTGTTGCATTTTGAAAAGCTCTGTGAAAACGTGGTGGGGGCAAAATGATATCCGGATTGGCAATAAGCTGGTTGTCTACAAGGCTGTGGCACTGATAGTCCTTTTCCTGTTTCCACTCACCTTACATGCCCCACATGGCATTTATTGGCCAAGCAGTTTTAGAGGGATTTGAATGTGGTGAAAAACGAAAGGACGTGGCCGGTCCATCGCTTTACTGAAGATGATAAGCTCAACTCCCTGACGGTTCACAAGATAAACTTATTATCACTTATAAAGGGCATTTCAATAACTATTTTTGGCCTTCTACACCCATTTAAGCGGGAGGACACTTCGGTTTACTTCCCGGCCAGATTTCAGACTGTGACAGCGTCTGCAGTATACTGAACTTCCATCCGACAAATTTCATTCAGGCAAAGGGACTCGTTATCATTGTTAGATATATATTTATCTCACCCCAAGAGGCGATGTCTAGTCAATGGCAATTATATTCGACTTGAAGACTCTCAACTCGTACAAACACGGGCAAATTTCGAGAGCCCACATCAACACAGAAGCTACAGTTTTGTGATAGGAATTTAAAATCTACCTGTTACATCACTTCGACCTTTGCTGTGCAACCATATCTCAATGCGCTTTCATGCACCCGCTAGACATGCCTATTTGCTCACATATCGGTTTCCGTTCTCGAAAAGAACATCGAAAGGTTACATACAAATGTTGCCCAATATGGCTGTTTTTGAGGTTGATCAAATGAAACATTACTTCCTGTCCGAGCGCAGTTTAACTTTCATGTGTATAACACAGTCGTGTCTTCTTTTGCAGTGACATTAAAACGTCAAATGCTCATCATCCATGTAGGGTAAGTAAACACCTTGGGGTATAGGTTAGTACTAAACAAGCTTTGAAAGAAATATGCTATCTATTCAAAATAAATAAATTCGTATAAAACTGTTTTGATTTAGTTGTTTATGTCATTGTTTACCTCCCATTATTTTAGAGCCTTTCATTTTATTTGTCCAAACCAAAGTCTGATATTTAGCTCCGCGTTTTATTCTCTCTTAATGGTGCATTTTGGTAGTTGGCAACAGAAATTGACAGGTTTAATCTATTAATTTGAAAAATATTGAAAGTGGTTTAAGAATTATTGACTGGTAAACGGTTATTTATTTACTCATCGCGTTGTCTCTCACCTCGGAAGTCATGATAGGGATTAATGGGATGATAGCGAAAACTTTAACTGTCACTCGGCGACTGGACTGAGAAACAACGCTGCAGTTCTGCAATTTTAATAGCGTTATATGTATAGGTAAAATACTTTGACCGTGCCACTTGAACTCACGTGATGATGTTTTGTAAACATGGTAAAAGGGGCACATATTTGTTTCACACATTTTCCAATGTCATGTGAAGCACGTGGGCATATATTGTTTACCGTCATAGAGTCGCATTATTGAGAACACAGTTATATCTATATCAGAGATTAAGCGGCTCGGTCAAAGTATTTTACCTATACCTGATTACAGAATCCGTGACAACTTCTTACATGTCATCATTCAGTTTGGCGGCAAACTGATGAAGTTCTGAGACCAGCACGAATGCATATGCAATCTCGTTCTTGGCGCGTCTATACGTTTTACCAATTCACATATACTGTGCTTGGTTTCTTAAAATCGTGATTCTATCGTTCATGGTCGGCGAACCTTTCTATGTTTTATTTCTCAAGTTTGTGGTTTCCAAATCATTTAATAACTAGTAATTTGTCAAGTAAGGACGATATTATATCGTCGTTCCGCATATTGTCAACTGTTTCTGTGACCACTATATCTAAGTATAGATTTAGGTCATTAAACCGAAGGCATCAGGATAGAAAGGATAGGTAGTTAATTCTTGTTCACACAGAAATGGGTCCTGTCACTAATTCACACTAATCGCCCTTATTCAGCATTCTCCAAACGGGTATCTGGACATGAACTTTTTTTTTGGGGGGGGGGGAGGGGGGGGGATACAGGTCATAAACTATCCAGCTTGAAGCTCTGATAAGCATTTCTTCGTCGGAGCACATGCTTATATTCTCCTTTTTTCACTTAAGCATGAAAAAGTTTTCCCATGATTGAACTTGAATAATTCCGCATAGGACAACCCGCCCTCACCACAAAAATGCAGAAGCATGTTTGTTTATAGGTTTGTTAAAACGATTGTTTGTTTTTCGTATTCATCAAAAATCGTTCTGCTATCCATTATTTTTCGAATGATGTTTAAACGTATGCTAGAATTTAAGGAAATTCGTACTAATGTGGATGATGGGTGGATGAAAGGATGGATGAATTGATTGATTGATTGATTGATTGATTGATTGATTGATTGATACGCATATAATGCTCTGTCATAGTTTTCTTAACGCTACCCGCGATTTCAGTATCATGGGTCAACACCAATTAATCTGTCAGACATAAAAGACACAGCAACACGTCTTTTGAATCAATGTCGGAGTTATTTTAACAGTAATGGCAATCATTTTCACAGCATTATCTCCTAAACCCCTCATTAACTTGTTAGCAGACGACGGCCCCCGGGTAAGGTTATAATGAACCGTGCTTCCTCTTAAAAAACTGATAAATTTCACGTTTCTCTACCACAGCTGAATACGAAACCGGGGTTCGCGTCTAGCAACATTAATAAGGGAGATATGGAAGAAGATGTGTTTAGTAAGCAGGTCATCAGATATCCTTTGTAGAGCATGTGACAATTTTCCTCTACGTATCATCCGAAAAAAAAACAAAACTTTTTAATCTGGTCTCCGGTGTATCACGTATTCCAAAATGCAAAATCCTAAAGACATCACTATTGTTTTTATCAGTACATTGTTCTTTAAATACTAGTTTTGTTTTGTACAAAATCCATTGAAAATCAGTATTATACAATTAGTTGACTTTGGCCAATTGAATTCTGTATGTATCTAATCGAAAAAGTGATATATAAAGAACTTTATTGAATGCACAAAGCGTGGACAAGCCTCGTGTTTTCAGCAATCGAGTCTAGCAGTTCTTGGTGCAGATAAAGTTCGGCTTTTGATGCTTCGTAATAATAGTTTTTAAGTATAGATTTTATGATTATTCATCAATACTTAATATTAAGTTTCAAACCCATAAGGTACGCTTGGGGCTGTTTCGGAGCGGCATTGCAAAGCAGTAGCGTTTGCAAGGCAGCACTGAATCAGTCCGATGCGTGCTCCTCCACAGCGTATTCGCCATGTTGCTTGAAATTGCTTGCCCTTGTTGCTTGCTTTTTGTAAGTCTGGGAATAAATAAATTGACTTGACTAGAATTAATGGATTTAGAACATAAACACAATTTGTATTTGTAATTTGTATTTGTGGCTAAATTTTGTATATTAGTATGTTGTTTTGTAGAGAGAATTATCATAAAACTTTCCTGTGGTAATAACAGCAAAAATCGATCTACGCGCACAGTATATTGTTATCGAAAAACGGTTATTGCGTGTCAGCTAATCAAACAATGTACCCTTTGCCATCGAGTCTACCAGTTCTTGATGCAGACAAGACCCACTGCTGAAATTCACAGGTATAATTTGTACTGTGAATTTGTACCTTGTGGTCAAATTCTATATAGAAATATTATGTATTACATCGAGAAACACGTAAAATACATACATGTATTTGGTAGTACAGACCGAAATATACTGTTTCAAAAGTCGATATTTACATTCTAGCTGTACCAAACACTCGTGGACAAAGCTCGTATTTTATGCCATCGAGTCTACCAGATCTTGAAGCAGACAAGATCTAATGTTGAAATTCACATGTATAAAATGTAACGGGAATTTGGACTTTGTGGCCAAATTTCGTGCAAAATCTTGTTTTACAGAGTATTTTCAATGGTGAGAAAGACTAGCTTTGATCTGCAGCTATACATATATACTACAAATAAAAAAAAACAACATTTACATGCAAAATATACCAAGCGTGGACAAACCCGGTACCTGCTGCCATCGAGCCTACCAGGTCTTGATGCAGACACTGTTCAGAGTTGAAATTCTCAGGTATAAAATGTAAGGGCAATTTATACTTCGTGTCCAAATTTCATGCAGAAATCTTTAGTTCACACAGCCTTTTCAGTTGGGGAAACCACTGGTCGTTTTGATATGAACCATTTTAACAAAAGCTTTAGTTGTTCTCCCCGTCAAATACGATGCAAACAAAATCCTGTACGATAGTTTACTGTAAATAGCGTGCTATTTAAATAAAAGTACAAAATAAAGAATTAATCTGGTCTAACATATTAATTGTATATATACTCAGTACATAAAGAAACGCAAAAGGTATATTTTCTGTCATAACTTGTACAATTTTAAAGATAACAATCAAATTTACAGAAAATAAGAATGACATGTCTCCTACCCGCAGACCGAATTCCATATTTTTTCGAACACGGAAACATTATGTTGTTGTTGTTTTTTCGTCAATAAAGAGTACCTATAAACAAAAAGTCGCAAGAATTTGTGGTGATAAATTACTCTTTTTTTTTCCACTTTAAAAACCTCTTCTGTTCACTTTTTTGCCTTAAAACGGTACTTCATCAGTTTATGATTGCCTTTCATAAATCAGAATTGAGTTTGTGAGTCACTATGGCTATCTTTGGCTGCTATAGTTAACAAGATGAATAAGTGGCCAAAATGCTCATAACGATGGCCAATCTGGTACTCTTTAAAAATTGTGTCATAAGTAAAAATTGGGCTTGGCTGCAAATAATATGAGTAAACACTTCCTTCAGAAGAATAAAACTGTCTAAAACAGAGCTGTATACTGTTCATAAAATGTAACGCACCTTACATTTTGACCAAAATTGGTAAAATTTTAAGAACGTCTAAAACTTAATTCGGGGGGACTAGCAAATTGCAAATTACGTTAAATTGACGTCGAATACTGTATTAAGGTAAAATGCTATCAAATTCGAAATCCTTGTCTTAACCTTGATTTTATCACCAAAAGAAACTGTTTGCAATGACCGGATGTTCTGAAAAAAAAAAAAAAAAACGACCAGAAATTTTAACTGAGCGTAAGCTGTAAGAGAGCCACATTTATGTTTACTAACATTATTTAATCGAAATAGGGACATCATTTACCGAAAAGGAGACCAAAATGCCGAATTTCGAAAGAGCTTGTTATTTTTCATAAAACGCATTTTTAAAAATCCCAGCAAAGTTTTTCTAATTCAATTAATTTTGTGTTTTTATGATTTGCTGGACCACAATGATCATACTCGAAGCAAAATGTTATTTAATTATTCTCTCAATTGTGTGTTTTGGAGAAATTTGTTGATTTCACAAGTTTTCACCTAAAAATTACACCCGCTTTCAAATTGCAACGAAACTCAGTTGTGAAACTCCCATATGAATGGCAAATCCTTAGAATCACTTAGACTTTGAAAATATATTATACTTACGCGAAAAAATAAAAAAAAACTTTGCGTTTCTTTTTGTACTGAGTATATAACTGGCCGTTCCAATGCAGTACTTCAGCTTTGTGTGATCTATTTGTTTTATATTATGGGTGAAAATTTTGTGCTGTTCGCGCCTTTACGTGTGTCATTATATGTTTTAGGTAACTGAGTGACCACTTCTGTGGAAATAGCTTGGCTTACCATCTTGTATCTTCTCTTCGTATAAGTATCCGTTTGTAATTTTGTTCGTTTTGTATCTGGGTGCTGTTCTGATTGCACCAATTCCCGATCATTGTTTACCTGTAGCATTTGGTGTAGAAACCATGTAAATTGTCATGACTTCGTTGGCGAAAGAAAAGAGCAGACGATAAAACGTTTAATGCATCTCACACTCGGTATGTATCCCTACCCGTTTGTGCAGTAACTGACATCATGTCGACGACATTCCTGCAACAGCGTGATGTTGTTGGGACGCAAGGTGTCATGTATCTGTTATTAAACAGTGGGGGAGGCGATATGATAGCAACCACTCCATTTTATCAGGTATCAAAATAGTCGTTTCCTATGTATTCTTCTACAGCAACGACCATATCAATGATCATCTTATATTTTGGAAGGACCAATTATACACCCGTAAAACTACTCCCCAGTATATTCCCCAGAATATCGCACAACAAATATGATGTTGTTCAATGATAACAACGTGGCAATACATTGCCGCAATCGCACACTGCTTTTCATAATGCAGGGAAGCTCTTTGAGACATGCTATTTACCATGCTATGTGCATAAACAATGACTTAAAAGTCTGATCAGCTACGATCTATACTACAAGAAGCAAACTACTGCCAGAAATCAAATGACGTGAAATTTTTGAATGAGGCATCTGACGGATGGATTGCATTTATTCTGTAGAAAACAATGCACGGATTAGCTGAGACATCACGACACTACTGTTCCGCACCTTTGGTATAGCATAGCCAAAGAGCAAACTTTCGTTTATGACGTTCTCGGCGAACGACGGACTTTTGTTTCTGGCAGAGATGTTTAACTTGAATATGGGGTTCAGTAAGCATAAACAAACCAAAACAAAAATCATTTTAGTTCATAATTTAATATTTCTGGAATGATTGTCTTTCATGATTCAAGTTAACAACAATAATGTACATATAAAACATCTTCGACTACAATAATCTTTCTCTGCATCTTGTACACATATTCTTTGAAGCAGAGACAATATTACAAACAATAGTTTCATTTGTGAAATACTTGTAAACAAACCAACCATTTCGTCTTAACGGCAATCGCCAAAACATACAAGTAAATTATTAGAAACACCATGAATAATTATGATAAGTTCCAGACAAGAACTCTTTCTATCGTTTCAGTGGCCATTCAGTGCATTAAGGGTGTCTTCATTTCTCGGCTATCCGATGTGATACTTTTTATATACGTGAAATTTAAACACATGCACTTTATTTTGGCGCCTGATTTCACCCTGGGTTTTGCAATCACCCCGAGTGCTTGACCAGTGTGTTAATAATACTCTCTAGCTACATGTATAACCAACCAAAAGGGGCTATCTTGTTAAACAAACAGAAGTATCTCTGAAGTAACACTTAAGCAGATTTAACTGCATTTTATCTGCATTTATCAATTAACACTTGTTTTGCTTAAACTGCAGATTAACATGAAAACGTGATTTAAACTCCGTCCGCCAATCTTTGCAAAGCTAGACTTACACCCACCGGCAAAATGTTTCCAAAATATGTCCCTGAAAAGTATACCCCCTTGAACCCACAGTCTCTGAAAAGTATACCCCCTTGAATCCACAATCTATGTTTCGAGCAAAAATAAGAAAAATATCTAAAATTTTCTACTGAACAAATCATTTTTTAAAACCTTAAGAATCTCTGTATATGACATGGGTATCTTTTTATAATGATAAAATGAGCTGCACAATAATCGCATTCAGTCAAGTAGCAAATATTAAAGAGAAACACTTATGACGCAACGTATGGTGCCATTGCAAAAACTTGCCAATGCAATATACAGAGTTTTTTTTTCAGCTGAAAAAAAAAAATAAATTTTCACCAGAAAATTTTGATAGTTTTAATAGTTTTGCTCAAAACATAGATCGTGGGTACACGCTAGGTTCTAACGAGTACCCACAATCTATGTTTTGGATCAAAAATAAGAAAAATAGGCATACCCCTGCAAACCCCAGTTTTCCTATATAAAAGTGGGGGTTTAAGGGGGGTATACATTTCACGGAAATGTTTTCCCGATGACATTCGAAGAAAATAGAAGGCTGTTTCGTAAGAACAGCTGTTTTGAATGTGATACAAGACGCCATCAGATTTAAAAAGAAACATTCGAATATTCAAAGCCAAACTAAACATTTTATGTCATTTCCCACGTCGGTCATTTCAATAAAATGTCATTGATCTCTCCCTTTAGTTTGCATACCAACAATAAAAGGTTATAAAACAATTAAACCTTATCAGAGTTATCATATAGCTACTATTTCAGTTTATGGGTCTCAAGAAATATTTAAACAGTAATAATTCATAAACTTCTGTTATTACCAAAACTCTTATCTGTTACAAAAAGGAAATACACGCTCTTTTCACATCAGCATTATAGTTAAACATGTACTTTATGTATAATATCTTATTTTAGCCAAAATATTTGTTTTCTTACTTTGACCAAAATAGTTTTTTGCCCTCTCTCACTGCCGCATGATTTCGAAAATGTGGCAAAATGGATAAATGTGTGTATATTCAACAATGAAAATGATTGTAAACGCAAATTAATTTGTAAAATATTCATCCGAATTGTAATTTATTATCAAGTAGATTTTCAATAATTATTGCCGGAAAGAGTATTCCCATTGATTTGACAATGCCAATGGAAAAATCAAATTGTGTAGACACCATGTACCAATTGAATAAATATTAAAAATTATGATGCGGTTGCAACAATCCTTTCCTTCTGTTTATGGCTATTTTCGTGAGTGGCAATAAAAGTTGAAAAGCTTTATAGTGCCTTCAAACACTTCAATGTAAACAAAACTATTCACATACGCTCTTCCTTACAACACCATGTTAAAATCGTAATTGGGGGTCACTAAAATGCATGGCACCACATTGTACCGATTGTCTTCATTAGTAAACACCACAGTTTATACCACACCGTTTATTAAAATTTGTCACATTTATTGAACAATCACTGTTACCAAACTCTCGTGTTTGATAAATATGGCGAACTTGAGTTCATGGCGGAGGTAGGGTAGTTTATACTAGAGTGAATTCCTGACTGGTTTGACGAAAGAGAAGCTTGCGACGAATACGCATGCGTAGAAGGAACCGATGACGTAAGAGAATTCCCAGAATGGCTAGAATGTCCAATCATTTTGGCACTATGTCCGCTCGAGTTTATATTTTGCGCGGCACTAACACTATGTGATGCGGCGGAAGTAACGCGTGGTTGCTGCGCCTGTGACGCTTGCTGAGAACTCTGGGTATCCGAACTTACGGATCCCGAACATGGTTTACCGTCTTTCACTAAAACAGGCACTGCAACACGCCTGGGTGAGCTCTGACTTGCTTGTGTCGGCGAATTTTCACTTCCGGTTGAGCTTGTGCTACTGTCCAACTTATCTTTACTGTCTTTCTGAGCGCGCTTACACTTGTATCTATGATTTTGGAACCAGATTTTGACCTGTGTTGGCGTAAGGTTTATCATGCTGGCTAGATGTTCTCTTTCCGGGGCGGAAAGATATTTCTGTTGTTTAAATCGTCTTTCCAGTTCATAAACTTGCGCCTGAGAAAACAATATCCGTCGTTTCCTCCTCTGCGCCAGTGGAAACTGCATGGCTTGAGCTTTGTGTTGATCAAGGGAAGATAACCCCATGTTTCCCATCGGGTTCATTCCAGAGGACATCGGTGACATGGCACAGGAGCTGGGACCTCCCATCAGTCGAGATACTGAAATCACAAGAAAGATATGGTTATTCTAATGTCATGGGTTTACGGTTTCTTGGGGGAAAACAAACTATTATTGTCGTTGTTGATTTTGTTTTTCTTGTTGTTGCTGCTGCTGCAATAGTAGTAGTAGTAGTAGCAGCAGCAGCAGCAGCAGCAGCAGCAGCAGCAGCAGTAGTAGTAGTAGTAGTAGTAGTAGTAGTAGTTGTTGTTGTTGTTGTTGTTGTTGTTTTAATAGTTGTAATCATCTTTATGAATCATTTTAGAATTGTACAAGTCTTCAAATGTTTAAAAAGTGAAGGACAGAAACAATTTCAACAGCAACAACAACTGGCATTCACAGTTTTGCTGCAAACGGGGATTTGTGGTTATTATCGTTTGCAATATTTGTTTTAAATGAGCGATTAGGAAAAAAATATTTCTGAAACTGAGCTGCTTAGTTAAAATGTAGCATTTTCTATGTCCGAAACTTCAAACTCTAGCTAAAGTTTCTACGACCAAGAAGGGCGACAATTTTTTGCGTGTTTGCAAAACTATAAATGTCGGCATTTACAAACTTTAGAGTTCTCCTCTTGATATAAGTGTTTTTATAAAAATAAAGAAACAAAAATTGAAATATTATGATTCTGAATTTCAAAAGTCGTGCTAATATTTATTTGGAAAATCAAAAACGATGGAGGTTGTATACGTTTGTCCTAATTGATTTCTATTAACGCAAGTGTCTGATCAAAGCAGGCGACTTAAAAATATTTATCCAAAAACATGGCCCGGGATAATCCTTAATCTGTCAACTAAATTTTCTGCAACAAATGATCTTAAAGTATACGACTGATCGGGCATTAAAGTAGATTTAACATGAACAGAGCAAGTCCGCGAACAGGTGTTAAAAACCTCGCAGCAAAGATTAACTTTTTTCAATAATTTTGACACTTTTTGTAATTCAAAAATAAATATTTTCGCTTCGTCATTTAGCCTAGCGGCCGAGCACCTATTTCTGTAACATTTTATCCCTTTGATGCTGGTAAAAACGAAGCATAATAAAGTTATCCGAAAGATACAAGAAATTTCAAACGCACACAGTACGATCAAGTTAAATATTGAAAAATGGTACAAACATTCATATAATTATGAATAAATAAGTTACGTCGATGCACAGCGAACGAAATCCGGGAAAGTAAATTTAAAACAGAAAAGAAACATGAACTTGCATGTAGACTCGAAGATGTCGTAAAATGTAACTTGAAAAGAAGAATATGCCAAAGAAAAAAAAAATGTTGCACACTGACAAATATTGGCAAACACGAAATACTGGGAATATACTTGTTTTTAGAAAGAAACAAAGCTGAATCTAGCGAATAACAAAGTAGCCGTGGAACATTTTCAGATCGGCTTCAGTGTTAACATAAGCTCATACATATCAAATCATGTAAATGAAATGGCAAAGCCACTACATGTAAAATTGTATGTATTTAGAATCTGATGGTAAATTGAACACTTGTAGGTTTGCATTGCATATAGGTGCCTTTTCTCCGCCACATGTACATGTTCAAATCAGTCAAACAAAAATTATGAATTTTATCATTCTTTCCAGTAATTTCAAACTTCATGTTGATCGGCGACTTGAGTGTATGTGATAACATGAGAAAATATGAAGTGGCATTTTCCTGGCTGTCTCTCGCTATACCAGTGTTATCAATAGGCGACAAAATTTTATAAACTTTGAGAAATCATACTCATGTTTATTTGAAAACTTCAACAACACTTGATGACAAATGTAGCACTGATTTTGAAAGAACACGACGTGAAAAGTTTTGACTTGGGTTAACTTATGTTTGTTTGAATTAATGCTTAGAGCCCAAGTTCTGCTTCTTGAAAAGACTCGCACCAAATGAGTATGTAATACTCGTTTTTCATAAAGAAACAAATATTAAATAGTCTTTTCTAAATCTAATTACTGTAGGGTACGATTTACTTCGCCGAAGACGTGGTATCAATCAACATAATATGAGTATTTCTATTATTTATTACTATGTTTATATATCATATTTTATTTATTTATTAATTAATTTAAGTTCATTTATTAATTTCATTTATTAATTTATTTATTCAGTTATTTATTTACTTTGATGTAGACTTGAATCACCGTGTCCATTCGAAACGCATGAAAAGAGGTCGTAACGCATGATCGGCGGCATTTTCACGTATGATTGCGGTAGTTTCCTTCGGATTCGCCGCCATTTTTGGAGGAAACTTTAGCGGTAAGTTTTTACAAACTTTTATTTGAATTATTTAAATAGACCTTTCCAACGAACGATCTAGCCTATCCGGATCTACATACATGCCTCTAACTGCCGAGTGTTCTACTGATGCATAGGCTTCGATAGGACTCGCAAACATTCGAGGAGATTATTGTTTTGCAAGTTCGGCCATACACGAAAATAACATTCGCCCAAAAACGTTTCGTACATTTATCATTTTCTTCAAAGTTTTGACTAACTGTTGGATGATTTTGCTTTTTGACATCACACTTTAACTTAAGAAGCCAATTTCTCATGATTTTTTTCCCGAACAACCACGGGTTAAAACAAAATACGTCAAAATTAAAGTAACGCACGATAATACGGCAACCTGGTCTTTCGAACTTTGCAAGTATTTACAATGAATAACATATTTTAAGGGGTAAAAGCAAGCCAAACGCTCATTTGTCTCCAGTTTACACGTTTGGTGCTCGTCAATTGTACAAAGCTGAATCCTAGCTGTAAAACAGTAATTTGCTGACCACGTTGCTCGGTAGCTCTGTTGGCATAGCTATCAAAGAAGCAGAAGAAGAATGTGGCCCGACCAGGGCACGAACCAAGGGTCTCTCTCTTACCGTTTGAGCATATAGTTAGCCCATTACTTTGAGACTGTCAGTAATAAATTACAGAGAGATTAAATCAAATATATGGACAAACCTCCTCCCTTTCTACAATTTATCTATACTCTTATGTACATGCAGTACTGCTGAAAATGATAGAGAGACACACACTCTGGAATGCATTGCTAGCTGTCAGCTACCAAGTATTAGTACACCAGACCTCCAATTTTCCGTACGAAAATCAGACCGACCCTACACAGGTTGCCCCTAATGTGGAGAGTTACTTGCAAACACCTGGACATTCACACCGCCTTACATTTATACAGCAACAGAAGGCAATTTCAAAAGTAGAAAGTAAATGGTGTCACGATAAGTATACTTTTCCAGGATTCAGTCTTGAAATTATACCACCTTTTCAAGCACGGCGGTAACAGAGAAATTTAGAGGTGCCGACATGACCTTGAACCGTCCAACAATCTGTGGGCCTGCTCTTGAGCACAAATCCGCGTGTTGAGGTACTATATTATAACACTCTACAAACAGGAAAAGACAATAAACAATTATAAGACTTCTTTTTCTAGAGTCAGCAATGCCATTTCCAAGCCAAGTAGTAAAATAGTAGGTAGTAAAATAGTTAAAAAAAATCGAAGGGGGTCAAAGTACGAAACTATCCCCTGCTACCTAAACAGCATGACTCTAATATATACCAAGTATAAGCTTTTCAAAAAAGCTTGCGATCTCTCAGCACTTTTTTCAGTGTATGACCACGTATACCGTGACCAAAAGGACTCTTGCAGCTCGGCTCGGCACTGCTATAAATAGCTCTAAAAATAGTTATGTTCTACGGTGCCGTAGATACGGAAATACCATGATGAATACCAATAATGATCTAAAATTGAGTTCCCTTGAGCTATGCAAAAATTCAAAAGAAGAGGTTGGGCCAGACAGATCTGTTTCGAGTAATAAATTCTCCTCAGTGACCCTGAATAAACTGGCAATGAACAGATAAAATATGTACAGTAATTTCAAGCTTCAGCAATGCAGTCAACCAAAAGACTGATATAAATCAAATGGTATCCGAATAGTAAAACCTGTAAAAACTCAACTCAAATTAAACCATCAGTCAATCAATTGTACTTGTGAGGGATTTAATCATTGCTCAATATATCAGTATTTACACAGAAGTGTGCTACTTTCGTTTTCATGAAAATCGTCTTTTTTCTCTTTTCTTTCTTTCTTACTATATATACTGACTTACTGACTATCGATTGTGAATTCTTTTAATCGATTGCCGCTGTTGACTCGCCACATAACACTTCTAGATAAGGCTGTAGCATGTATGTATAGGTGGTACCCCCCCCCCCCCCCCACCCTTATAATACACCATCCTGGCTGCGTGAAAGAAACATTGAAACAAATCTGAAACTGTTTTATTATTTGGGCATAAATAGAATACAGTATTCACAACTTGTGGTTAAACGACCACCGACTTCTGGTCATCTTGATTGGACCATGCAATTGCAGTAGGCCATACGCGCATGCCTAGAGATCTGCCCGAGCCTTTCCTGATCTTTGACTATTCCGCTATTGATGATGGTTGACACATGATCATACACTTAAGATAGCGATGTGAGATTGCGAGCATCTCTTGGAAAAGCTTAACTTTTGTTGAATATACATTGTGCAAAGATGATTGAGCGTATATGCGGCGTGACTATTTATGCAATGCGCTCTAGACCTAGGGTCCATAACCAACTCGCACATGCACCTGGCACATGAACACACTATGTTAATATGACCTATGTTTATCTCATCAAGATTGACACAGAGATTGACGAAAAAGAGGACAAACAAAATTTACGCGCATGCCTCTTACAAAGATTGGCTTTTGTTCTATTGGCTACCGACCTCAGACCTTGCTGCCCTCATAGTCCAGAAGCACATGATACGGTATTTTATTTAAGATTAAACTATGGAATGTTAATTAATGTTAAAACTTGATAAATAAGACGTCGCACAGAGTCAACATTCATAAATTGTTGAAGCCCTTTTATATGCTGTTTATGGACAAGGGATGGAATGCAACTTCAGTAAGATATTACAACTGGAAATGAAGTAACCTGGACCTTACTTCAAACTACAACGGGACTTGACAACAAATGAGCATTTGGCTTGCTTTACCCCTTAAAATATGTTATTCATTGTAAATACTTGCAAAGTTCGAAAGACCAGGTTGCCGTATTATCGTGCGTTACTTTAATTTTGACGTATTTTGTTTTAACCCGTGGTTGTCCGGGAAAAAAATCATGAGAAATTGGCTTCTTAAGTTAAAGTGTGATGTCAAAAAGCAAAATCATCCAACAGTTAGTCAAAACTTTGAAGAAAATGAGAAAAGTACGAAATGTTTTTGGGCGAATGTTATTTTCGTGTATGGCCGAACTTGCAAAACAATAATCTCCTCGAATGTTTGCGAGTCCTATCGAAGCCTATGCATCAGTAGAACACTCGGCAATTAGAGGCATGTATGTAGATCCGGATAGGCTAGATCGTTCGTTGGAAACGTCAATTTAGATTATTCAAATAAAAGTTTGTAAAAACTTACCGCTAAAGTTTCCTCCAAAAATGGCGGCGAATCCGAAGGAAACTACCGCAATCATACGTGAAAATGCCGCCGATCATGCGTTACGACCTCTTTTCATGCGTTTCGAATGGACACGGTGTGAATACTGAGTATAATTTCTCCAAAATGTATTTAAAATATATATTTAATACAAATAAAAAAACTCGGAATAAATACTCAATGATCAGATCGCCGGCAATAAAGATTTATTTTATTTCTATGAATTTCTATAATTTCTTCAACTTATATTTTTTTACCTTTGTCAACATTTCTGACTATGATTTACGGGCTTGCAATTGCAATGCTATATGCAGGTGTCACATTGATATTTCCAAGATGCAACCTCGTGTGTTAATTGTGAAATGTCAACGCGTGCCATATGAAATATCAGTTTCTGCATATTCTGTTTTGTGCAATATGGTGCTTTCTGAATTCCTACTGATTTGTATGGTTTTCATGTATCAAGAGAATATCGTGGCACCCAAAATATTTGTATGTTTTTCATGTATCAAGAGAATATCGTGGCACCCAAAATAGGTAAACATGGCAGAAGTACCAATACGTAGAAAAAGAAAAACTAAACGAATGAAAATGGAAAGAGACAGCAAATAAATGAACGAATACAAATAAATGAACGAACGACATTACAATATTTTCATACAGCGACTTCCATTATTTTTAAAAATTTAATCGTGTCTGTTTTCTTAATTTCTTCAATAGAAAGATGATATTAACGGGGGATTATTCACACTGTTGTTTGTGGTTTGAAGTTTAGCCAAAATTTATAAAATCATATACCAACAAATATCATGGTTTAGAACCACACCTGCGAAATGACACAAGACTTTTTTTAAGTTTTAAAGAAATACTGGGCCAGTTCTATCCGATCATGAGATGCACCATCGCTGTTTTCGTACAATATTTCTGTAAAACCAAATACCACGTCAGAAATGCATTTTTAGAGATAAAGTAACAAGACAAAATAAATAATAGCCCAGTTATTCCGAACGAAATGTTCTTAGACTAATTAATGCTCTTATATTGACGTTTCTTTTTGCTGCAGTTTAAAATTTAGTTGCAACAAATGAAAGTGCATCATTAAAGTTTATTTTGCAGATTTTGACACTGTTGCCGATGAATGTTTCACCAGATCGAAGGCACTGCAGAAATTTAAGAATAATAAATCGTACACTAAATTAAGTATGGTTTCGGCACATGCCAAATAATCAACAACGTTAATAATAATAATAATAATAATAATAATAATACCTGCTAAGAAAAAAAGAACGCAACTTACTGGCAAGCCTAGGGTCTGTGGTCCCCGTGTTGTACCAACTAGTGCTGCTTCGGACCGCATCGCCGTAGTAATCCGAGCCGTTACAGTACTGTGACGTAAACGACGGTGCGTGGTGGCTCAGTTGTGGCACGTAGTTGTGGTACGGGTTCGTGACCGGTACCGTCATCCCTCCCATGCCGTTCATGCTCCCCATCCCCTGTGAGCCCGGGCTCCGGTAACTGTATGCCCCGAGGGCAGGGATTGCTGCGTCCAGCGCCGTTTTCTTGAGATTAAAGTTAGCGATATTAGTAAGATCCTCGATTGGGTTTAAGATATCTGTCACTGAGAACGGTGTACTATGATTAATCTTAGGACTCACGGACATTACTTTGCAACTATAAACTCACAGTCGTTTTGCCATCAGTTTCAAGTATCAGACACTCTTGAATAACTTGCACATCCCACTAACCAATCTGTATTTCAAACAAGTCACTAAATATTCAATTTTTTATCCTACTGTCCTCCCATATTCCGCGCATGCGCCTTTTATGACACTGTCCTGTCGCGAGAACGGTAGCTCCTCCCTAGTCAAACAGTAGGTGGTGGCATATGTCCACTCGAAACAGAGCTTTTATGGCATTCAATAAAATAATGCCGATGTCGGTTTATAAGCATCCGATCGCATCCGGACCGCAGGGCAATAGAATCCTTTGAATTTCGACACCGTATGATTGCAGTCAAATTTGCTCATGAACGAATGACAGAAATATAATACGATATTAAATACCTGACCAGCTTTTTATACAGGTTTAATGTGGCAAAGTTTAAATTCAGCCTTGTGAGAAAGAAGATTAGAACGTAAGCAAATAGTGGGAGGGGCTTTCTTGATAAACAACCGATTTTACCATTTTTATGCATTTCTTTTGCATATTCCTACTTCATTTTTATTTCTTTTATTTCCCTTTTTCCTATTTTTAATTTTTACTGATCACCGTGACAGTTTTCTTTTGCGCATTTTAACAACTCATACACCCCATTTGATTTTCTGTTTAATATAAAACTATGATATTTTGCCTTTTTCCGTATATTAGTTGCCGCGAAGAAGCAGCACGGTAGCATTACCATGGCAGTCGTGTTAAAAATGGCGTAAACCTACATTGCAGCGCAAACGTTAATTTTGAAAATGTCTCTAAAATAATATGCGTTGTCTCAGCGGTACCTTTCGAGAAATGTGACGCTGAACCTAGGATCATTTCATGAAAAACCAGTCCATTCTTCGGCACTCAGTATCATGAATTTATTTTAAACCTAGCTACCCATGAAAGTTCTGCAAATAAGTGTAGAAATTTACTTATTTTGTAATGAATACATGAGAATGACCTGACAGTATTTTAATCAGGTTGTAAAATAACAGTTTAACCTCAAAAGTATGTGGTCATCTTTGAAATAACCAATTCAAAATTTGGAAATGCACTTCTAGTTTGGATGAAGTGTTGTTAAACCAAATGCCGAACGAGTGTATTAAGAGGGCCAGTTCTCTAGATTTCTACTTCATATTTTTGAAGGAGCATTATAGTATCTAATATGGTTAAAAGTTGTTGATTTCCAAAATAAGGACACTCGTTGATCAAGTGCCCGTACAGTAAGACTATACTTCAGAACTATTCAGACTATTCAAGACCTGTAGAAAAGTCAAAAACCTGGTAAATGCCTTTTCAGGACTTATAAAAGCTAGCAACCGCTATGTTTGCTACAAAATTCGCGTTTACCACGTATATGCATTATATGCACCTGCTTTGGTCGTTCCTCGAATCATTTAAAGGTTATAGAATTTCTGAGTATAAGAGATAAATGGATGAGAATGGAATATTGTGTTGTCATTTGAATCGCGGCGTTTGTGTGTGGAAATTATAGATGCGTAATAGGTGAAAAAAAAAAAATGATGTCATTTTTTGCGCAGACCGAGGATCGAACCAGGATCATCTATCATGCTAGGCATGTACGTTACCATCTCGCTATATAAGAGACATATCAGTGTAACTGTTAATAAAACATGTATACGCTTTTACATGAATGTCATTTTACGTGCAACGGAAAACATTGTGGGAATAAATTATTAAATAAATATTTTTATTTTCTATGATTTTTTGTTTTTGTTTTAGAGAAGCAATTTTAATTGAATTTTAGACCATTTTTGCAGGTAAAACTGCTCGAGCAGGTAAAACTGCTCGAAAACGGAGAGTTCGATTTCTAAAGGACCCATAATATGATAAGAAATATTGTTACATAATAGTTTTCGCTACTGTAAAACTCTTATGTCAATTACGATAAGTACCCTTACTGTAATATGACAATGATATAATATTTCAATGACAAAAATCATCCCTATTATTTCAATGTTAGGCCGCAGTTTTTCAAGTTGGAAGCTTTATTTTCCCTCTGTTATTCGACGCAATGATCTTTTCTTTCGCTACTTAGGTCACAACAATAGCTGTTAATTCTACTAATGTAACAAAAAGGGACTTTATCCTGATTTTCAACACCTTATCTGTCATGTTGTGATAGGAATTCGACAGAAGAATAAGTCGTTAGGGAGGTGTTATTGTTGTATATAGATAGGTTAGATAGGTGTGAAAGTTGGTTTACTGTTAATCAGATTGTCACACCTGAGCACGTGGTGTGACTAAACGGGATTAAATTGTACAAATCTCAGTTCCAATACACAATTTTGCATATCCGAACCTAAAAAGACAAGTAGGCAAAGATCAGGAAAAGAGGCAATCAGAAAGAGATTCCTACTCCAAAAACCGAGGTGGGAAAAACTAAATTAAAATTTAAACTTTAAACTTAAAATTTAAAATTTAAACTTAAAATTCATACTGCGCATTATCATAAATTTTAAAAGCGATTTTTACCGAAGAAAGCAATTTACCATTTCAGGCCAAAGAGGACAATATCATTTTAGTTTACAGATTCATGCACAGGGTAGGGATAGTATCGTAATTTTACACAAGAGGATACATGACACTATTGCAAGAGGTTGGAGCAGAAAACAATATTTAAGAAATTGGTAGGCATATAGTTCATTGTCTCGCACGGTACCTAACTTCACACACAAGTGCGGGACAGAAAACAATAGGATGCAAGAGGGATACTGTTTCGACATCTTGAACAGAAGCAAACAAACAGGTGTGATAATCCTTATTTATGCAAATATACGTTGATGATTCCTATAAATACAAATATATTCAGTTTGATATGGCATCATTTTCCTGTTTGCTTATATCATATAAGGTGGTGATATGATATCAACATAGTGGCAGCAAGATTGTAACGGATATTGGCATTATGTATTATAAAAAAAAAAAAAAAAAAAAAAAAAAAAAAAAAAAAAAAAAAAAAAAAAAAACGCAGACAATAATCTTGTTGATATTGCAGCCCACGGTTCTTACGTTCAAAAATGCGTATAATGTAGTCAACAAGACGAAGGATGTATTTTGCAGTCGAACATTTTGTTTGTCAGTTTGCATCGAAAGAGGTCTTTTCTCTGATCTCGAAGTGAATAGATATTTTGAGATCGGGGAACTATTTAATTGCAACTGTGTAATACCATTTCCATGCTGATCTCAAGTGATTTTGACATCATTTTTTAACTGGGTGATTCAGACAAAAAAAAAAAATAAAGCTTTATTATGTAGCCCAACTACAAGGTTCCTTCAGGACCAGTACTATTAAAGTGATCAGTCTGATCGATATCATCCCATAGTGTCAACGTATTGACTTCATCACATTGCTTGTTTGTATTGACAAAAATCATAATGGAATTTATGTCTTACCGGCCTACCTAAAACTAGAACCAAAAAATGGCTGCGGAAAGAAGTGGTTTGTCAAATGACAACTAGAACACATCTCATGAGTTGAGAAAGGGCATTTATTGAATGCCTGTTTAGAAATACATGGGAAAAGAAATATACAATGGAAATGCAAACGAAAACGTAATGCCTTTAAAATATTCGGAATTGCACATTCATTTGACAAATCTGGGCGAACAAAAGCGCCAATGCCTGATTAGAAATGCATAAAAAAGAAATGTACAATGAATATGCAACCGAAACATAATACATTGAAAAAATGAACATGAAATACATAGTTGACAAATCCTAGCAAAAAGGGCACAAAAAGCTCCAAAAACAGCATTATGAAAACAAATACAAGAAAACGCTACCTGAAACAAAATACATGTATGTTACTTTACACTAACATTACAAATATATACAATGTGAGGTGGTGGCGAGGTGGTGGTGGAAATTCAAAAAGAAATTGCAATAAATTCAACTTTACCGTGAATGCTCCAGAGTTTGCTTGGAAAGTTCTATATTTAGGATATTACGTACTGTTATGAGAAATCCAAAAATGTGATTGGTTAAGATTACCTCAACAATTATAAATACACCAAGTATAAATGAATATCAAACAGTCCGCCGACATAAATTATTTTATGATACATAAAAATACTTATGTCTTACCGGCCTACTTAAAACTAGAACCAAAAAATGGCTGCGGAAAGAAGTGGTTTGTCAAATGACAACTAGAACACATCTCATGAGTTGAGAAAGGGCATTTATTGAATGCCTGTTTAGAAATACATGGGAAAAGAAATATACAATGGAAATGCAAACGAAAACGTAATGCCTTTAAAATATTCGGAATTGTACATTCATTTGACAAATCTGGGCGAACAAAAGCGCCATATATGGAAGGTACTGACAGAGTACTATTAAAGTGATCAGTCTGATCGATATCATCCCATAGTGTCAACGTATTGACTTCATCACATTGCTTGTTTGAACTGACAAAAATCATAATGGAATTTAATAATAATCTATTTAAATTTCTCATTAATGTGCAATTGTTACTATTCAAGGTGTATGACACCATATCGTATATTTACACATTAGGGATTTTCACACCTGTCTGTTTGCCTCTGTTCAAGATGTCGAAGTCGTATCCTCCTTCGCGCAAGGAACTAAGCGCAATTGTTTTATTATTGGCGCTCGTTTCTTCCGTTATTGAATATTTTCATAAAGTCTTAATTTTCGCACCTTGCTATCATAGCTTAAAATGCACATTCTATCCATCCACCTTTCGGCACGAAAAAAGAAGATACTTTTCAGATTGCATTGCTATTCATTTCAATCCGGCAATTCATTGATGTTTTCGTATAACTCGACCCTGGAATAGTCATAGAGCACATTTTTGTTCCTCAAATCAACGCTTTCACACATCTATAGCTAGCAGAAAACCATAGGCCCCGTACTTTTAGATCTTTGTTTTGGAATTATTGACATACTTTTCACCGAACCTTTCTGCAAACGAAGAGCGTTTGTCCGCATGAAATCACACAAGTATGCACTATTGTTTGTTTGTTTGAATTGGTGGTTGACGTCCAAGTCAACAGCTAAGGTCATGTCGGGACGTTGCCTCCATTTTGTGGGACTTTTACCCAAAATGAGGATGTCATGACATCCAACAAGTGCTTGAAATATAACCATCCAACTAAACCACAAAAGGCTACTAAGCCACAAAAGGCTTATGCGTATGGATGGTTTGATATGAACCACGTTTCCTGGACAGGCTCAGACCAGAGCGGTAAACCAGTAATTAGATGGTCAATGCAATATTGTGCTGTTTGACTTGATATTGCTTGTAATTTTTGGTCCTATTGCTTGTATTCATTTGTATTTGTTCTTTGCTTACATTTGCATGTTCAAGCATTGTAAATCTCGTAAGGAGGAATAAAGAATGAATGAAAATGAAGCGCGTGTGTACAATCTAACAAGCAGCAGCATGAAACAATGAGCTTAGATATTACAAGGTGTGAAAATATAGAATTTGTTAAAATTCATATTTGCATTGTTGAAATCGTATACATAGAATTGAAACAAATGTAAACAACATCGTATGAATTGTGAAAGAAAGAAAACAATGGCATTTTGTAGTTCCTCGTGCGAAGAAGGATACCAGTGCGACATCTTGAACAGAGGCAAACAGACAGGTGTGAAAATCCCTAATGTGTAAATATACGATATGGTGTCATACACCTTGAATGATAACAATTCCACATTATTAAATTTCATTATGATTTTTTTGTGAAAGCAAATAAGCAATGTGATGGAGAAAAGACTTTGACATTAGGGTGGGTGGCAACGGGTCTGGTGCATTCAACATGGAGCTATACAACCTTAAAAGGTGAAATAGACTTGCGCATGAAATGGGGGCATTTGGAAATTCCAAGTAATCGAGGGGAAGGGGGGGGGGGCGGGGGCTGAGAATTGATTTAGTGTAACATATCAAATGATACCAGGGGCAGGTAGTTTCGTAGGAAAATATTTTATTATGACAAAAATATTTTTACGTTACAATCTTTTCGATACAGACTGGCAAAAACACTCATTTGCCTGAAACTATGACGAGATGTGAAAATATAGAATGTATAAAAATGTTATTTGTATTTATAGAGAATAAGAATAAAGGTAAATAATATCTTATAATTGTGTCAGAAAGAAAACAATGGCGTTTCGAGTTCCGCGTGCGAAGAAGGATACCACCTCGACATCTTGAACAGAGGCAAACAGACAGGTGTGAAAATCCCTAATGTGTAAATATACGATATGGTGTCATACACCTTGAATGATAACAATTCCACATTATTAAATTCCATTATGATTTTTATGAAAGCAAATAAGAAATGTGATGGAGACAAGACATTGACATTAGGGTGGGTGGCAACGGGTCTGGTGCATTCAACATGGAGCTATACAACCTTAAAAGGTGAAATAGACTTGCGCATGAAATGGGGGCATTTGGAAATTCCAAGTAATCGAGGGGAAGGGGGGGGGGCGGGGGCTGAGAATTTATTTAGTGTAACATATCAAATGATACCAGGGGCAGGTAGTTTCGTAGGAAAATATTTTATTATGACAAAAATATTTTTACGTTACAATCTTTTCGATACAGACTGGCAAAAACACTCATTTGCCTGAAACTATGACGAGATGTGAAAATATAGAATGTATAAAAATGTTATTTGTATTTATAGAGAATAAGAATAAAGGTAAATAATATCTTATAATTGTGTCAGAAAGAAAACAATGGCGTTTCGAGTTCCGCGTGCGAAGAAGGATACCACCTCGACATCTTGAGCAGAGGCAAATAGACAGGTGTGAAAATCCCTAATGTGCAAATATACGATATGGTGTCATACACATTGAATAATAACAATTGCACATTAATGAAAAATTCAAATAGATTATTATTAAATTCCATTATAATTTTGTCAAGACAAATACGCAGTGTGTTGGAGTCAACAAATTGACACAAGGATGGTTCGTAAAACACAGTTCAGGAATGACATTACGAAAACTTGCCCATGTTTATGTACAGATTTTTCTTAAGTTGTAAAAATTGAAAATTTTCAGTAGAAATTTTTTGATATTTTCTTATTTTTGCTCAAAACATATATTGTGGGTACACGAGTACCCACAATCTATGTTTTGGAGCAAAAATAAGAAGAATAGGTATACCCCTGCATACCCCAGTTTTGCTATGTAAAAGTGGGGTTAAAACCCAGATAGCACGTATACATTGGCCCTCCATTGGCCCATCGAACGCCACACGATTGGCCCATGGTTGTAAATCTTGAATGGGCCAACCTAGCGTTTGCTCATTGGCCCATCTTTGGCCCATAACATTGGTTCGACTTTGGGCCAATATGCGGAGGTTTTACATTTTTTGTTGGCCCATCACTGTTGTTTGAATGTGCTCATTACAACCTATCGACGTTGTATTTCTGTCGCTTATGTCCAATCGGCACAGTTTCTTGATCTGCAGCACCATGGTGACAGTCGAGCTGGGACTCTTGTCTTTGGAGAACGTCAACGTTTTCTCTTGACGACTGGTCTTCTGAAAACAAACGAATAAATACAGCATCATGACAAAACATAAACAAGCCTCATTTATGCAACATTTTAACGCGTGCATTTTAGCTCTTAAGGAATAGCTGTTAAAGAAATACATGTTAAAACTAATACCTCTTTATTGCAACGAAGTATGATGGCAAAAGGAAATAAAACAATGAAATATATTATATAAAATCAATTATATTTACGCAACAGTTACTGCCTTTGATAAGATGGAGAAATGAGCTTGATAATTAATGCAAAAAAATAAAAAAAAAATAAATAAAAAAAAAAAATAAAATAAATAAAACTTACCTTCTAAAGCTCAGAGTGTCTGTTTCTTAACACGCAAAACTGACTTGTCTAAAACTTCATGCGAAACACCTGTTGATAATTCTCACATGTCTGAGAAACTTTCTCGTTGCTATGACAACTTATGTACTCTTGTACTTTGGCTGGAGCAGCGAAGCAAATAACAAACCACAATATTATAAAAAGACGTGTTACAGTGAAAAAGGTGTTAACTTCAATTTTGCTCCAATTGCTTACTTAATATTTACCGAATAGATATACAGTAAATTTAAATGGCCGGGTCAAGGAAGTAACTGCTAGTTAAGATAATGGTTTTAAAATCACTGATGTTGATTTACATATAAATCATAATAATTATTTATGATTGATATATATAAATTGAAACTATGAGGAAACCGGACTGTTTAATCAGTCTCTTTATTGAATAAGATTTTAAAGACAATTAATCGATTACAAATTAACACCGGTCAGTATTTAATCAAATACGAATCGGCCAATGATATGACAACCATCGGCCAACGGAAAGTGAACACGATAAGTTTTTATTTATTTTCTCAGGCTTCTTTGTATGAACCTTGTCATGCATGGTCACTACAGTTAACACTTTCCTTAATAGATGTCAATTCAAACATAAACTATTATGCATTAATGCCATCTAAACTACTAAACTATATAGAAAAAAAAATCCTATTCCATCAACATTCGTTGATGTTGTGTGCCTGCTGGGTATAAGTACATCGTTTGTTACAATGGCTAACAAATATTGGGCCACTCTTGTTTCTGTGAAAGAAAATCACTTTCATGACCCGTTACAGTAACAGATCGTTTGCCAAAGTTGGGCCAACGTTGGCAAATGTTGCATGTGAATGCAATACTATACCAACATTGGCCCAATCATGTATATGCGACTGCAACCAAACGCCAATTACCCAATCAATATGCAATGTTGGCCCAATGATATTTGCTATCTGGGAAGGGGTATTCATTGCACGGACATGTTTTCATGATGAAATGCCAGCTTGGGAACTTATTACGCGATGAAAAACACATCGATTGTTGCCTTTTTGCGAATATGTTGGGACGAACCATTGTCATTTACGTCTTTTGGACATTGAACATTTTGAACATCATCAATGTTCATTATCAGTGAGACTGATGGCCATTATGGCACCTTCTTGACGATATCTTGACTTAACTGAGGCCTGCAGTAACAGGGGACAGATAAAAACACTGATAGGACCAGCACTTGTGATTCTTTTGAACTAATTAATAATCGCAGCATCAGGTCATACGACGATGCATGTATCTTTTCTTTATATATGAGCCTGTGCATGAGAAAACCAACAATTTGGATTCCGACCAGGTCCGACACAAACCGGGCTGTACAGTCACAGAAGATGGCTAGAGGCTTGAAATTTTGTATTTAAGTAGAAGAGGAGTTGTACTATCCGTGTAGCGAAAACAAAGGCGCTGATCATCTTCGCGGTTACCGCGAAGCTGATCTGCGCCTTTGTTTTCGCCCAAGCATTTTGTTAGTTTTCTTATGCAGTGGCTCATATATTATTATCCCCAATATTTCTATCCATATACATGTATTTTGATTGCAGAAAATACCAAATTAATTATCATTTGTTGTTCCCAATCTTACAAGGAGACAATATTAAAAGGTGTTCAGACTTGAAAAAAATAGGATATACATGTATATATAGGAATTAAAATAAATAAAAACGAAAAATAAATAAATCATGATTCACTGGTGTTTATATCTAATAACCTGTGCATTTACACCCAAATTGTTTTAACCATGAAAGCTCTTGCATTGTTTAAAGTCCACTCTTTCTTGCTCTAGTGTTTTACCTGGTGCCAGAAGTGCTATTAATTATGACAAGTGTCATAATCCAATTATAAAGCTCTTATAATCCTCCAGGAATTATGTTAAGATCATGATAAAATACGGAAGTGAAATATGATATGCTGTCATCACTAATCACCGTAGCTACTGGTGGCGTTAGCGTTGCAAACGTTTATTGCAACAATTATCCAGTTTTGAAAACGGATGCGTTGCATTTTTATATACTTTTTTCCAAGACACTTTTTTCCCCCTGAAATAATAATAAAGCAAACGTGATCTACAAGGATTAGATGTTTGTTTTATCTTAAGCCGTGTTCATGTGCAGTATTTGCACCCGGGTGTATTTTTGCACCCGGGTGTATTTTTGCACCCCCTCAGTTTTTTTAGTTGTGTAGCGTTCATATGAAGCGAAATCATGTCCATGTTTACCTGGATTTGACATTAAACTTTTGATTAAAAATGCTCCTAATTAGCAGGGGCCATTTGCTGTAGATAATTAAAAAAGAATAGATAAAAATATTGAAAACTAAACGAAATAGAAATGAAATTAAAAATAAACTCAGTGCAGTGTAATGTTTATAATAGAAGCACGAAAATGGTGAAGAAGAGTATAATGCTTGACACTTGCATCAACATGACGTGGTTAATATATAAGCGGGGTTAAAATTTGGTGTATCGTACGAGTGGTGGGGGAATATATTTCTCGTCTTCAGTTCGTTACGAGGGATGCTCCACAAAGACAGGACTATAACACTAAATTTTACAATTTTAAGTCCATTTATACATCACTGAGCACGACTGCATCTAAATATCCGCAACACCCCAACATCGATTTACTTTGGATTGGTTACGGCTTAACATCCCAGTCAACATTTATCCACGGTGTTAACCAGAACTATAGAGAGCTTAATGTGCCTTGCTCACAGACGTAGGTATCGAACCAAGGACCACTCGCCGCGGAGTCCCGTACTCCACCCCTAGATCATCCGTTCTCTACCCCTAGCTCTCCTAACAGTGGCCGTGAGAATAGATCGGCTGCCTAAAGATATAGTCCATCTGATTACTGGTTAACCGCTCAGTTCTGAGTCTGCCCAGATAAAATGGTTAAAGTCAAACCATCTATACATGATACACTTTATTTATTTTTTGGTACTAGTTTCTTTTAAAACAGGGTCGAAAAAATGTTGGCCAGCTATAAAACTCCCATACAAAATGCATATAGCGATAAGCGTTTTGCGTTCATGTGCACAAAATACACCCGGATGCAAAAATACACCCGGGTGCAATTTCAATTTGCTCCACCTCGAAAGTAGGGGCAAATTTGCACCCGGGTGTATTTTCTTAAAACACCGTTCACATGGCATAAAATACACCCGGGGTGCAAATTTGCACCCGGTGTGTAAAAATCCACCCGGGTGCAAATGTTGCACATGAAGGCACGGCTTAAGATTCATTTTGAATCCAAAGTTCCGTATTTTATTTGGTTCACCAATGCTATGTGTCATAAGACACTACTATGTTTGGACTTTGCTTGAATTTTGGTGCCATAGACCCTTATTACATTACTTGAGTACAAGTAAGTCATTTTCATCCAAAATGCAAATCTCTTTTCAATGAAAAGAATACCATATATAAAACAGCTGAAACAATGCGAATTCTCTGACGTAATAAATTGCAGTTAAAATTTATAACTGGGAGTATGGGCACAATTTTGTTTACCTTATTATCATAAAAGTGGCATAATCGCAATATGGTACAACTTGAAGCAGGCATCTACCGCAGTTTTATGGCTCTTCTTGTTTGGACTGGCGCTGCGGCTTCATGTGAAATATTGCAGCATAATAAATGTCCAATAAAATCTGTATTGCATAAAATATGGCGGTCCGATTAAACTGTTTAATTCTAAACTCTTGAAATATGTTTTGAAATTTTGGACAAGGATAAAATAATAATCAGGAATTATATTTGCACCGTATTGCTCACCTGAACACTTAAATAAGGGTCAGAGTGTAGTCATCAGCTAAGGTGAGCTACTTTTGGTGCACGTGCTCGTACACTTTAAAGGGTTAAAATCTCATCTGCGCATTACAAGTACATGAGATATATGTTCCAAATCGCTATGGGCATTCGTTTGTTTTTAAAATACAACTTACGCCCGAATACGCCTAATCAGGCTTGTCCAAGTTTAAGGTAGCCGAGTCGCAGAATGGGCGCCACAATGTAGCCTACTCATATTTGAGCCGCCCCATGGGAAAACCAACAATCTGCATATGCGAAAACAAAGACGCAGATCAGCTTCGCGGTAACTGCGAAGCTGATCAGCGCCTTTGTTTTCGCTACTCGGATAGTACAGTTCCTCTTCCTTCTAAATCTGAAATTTCAAGCTTCTAGCCTGCTTCTGTGCTTGTGCAGCTCGGTTTGTGTCATACCTGGTCGGAAACCACATTGCTGGTTTTCCCACGAGGCGGCTCATTTGTTACCTTTTAGTTTCTCGTATATTACCACCAACAGCGTAAGCAAGGACAAAGGCTCAGTTTGAACCTATTTACCCCGGTGTATGACAGACTCATTTAATAATCAAACCTGTTGATCTTTATTAATTAAAATTACTACATATAGCTTTTTACCTAGTCCAAAATAATCTCTTCTGCAAATACCAATTATATTTTATTCACAGATTTCTTTCAATTGTAAACGTAAAAGTTTCCCTCAACTTGCACCCTACAATTACTTGAATTCATTAATTGTGTGTTTGCTCTTTATCGACGTGTTTCTTTGCGGCTGAGAAACCAAGTTCGTCTTTGGTGGTGGCGCGAGAGCCCATTTTGCTTCAGGTAATTTGATCAGGGGCATGGTTAAATCCAACAAATAACGCTATCCCAGAGCTAGACAAGTTTGCCGTACCCGTTGCCAACCTGACTACAGACTCTTTTCGCCGATTTCTTACACTTGGTCCTTCAACAGTGGAGGAGAGATGCCCAATTGAGTATCACTGACCTAGATTGCTTTGACAGGTAAATGTTACTATTAATAGCAATTTGATACTCAATTGGGCATCTTTTTGTCATTTTTATAGTACTCTCAGAAAATCGAAAAAATGTATCACAGTTTTTAACCGATTTCCACCAACTTTGGGGAGCTTAAAGATGAATAAATTTCCAAACTTTTGACCGTTCAGAATTTTTTTTAATTGTCTAGAAAAAAAGTTATTAAAGTTTAAAATCAGGATTTTTTTTCTGATTTTCTGTGATTCCTATTTGGGAGCTAGAAAAAAAAAAGTGATGCCCATTTAGGAAACGGTGATTCCTATTTAGGAACATATAATAAGATCTATGATTCCTGAATGGGATACAAATAGTTTGTTATGCTTCCTTGTGAAGAACTTTGTTTACCAGAGCCTCACTGACTTAACTGTTTTGTTATTTTCTGAATACCTTTTTTCTGTATCTCATATCGATCATAGAGATGCTCCACATTCAACAACTTTTTTCATTTTAATGGCCAGAGTGTATTTTAAGTTCAGTTTCACAATCATTTATACAAGTGCGTTCAGTTATTGATATGCCCCTGCCATATTCAGAAATAAATTGACAACTCTTCTTGCTTTTGAACAATCTTCACTGGCAAGAAATAGACATCTGGATGAATTTGTTTATATAATGTGTTAAGTGTGTCTATAAATATTTACTCTATATATAGAACTTCCAGAGTTATGATGCTGTATGCCTAATTTGATTACATAACATATGGAGCAAATTTTTTAAACAAAAAAACGCTGATATTTGAGTTTCAAAGAATGGTTAATGGTTTGTAATTTTGTTTGTAAATTATGAAAGAATAACCATGTTTGTCAGTACTACAGCTGAAAATTTGGTGTCTTTATCAGCACTATTTACAAAGTTACACTCTGATTTTTTATTCATTCATTGTACATTTTAGAATTTCATGGTAAAGCGGTTTATTGTTACAATATAAAACTAAGCATGTCAGTGTTATTTTGCAAGAAAACTAATATTCTACCAGGGCGGTTTTACGAACAAAGCTTGCTTGTGGGTTCCTTATTGCTTGTTTATATGTGTGTATATCAGAACCACTACGGAGGATGGGGGTGAGGTTATGGCCATGTAAAATCGGTTTAAACCCGCCAGTAACTTTGTGTTACTGATCGTTCCAAGTCGATACTTCTGTGGTGGTTCTTTTTGTTTTATGTCTTGGTGTTCAAAATATTTTTGTGCTGTGGGCGCCTTATGTATGTTTGCATATTTTTAGTTAAGTTAAAGTAACTGAGTGGCCACCTATTGGGAAATTAGCTGCTCATTCGGCTTACGAAAAGTTTTCATGGTATAAGTACCTGATTGTTAGTTTGGTTTTTTCCCACCTCGGTTTTTGGAGTGGGAATCTTTCTCTGATTGCGCCTTTTCCTGATCTTTGCCTACTTGTACCTTTTCCTTCATGAGATAAGCATGCCTTAAGAGTTTATCAATATTGACATGAGTGGGTGGGGTATGTTAAACAGACATCTACTGTGTTTTTTTAATCTGTCAATCAAATGATGATGTGCATTTATTGCTAATAGATGTCACAGATACAAGGAATGACTAAATATAGTTATTCTTTTAAAATTTTAAATAGCTTGGTTTAGAATTGGAAATGTAACTGGTTTTCGTGGGACCCATTTCCTGGAAAATTGAATGCATGTGAATAAAAATTACACAAAGCCTACATGTCTAGGATACATAATCTGAAAAATTAAAGATTATTTTGGGGTCATGGAAATGTATTTCTCTGGAAAAAGTTAGTGTAAACATGTTTTTTTTTTCTGGAAAATTCTCGAAGTGAGTATTTTTGGGCGGCTCGTGTGCACTTATTGTTTGCTGAAAGATGACATGCCTTTTGTTTCAGGTTCTTATGTGACTGAAGTCAATGACTACATCGAAAAATCTGGCTTATTTTTTTCAAAAAGCTAATAAAAATGGGTCCGACGATTTCAACCTTGAAGTAACTGAAAAATGACTCACTTGCTCTGAGCTGACCACTCATTTCACAATCATGTATACACAAATCCATGTATTTGCAACATATTCATCAGTCCCATGATGAAGCATGCTAAAGAATATAATATTGTTGACAAAAATAAACAATGCTTTTTTATACAAGTAAATCTTCAAACATGTATACTTATCCGCAAAAGAAATGCGAAAATATTTAAACACCATTTTCTTGAAAAGAATCATTGTGATGGAATTTTCAGTGACATAACTTTTGAGTATTTTCAGCGAGCAATAATCAACCAAAATTAAACGTTTGTAGCATTCTTCATTAAGACGTTACAATGACGTTAGTGTACGATCTCGTGTATTACGATTTTGAATCTAAAACATTCACGATTTATGCGATTTGAAAACAGATGGCGTGAAGTAGTAGCCGGGTGTCTAACCTAAAGAAATCGTACAAAAAGATTGGAAAAATACTGCTTGTCAACGCTCCCAAGGGTCGCGTTTTTCTGTTGACGTCAGCCTATTGTTTTGAGATCGTCATTATTGTTTACTACAGACACACTATGGGCTTTCAAATTGTGATTCTGTAGGTGTCTGTTCAGTGTGTCAACAGCTATCTTATGGCACTAAAAGATTTTGAGTTCGTCTATTCGCTTGCTAGAAAATACCAATTTATATCAAAAAGTAAAAACGACGTCACGTACAAGAAAAAAGCGTCGGAAAAGACATAAAAGTTTCTGATTTGATTTTGTTTCAAACGTGACTTTCGAATATTGGTATTGGTTTGTAAACTTTTGCAAGGTAATTAAAGGTATCCTAACCCTGTAGCTATGGAAATGGGTGACAACTTTTTTTTTCGCGGCAACGCGACAAGTGTAAGTCTTAACGTCATGATTTTCTAATTTTGTAAAAGCGAATTAACGGGACTATCAATATTTATTGTCTACGCGCCAGCGCGTAGACTACTCTAATGTTTGGGATTGACCTACTTACAAGACAACTCATACACCTCTCTACAACTGCAACTGCACGTTTGAGCCTAGTGGCTCGACCATCGTGTTAGTAGGATTCCGGGTCGTTATGCTAAGGACCGCGTAAACACCCAAAACACCCATGCAAACCTCCCTTTGTACCAATGGTGCAGTAGGTACCAAAAATGGGGCAAATTGTTAAATTCGTGGAACTGGTGCATGATTGCATTCTATCTAAGCAACAACGGAATAAAATGAACCGACGGTATTGTGACGCTATATGGTCAGGTATGAAAGCTTTGACCGCGCCCCACCTGCCGTGTAGCCAATTACATTCTATCCAAGCCACAACGGAATGAAATGAACCGACAGTATTGTGACGGTCGGTATGAATGCTTTGACCGCGCAGCGTTTTATTTCTGTTCAGTCACATGAATCACGATGAAATGGGAGTACGGTCAGATTTTTTGACATTCTTGTTTATTTATGCGAAGCGTAGACCAAGCTTTTTGTTAAAGCTTATACTTGTATCACTTAAAAAACATTTTGGCGATATAGAAAGAAAAACAAGCGTATTAGTTATTTTCGTGTTTCTTTTGCGAATAAGTATATACACAGTGACCACACATAAGTCCTTAAAGTACTATGGAGTCACCTATGTCTTTGTATTCTGCCAAAACATGGGTTGGCATTTCATCATAAAATTCATGGTTTGTTTTCTTGGCACAGAATACACAGACTGGGACTTTCACAGAGAAACATTTATACTTAGGCTATGTCTCACTGCTCATATTCATGATATTTAAATCCTCTTGTATATGCTTTAAGTCAAAGGAATCACCAGGGCATTCACAGACAGACATTTTTCTAATATCAATAATGTATTTTGCGGATTACGGATGAATACAAAGAATATTGCCTTGTACAGCTGTATAATACTACTAGTTTTTGACATCCTTTACTGGCATGTTAGTTTCCATGACTTAAACCCTATAGAAGAGGTTTTGAATATCACGAAGAGGAGATATGTGTCATTGCTTAACAATAAATTAAACCCACTTAGCCCCTCGGTGAAACAATCATGAAACTGTATGATGAAATGCCAACCCACGTTTTGACAGAATACAAAGTCATGGGTGACTCCAGAGTACTTTAAGACATGCTTACCTCATGAAGGAACCCATAAGCAAGCTTTGGTCGTAAAACATTAGTTTTCTTGCAAAAAACACTGACATGCTTAGTTATATTGTAACAACCGCTTTACCATGAAATTTTAAAATGTACAATGGATGAAAATCAGCAGTGTTACATTGTAAATAGAGCTCATAAAGACACCAAATTTTCGGCCGTAGTTCGTAATTTACAAACAAAATTACAAACCATTGACCATGGTTCCTTTTGGTATCTTTGAAACTCGAATATCGGCGATTTTTTTTAAAACTTTGGCTCCATATGGTATGTAATCAAAGAAGGCATACAGCATCACAAACTCTCGAAGTTTTATATACAGAGTAAATATTTATAGACACACTTAACACATTATGTAAACAAATTCATCCAGATGTCTATTTCTTGCCAGTGAAGATTGTTCAAAAGCAAGAAGAGTTGTCAATTTATTTCTGAATATGGCAGGGGCATATCAATAACTGAATGCACTTTGTATTTATAAATGATTGTGAAACAGAACTTAAAATACACTCTGGCCATTAAAATGAAAAAAGGTTGAATGTGCAGCATCTCTATGATCGATATGAGATACAGAAAGGTATTCAGAAAATAACATGGCAGTTAAGTCAGTGAGGCTCTGGTAAACAAAGTTCTTCAACAGGAAGCATAACAAACTATTTGTATCCCATTCAGGAATCATAGATCTTATTATATGTTCCTAAATAGGAATCACCGTTTCCTAAATGGGCATCACTTTTTTTTCTAGCTCCCAAATAGGAATCACAGAAAATCAGAAAAAAATCCTGATTTTAAACCTTAATAACTTTTTTTCTAGACAATTAAAAAAAAATCTGAACGGTCAAAAGTTTGGAAATTTATTCATCTTTAAGCTCCCAAAAATTGGTGGAAATCGGTTAAAAACTGTGATACATTTTTTCGATTTTCTGAGAGTACTATAAAAATGACAAAAAGATGCCCAATTGAGTATCAAATTGCTATTAATAGTAACATTTACCTGTCAAAGCAATCTAGGTCAGTGATACTCAATTGGGCATCTCTCCTCCACTGTTCAAGACATTATACTTGTATACGACGAATTCAATGTAGAACAAGCTGTGCACAACTGCAACGATTGCATACACAGCTTTCGATCGAGAGCATTTTCAAAGAATTCTGCTATCTTATTAATATCACGAATATAGTCGCAAAAAATGAAGGCTCCAAGCGTAGAAAACGATACAAAAGACCACTCTAATGAAACAAGTAATGAGTCGATAGACGCAAAAGATAAATAATGAAGTTTGTCAGTTCGATAGAACACTCTACTCAGGTATCATGCCCATTCCGATAGTTTTCAAGAGCCCTTTAGTGTTTAATATACACTTTCCCTTGACCTTAAGAGAACTTAAGAAATGATCGAAATTTTAATACAGGCCAAGGGTCCCCCATGACGAAAAACAATGGAGATTTTCACACTTTTTGTCGAAACAGAGTACGAATCTCCCGAAAAAGACGGACTGTCCCCGAATTTTAATTGGACAGAAAACATCAAAGGTAAGAGATGAAAGTAAATTGGCTAGTCGAGCTAGGTAATTGCCTCAGAAGGCGTGTTAGCCGTAAGAAGACAGACATATTACATTTCCGAAGCACTCAGAGGCACCGAGAAAATACATAACTATACAAAACAGAAAAATGAAATTTCAATATTTGAATTCAGAACGGTGTCGATTGGGTAAAGGCACCACTTGTTCATTAAGCTAATTAGTGTTACCAGGTACAAATCCTTATTTAAAATGTCACTGCGTGCATTTTTGTGCTTTCTGTGGTCTTTGCATGCTTGAAGTTTCAGATATATGAAAAAAATTTGATGTCTATGGCGCAATTATTTATGATGCCTTAATACCAGTGCTTCAAAATTTTGGAATCGATGTACAATTAGGGTGATAATACATATAAAATGTTCGTCTATGATGCCAGAAAGCTCATTATGTTTGAAAGAGCTAGTCATCCGTATAGCATATTTATAATTTGTTTTCTAATTGGTTTCGTAGACAAGATTTTGTTTCCAGGTTCCTAAAACGAAAGCGTTCCGTATTCATAGATCATACCGTATGGTGGATTGAAATGGTGAAAATCTCCATCCATATATAGGATAGTACAAATAATATATGTATTTGAAAAGGACAGAGATAATTTGCCTGATTTAAAGTGAACCGAGGTTTTCTTTACAAGTTCAACACTTGAATTTTACAATTTCATAAAAAAGTATCAGAAAACTGATTGTAAAAAGTTGAATATAGAGTCCTAAAGACACTTTCTTTAGATGTCAAGAACAATTCCTTGTGAAAGAAAACGAAATGAAACGTTTGCTACGTGTTGTCACAATCGATTTAGATTGAAGGGTAAATATACGACTGTTTATTAACTCAAAAACATTATTAAAAGCAGTAAGAGATATAAAAGCGTTAACGAATTTCCTTAGAGCAAAAATATCTTCCAACTTTCTGTAATGAATGGTACTACCAAAGACCTCTTAGAGAGAGAGTAAACATTAAACTAATGTATACAAGACAGCAGATCGAAATGTTTTTGGAACTATTCTTCCACATCCAGTTTTCTATGGATCTTCAAACACGCTTGCGCATGTCTAAGCGTGACAGGTGGCTATTTCAACTTCTTGGTCCACGAAGTTTGTCTTAAGGAGAGACGTTTTCTTAATAAAGCGACAACTTCGAGTCTCGCAAGTTCGATTCGATGATCGATTTGCATCAGATTCAAGGAAATATCGAAAGAAGCCAAGAGAAGTTGCAATTGGCAACCGTTAAATTTCGTCTACCGAAAATGTTCATGACAGTGCATGTATGTTTTAGATACAAAAGTAAACTGACCAAACTTATAATGACATAAACAATGTTGCAGAGACATAGCGAATCCTCGTCTACATTTTGAAAACAAAAAACAAAAACAAATGTAATAAAATACAGAAGCACAGAAGAACTTCATCACTCATGTGGAAAAAGAAAACAATAGTGAAATAGTGTCAACAGTCACTATATGTGTAACAGACAAAAAAGACATGGGAATCAGCAACCCGCTAAAACACAGCGGCAACATAAACATAAAGTGAACAACGACGAGCAGAAATATTATCAACACTCACTGCATGGAGGTCCGTTCAGTCAGTGTGAAATACCAGGTATAGCTATTAATGTAAATAATATACCAAACAACGTGCTTCCAAGATTCTTGAAAAATCACAAAATTGATTTTAAATTGTTCATAGCGTTTGAAATGATTGGATTTCTTGTTCAAAGACTCTCACACTACTAGAAATTGTGGGAAAGTATCATTAGAGAGTCAATACAGGCCAGTATAGAGACTGTTGAGATCGCCGAGTATTTAACTTTCTCCTTCAAATCACAATAAGAAGTACACTTTGATCTTGTCAAGCATAACTCTTATCTAGCAAGTCATAGCAGGATACTATAGTATAGCAGAGCTAACTGATGTAGAAATTAGGGCTGAAACGAGGGAATTTGCGTAGAAAAGTCACAGTTCCGAGTAGTGGATCTTAGCACAGGCATCTTCCGCAGACAGCTCAAATCCAGACACAGGTAAAACAGGTAAAACCAGAGGACCATTGGTCCTGAGAACGCTCACCTGAAGCCTGCTCTTGGAGTATTAAGTCATCATTAAATGACCTTGACCTTGAATACTCACACACCTTTATCGACTTAATAAGTTGTCTGCATCTGCAAAGTTTCAGGTCTCAGGCTGCAATAGTCACTTCCAAACCCAGTGATATCTGAGAAAACTGTGATTTTAATTTTGATATTTGAATGACCTTGGGTCAAGGTCAAGAAAGGACCTTGGCCTTCATTAATTACTTACCTTCATAGACTCCATTAGTTGTCTGCATCTAGCAACTTTCAGGTCTCAGGCTGCAAGAGTTTCCAAAATATCCATTGTTTTCGCCTTTTTCCATGTAAAAGCCTATGTTTCCAAAATTGACCTTGCCGTAAAATAGGTCAAGGTCAGTCATCCAAGGGTCATCATTTCAACAACTTATGATGGGCTGTAGTCCCAAATGCTACATACCAAGTTTCACGAAAATTGGCCAGTTGGTTCCGGGAGAAGACGATTTTTGAGTGTTTTTTACCATAGTTGGGCATGGCGGCCATCTTGGTCATGTGACCTTGATTTCGCGATCAAACTTTCGTCTCCCCTACCCATGGATGCTCCACTTAAAATTTCACTTTGATTGGCCAAGCAGTTTCAGAGAAGAAGATCTTTGAAAAGTGTGTATGGAAGACAGACTGGCCAAGGTCAAGAGATGACCTTGACCTAAATTAATCACATACCTTCATCTACTCCATTAGTTGTTTGCATCTACCACTTTTCAGGCCTCAGGCTGCAATAGTTTTCAAAAAATCCATAGTTTTCACTTTTTCCCATGTAAAAGCCTATGTTTACAAATTTGACGTTGCCGTAAAATAGGTCAAGGTCATTCAAGGGTCATCGTTTTATCAAACTATGATGGGCTGGAGTCCCCGATGCTATATACCAAGTTTAGTGGAAATTGGCTCACCGGTTCTGGAGAAGAAGATTTTTGAAGGGTTTTTACCATATATGGGCGTGGCGGCCATCTTGGTCATGTGACCAAGATATCAGGTACAAAATTTCAATGCCACTACCCAAGGAAGCTCCACATAAAATTTCAACTAGATCGGTCAAGTGGTTCCAGAGAAGAAGATCTTTGAAATTGTGGACGACGACGGACGACGGACGGACGGACGGACGCCGGATCATGGCCATCCTATAAGCTCACCTTGTGAGCCTTCGGCTCAGGTGAGCTAATGATATATAGGCTGCCAAGCTCGCCCAAGGACGACGACGGACGACGGACGGACGGACGGACGCCGGATCATGGCCATCCTATAAGCTCACCTTGTGAGCCTTCGGCTCAGGTGAGCTAATGATATATAGGCTGCCAAGCTCGCCCAAGGATGAGGAAACCATGGTAAAGAAGGAAAATGTATCACCATAATGTATATACATTCATACAAGAAAGTGGACCCCTATGTGTCATACTTTGGAATGAAAAATTGGAACCGTGTGAATGACTAAACTGACGTCTTTGGCTCCCGAGAAAAAGTAGCATGCCTGTGTGGTCGACCATTTAGAAGAACTGACATTTTTATTCTAAGAAAAGTAACAAAGATGTGTAAATGGTCTACATTGTTGTAAACTGGATACCATTCAGTCTGGTCTGTTCGTTTACAAGTTATTGATACAGGCCAAATCGGTCTCAATCGGTCGTTCATCGTTTCGAATTGTCGTAGTGCATGTTTAACCCAAAGTGTTCGGTCCTTGCTCGTTAATGCGCGGTGAAGTCTTTATAAATCTTGATGGCTGTATTTTCTTTGGAGGCGGTGTCAATCAACCAGTTATTGATATCTTAATCCACTTCCACTTAATCAAGTAACAGAAATGATTTGTTTATACATTAACTAGCTCAAATCATGAAAAAGTCTAACCCACTGAGTGGTGTAAAGCTTCTGCTTTATAAACAGTGGGTTTATAACGTCAAAATGTGAATGAACTGGTTATAAAATGTGGTTTAGAGCTCCAGACAGAGTGGAGCTGGTGGTCACAAATTGTGATTGACGATATCAGGTCGTGATCGATTTATCATTGACCCAATTTGAACAGATTATCAGCGGCACAGTATAATCACCCATAAAAAGCATTATTCAAATAAACATTATTGGCTCGGGGTATGGGGCTTCATGCACTTTTCGAGAACTCCTCTATCCACACAAAGCATTCTGTACTCTAACCATAAGGAAACTCGAATGAAAAATTAAAATTTTATGGTGAATCATAACTTCCGCGCACGTGCTTTGCTATCTTTGACTGCCGCAGCAAATATTTCAAGTGTTTTAATTCGCTGTCGGAAACGAGGCTCCGTTGGACAGCTTCCGGCAGAAGTAGTTATGGCGGCGCTCAAATTGAAATCGGTTGTTTACACAGTTTCTGTGAAGTGCTGATGCTTGGAACAATGTTGACATAGATGAGAGGGTATTTATTCAGGTTCTAGAATGAATGTTTCCTTATCTCTTTTAATTCTTTCTGGAGATTAATTAGTTCTGTTCATAGCAAAGGCGTGAGCAAGTTGCGTAGAAACCAATACATTGTCTTCCGTTGATTTTTTTTCTGACATCCAACTTGAAGTCCGATCGTCAGTTTTAATTTAATCCTGATACAATCATGGTGACCGACTCGATGTTTCGCAAAGGCATTAACCCTGAATGGTACGGTACAGAATCTGGGACTAAAATGTTCTGTGCTTGATGCGAGTTACTGTTGATGATTTTGGTGTTGTGACATTTGGATTGTGTTACATTACGAAAACTTGTCCATGCAATGTATTGAGATTTTTACTTACAAGTAAAAAAATGAAATATCCATCAGAAAAAAATTGATATTTTTAATATATTTGCTCAAAGCATTGATTGTGGGTACCCTTAGAACCTAAGGAGTACCACGGTTCTAACGAGTACACACAATCAATGTTTTAGAGCAAAAACACACACAAAATAGGTATACCCCTGCAAACCCCAGTTTTTCTATATGAAAGTGGGGTTCAAGGGGGTATACATCACACGGACATGCTCTCGTGTCGCTTCTGCCCATCTTAGTAGTTCTGTTGAGTGGCCAGTCCTTTGTCTACTAATCCGAGTAACATTCGAACAGAACTATCAGAACCGTCGAACTCTCTTTATTTTGTGTATCTTGATCACTAATCCCTATTTAGGTCCTTTTACGACTGAGATTAGCTAAAGTGTCTCACTATCAGAAAATTGTCAAACAAGTGGATTTGCTGGAAGCCGTGTAATGGGATCAGTGATAAGACAGTAGCTGCTGGATGATCGGGATATTGATAGCCGTAGTCAATGTAGAATATAACGTGTGAGATTTAATGGTACCATTTAAAATATTGGCTATCAATTGGGGCAAAGCTCGAACAATCCATTGGTCCTGAAAACTTGGAGCTATAATGTTCGTTTATATCCTCTGGTCATGTGTTAGCATGGGCATGGTGATCTAAGCTAAAGACCGTTATTCTGATTCCTGCAAAGTCAATTCTGGCTTTTTTAATTGGGCATAGTAGAAACTCTGAAACAGAATCAAAAATCACTTCTGTTTAGCAAAACTGAAATTCAATGCGAATGTTTTAGGGAAATCGTTTTCCGTTGAAAACGCAGTCGCTACCTCGTTCTAATGCTTCGTCAGCAAAATATTATGAAAAACTTGCCCATGCAATACAGAGATTGTAAAAAAATTGAAAATTTCAATGGATTTTTTTAAATATATATTTTTTTATTTTTGCTCAAAACATAGATTGTGGGTACACGTTAGAACCGTCTCGGCGAGTACATTCTATGTTTTGGAGTAAAAATAAGAAAAACTAGTATGTATATCCCTGAAAACCCCAGTTTTTCTATATAAAATTGGGGTTTAAAGAGGTATTTACTTCAAGGACATGTTTTCCTGATAAAATGGCACCAGTTTGAAACAAACAGCAAATACATGTACGGCTCATATACGATCTGCTTACGGTCCTTTCTGTTAGCCACGAGTTTGTAAGCCGATGACCATAGAAACCATGCAAATGGTGTTATTGGGACAAAATGATTAAATTCTTTTTAGTCATTGTTTGTAATAAACTGTACTTCTTATTTTGTAATGTTACTTGTTATTTTTGTTCCGAAAAGCAGGCTTAATTGCTCCGTCACTATCCTCTTGGAGTGTTTGCTTCGTGTATTAAACTTTCAAATACTCGAAAAAATCTACTCAGAAACCATAGAACAAGACTAAAATCTCCTATTACAAAACTCAAGGAAAATCAGAAACGTAAACAGTCTGTAAATTTTTCAGCATAGTGTAAAGAAAAGCCACTCTAGTATGGCTTGGAGTAGCTGTTAAGAGCAATTCAGGCCGAGTAACAAACGCCCTGACGAACTCTTACGCGACATTTATAAACAATACTCGAAAGTAACTATACAAAATGGAATGAAAATAAAAAAATGGCGGCAAAATATGCCGAAGAATTGTTCCATTCAGTTAAATGCGCTGCAAGTTCGAAAACAAATGCACAAAAGCATAAAAAGGAGCGGCAAGTTTAGACAAAGTAAAAATTATGTAGGTTAGATCTATCGAAATTATTGAGCTGTAAATTGTTGAGAAATTTGAAAATTCCTGTATATGGCAGGGTATTGTTTGCCTCATAAAAATGTGACCACTCGAAAGACAATATTTAAGAAGATAGCCCGTCGCCAAATAAAAAAGCCATAATTCATAGCGATAAACTGACTAAAATATTGCTCCAGAACCATTAAAATCGCTCTTGAAGGTTGTATATATGTCTGTTTTTCGGTTTTAAAAGTGTCATGGAAAATATATAACGAAAGATTGTGTGTTATGAGATAAGAATATGACTTAATGTCAGGATGGTTATAAATATGGTCATACAGCAGTGAAAAAAGATAAACAAAAGAACTAGTTACCGAGATACACTATGCAAATTCAAAAATGAAATCTTGGAAAAATCATGATGTGGTATTAAAATGGGTGGGAAAATTGTCAAAACCAAATGAAAATCATAGAAAAATACTTAATAGTCCAGGGTAACGTCTTCCCGATTTGTAACATCTTTGCAAACCAAGACTGTCTGCAAAATGCGTTTTCGCTTGCGTGATAGAATGAATACTTTTCAACATTGACTTGCGTTGGCGCAAGATCTCGGGTCTTGATATTGCGTCGTTTGTTTGTCGTGTCAATCAATCAATTGATCAATCAATCAATTAGACTTTGAGAGAAACTGGTCCTTTTTGCCTATTTTTTAACTTCTATAAATGAGGTTATTTGCTAAGGGAAATTCGTTTGTTAGTTTATATGTGATTCCCAAAAAATCTTTTTGTTGGTGAAGCTATGTTCAACAATCCCCATTTTGTGGTCAGATAATAAGACCCTCGTTATAGCTATCTAATGAACTGGGAGCACAACGTCCACCATTGTTACCATTACAGCTGCTGCTTGAGAAAACCAACAATCTGCATAAGCGAAGCCAAAGGCGCAGATCAGCTTCGCAGTAACTGCGAAGCTGATCAGCGCCTTTGTTTTCGCTACACGGATAGTACAATCCCTCTACTTCTCAAATCTGAAATTTCAACCTTCTAGCCATGTTCTGTAGGTGAACAGGCCGGTTTGTGTAGGACCTGTTCAGAGCCCAAATTGTTGGTTTTCTCATGCAAAGGCTCATTAAAAAATAATCCCTTCGTACAGGTGTTCGTGTTTGCTAAGCCCTCACACCTGTAGTGTGAACAAAAAATACTTTAAGCATGTTTTAAAAATGGTATAATTCCTTTAAAAGTAAATCTTGCCACATAATAAAACGAGGTACCAAATAAACGCAGCTAACGAAATATTAAGCCGTGACACTAAACACCCGTATAAACTTTTTATACGCTTAATTTGTTTAAGTAGATTTGAATTTCACTTACATTCTTGAAGACATTGTGTTTCTAGTCCTTACCAGGGCTTAATTTCTCACATTAGCTAATGGTCACTTAATATGAAATTAAGATTATGTCAAGATCTCTCAAAAGGTGTTATGTTTATTATATTTTTCGTTGATTTCACTTTTATACTCCTCTCTGATTTAAATCAATGACGGGATACATCAGGAAAACATGTCCATGCAATAAATACCCCCTTAAACCCCACTTTTATATAGTAAAACTGGGGTATGCAGGGGTATACCTATTTTTCTTATTTTTGCTCCAAAACATAGATTGTGGGTACTCGTTAGAACCGCCTCGGCGAGGCGGTTCTAACGTGTACCCACAATCTATGTTTTGAGCAAAAATAAGAAAAATATCAAATTTTTTCAGCTAAAAATTATCAATTTTTAAAGCTCAAAAAATCTCTGTTTATTGCATGGGCAAGTTTTCATAATGTAAATCAATGACGGGATATGCCTGTTGTCCATGTTGACATTTTGATCATATAGAAACAAGACCTCTTCAGACAAACTTCAACCATTTTAAGATGATACTTTACTAGTGTACAGGTCTTTATTAATGATTCTTGACAAGATCATGCAAACTGCAAACTCAAATGTTTTATGTTAGTTTCAGTATTCTGCAGCGTTTCTGCATTTAATGACATGCTCGTACAACATTGAAAAAATATTAATGTAAAATTCTTTACCAATTATGTTTATGATCATTAATTGTACAAAAAAAAAAAAAAAAAAAAAAAAAAAATCCGGGATTCGAACCCAGGAACCCCTGTACACAGTGTATATCCGAGCGTATGCAGAACAGACGGTTACGGAACGGACAGACGTTTACAGGAGCACGCGCTTTTTCGCACCAAAAATGTTTTGTACAGTTTTTCATCCAAAACTGTACGCTTCGAATGTATTGTTATATCGGCCTTGCATGTCCATCTACTATCTTCCAAAACACCATAATTTCCGGCATGGAAGCCTTGTAGTTTAAGCAGAATTTTGTTGCTTAGCAACAAAAACATTACGGAGCGGAACAGTCTACAGATTCGTTTATGTTACGGGGCGGAACAGACGTAGCCTACGAAAAAAGCAGACGAATCAGCATACGGAGCGGTCACAGACGGCCATGAATACTACATGAACAACACTGTGATGTCAAATATAACAATTTGCGGCAACCTTCTGTATTGTAGCACTCGAACGTGACCTGGATCAGCATCGTACATGTATCAGAATAGCATCGACTATGTTGTGAAAACAAAAAGTTGTTTGGGGGCAAACAGCAGATCAAAGAGAGAGAGAGGGGGGGGGGGGGGGGAGAGGTCCCGATAGCTCAGTGGTAAAAGCGCCCGCTTCGGGGGCGAGATGTCGTGGGTTCGCCCAGGCCGCGCCATATCAAATGCGTTAAAATGGTACCAATGGATTCCTTGGTGCTCAGCATCACGAGGCAATCACGGCTTTTCTTCTCCTTTAAATATAGTATCACTAATAGTGCATATCTAACAATAAATTCTAAAATAAAAGACTGAAAAAAAAGTCTGAAAAGGTCCGATAATAAGACTCATGTCTGTTTTAACCGGAGGTCTATATGGAAGGCTGGCATTCGTGCTGAATACGTTAGTAATATAGAGACCCTAGAATTTCGGTCAAAGGAAAAGGTTCCCTGTTTGCATACTCAGTCCTTAAGCAAAGTCATCAAGCGAACACCCACCTCCGTACACACCGGCGGGAGTACTCTCCAAAGCATCGGTCATATATTTCAAAGTCTTTCCATATATGAATGATGCGTGAGAATCAGCCAAGACGCCGCAAAAGGGAGCTTGCGGCGGGAGATAAAATCTTTGGCGACCCGCGTGATTTGTAAGCATATATGATTCTGTCATGCATCTTACTTATTTGATTTACTCGCAGTTTATTACTATTTAGCCATGCTTGTGCATATTAACACGATGAAGCATCGAAATATGAACATGATGAAGCATCGAATGAATCCATGTTGTTATGACGTACGCCATAAACATTTATTAAAGTAGGGATTTAGAATTTTAGATGTCATGACAAAAACCTGTCGGGAAATGGCTTCCGCTGCCTGATTACTCATTGAAAAGCTGTGACAAGAACACAATACCGACTGTCAGCCACTAGCTAGCTGCGATCCACTGTATACTGGCCGATTGAGATGGCATAGTTGTTCATGACACTGCACCTGGGTTAAAATTGTTTGATTTCTTATTTTATTGTTAGATGATAGAAGTGAAATACTTTTCTGTTTACACAACACTCAATGAAACTGCTAACATATGTATTTCTCCCTATGAATGTGGTGAAATATTTGCTAAGCAGGATGGTGAGGAACAGATGGACAGACAGACGCTGGGTCTGTAAAAATTCCGCTGTCTATAGTGAATCAGAAAGCTCGAGTGAGCTAAAACATGTTTGTATCTTACATTTCTACTATACAGCGTCTGTTTAAGCTCGCCTACGTCTGTTCCGTTTCGTATGGAAATGCGTCATTTCGTCTGTTCCGCTCCGTAACAAACGACTGTACCGCCCCGTAACCATGAAATTACCATACGCTTCAGAAAAAAAAACAACAAATCTTGGCTATTTTTACTGGAAAACATATAAAATATTTAATGTCTGGTGGTTCAGGACATATTTAACTACATACGGACTAAATCCAAAAGGTTGACAATGGCTTATTTTGCAAGCAATCTCGACACACAGCCAAAAACATTACAAAATATGCCATTTTTCACACGTCTTGGGCAGTTATGGCGAACCCCCTGAAAAATCATTGTGCTCTTGAGCACATACAACTAGACGGGTATGTATGCAACACATTTGCTCTAGTTTGGTCTCAATATTTGCATTAGTCACTTTAAAAGAACGGAAAAACATTTTTGGCGCGAAAAAGCGCGTGCTCCTGTAAACGTCTGTCCGTTCCGTAACCGTCTGTTCTGCATACGCTCGGATATACACTGTGTTCAATCACAGCAGACAATCTCTAATGAATGAACCTGCAGTGGGACATAATTTCAAACAGGGAAGCACAAATTTGGACACAATGCTTCAATGACACAATGCTTCAATAAACCTAAATAATAATTTGATTGTATTTCAGTAAAAGTATTAAAAACATTGGATTGCCATAACCATTCAAGTTTTGGACAATTTCTTTTAAGCAGTTCGATTTCAGTGTGGTTAATTAGAATGAAATATTATTGATCATTTTGGAGGCAACTTTAAAATAAAATGCACAAAGAGTGCTAATTAGAATGAATATGGTAGTAACAAATATATATTCCTTGTCAAAAAATTTGGTCACCCAATTGTGTGTCAACCACCCAACAAATCATGAAACCATTTTCCACTTTTTGTCAGTTGACAAAATCAAGTGTGTATAAACATCAATTATTGCAGTTTTGGGCTTGATAACTTGTCATCAGAGAAAAAATATACCTTTCCTATAAAACTATAATATTGAAATTCGAGTTCAAATCATACAAATTTTTGTTTTTGTATTTTTGGAGTCGACATTTGGATTTGCACTCAATGTATTGCTCTTTTAGGGGTGTTTGGATTACCTGGAAGATTCAGATTCATCATTAACAGATGGGTTTGACAGTAGAAAACAGTCAAAAAGTGGTAAATGGGAGGCAATCAGTGCAGACCCCACATCTCTCAGAGCAGTATGGTATAGACCTACACAATTACATGAGCCTATGCGTGAGAAAACCAACAATTTGGGTTTCCGACCAGGCCCGACACAAACCAGGCTGTACAGTGACAGCATAAAGCTAGAAGCTTGAAACTTTGGATATAAGTAGAAGAGGAATTGTACTATCCGTGTGGCGAAAACAAACGCTCTGATCAGCTGTGCAGTTACTGCACAGCTGATCTGCGTCTTTGTTTTCGTATATGCAAATTGTTGGTTTTCTCATGCACAGGCTCACATTATTAAAGTTTAACAGTTTATCAAAAATTCTCTATTTGATTATCAATACTAAGTACATCTTTGTTTCAATGTCCTTTTTAATGATTGTAGTTCTTTTAGAAATGTCCTTTTTAAATTTACCCGAAATGGTTTGGTCCTGCTAAGGTTATGGGAATATTTTTGACAGCCATATAGATCTTCTCTGGAGGTAGAAGATAATTAGCCGGGGTGAGATACCTGGGGTGAGGGGCTCGATAATTGATATGTGATACGGCTTACACACCTGGACAGGTGACCTTAACAAACTAATTATAACAGTTGACAGGTAGGTGGGGTATGGTGGGTAGGAAAATAATATTGCATAATTTTGTGAGAATGCAATAATTTTATGAACAGCCAGGATTTTTGGTAAAAATCTCACCTGTGACCTAACAATATAATCCTTAAACCACAACAAAAGATAGCAGACATAAAATATATTAAGCAGTCTGATCCCTAGGTGTGCAGTGTTTATACAGATGGTTTTATGCATTTAACATTACAAAAACACGCCCATGCAATATACAGAGAATTTTTCAGCATTAAAAATTGAAAATTTCATTGGAAAAGTTTTTGATATTTTTTTTTATGTTTGCTCAAAACAGATCCCGGGTAAAAAATAATTATACCCCTGCATACCCCAGTTTTACTATGGAAAAGTTGGGTTTAAGGGGGTACTCATTGCACAGATTTGTTTCCCTGATGGCAACAACTCGGATCAGACTGGTCAATCTCTAGCCTACATGTGGCTTTCTGCAGATATCTGCCAAAATCACTGTTTCAAAACATCACAGGAGTCAGCAACTGGGAAGTAATGATGGAGCAGCTTATGAGCCACCTTGAAATCTTGAAATTTCGGATTTAAGTAGAAGAGGAACCGTTCTATCCGAGTAGCGAAAACAAAGGCGCTGATCAGCTTCGCGGTTACCGCGAAGCTGATCTGCGCCTTTGTTTTCGCCTAAGCAGATTGTTGCTTATGAGCCACCTTGAAATCTTGAAATTTCGGATTTAAGTAGAAGAGGAACCGTTCTATCCGAGTAGCGAAAACAAAGGCGCTGATCAGCTTCGCGGTTACCGCGAAGCTGATCTGCGCCTTTGTTTTCGCCTAAGCAGATTGTTGGTTTTCCCATGTGGCGGCTCATATGACCATCCTTTCTTTCAATACAGTCATAATTATCTTTTTTAACTCTGTAATTTCTGGCCTCAAGCCATCTCATGTGGTTGTGGAGCCTTATTCGTATCATCCTGCAAATAGATTTTTTTCACAGCACAGTACAGTTCCTATTCTGTAGAAAAATATCATAAAGAATACTAACACTATTAAAGTAACACCTGGGCTTAAATGAGCCGCCTCGTGGGAAAACCAACAATGTGGTTTCCGAACAGGTTCGACACAAACCGGTCTGTAGATGCACAGAGTAGGGCTAGAAGCTTGAAATTTTGGATTTAAGTAGAAGAGGAATTGTACTATCCGAGTAGCGAAAACAAAGGCGCTGATCAGCTTCGCGGTTACCGCGAAGCTGATCTGCGTCTTTGTTTTCGCCTATGCAGATTGTTGGTTTTCCCATGAGGCAGCTCAAATTTAATAGAATATACACCACTCCCAAGTGCAAACATTTCTTACAATTCTTTAAAAAGTCTTATATTTTAATTTAACTCCATATATAATTAGAAAGTAGAAAAATATGGCGCCTTCTCAATCTATGAAAAATTTATTAACAGTTAAACTTGTGCCACACATGCAGTTTAAACATCAAAAAACATCATATGAATTACCAATTTCCGTTCAATTGACAGAATGATTACGAGTTGTAATACCAAAATGTAACCCTATAATTCTCACTATTTTTTACCAATTTGTCCTCATGCCATAATACCAATCACAGAAGAAAAAATTGAGGTTTTTATCGATTGATGTGGTGTGTAGGCAAGCCAATATTTACAAATGAAAATAAGGAAAGCATTTTGGTTTTAATTCATAAAGACAGTCTTAAAGCAGATAAAAAGAAGTGTTATTTTTCTTTCTTATTGTGTTGGTAAAAAAAACAACAACTCTCAACCAGAGGCACATCAGCAACACTTAAATCTGATGCTTTAAAACAAACATACCATATTCTCACTAATAAGACCACCACACTGTGCTGTTCCTATTTTTTCCCAAAATTGTCTCCAATATTCTAAGATCTTCTACTGGGCACAAAATAAAACAACACTACATAAAATATTAAGTAAGAATGCTAGTACTTCGTGTTAAAATACAAGGCTTGCTACCGTACTTATAGTGCATGTAACCAAATAGAAAACAGGAAGAATAAGCTATTATCAAATATGAGGTATAAAATTTGCTTTTTTTTAGAAATGATTTTACTAGGTCATTAATGGTATCTTTTTTTTTTAACTGACCATTTGTTTTGGAAGTCTTCCATTCATTTTTTTTTCTCATATGTGTTGTTCATACACTGAACCAAGATGCCAAATAGAATGTCTATTAAATCTATGCCTTCAATAGCAGAATTTCTACATTAATGAGAGGGTAGAAAATGTTGATTACACCACTTGAGAGCAGTGGCATTAACAGGGGGTACGGCAGAAACGATTCAACCAGAAACTATTTTTTCTAGAGTATGAGCACGTCAACTTTTAATGACCACTTCACTGCATAGGGAGACCACTTGGTAGCCCAACTTGACCTTAGGTCAAACATGCCAAATATGGAAGTAGCTAGAGTTTGTTTAGCACAGAACTTTAATTTCTCCATTTTTTAAATGTTAAATATTTGTTTGCACCAGTTTTATTTTGCAAAGGCAGCCAGAGTATTGTATCACCATTCAAAGAATAAAGTGAAGGGAAAAGAAATTAGAGGTACAACTTTAAACAGATTCAAGACATGTACATGTATTTGGTTCTATGTAGTTATAATCATGAGTGGTCCAAGCAAATTTATCCACTATTTAGCCTTGATTTTATCCGCTTCAAGTTTATGTTGCTATTTCATTGCATCTGATGTTTTGAATAACAAAATGAATACGGATGTACATGTACAGGGAAATGTGCACATGTATGAATATAGGGATCAAAACAGGTTTTCCATTCATTTACATTCGCTAGGTCGCAAGGGGGTGTTGAAAAACAAGGGCTACACTCCCCTTGATACTTAGCATTTTTTTTTTATCCCTATTATTGCATAAATTCTACACAAAAGAAATAATGGTGCTCTATATTTTACAGCCTCATCACATTTTCATACACATAAAACTTAAGCTTTCATTCTTCAATGCTTGTACCAGGCGGACTGCAGTTTCTAATTATTAGCACATGCTTTGCATGGCTCCCAGTAACAAGCATAATTAAATGTGGTGTATTAACAGCACGTGCGCACGTGAATTGCCACATTAGTACACAGCTTTTTTTCTTCGTTTATATACGCCTGTTAATATCATGTGAAAATAGGTACTTATGCAATAATAGTAGATATTGTTTTGTCAGGTTCATAAATGAGCCGCCTCATGGGAAAACCAACAATCTGCATAGGCGAAAACAAAGGCGCAGATCAGCTTCGCGGTAACCGCGAAGCTGATCAGCGCCTTTGTTTTCGCTACTCGGATAGTACAATTCCTCTTCTACGAAAATCCGAAATTTCAAGCTTCTAGCTCTTTTCTGTGCTTGTATAGGCCGGTTTGTGTCGGACCTGTTCGGAAACTACATTGTTGGTTTTCCCACGAGGCGGCTCAAATCATAAAGCCACTGACCAAGAACATGCCAAGTGTACAAGCGCTCTTTAATTGAGCCAGTCAGACAAGGTCATGCCAATCACCTGTATTCAAACAAAATTCAGATCCCTTCTGGGTGATCTCTATTACCAAATAGCCCCAGTTTTGTAAGGATCTCAACAAGGGAACCTTGAGAGCAGCAAGAAATCTACCCACTAATTATCAACACTTGTTGTGCTAACTTTTCATTTTAATTTTCACTACTCCAAAAACTTCAGAAAGTTTTGAGGATACTTCACATCTTACAAGTGGAAGATGATTTACTCAGTTTCACTAGCCACACCTGTATGCATATATACGTGAATGCTGATCATTACGAAAACTTGCCCATGCAAAATATAGAGATTTTTTTCTAAAATTTGCGATATTTTTGCCCCAAACAAAGATTGTGGGTACATGTTAGAACGAGTACCCACAATCTGAGTTTTGAAGCAAAAATAAGAAAAACAGGTAAACCCCTGCTTTTCTATATAAAGTGGGGTTTAAGTGGGTATATATTGCACAGATGTTTTCCTGATGTACACTCCTCAAAAAAATCTAAGGGCCACTGTAATATTTTCCATATATTCTTGTGTAAAGCACCCATTCTTAACCAAAATTTAATGGCACTACCCAAGGTCACAGAATGCCTGTTTCATTTGATTTGTTTCAGATAATGCTTCGAAGTAACTGACTAAAAGAAGTTTGAAAAAGTATATGTCCTCCCAAAGTCCATGGAACAGTTTTTGCATTTTTTCAAATATCCTGAAATTATGGCATTTTTCTGAAAGTCCACAGATTCACGTCAATTCAACTTAAGTTTGATTTTTCCATGAAAGTCACTTTTAAAGGCATTGCAGCAAATGTTGTTACTGTGAAATTCACACTTGCGTGTAAATGTCACGTTTTAGCTGATTTTCAAAAAATGCCAATTTTTGGAAAAAACTCAGCTTTGTCAAAAATTGCATACAGGTTTTGGCAGGGTGTTTTCTGTTTCAAATTTCTTACATTCATAACCTTCCAGGCAATATCAAAAATAATGCAAATGCAAAAGGGTATCTGGGTCCTTTAGGATTCCAATTTAATTTGAGCTGAACTTGGGGTACCTGGAACTACAATATATGGGAAATAATACATTGGCCCTTAGAATTTTTTGAGGAGTATAGTTTGAAAAGGGGGTTAAAGAAGAAATAGTCAAACATGCGTTGAAGTGTTGTTTATTCATGTTTTTTAGAATGTCATGTTCTTCCTTTACAAAGTAATTTATCATATATTTATTTCAGGTTTTCACAGAATTCCCGAGCCGATAAAGATATGACAATGCTCAGAAGATTCTGCAGCCTTAATACATGGTAAGGTCATCTGTATATTCATGGACATATGAACAAATCTAACAGGAGGCCATGTATGGCATTATAAATCTGTCCATCATGTCATTGTTTGGCAGCACAAGGATTGCTAAATCATTTGTCAATCCAAACACTAAAAGAATGGTTTTTGCAATCTATCTTACAACTTCAATTTTAAATATTCCTTTTTCATATTTTTTTTTCTCACTTAAGACATAAAGCATAAAACTATTTACAACACAAACATTCTACAGCACCTTTTTAAGGTCTGCTTAATTTGAACAGTTACTGTACAAAGCCTTAATTTTCAGACACCAAAACTAAGCTTCCTTTTCTATTTTAAACTTCTTTTTTTAACTAGAAAATGTGTTTATGAAACACTATGCCCCAAACTGATAAGTCACTTTCAAGATGTAAAAATGCCCAAAAAATGACTAAGTTCATATTGTAAAAAAAGTGACAAAAATAAATCTGAGGAGTATATCCCAACCACAATGTCTGCAAAGTTTCAAAAGTATCGTTAATAAATTGTAGGAGGAGTTGCGCACACAAGGTACCCTCTATCCATTCACTAAAATGCCCGAAAAAATGATTAAGTGCAAATTGTGAAAAAAATGACAAAAAAACAGGAGAACCCCGAGAAAAACCACCTGACACACCCGCAAGCAGAACTTGGCTTGTCTCACATTTGGCCAGAGCGCGGCTCGAACCCACACCAGACAATTTCTCACATTCAAAATGCTTTACAACAAAACAATATTACAACAAAACTTTAAAACCTTTGCAACCACATGTACACTTAATTCTATAAACATACATGTGATGAGCTCCTGGCGTGGAAGTGGGAGATTTGGATTTCATTTCAGGGAGATTGGGGTCTACTTCAGGGAGATTATGTGTCGGCATCTAAAATGCGCGATTTTGCATGTTTACTTGCAACAACACCACTTTTTCTGTCAAATTTGAAGCAATTTGCTTTCCCCTATCTTCCCCCCCCCCCCCCCCCCCCCCCCCCCCCCCCCGCTCTAGTTTCAAAATGCATAATGGTACAGTAATCAGCTTATCCTTGTGTCTCATGTAATCATGAAAGCTAAAGGGGTAACCTGAACAATAAGAAGAGGCAGGGGTTATTCCCAGTGTTATACTGTTGAAGCAGCAATTAGGCAATGCTTGATTTCATGCAGAAATCTGTCAACTGAATGTCCATTTTTCTGTCTGATTCCAAATAAAAGTTTGCAAGTGCAATTTTATACAAGTATATATCTATCTCACTTTAAAAAGTTAAAAGAAATTAAACTGTATTGCCTGTACTAACCAAGAAAATGAAAAATCGATCCCAGACACAAATTTCTACTTTCATTTTTGAAATGTTTACACTGACCAAGGCCAAGGTCAACGGTGTACAGGTAAAATTTTTCCACTATCAATTTGACATATTGGCGGGAAATTTTACCCTGCGTTTACACTTTGAACAGGTACCTTTATGGATGCTTGGGCCAATTTAACGCCTCGCTGCACCCAATACCCTTAAAGTGACACCACTAATTGTTGTTTCCCTCCTTGGTAATTACGTAACTGATACTACTTAATCCCTTTGTGACTTTCGTCTGTAAAGTGATTACCGTATTTTTCTGCCCAAAATGGACAGTTTGGAAAAAAATATGATAGGAAAATTCAGCATCCGGGAGATTCTAGAGGCCTTCCTGGAGGCCGGGAGATGAACCTCATTTCCTGGATCCTCCCGGACGATCCGGGAGGAATCACATGTATGTATAAAGACCACTAAATAATTTATAAAACTTTAAAATATTCATCAGTTTTATTGGATGTACATATACTTATCTTGGTCATTCTCAAATGATGTCCCTATTGTTAATAAGCAATTCGCTTATTTATAAGCAACCTAAACACACCACACATATTTTCATGTAGAAATGAAAATAATGTTCCTTCCATTTATCCTTCCAATAGTATTTCTAATTTGCCTATCAAGGCACCAAGTTCTCTGTCATTTTAAAAATATATAGTCCTCAACATTTGAGTCAGATAGCTTCACCTTCTACTTTGTCTGTAGTTAGGGGGTGGGGGAAATGATGCACCACCTCGGGACTGAAAGACAAACAGATCTAGTATAACAGAGGTTGTTAGTGTTGTTTTGTTTTCTCATAAATCTGCCAGACCTATTAAAATCCATTTTAGCATCAGTGATGATAAAAGAGACAATTATTGTCAGAAATTGGGACATTCAGGAAAAAGTTAATAGGACACCAGCATTTAAATAAGTTGTAAATGGAAATGTTAGCAAGATAATGCACCTCAACCTCTTTATAACACTATTGTTTGGATCCAATACAATTTCCTTGTAAGCTATCCAATCTGCGTTATAGCAAGAGTAAAATATATAGATACATAGCAAAATAAGACCATTTGGGGTCCATGAATGTTCCGTGTTATAACCAAAACCGTGCTGTAACAAACCGTGTTATAAAGAGGTCCAGGTGTATTCTGTAATATGTACTTACCCCACCTCCATAGCCTCCCCTCTGGTTTCTATTGTAAGAATTGCTGTTGTTTCTGTTGTAACCACCTCCTGATGAAGTCTGGTACGAGCCTCCATACTGTGACTGACCGTACCCACCTGAACTACCGTACCCACCCTGAGAACCACCATAGCTTCCCCTGCCACCACCACCACCACCCTGTAAAAAGAATCTATTCAGTAAGTACTGGGTTTGCTTTGGCTTCTACCAAAACACATGCAATGTAAAACCAGAGGACCAATGGTCCTGTAAACGCTCACCTGAGATCTGCTGCATATACCAATAAACATGTTTGAATATTATGGTATTTAACTCCAGTGCAGGGGCAGATGAAGCCTTTGGGCCATTTTCTTTTTCGGAATCTTCAATATTCTGTCCATTTGCCAATTTCTTGCTGGCTTTTCCCTTCAAATGACATTTTAACAGTTTTCCCAATTCAAATGCATAGGCAACCCATGTTGACCTTGCCATAAACTTGGTCAAGGTCATCACAGGGTCATGATTTATATATACATTGGAGTACTTTTGCCATCGATGCTTCAAGCCAAGTTTCCTTGAAATCAGTCTATTGGTTTCAGAGAATAAGATTTTTGATGGTTTTTTACCATATATGGGCATGGCAGCCATCTTTGTCATGTGACCTAGATTATTTATATAAACATTGATTCGCCCATTCTATAGATGCTTCACATAAAATTTGGCTTTGATTGGCCAAGCGGTTTCAGAGGAGAAGACGTTTGAATATTATGGAAATATACATGTATATTGCCCTGGGATGGGGGCACATGAGCCCCTGGGGTCCAATTTTTTCAGAATCATTAATATTCAGTCCTACTTTCCATTTCCTGCAAGACTTTCACTTTAAATTACATTTTAAAAGTTTTCCCCATTCAAATGCATTAGCGACCTATGTTGACCTTGCCGTAAAATAGGTCAAGGTCATCACAGGGTCATGATTTATATACACATTGTAGTGCTTGAGCCATCAATGCTTCATGCCAAGTTTCGTTGAAATCGGTCAACCGGTTCTGGAGAAGAAGATTTTTGAAGGTTTTTTACCATATATGGGCATGGCAGCCATCTTGGTCATGTGACCTGGATTTTTTATATACATATTTGTTACCACTTCCTATTGATGCTTCACATAAAATTTAGCTTTGATTGGCCAAGTGGTTTCAGAGGAGAAGACGTTTGAATATTTTGGAGATATATTGCCCAGGAGGTATATTGCCCAGGAGGTATATTGCCAGGAGGTATATTTTGGAGGTATATTGCCCAGGGGTGGGGGCACATGTGCCCCTGGGGTCCAATTTTTTTCAGAATCATTAATATCCAGTCCTACTGCCCATTTCCTGCAAGACTTTCATTTTAAATGACATTTCAAATGTTTTCCCCATTCAAATGCATTGGCGACCTATGTTGACCTTGCCGTAAAATAGGTCAAGGTCATCACAGGGTCATGATTTATATACACATTGTAGTGCTTGAGCCATTAATGCTTCATGCCGTTTCGTTGAAATCGGTCAACCGGTTCTGGAGAAGAAGATTTTTGAAGGGTTTTTACCATATATGGGCATGGCGGCCATCTTGGTCATGTGACCTGGATTATTTATATACACATTGGTTCCCCCTTCCCATAGATGCTTCATGTAAAATTTGGCTTTGATTGGCCAAGCGGTTTCAGAGAAGAAGATGTTTGAATATTATGATAATATACATGTATATTGCCCCGGGGTGGGGGCGGATGAGCCCCTGGTGCCCAATTTTTTTCAGAATCATTAATATTCAGTCCTACTGTTCATTTTCTGCAAGATTTTTCCTTTAAATGACAATTTAACAATTTTTCCCATTCAAATGCAAAGGCGACCTATGTTGACCTTGCCGTAAAATAGGTCAAGGTCACCGCAAGGTCATGATTTATATACACATTGTAGTACTTGAGTCATCGATGCTTCATGCCAAGTTTGGTTGAAATCGGTCCAGTGGTTCCGGAGAAGAAGATTTTTGAAGGGTTTTTACCATGTATGGGCATGGCGGCCATCTTGGTCATGTGACCTGGATTATTTATATACACATTGGTTCCCCCTTCCCATAGATGCTTCATGTAAAATTTGGCTTTGATTGGCCAAGCTGTTTCAGAGAAGAAGATCTTTGAAAATGGTGGACGACGGACGGACGGACGACGGACGGACGGACGACGGAGCATGGGTATACTATAAGCTCACCTTGTGAGCCTGACGGCTCAGGTGAGCTAATAACAATCTGGGGCCAGTTGTTCAAAATTAATAATGCCATTAGTTAACGATTTGTTAAAATTTCAAATGGCAATATTACAAATACACTGTTATTTTTTGTTAATAAAATGTGAGAATCCTTTGCAATGCAAAGGATTCTCACATTTCATCAACAAAAAATGACAGTGTATTTGCATTTACTTAACGAGTCGAGGTCTTAACGATGATGTTAATGAAATTTTGAACAACTGGGCCCTGATGTCAATGCCCCTATGATTACCATAGAACCACTGAGCGTACAAGGGTGCCATTTGAAGAGAATCAAAATTGGCTCAACAGGTACCCAAAATGGAAAAAATGCTGTCGTAAAGGTCTAATGGTGATACTCAACTATTGGCAAAAATACTATAGGGATCAAACCTGATTTTCCTTCATTAACATTTGCCAGGTCCTGAGGGGGACACTGAAAATGAGGGCATAGCCCCAGGTTTTGAACACTCCCTGAGCAGCCCCAGGTTTTCAACACTCCCTGAGGGACCCAGCAAATGTTAATGAATTACAAAATCATTTTTGATCTTTATTATCGCATAAATTCTGCACAAACAAAAGAAATTTATTATGCACTATGTTTTGCAGCCTGGTCAAATTTTCATACGCGTAAAAGCAATCATTTATATGCTCGTTACGGGCAGAAATCAGTTACTCATTATTAGCATGTGCTTTGCGTGGTGCTCGGAAATGAGTATAAATAATTTCTTCATTAATATACGCCTGTTAATATCGTGTGACACAGGTTTTTAGGCAATAATATGTAATAAATTGTTACAATACGCCCATAATTTTGTACAACTCACTATACATGTAGATGACTGGTTTATTTACATCCAATGTTCTGGAAGTATTTCAAAGTATCCAAATTTCACATTAATTACTCAATATTTATGGTCTATTTTACAAACCTACCTGCCCATAAGCACCTCCTCCACCCTGATTGTACCTCCCATAACCACTAGACTGGGCCTGCATATTTCTCTGATAAGCACCTGACTGACCCTGCATGTTGCCTTGCCAACCTAGGTTACCACCACCCTGGAACCTGTAACAGAGAGACATCAAACTTTGTGAAGTTGCCATCTCAATTTCAACAGATTCATTTCAGATGCTGATCAAGGATTTTTAGAAAAGGAGTTCAAATTCATTGAGGGGACTCTTGTTTTACATCGCTTGTTTTTACTCAGAAAATGAAAATTGTGAACCCTCTGAATCTCTATATCTGCCATTGCATTTTAAGCGCGATTTAACATTTTTGTTCCAGTTTAATACATGTAATTTAAGCCCTGTGCCAAGAACCATTATCTTCAGAAATTCTGACCAGGTAAGAATTGAAGCAACCTAGTTTATGTGCTTCTGACAGAATTCTTCAACTCAGCCTTAAAACTTTGTATAAAGTTGTAATATAATTTATTATTATATACCTATAAATAGTTTTCCATTAAATTTGTGGGAAAAAAGCCGAGTAACAAGTGTGCAGATATCACATGATATCGGCACGGTTGGGCGACATGTGTGTCAATAGTCATTGCCGACAGTATCCAAACATGGGGTTTATTATTGCACACTTGTCACGTGACCTAGCAGACGCCCCCTGTCAAAACAAAAAAATCAAAATGGGCTAAGCCTACATTCAGGCACTGTTAAACATAAATAGTGACTTTAATTTGGATTTTACCATCGATGACATTAATTCGATCGTGTTATCGGAAGAGGCGGAGAGCAACAATGCACCTCATGGAGCCAAAAATGTCGAAAACTCCACCACTGAACCCACTGCTGGAGATCAAAGGGAGAAAATTCACGATTTCATCGACAAACAGAAAAAGATAAATACTGTTCGGAGCACCAAACGGGATCTCAAATTGTTCTATGAATTTGCTGTCAAGAAAGGAGAATTGAGGAACATTGAACATATTTCCTCCCACTGACTTAGACATTCTTTCTGAGCTCCTTTTACATTGAAATAAGAAAGCAAGATGGGTCTCAGTATGAACCAGTGAAAGCCAGTATTGAAAGACATTTGAAAGATCATGACTGTGAGTATTCCTAACATGACAGAATGTTTTCATTAAGCAGCTAAAAAGGTTGAGCTTAAAAAGGAAGGCAAGGGCCAAAAACCCCATGCATCGCCAGCAGTTTCTTCAGCCAAGGAAAATCTCATGTGGGAGAGGGGACAGCTAGGGGACGCGACCCCCAAAGTGTTGACATTTTCTCTTTGGTATTTTTTTTACAATATGCTTCGGAATGAGGGGCCCTCACGAACACAGACAGTTACAATATGGAGATATTGAATTAAAGAAAGACCCAATATCCAGTAGAGAATACCTTGAATTCACATGTGAGAGGATGACAAAAACTAGGGATGGCACTGGAAAGGAAAATAACAGAAAAGAAAAACCCAAAATGTATGCTACAAACACGGACAGAGACCCTGTAAAACTGTATAAAAAGTTTATTGAACGGAGGAAAGATGAAACCAAAAAACCGGATTCTCCATTCTACCATACCTGTATCCCAGTGAATCGCGCCTCCGATATCCCAACTCGGGACAATATTCACCAATATCAGTGCGATAACCCTATATTATTATGCTGTTGAGGCAGAAGACAAAAACTTTAATCTTGCAGTTGTCTGCATCAACTGCAAAAGTTAGCAGGTTTTAATAGTGACACAGTACAAGAACTGCAGGGTTTATGTAATTTCAAAGGCATGTGCCCCCTCCTCCAAATATCAATCTAAAAAAATTATTTGTGTACCTGAACCACCAATTAAAAGGTTGAACCACATCAATGAATCCCAATTAATTGAAATCAAAGTTGTGGTTGATGGCATTTGAGAATGTCTAAAAAGAAAGAAAATCCCCTACGAGCAGGAATTGTTGTTTAGAAAAAAAAAAAAAAAAAAAAAAAAATGTCCTACTGCAGAGTTTTTCATTGATAAATGCCCTATTGGGGCATATCTTATGTAGGATTTCTGAAAAGCTAGTGGATTTACCAAAGGTATTAACTTTCTCATTGCTTCTTAAATTCCCCATGAAAATAATGTAGTGCATGCCATAACCCTGAGTAAAATTTTAGCAAAAAATCTCCAACCACCACCTTGTCTGACAAACTGTTCCACTATTAGATTCTAGCTGACAGCTAAACCAGCCTCCAACAGGAGACCAATTACAATGATAAAAGGTTAGTATAACACCTGTAATTTGCCAATTAACTCCTGAACAGGTAACCAGAGGAGGGCTGCTGTGCAGGAAACTTGTCTCATATTGTAGGTATTTACTCTCTAAGTGGTTCATGTATGGCCAAGCTCAACAATTCACACGTCAGAGCTGTTAAAGTTTGGTTTAATGCATAAATATACGGGACATCATCATTGTCACAACATTGATTAAGCAGTTATCTAACTTCTATTATGACGTCATCAACATCATGTAGATATAGCGACGACGTCACCAGTTTATGTTAGTGTACATGTAGTCTTGAGTGTTATCATTAAACTGATATATTGTCAAAAAAAAAACAACTCAACATGCAGTTGAAGGGCTCCAGCTTTATCCCAATCAATTCAAAATGTCTGTCTTTCCCCATCTGTGACATCATTTTTCACTAAATTGACGTAAAAGCTGACTTGCCCATAAAATCTGAGACTTTCTCGAACTTACTATATAAAATGTTTTCTCGAACTTACTATATGAAATGTTTTTAAAAGAGTGCTTCAAATTGCTATAAAATGTAAACAGTATTCTTTTCCTTGCTATTAAATGGATCAAGTATAACTTTTTTCAGGCAAACATAATATTCCCTCATTTTACCATCTTTTGAGTGCGTATTAACAAACCACTTCAGTTTCCTTACTCGACTCCCTTCTACGCCTGAAGCCTACCCCAGGTGAATTTCTGTCGACTGAAGCAGCCACTATGTTACAATTATCGCTAACTATACTACTTCATTCATCGCCAAACAACAGAATTATCAAGTTATTTTCACATGAATCCCCCTATTGACGACATCTTAATTGTTCAATATTTTGCCAATTTAAGCGTGTAGCCGTGTATCGTTTTTCTGCGAGAAAATCTCATTATCTCATTAAATGTGTCAATTTTCATTTTTTCCTCTGGCATTAAATGATACAGGTGCGCTAAGATAAAATTGAGGAGACGGATTCTGAATAAGAAACGAACATATAACCCATACAGCCAATTATAAATGCAGCTGACGTAAAACTGTAACAGAAGAAACTGAATTGATTAAAAAAATAAAACTTTGAACTAGAATTTGTTTTCTATGTGAAAACTGATGTCTCCCCCCTTTCTATGTGCAAGTCCAAAATATGCAAGCAAGAGTTTTAGTTCTTGAGCATCACATATCCTGTCATTCTGTTTTATAAATGTACCAAGTTTCATTGAAATATCTCTTACGGTTTTCAAGTTATAGAGCGGGCAGAAAATTTTTAATGGAAAATAATCAAAGGGAAATAACTCTTAAGATATGAAAGCAAGACTAATGATTCTTGTGCATGACACATCGTCTCATCATGCTTTATAAGTGTACCATGTTTCATTGAAAAATCTCTAATGGTTTTTGAGTTATAGAGCAGACACAAAATTGTATGAAAAATAATGAAAGGGAAATAACTCCAAAGATATGCAAGCAAGAGTTATGGTTCTTTAGCATGACACATCATCTCATTGTGCTTTATAAGTGTACCAAGTTTCATTGAAATATTTCTTATGGTTTTCAAGTTATAGAGTGGACATGAAATTGTATGGAAAAATGATCAAAGGGAAAGCAAGAGTTATAATTCTTGTGCATGACACATTGTCTCATCGTGCTTTATAAGTGTACCAAGTTTCACTGAAATTTCTCTTACGGTTTTCAAGTTATAGAGTGGACACCAAATTGTATGGAAAATAATCAAAGGGAAATTACTCCAAAGATATGCAAGCAAGAGTTATGGTTCTTTAGCACGACACATCATCTCATCGTGCTTTATAAATGTACCAAGTTTCATTGAAATATCTCTTACGGTTTTTGAGTTATATAGCGGACACGAAATTGTATGGACAATAATCAAACGGAAATAACTCATAAAATACTCAAGCCAGAGTTATGGTTCTTGTGCATGACACATCGTCTGATCATGCTTAATAAGTGTACCAAGTTTTATTGAAAAATCTTTGACGGTTTTCAAGTTATAGAGCGTGGTTTACAAGTGTACCAAGTTTCATTGAAAAATCTTTAACAATTTTCGAGTTATAGAGCGGACACGATTTGTGACGGACAGACGGACAGACAGACAGACGAACAGACAGACAAACGGGGAAAAACAATATGTCTCCCGACCCTGTCGGGGGGAGACATAACTATTATTATTGTTATCATTACTATTTTAAAACAATTTAACAATTAATGTGATTTATAAAAGTGTTAGTAAATGTAAGAGTTACTAAAGCAAAATGATCAAGCCATTTAAGCATAAATGATTTGTGCAGCAAAGCTATCAGAAAACGGAAAAAATCAACAAAGATTTACATGAAAGCATTGGAAGCATTTGACATTCCTGGTTGCATCCATGCTCTGAAATGGACAAATAACACTAAGTATGGACTAAATGAAAAACAACATCATAGAGCTTTGAATGCATGATTGCTGGCTTTGTGCTCGTTCAATACATGTATTATACCAGAGGACCAATGGTCCTGTAAACGCTCACCTGAGTCTGCTGCATATACCAATAAACATGTTTGAATATTATGGTATTTAACCCCAGTGCAGGGGCAGATGAAGCCCTTGGGCCGTTTTCTTTTTTCAGACTAATCAATATTCTGTCCATGGATGCTTCACGCCAAGTTTCATTAAAATCAATCTATTGGTTTCAGAGAAGAAGATATTTGAAGGGTTTTTACCATATATGCGCATGGTGGCCATCTTGGTCATGTGACTTAGATTATTAATATACACATTGGTTCCCCCATCCTATAGATTCTTCACATAAAATTTGGCTTCAATTGGCCAAGTGATTTTAGAGGAGAAGATGTTTGAATATTATGGTAATATACATGTATATTGCCCCGGGGTGTGGACATATGAGCCCATAGGTCCATTTTTTTTTCAGAATCATTAATATTTAGTCCTACAGTAGGACTAAATATTAATGATTCTGAAAAAAAAAATGGACCTAAGGGCTCATATGTCCACACCCCGGGGCAATATACATGTATTGAGGTGAAAATCTTGCAGGAAATGGGTAGTAGGACTCCTACTACCCATTTCCTGCAAGATTTTCACCTCAAATGACTTTTTAAAAGTTTTCCCCATTCCAATGCATTGGCGACCTATGTTGACCTTGTCGTAAAATAGGTCAAGGTCACCTCAGGGTCATGATTTATATATACATTGTAGTACTTCAGCCATTGGTGCTTCATACCAAGTTTCTTTGAAATGGTCCTCAAAATTCGGAGAAGAAGATTTTTGAAGGGTTTTTACCATATATGGGCATGGCAGCCATCTTGGTTATGTGAACTAGATAATTTATATATACATTAATTCCCCCATTCCATAGATGCTTCACATACAATTTGGCTTTGATTCGCCAAGCGGTTTCAGAGGAGATGTTTGAATATTATGGTAATATACATGTATATTGCCCCGGGGTGGGGGCAGATGAGCCCCTGGGATCCAATTATTTTCAGAATCATTAATATTCAGTCCTACTGCCCATTTCCTGCAAGACAATCACTTTAAATGACATTTTAAAAGTTTTCCCTATTCAAATGCATTGGCGACCTATGTTGACCTTGCCGTAAAAAAGGTCAAGGTCATCACAGGGTCATGATTTATATGCACATTGTAGTACTTCAGCCATCGATGCTTCATGCCAAGTTTCTTTGAAATCGATCCACCTGTTCTGGAGAAGAAGATTTTTGGAGGGTTTTTACCATATATGGGCATCGCGGCCATCTTGGTCATGTGACCTGGATTATTTATATATACATTGATTACCCCTTCCTATTGATGCTTCACATAAAATTTGGCTTTGATTGGCAAAGCGGTTTCAGAGGAGATGATGTTTGAATATTATGGTAATATACATGTATATTGCCCCGGGGTGGGGGCATATGAGCCCCTGGGGTCCAATTTTTTTTCAGAATCATTAATATTCAGTCCTACTGCCCATTTCCTGCAAGACTTTCACTTTAAATGACTTTAAATGACATTTTAAAAGTTTTCCCCATTCAAATGCATTGGCGACCTATGTTGACCTTGCTGTAAAATAAGTCAAGGTCATCACAGGGTCATGATTCATATACACATTGTAGTGCTTCAGCCATCGATGCTTCATGCCAAGTTTCTTTGAAATCAATCCACCTGTTATGGAGAAGAAGATTTTTAAAGGGTTTTTACCATATATGGGCATCGTGGCCATCTTGGTCATGTGACCTGGATTATTTATATACACATTGATTACCCCTTCCTATTGATGCTTCATATAAAATTTGGCTTTGATTGGCCAAGCGGTTTCAGAGGAGATGATGTTTGAATATTATGGTAATATACATGTATATTGCCCCGGGGTGGGGGCATATGAGCCCCTGGGGTCCAATTTTTTTTCAGAATCATTAATATTCAGTCCTACTGCCCATTTCCTACAAGACTTTCACTTTAAATGACTTTAAATGACATTTTAAAAGTTTTCCCCATTCAAATGCATTGGCGACCTATGTTGACCTTGCCGTAAAATAAGTCAAGGTCATCACAGGGTCATGATTTATATATACATTGTAGTGCTTGAGCCATCAATGCTTCATGCCAAGTTTGGTTGAAATCAGTCCACCGGTTCTGGAGAAGAAGATTTTTGAAGGGTTTTTACCATATATGGGCATGGCGGCCATCTTGGTCATGTGACCTGGATTTCTTATATATACATTGGTTCCCCTTTCCTATAGATGCTTCATATAAAATTTGGCTTTGGTTGGCCAAGCGGTTTCAGAGAAGAAGATCTTTGAAATTGTGGACGGACGGACGGACGCCGGACGCCGGATCATGGCCATCCTATAAGCTCACCTTGTGAGCCTAACGGCTCAGGTGAGCTAATAACCTTGTCACTGCTAAGTTTTTGTTTATTTCTGTCATAGTAGCTGAAAGGTTTTGACCACTTTTTTTTCGCTCAGTCAGTTTTAAGCTGCAACTGAAATACTACCAGATGAAAATACCAGAACTGTTAATATTAGAGTCGCATCACAAGAAAACCGGATTTTTGCCTATGCACAAACAAAGGCGCAGATCAGCTGTGCAGTAACTGCACAGCTGATCAGCGCCTTTGTTTTTGCTACTCTGATAGTATAATTCAATACAAAAATCTCAGGCTACTAGCCTTCTCCTGTGACTGTACAGGTCGGTTTGTGTCAGACCTGGTCCGAAACACCGAAGACCGGCTTTCTCACATCGTGGCTCATTAATACGTACCCTCCACCTCTTCCTTGTTGTGAGCCCAGATAACCTCCTGATGAGAACCCCTGACCACCACCTGAAAACAGAGAGTATAGAATATTAAAATTGTGAGTAATCCAAGACATTCATGCTTGGTCTAGTCTGATTATGAAAGCTGACCCCCTTAAAGCATCAGACTGGGGTTACTCCTTGTGCAGCTTAAAGAATTCAATATGGCATTCAAGAGGGCTGTCCAAGAGGGCCAACATTGTTCTTTTTGGCAAGGTCACGAATAGTGCAGAAAGAGCAATAATTTATTAAAGATATTAACAATAATTTATGTCTATAACGTTGTCAACCTGGTAAAAACCTTCATGACTCACTCTCTACCTAGAAAATTTTTGGTTTAATTAGAGTTTTAAGTTATCACTGATCAGGCTGCTATTAGGAAGTAATGTGCATAAATGTTTGCTATTTTTACAACCAAAGTTATCATGTTGCAGTTTTGGCCAGCTGATTCTTCATTCAAACCATGATTCTTCATTCTATAAATTGCATTGATTTATCAATATCTCCTAAACAGCTGGTCAGCAAAAGATTATTTTTCAAGTTAAATCCACTTGTTGCAACAACAAAACTTCTGAAAGAACCATAACAATACAGGCTGCAAAAATAAAGCTGGTATCAAATGATGTTCTAATCCATCGGACAATTACAAACTGTGCAGCACTGTGGTTGGTTGACACATTGTTAAGTGGACGTTTTGTACGGTTTAGCGACCACAGGGTCCACCTTTTCTCACCTCTCAATTTATAAGCCACTCGAAATAGATTAGAACTGGTTAACAAGGTCACTAATGAGTATGAAATTTTAATCACATGGATTTCTGAATGACAGCATTTTTTATCTGTGTCTTCCTTATAAACTATTGTGCATATAGTTCAATTACATCTTTTATCTTGCAAAGAACTAGCCTATGGAATTCATCAGCCTTGCATGCCGTGTTCTTTATTTGCATGAAGATTGCAAAGAAAATGAACTGGTTGAAAACTTGGTTTTTGCTGCTGCTGCACAAAACCAACAAAATCATCTTTCAGACAGTAATATGGCTCACTCAAGGCTGATGCAATAAATTATAGCAAATTTTATTGTAAGACTTGTGATGGCAATTAACTGCACATTATTGAAGAAAAGCAAGAATGAATGGAAAGCAAGATAGAGACTGGCACCCGCTTTTGTACGAGAATAGAACCTTGGATTCCCTATTGTAAGGACAGGCTAATGACTGCCAAACCAACATACCACTGAATCTGATGGGGCACCCCTGTGTTAGCCACCTGTCCTACACAATCCCAGACCCAACAAGAAGCTGTAATCTACCCCTTCAGATTTAATCCCCTTCAAGTTGTTAACTTATATAATGTTGCAAGCTACATTACCCCTGTATATATCATTATCTGATGGCCTAGTCTGAGCCACCTGGCCCAGTGGTCACTGACTCAACCTTCAGGTGAATGGCTCACCATCACAGTATCATTTCACATAGTCTAGCTGCGTTTTTATATTGGTTTCTTTATTTTGATACCATTCTGCTAGTGCTATCCCTTGTCTTGACATCATATCTTCAGCCAGTCAGAAATATTTCTATCTTAGAGGCAAGGCAAATAATGAATTTCAGTGAATTTTAAAATTGCATTAAAATAAAAAAATGATATGGAGACTAGTGGCTAGTCTACATTTCACAATGAGTAAACTGATGGACGGAACACTGTGAAGTAAGCAAAAAGCACACAGTGTATTCTGCAATAGAATGACAATTGCTATTCTTTTTGTTTATATGACAAGTAAGTTGCAGAAAACTCTAGGTGGACTTCTGCAAAAGTCTGGTTAACAGACACATACTTGTCCAACCACCTATTGTATCACATGGATGACAGCACAAGTAGCATCATTTGAACTAGAATTTGTTTTCTATGTGAAAACTGATGTCTCCCCCCTTTCTACGTGCATGTCCAAAATATGCAAGCAAGAGTTATAGTTCTTGTGCATCACATATCCTGTCATTCTGTTTTATAGGTGTACCAAGTTTCATTGAAATATCTCTCACGGTTTTCAAGTTATATAGCGGGCTCGAAACTGTATGGAAAATAATCAAAGGGAAATAACTCCAAAGATATAAAAGCAAGAGTAATGATTCTTGAGCATGACACATCGTCTCATCATGCTTTATAAGTGTACCATGTTTCATTGAAAAATCTCTAATGGTTTTTGAGTTATAGAGCAGACACAAAATTGTATGAAAAATAATGAAAGGGAAATAACTCCAAAGATATGCAAGCAAGAGTTATGGTTCTTTAGCATGACACATCATCTGATCATGCTTTATAAGTGTACCAAGTTTCATTGAAATATTTCTTATGGTTTTCAAGTTATAGAGTGGACATGAAATTGTATGGAAAAATAATCAAAGGGAAATAACTCCAAAGATATGAAAGCAAGAGTTATAATTCTTGTGCATGACACATCGTCTCATCGTGCTTTATAAGTGTACCAAGTTTCAATGAAATTTCTCTTACGGTTTTCAAGTTATAGGGTGGACACGAAATTGTATGGAAAACAATCAAAGGGAAATTACTCCAAAGATATGCAAGCAAGAGTTATGGTTCTTTAGCACGACACATTATCTCATCGTGCTTTATAAGTGTACCAAGTTTCATTGAAATAACTTACGGTTTTCGAGTTATAAAGCGGACACGAAATTGTATGGAAAATAATCAAAGGGAAATAACTCATAAAATACTCAAGCCAGAGTTATGGTTCTTGTGCGTGACACATCATCTTATCATGCTTAATAAGTGTACCAAGTTTTATTGAAAAATCTTTAACGGTTTTCAAGTTATACAGCTAACACGAAATTGTATCGAAAATAATCAAAGGGAAATAACTCCAAAAATACTCAAGCTAGAGTTATGGTTCTTGTGCATGACACATCATCTCATCGTGGTTTACATGTGTACCAAGTTTCATTGAAAAATCTTTAACGGTTTTCAAGTTATAGAGCAGACACAAAATTGTATGAAAAATAATGAAAGGGAAATAACTCCAAAGATATGCAAGCAAGAGTTATGGTTCTTTAGCATGACACATCATCTGATCATGCTTTATAAGTGTACCAAGTTTCATTGAAATATTTCTTATGGTTTTCAAGTTATAGAGTGGACATGAAATTGTATGGAAAAATAATCAAAGGGAAATAACTCCAAAGATATGAAAGCAAGAGTTATAATTCTTGTGCATGACACATCGTCTCATCGTGCTTTATAAGTGTACCAAGTTTCAATGAAATTTCTCTTACGGTTTTCAAGTTATAGGGTGGACACGAAATTGTATGGAAAACAATCAAAGGGAAATTACTCCAAAGATATGCAAGCAAGAGTTATGGTTCTTTAGCACGACACATTATCTCATCGTGCTTTATAAGTGTACCAAGTTTCATTGAAATAACTTACGGTTTTCGAGTTATAAAGCGGACACGAAATTGTATGGAAAATAATCAAAGGGAAATAACTCATAAAATACTCAAGCCAGAGTTATGGTTCTTGTGCGTGACACATCATCTTATCATGCTTAATAAGTGTACCAAGTTTTATTGAAAAATCTTTAACGGTTTTCAAGTTATACAGCTAACACGAAATTGTATCGAAAATAATCAAAGGGAAATAACTCCAAAAATACTCAAGCTAGAGTTATGGTTCTTGTGCATGACACATCATCTCGTCGTGGTTTACATGTGTACCAAGTTTCATTGAAAAATCTTTAACGGTTTTCAAGTTATACAGCGGACACGAAATTGTATCGAAAATAATCAAAGGGAAATAACTCCAAAAATACTCAAGCTAGAGTTATGGTTCTTGTGCATGACACATCGTCTTGTTGTGGTTTACATGTGTACCAAGTTTCATTGAAAAATCTTTAACGGTTTTCAAGTTATACAGCGGACACGAAATTGTATCGAAAATAATCAAAGGGAAATAACTCCAAAAATACTCAAGCTAGAGTTATGGTTCTTGTGCATGACACATCGTCTCGTCGTGGTTTACAAGTGTACCAAGTTTCATTGAAAAATCTTTAACGGTTTTCAAGTTATAGAGCGGACACAATTTGTGACGGACAGACGGACAGACGGACGGACGGACGGACGGACAGACGGACGGACGGACAGACAGACACACGGGGAAAAACAATATGTCTCCCGACCCTGTCGGGGGGAGACATAATTAATGCAGTCAAGGAACATCTACCCATGAACAAAATGGAGTTTTTCATACAAATTATTTTATCAACTGATCTTTAATTTTTAAATTGAAGTATTTGTCAATTTAAAAATCTGCTGGAAAACATTCTTTCGACTCTGAATTTTAGCAAAGTAGCCATTTTGGACCACCGCCATTATACCTAAAATAAATTTTTGTCACCCTGCGCGACCACACCATGCAACAGGGCAACAGGTTAATCAGATCCATTTCCGCCCAAATTATAATTCACAGTCACATGGTGTAAAAGCCATCATTAACCAATCATTATAACTGCGCTCACATAACAACATCCCTCACACTAGGGGGCGCACAGTTATCCCCCCATTAACCAATCATTACGGTGTTAAATGTTTCCCAGTAGTCACGGAAAGGGAAAAAAGTTCATGTTTCAATTTAGGTACCCCAAATCAAAGTGACAGAAAGTGACATATTCCATATTTTTACACTGTTTCAGAAGACTACTACACAATAAATTTTCTTCGGTAAAATGATGTTCTATACATGCTCAGAAAGTTTGATTTTCGGGTGAAGGGTTACAAGGTATTACTGGCTATGACACTTCCCTTGCATCAGCAGCTGCTGTCTACCATCCTCCTACTATTGTATCCGTGTCATAATTACAGGGTACCGGTGCAAATGCTAACACAACACAGGTTGCAACCATCAAAGCCAGGAGATTAACCTGAGGTTTGATGTCATATTCTTTTCAATGATAACTCAAATTTTGGTTTGGGCGGCCCCCATGGCCGAGCGGTTAAGAGCGCTGTTTCTTAATGACTCGATCATCTCACCGCTGTGTCTGGTGTGGGTTCGAGCCCCGCTCTGGCCACATGTGAGACAAGCCAAGTTCTGCTTGCGGGTGTGTCAGGTGGTTTTTCTTGGGGTTCTCCCATTTTCGCCCCACCTACTGATTGGCCCTTCTCATATGAGATGAAATAATCTTGAAAGGGATGTAAAACTGAATTAAAAAAAAAAAATTTTTTTTTTGGTCGGTTGTTTTAGTGCTTTAGCCTTTACGTCCACAGTCAAATGCTAGGGTCATGTAGGGCTGTCAGAGCCACACTGTTCCTGGGTGAGTTTCCTGAGCTAGGGCAGGTTACCCATACTAAGTGCACATTTCTTTCAACACTAGCTGAAAAAAGGTTCTTGAATCAGTAGAACAAGAGGAAAGGGGGTTTTCCCACTCATTAAAAGTGTCTTCCCTTTTTCAAAACCTACCATATGAGCCGTCTCATGGAAAACCCAACAATGTGGTTTCCAAACAGGTCTGACACAAACCGGCCTGTACAAGCACAGAAAAGAGCTAGAAGCTTGAAATTTCGGATTTAAGAAGAAGAGGAATTGTACTATCCGTGTAGCGAATACAAAGGCGCTGATCAGCTTCGCGGTTACCGCGAAGCTGATGTGCGTCTTTGTTTTTGCCTATGCAGATTGTTGGTTTTCCCATGGGGCGGCTCAGTTGTTCTTCAATCAGCAGAAAAAGAGGAAAGAATTCTGGATGAGTGGGTTCTCCCATTCCCACTCATTACAAGTGTCTTCCCTTTTCCAAAACCTACCATATTTAGGATGCAAGTCGTGCAAAAACATCTGTCAAAATCATTTTCCTCAAAAACCTGCTAACTGAAGGAAATTGAGGGAACCCATAATTGCTTATTTGACTGGACTAATTTGTTGTCGGAAGGACATAAAGCAGTGATTTGGTGAGACTGACAGACATTGTAAATGTGTGGATGAGGTATGAATATTGTATGGGCTTTCTCAATACAAGACCAATTCAATTATGGTTTCATTTCATTGAATATTGCGGAAAGATTGACATTAATTGGAAGGTCCAGCATTCTGAGAATTGACTGTAAATCGGGGTCTTGGGAAGAAAGGGAATCACATACAGAACAGTAAATTGCTTTTGTTGATGATCTTTAAAACAATTATAAAATAGCACATGATGAAAATTTAATAGAGAAGGTTCAAAGACATATGGAAATGAACAACAAGGACACAGACAGCAGAGCAGAGACACATTGGTAATGAATTCTTTATTTTCTCAGACAAAATTTCATTTTAATATGTAAATAACCTGTGGCAACAGCCAAAGGATGACCTTGGCCTTAAATGACTGTTTACCTTCATTGACTCCATAAAGTTGTCTGCATCTACCAACTTTCAGGTCATGGGCTAAAATGCCTATTTAAAAGCCTGAAATTCCACATTTTTTTATATTGATTCAATTATAATGGATTTGAGTCCTGTAAGGTAAAACATCGACTGGTTAGGAGTTGAATTTGAGAGTTTTGACTAGGAATTTGTTTTAATTTGTTTTACAAGTATTCCCCATATCCATTAAGTTTGCACATGAAATTTGGCTTTCACCATCAAAGCAGTTTCAGAGGAGGAGATCTTTGAAACCAGAGGACCAATGGTCCTGTAAACGCTCACCTGAGATGTGGACAGCTTCACTTGAATAAGAACAGAGAGCCAGTGGGGAGTTTGAAGATTTTCCTATAGTAGTAAGTCTATGGAGAGTATCGACCCCCAGGGCATGGCCAAATTTGACCCCATGGACATGAATGGCACAATTCATGTTGAGGACCATTAGCCATTGTCACGTACCAAATATCAAAGCTGTGGCTCTTGTGGTTTCAGAGTAGATTTTTTCACATTAAAATGTATATGTTGCCATGGCAACCAGAGTTCAAGTCTGATCTGCCCCAAAACAATATGCAACCCTTCCTACTGCCCGGTGATGCCGTGTGTGTAATTTGATTAAGATCAGCCTACTGGCTTTGGCGATATTGATGTTTGAATGTTTTCCAACAGTAAGTCTATGGAGACTATCAACACCTGGGTTGTGGCCAAATTTGGCCACAGGGGCATGATTGGCACAATTTATGTAGTGGACCACTAGCCATTGTCCATATCAACTATCAAAGCTGTGGACCCTGTGGTTTCAGAGGAGAAGATATTTGAATTTTTTTTCCATTAAAACGCATATGTTGCCACGGCAACCAGAGTTCCAGTCCGATCTGCCCCAAAACAGTATGCAATATGCAACCATTACTACTGCCCAGTGATGCTGTGTAAATTGATCAAGATCCACCAACTGGCTTTGGAGATATAGATGTTTGAATGTTTTCCCATAGTAAGTCTATGGACTCTATCGACCCCAAGGGTGTGGCCAAATTTAACTTTAGGGGTATGATTGGCACAATTTAGGTAGAGGACCATTAGCTGTTGCCACATATCATCAAAGCTGTGGGCCTTGTGGTTTCAGAGAAGAAGATTTTTTCCCCATTAAAACCTATATGTTGCCATAGCAACCAGAGTTCCAAACTGATCTGACCAAAAACAATATGCAACCTTTTCTACTGCCCAGTGATGCTGTGTGTGTAATTTGATCAAGGTCTGCCAACTGGCTTTGGAGATATTGATGTTTGAATGTTTTCCCATACTAAGTCTATGGAGACTATCGACCCCAGGTGGGCGGGGCGTGGCAAAAATTAGACCCCAGGGCCATGATTGGTACAATTTATAATGGGGACTACCAAACATTGCTACATACAAAATGTAGAAGCTCTGGGCCTAGTGATTTCAGAGAAGACTTTTTTTTCTTATTGTAAGTCTATGGGAGCTATCTGTTGCCATGGAAACCAAAATTTTGATACAATCTGCTCCATAACCTAATGCAATCAATCCCCAAACCCAATGATGGTTCACATTAAATTTGATCAAGATGGGCACACTAGCTTCAGAAATATTCTTCTTTGAAATTGTGGACGGTCGGACGCCGGCCTATCCTATAAGCTCACCTGTGAGCCTTCGGCTCAGGTGAGCTAAAAAGTGGCTGTATGGTGGCCATGATGCAATTGTAGTAATATCTTTAATACCTCTTCTACAGTAGCTTCTGCCACAAGTTTGATATGAGCTATCACATTCAGACACATCACTTCAGTACAACTTGTCAACCTATTAATGAGAGAATTTATTGGGACAAAATCGCTTGAGAGAAGAATGTCTTTATTAAAATCAAGAGTGAAGTATTGGCCAAGGCTGCTTCATTAAGCAGCAAATCCTTCTCCGAACCAAGCCTCGTCAAATTCATTTCGTGATAGCCAAGAGCCATATTAATGACTCTTACATCAATTTAATATGAGCCGCATCGTGAGAAAACGGGAATTTGGCCTATGCGAAAACAAAGGCGCAGATCAGCTTCGCGGTAACCGCGAAGCTGATCAGCGCCTTTGTTTTCGCTACACGGATAGTACACTTCCTCTTCTTCTTAAATCTGAAATTTCAAGCTTCTAGCCTGCTTCTGTGACTGGACAGCCTGGTTTGTGTCGGACCTGGTCGGAAACCCAGAAGACCAGTTTTCTCGCGTCGCAGCTCATATTCCGATGGATGGCCAGAGTAGACGATAACATGTCAAAGAGTGACTCTTGCCGGGATAACAGGTCGCTAACAACCTTTCCTAGGAGTGGTGAGAGGACTAGAGGACCCTATTACTTTTCTTTCCTAACTATTGGTCAATACTTAGAGAAAATCTTGTTATTTCTAGGTGCACTTTTAGATCTCTAGAATTTGTTTAACATAATTAAGAAGCAATAGCTCATGTTTTGATAGCATAAAAAGATATTATAAAAAGATCTTTTTAGTTTGAAATAAATGACAAAAGAATATTTTCTTAGAAATTATATTTTGCGAGTGCATTCAATGAAAATTCGCTCTGCTATATGATTTTACAGTAACTGTTGTGTGCCAAATCAATGTCCACACTGTTGGAAACTCAATAGACTTCAATGTATTTTCAAGTTTACAAGATAAATTATCCTGCCTCTCCTGGTCAACCTATTTGAAAGAATTTGGGAGCCATGACATAGCCATGTTATATTAAAACTGCATTATAGTGAGGAGCTTTATAATGATGTTGAAGTGTAATACATGTACATTGATGGTCAAAAAATTCATTCATAGAATACTCAAATCTTTTTTCTCCTTGTCCTTATAACACTTAATAAGTATAATGTATTGTTATATACAAACAATAAGCAAATATAAGACTGTAAACCTAAGATCTCAATTCAAGTGTTAGATTCAAGCAGTCCTCTTTGCTGTCTTGAAAGTCATTTGAACCTCTTCATTTCACTTGAAGAATCCTATCTCGTTCCAGATGAAAAACATTTACACACAGGAGAAGCATCATCCGATCATATTCTATGGCTAATATCACAACATGAGAGGCTAACAAAATATTCTTAGATTTTGAAGGGTCCATTTGAGAAGTGTAGGGTGTTTAGGATGGTTGTTATGGGTTAAGTCAGTTGTAGAGCCCTTTAGTCGTGTCTAGTACCATCCAGGACCTCTAGAGTCGGGGATCAGTCCAATTATTATGACAACCTGAAGAGTTCTCCTGTCAGTATTGTTAATATTTCTGGAGTGGCATCATGTCCTCTTCAATATCATAACTTGGGACTTGTAACAAAACATAAGCAGTCTGCTTTTTATTGTGCCAGCATGGTTTGCTTGATTTATGCTTTACATGCATGCTAAATGTCTTGAGTTTAACCCAGGATGGATAGTGATCATATTTTCAACCTTAGCAGCTGACCAGTGCTTGGTGTTAATCCTTTTACCAGTAACTGACATCTGGAAATACTATGTGCAGAGCGGAGGATTCTAACCTAGAAACTCATGAAGTGGCATCAGCTGCACTGATCTGACTGGCAATGATCAGTAGCAAGAGCTTATCAGACTTATCAGTCTTATGTGCTACTTGTCAGTAGATATAAAATCAAATGGTATTCTTTGGAAATAAGGATTGGAGTGGCAACCCTCTGGAAAGGTCAAAACCCAACTGGTATGTAATCAGACACAATAAATTTTCCTTGTTAAAAGGAACGCTTGGCTAGTCTGTATATACCATTATTTGTCTGTGTGTTGTGGTTTTTCGTAGGTTTGTGGAGTTTTTCGGTAACTCGATGGATCGCATCGGTCATGAACACTTCCTCGCTGGGGTGGATTTCAAGCTTTCGTACTTGGTCGGACCTAGGACAAAGTTCCGGGTTTTAGCATTATCCGTCCAAAACGCAGCAAAATGTTTAACGTTAGGTCCAAGTACGTCATTCTTCCCACAAGTCCTAATAAAAACGGCGGAGAGCAAGTCTGGTTTCCGTCTTCAATTGCTTTATCATGCAAGAAGGGTAGCAAAACATTGCGACTGGAACCAGGCCCCTGGATGTCAAATGAAAACCCCACAGATTGAAGGAAAAACCCCACAGATTGAGGAGAAATCCTCGTTCCGTTTCAATTGCTTGACGCTGTCGCGCCAAGCAAAAACACACTCCTCTGTGTGAAAGCCGAAAATAATCAAACTGAAAGACATAGGCAGGTACATGTATAGCCTGAAACAATGTTCTTTCTGATACCTTAGCTGTGAAAACATTAATATGATAATGAATCAAATCCTGAACAAATGTAATAATGAAAGACACCAAATGAAGAAACATTATTCTTTCTTGTAAAGCATTAAAAAGACAACTGAAACTACAATAGACTCCATGAATCCAATTAGCCAAACATTGCTATTGAGGGAGCTCAGCATTCATGTCATACCATGGGAAAACAAGATTGAGAATTTCAAACCAAGGTCAGATCAAACCAGCCTGCCCAACTGTAATACAGAAATTTGCTACAGATTACAACTAGTTTGATGATATAGGTCACCAATGTTCATGCGCTGATCTGTAAATTTACTGTTCATTTCATATGGCGCAACACCCAATTTTCGCACAATCTGACCCTAACTATTTAGATAAGCAATCTATTGGACTACCCCACTGAGTAACTCAGTTACCGCATCAGAGCTATTCATGGTGAAGGGCTCTCAGTGCGCGTCAAGAATTCGACACCTTCTGTTACAAACGAGCCTTATCAATGACGACTCACTAATAGTTCCAAGTAACCAAACGTTCCGTAGGATTAAGATGGCAGCTGAGAAGCATCTTTTTCTATCTTAAGACACTGAAGAGCTCCTTGGCCTACCTCCTCGCACAGAAGAGCTCCTTCAGTCTGGATCACTGCCTAACTAATTAATTGAGCCTGAGCATGAGAACACCAACAATTTGGGTTCCGACCAGGTCCAACACAAACTGGGCTGTACAGTCTCAGAAGATGGTTAGAGGCTGGAAATTTTGAATTTAGGAAGTAGAGGAATTGTACTATCCGGGTAGCAAAAACAAAGGCGCTGATCAGCTTCGCAGTTACTGCGAAGCTGATCTGCGCCTTTGTTTTCGCTTAAGCAGATTGTTGGTTTTCCCAAGCGGCAGCTCAATTGTGAACGTGCCAATCCATCTGCCTTGTAAATAACCAGTCTTCTAATGATCAGGCTTTTAAACTCAAGAGCTTTATCAATGCGAGGAAAAAAAGAAATACTTGTACGAAGGCACACTCTGAAACTTTAGGCATCAAATTACATGTACGTCCCTGTGATTAAGACAAATCAAAGACAATTCGATTAAAGAACCCATTTTTTGAACATAAAAGCCGAATAAAATGGACAAAATATTCTATTATAGAGATCAGACAAACAAGTTTTTATTTTATTTTTTTCATACTAGACATACTAATGCTACAACTTTCAATGTATACATCTATAGGCATATGATTTCTGCAAAAGGTTATCATTTTGATATGATCAAACAAATTGGTCTTCAAAGACTCTCAATCATATGTTTAAACTGGAAAATTTTCTCCACATGGAATTTTCAGTGTCAATATTTTGCAAAAGAGCAAGTGATTATTCAAGTCAGTAATCAACGTGAAATTGACAACTGTTTATTTTTTTTCTGAAGAATGTTTTTGCACATTTCTGGTAGAGTTTTAGTATCTAGGACTTGGAGGGCCTATAATGAATTTCAGTTCTTGCATTATTGGCTTGTTCCCAGCTTAGAGAAAATCAATATTGGAAATGCAGGTAACCAAAACCACCCTGACCTTGAGGCCAGGGTGGTTTAGGTTACCTGTATTTCCAATATTGATTTTTGAAAGCTGGAAACCAGCCGATAATGCAAAAATGGTGAATACCCACAAGTTCTATTGGAAGGTTTAACTTGTCCAGCGGTTAGACAAAAACACTGACAGAATTTCAATATTACTCCTTAAACCCAAAATTTTGCCATTGACAATTTAAGCTAAAGCCCTTGATTGATGAATAAATAGCCCTGCTAGGGAAGGTATTAAACATCAGGGAACTTAAATCTGCTTTCCCTACAGCAGTCGCTGACGATGTTTTCGACACTTAGCTGACATAAGAAGAGGATCGGTTTACACATTTAATCACTTCCGTATTGATTAGAGACAAATTAATAGGATCTGATCAATCAATCGGACAGAAATAAACAAGACAATCAATTTTATTCTAATTGTCATCATCATAATACATGATAGTTTCATTGTTGTTCCAGATGAGCCACTTTGTGGGGTTTTGCAGTTTTGCAGAATTTCAAACCAGATTCAAAACAAACCTTGTTTTAAAGCAGCACAAACAAATATCATGTGTCATTTACAAATAGGGGATAATGCAATGCAAAGCAGGAATAGTCAAAATCGAAGAAGGCCAAAAAGCAAATACATCAAATAAATAGGGTATCTGAAAACAATCTTGCAACAGGTCTTTATAACTCATGAGCATACTTTTAAGGTGTTAGACTGAGGTGAGGGAGAATTGCAAACAAAAATCATTTGAAAAATTGGCCAATCACTCAGAGATGATTGAAAATGATCACCACATCATCATTCTATGCAACACTTGTGTAATGTTTCTGTTGCTATCAAGTAGCCGTCATGACCTACTTGGGTAGAGTGGGGCTTACTCTGATATTGGTCTCCAAAATCACTCCAAATCATTGATATAAATGAGATTGCTCCTACAAAAACCTGCATTGGGGATTTCCACAAAGTTGGGCAGTTTGGGCTCAAAGCCTACAGCTACTGAAGAAAGATAGAAGTCTGATTCCACAGACATTGAAACTAGAAATAATTGAAATGTAAATGTGTTTCTTAAACTGCCTTGACATGGACACTGCTTTTTTGTTTTGTTGTTCAGGTTTTGGTTTTACATAGTTATAAAAACAGTGGTTATGGTCATGCATCTACGACATGTAATCTCATTTTTTATCATAATGTCTAGAATTTTAGCTATATCCACTTGCAACAGCAGACACCCAAACCACAATAACTCAAGAGGACCAGGGCATGTAAGGACATAGGGCATATGAGGACATGGGTGCATGTAAGGACATACAGTAATTATCCCATCTTATGGACCACCACATTCACAGATCTAACTGAATTGCTACTGCAGTGCAGATACAATGTATTCATGCAAAGTAAGAGTCTTTTTTTCCTGAGCAAGTAGAGTCTTTTATATCTGGTCCCGAGGTTATAAAACATTTTTCATGCTCAGCTCAGCTGAGACTACAATTTATCCTGCTAATAAATGTTAAAATGCCGACAAGTGTTGGCATTTTAACATTTATGAGCAGGATAAATTACTAGTTTTAGGGTTTTGAACCTGAATTTTCCACTAATTTTGACAATTTCAAAATTTATGAGCAGGTGAAATTTCATGCTCAGATGAGCTGAGCTTGAAAAAAAGTTTTATAAGCTCAAGGCCTGATTTCTGGAAACGTATACAATGTGCCACTGCAGTTCAAGCATTGGGTGACTCTCAATCCTAGTGAGCTCAAAAGCAGAGGAAACCCATGAACTTGAAGGTTCTCCAAATAGACAAAGCCAGCCCAGGTTTATCGTTGGTGTAAGTGCCAACAAGCACAACCACAAAGCCTTTGTATAATGACAGCCTTGACTTTCCTGGTGATTTTGACATGTTATTAATTATGTTGTTTATGGTATACACCCGTTCAAGGCCTATGTTAAAATAAGGGTCTCGCAAGTAAGGCACTTGCCAGCAGCCCCTCATTACAAGGGTCAACATTGAGTCGAAAGACAAACTGAAGTATTACTCAAGATATGCTGAAGACACTATGCTTATTCTAGTAGTTTTTATCATTCAATTCAAATCCAACTTGTCGCCAAAGCAGTCATTCACATATGCTTTCACATATGCATGTATCAACATTACAAACCTATATAGGTATAAAGGTCTCTTATCCGAAAATTGAGATAATTGAACACAAAATATAAATGTATGCAGTCATTTCAGGTTTCAAACCCCTACATTTTGAGGTGTGCAAAGGCGGTCAGACTCTATGAGCAAGACACATTAACTTCCAATAGTACAACAGTTCAAGTTCATAATTACGAGCCTCACTATAGTGCAGTTTTCAATTTAACACGGCCATGTCATGGCTCCCAAAATGATTATTTTGCTATATGTCTACTGTACATAACCTCATTATAACACAGTTGTGCTTATAACACAACCTGTTTCCAAGGACCCCAAATATAGTGTTATAATGAGGTTGGCCTGTACTAGTTAATACAAAGGAAGCATTGGCTCTGTCCTGATAAGACTGAAAAATTGTCGACTGGGACATTAAACCACATAACAAGCAAACAAACACAATCAACCCTACACTTGATTTGGCAAGTTTCTTGTTATCAATGTGCATGCAAAAATTTCATTCACAAAATCTTATCACATATGAGTCGCCCCATGGGAAAACCATTGTTTTCGCTACTCGGATAGTACAATTCCTCTTCTACTTAAATCCGAAATTTCAAGCTTCTAGCTCTTTTCTGTGCTTGTACAGGCCGGTTTGTGTTGGACCTGTTCGGAAACCACATTGTTGGTTTTCCCACGAGGCGGCTCATATTTTATCATAACAATGAAGTGGAAAGTCTTGAGACTGGAGTCTGACTATTATCAAAGTTGTGCGTGTGACTCAAGTATACTTAAAAACTCTCAAAAACTTACAATCTAGAGATGAAAAACTTGTTCAAAATCAGCCACCGCATAAGAAATCAAACAACATGCATAGGCGAAAACATAGACGCAGAACAGTTGTGCAGTAACCGTACAGCAGATCAGCACTTTTGTTTTAGCTACACCGATAGTACAATTCCTCTTCTACTTAAATCCAAACTTTCAAACTTTTTTTGATATTTCCTGTGACTGTGCATGACCGTTTGTGTCCCACCTGATCGGAAACCCCGAAGACGGTTTTCTCATTATGCAGATCAAAAGTCACCTATGACTGACATAAGTAAAGATATGATTACACAAGAGTGCCATAGTGTTATTAAGAGGCCTATTGGACCATGACCACAGACAGATGACTTGAATACTTCACCTGACAAATTCACTGGGTGCTTCCTTGGTCCCGATATAAAAAGGTTTTGTTTGACTTTTTGGTAACGGATTTTGTTCTACTTTTTAACACAGTAAATCTTCACAAAACAGAGTCGACAATAACATAAATTGCTTGATTTATATCACTTGTTAACGAATCAAATTAAATGTTACTATAAAATTGCATTCAAAGCACTATATTAGGACTTGAAATTCTTTCAGTGATGTCATAAATTAGAATCAAATCAAATCTTTGACCAAATTCTAGGAATTATTGTAGAAAAAAATCTGGTACATGAATCAAACAAAACCGAATCCTATCGGGACCTATAGTTAAAATCATACAAAACCTTTTTATATCGGGACGAAGGAAGCACCCAGTGAATTTGTATTAACTTCAAAGTACTCTTGCACTCTATTGGCACCCTATTCGCACATTTTAAGACCATTTAAAGCCCTTCTAAGCAGCATTCAAATACTCTAAGACTTTTCAAACATTTTGTAGTACACAAGGTCACAATAGAGCTTGAAAATGTATCTTGAATAACTGTCATCAGTGACACAAGTAGTTTCACTATAGGTAATTTTAAGTTATTCAATTTTTGCCATGCTCCTATTCCCACTTTTAATTTTGTTTATAATCATGTTTTATGCCTGGTTTCCACAGACAATGTTTCTTTGACGAAGATTATTTGTCACAGAAACTTTGGAAATGCGTTTACTTTCACACACAACAAAGAATACTTAAATTACTTACTTCGCTCACATTTGTCACAGATATTATTTGAAAATGAAATTTCGCCACAGAATTGACTTGTCATGAGCATATTTTTCTGCGACAAACCTACTTTGTCAAAGAAAAATTGTCCCTGGAAACCAGATCTTAATTATCATCAGCAAACAAAAGTTAGCAAAACCAGAGGACCAATGGTCCTGTAAACGCTCACCTGAGACCTGAGATATATACCAATAAACTTGTTTGACTAGAATGGTATTATGTATATATCCCCAGGTCAGAGTCAGAGCAACCTCTGGAGTCAATTTCTTTTTTAAATCATAAAGATTCAGTCCATTTGCCAATTTACTGCAAGTTTTGCCCTTCAAATGACATTTTTTCCTGTTTTTTCCATTCAAATGCATGGGCGGCCTAAGTTGACCATGCCGTAAAAAGGTCAAGGTCATCCCAAGGTCATGATTTATACAAACTTTGTAGAGCTTCATTGCCTGATGCTTCATGCCAAGTATCAAAATCATAGGCCTTCTGGTTTTGGAGAAGATTTTTAAAGATTTTTGCTATTTACAGCCATGGCGGCCATCTTAGTCATGTGATCTTGACCATATATACAAACTTTCATTCACTCTTCCTCAGAATGCTCCACATAAAGTTTGGCTTTGATTGGCCAAGCGGTTTCAGAGAAGAAGATGTTTGAATATCATGGTAATACACAAGTATATAGCCCCGGGACAGGGGCAGACAACCCTCTGAGCCCAAAATATTTTCATAAACATGAATATTTTGTCCATTTGTTCATTCCTAGCAAGTTTTTTGCCATTTAATGACATTTTCCTGTTTTTTCCATTCAAATGCATGGGCGGCCTAAGTTGACCTTGCTGTAAAAAAGGTCAAGGTCATCCCAAGGTCATGATTTATACAAACTTTGTAGAGCTTCATTGCCTGATGCTTCATGCCAAGTATCAAAATCATAGGCCTTCTGATTTTGGAGAAGAAGATTTTTAAAGATTTTTGCTATTTACAGCCATGGTGGCCATCTTAGTCATGTGACCTTGACCATATATACAAACTTTCATTCACTCTTCCTCAGAATGCTCCACATAAAGTTTGGCTTTGATTGGCCAAGCGGTTTCAGAGAAGAAGATGTTTGAATATCATGGTAATACACAAGTATATAGCCCCGGGACAGGGGCAGACAACCCTCTGAGCCCAAAATATTTTCATAAACATGAATATTTTGTCCATTTGTTCATTCCTAGCAAGTTTTTTGCCATTTAATGACATTTTCCTGTTTTTTCCATTCAAGTGCATGGGCGGCCTAAGTTGACCTTGCTGTAAAAAAGGTCAAGGTCATCCCAAGGTCATGATTTATACAAACTTTGTAGAGCTTCATTGCCTGATGCTTCATGCTAAGTTTCAAAATCATAGGCCTTCTGGTTCTGGAGAAGAAGATTTTTAAAGGTTTTGGCTATTTATAGCCATGGCGGCCATCTTGGTCATGTGACCAGGACCATTTATACAAACTTTCGTTCCCCCTTCCTAAGGATGCTCCATGTGAAGTTTGGCTTTGATTGGCCAGGTGGTTTCAGAGGAGAAGATCTTTGAAATTGTGAACGACGGACGACGGACGACGGACGACGACGGACGACGACGGACGCCGGAGCATGGGTATACTATAAGCTCACCTATGAGCCTTCGGCTCAGGTGAGCTAAAAAGTTAGGAACTTTATGCTTAATCCAGTGCTTTACATCCATGGTCAGCAGTGATGGTCATATCGGGACTCTCCTCAATACACTGTACCTGGACAAGACTTCTGAACCAGTACTAAGAGCACATTTCATTCACCACTAATTGACAAATGAGCCGCCTCGTGGGAAAACCAACAATCTGCATATGCGAAAACAAAGGCACAGATCAGCTTCGCGGTAACCGCGAAGCTGATCAGCGCCTTTGTTTTCGCTACTCGGATAGTACATATCCTCTTCTACTTAAATCCGAAATTTCAAGCTTCTAGCTCTTTTCTGTGACTGTACAGGTCTGTTTGTGTCAGACCTGTTCGGAAACCACATTGTTGGTTTTCCCACGAGGTGGCTCAAATTACAATAGTAACATTTTCACTTCAAAATCTTAAATAAAAGGAATGTTTTTTGTTTGTTTGTTATGTGGTTTAATATCCTAGTCAAAAAATTTTCAGTCAAGAAAGGATGGAGAAATATCTCTCTTGTTATTAACCAGTACGCTGGAGATAATTTGCCTCTCTATATGGACACAACCCAAAGTGTGACCCCCTCCCCAATCTCTTGATCCGAAGTCTAACACTAACCACTAGGCCACCACACTCTCCTGAATGACAGAAATGTGCCTGACATGGGGATTGATTAAGGGTCCACTTTAATGAGTTGGATATGATCCCAACTGACCAAGTATGACTTATTATGGTAGATGGCATGTATGTTGTAATTACTACATGGACCTAACTTTATGAAATTATACAAGCCATATCATGAGAAAACCAGATTTTTGCCTGTACAAAAACAGAGACAAAGATCAGCTGTGCATTAGTTACTGCACAGCTGATCTGCACCTTTGTTTTTGCCTCTCAGATAGTAAATCCTTTTTCTTCTTAAATCAGAATCGGACATTTCAAGCTTCTAGCCATCTTCTGTGATTGCACAGCCAAATTTTTGTCTGACCTTGTCGGAGACCCTGAATACTTGATTCCTCATAACACACCACCACCAACTACAGGCTACTACGACTACAGTTCCTACCTTGGTTTCCACCTCCCCCTCCTCCTCCACTGTAACCTAGCCCACTCCTGAAACAGGTACAGCTTGGTTTAAACGAGGTAATTAAATGGAACCTTTGACCTGTTTTTGGGCACACAATACTTTCTGATTTTAATAGAGATTCCAATCAGAGAATGATGCACTGTTTAACATGAAACTGACATAACAGGGGAGTCAACAATGCACTGCATGCACTAGTAGCCTAGGTGAGCTGATCCACTATGGCATCTGCCAAGTCTATTTGTGCTTCAATGTCCACATATTAAGGTCAGGGTGTTGTAAAACGTCGTTATGCAGCGTTATGTGCGACCAAACACCAAAACACAGAAAATGAGAATTTTTGCCATAATAGGCATTTATTGTAATTCTTGCGTCAGTCACACATTGAGATGCAACGCGTGTTCGCGCCACGACATTATGTTATGTCGCGGAAAATACCAAAAACGCACTACCATACATAGCAAAACCTCAAATAGCACGAAAACGAGCATGGTTGTCAAGGACTTTTTTTCAAGCAACCTGTTCCAAAGTGATTCACGCAGATAATATCAGTTTTTTTTTTAAAAATCATCGTGGAATTTAGTAGAAAAATATGTTTATATGCGAAATCCGACATCTATTTCCATTTTCCCCATTGAGTTCAATGGCAAAAATGGTGTTTTTGGATTGCCTGTAGCTCAAAAACTAATCCGGTAGTCAAGGAATAGTTTTGTATATTCCGATGGGGGAGCGTTTAACACATCGATATGCAAAAAATTTAAAAAATCCATCGTCGGCGTTTTTTACAACACCCTGACCTTAAGCTCAAAGTAATGATTTAGTCTAGCCAGCATACCAATGTGGGATAGATGTACCTGGGTATGGTAGACGAACAAATGTGAAACTGAGTACAACACAGCCCTGATATTCCGGTCTAAGTAATGATTTTGCATATGCTTAAGCACTGTTCTCATGGTGTTGTTAAGTTACCTGGTTCACCCCAGTTTGTTAAACCGTGGTAAATTGGGATAGACCTGTAGGCTACCATGAACATCCATGGCAAGCCAGGACAAACCATGGTAAACCACCTGGCCTCCCCTGTTGTAAAATCTCTGTATTTAAATGTTTAATACCACCGGGACACACTGGAAGAAGAGATATCAAAACCCGGGTAGAACCAGGGTGACAATGGGACAAACCATTAAACCACCAAGGCTCTACCATGATAAACTGTGATGATCAGGCATAAACCATAAGTATGACATTGGGCTATTCCAGCACAAACCCAGGATTCACTTGGACTCCACCATGATATCCCAGGCCTAAAAGGTTGGCCATGTTGAACCAATGTGTTTGGCGTGATAGCATCCTGGCTCACCCCAGTATGGCCAGGGCTCCTATTTTTGTTTTCAATACCAAGAAACAACAGGACATAACCGGCAGTCAACGGCACACATCAGAAGACAATCAGATTATCATTGGGCTTTAGCAGGGTAAAATAGGGGCCAACCGGCCTGTACCATGATTACACCATGGTAGAACTGGGAAACAGACTGTGAGAACAGCATCATTGTTTTAGGAAAAGTTCCCTGGTTTATCACAGTACCGGGTATACAGGCTTGTCTTCACCACGACAAACCAGATTAAAAATGGGGCAGTGAGAACGGGGCTTTCGACTGACATGCAATTTTTAATGTGCACTTATTTATTTTTGCTGGTTGAAACATGGCTCAAATATGCATACAACAAGAATCCAGTTCGGTTTAACCCAGTTTATACTAAGCATAAAGCTATCCTTTCAATTAAGTGGTTAGCTACAGCTGATTATCATATGATTAAAGGGACACAACTCCCACAGATGCTTTTAAAAATGCCACTAAAGGTAAATGGTGCTGATTGTAGTTGCCTCTTAATCTTCAAAAATTTCTACATTTCAGGAAGATAGCATACTTAGCATCCTGGATAACATATTTAGCATGAATGCCAGTCTTCCATAGGGACCTTCAGTGCATACAGACATTAATTATTATTGGACTTCATTCAGACAAACGTTTATTCATTTTTTGCTAGACATGCAAGGTTAGTGGAAAAGAGAAGCCAGTGTTTGCCTTAAAATGCTGAGCACCAAGCAAGGTAGCCACTGGTACCACTTTTAATGTCTTTGGTATAACGTGGCCCAGGATCGAACCCAGGACCTCCCGCTTCCAAAGCGGGCACTCTAATCATAACACTAACGTGACTGGTTGACTGAGAAACAAAGATGTTTGTGTAAACAAGTCCTGATCTGATGTGAACTACGTCAAATTTTAAATGCAGGTATCTTAAAACCAAAAGAGGCGGCTTTATATCAAGAAGCATTAATTTTTGGAGTATATCAAAGTAATAAAGAAATAATAACTAGAATTGTCAGAGGATCTGACTATAGCCCCGCTTCTGAGCTTTTTGCTAGGGTGAGACAAACAATGACGGGCAACAATGCCAAGTTAGATACATTTGCTATATTCTGACGTTAATCAAGGGTTGTTACTCCATCAAAATTTTGCGAAAAATGACAGGCAACAATGCCAAGCTAGATCATGTAAATGTTGATGTGCATATATAATTTGGGCAGATTCTATCAATTTGTTCTCGAGATATTGAGCGGAAATGAAATTCTGACTTCAATCAAGGGCCATAACTGCGTCAAATTTTGCGAAATATGATGGGCAACAATCCCAAGCTAGATCTTAACAATGTTGATGTGCATATAAATTTGGTCAGATTCTGTCAATTTGTTCTCGAATTATTGAGCGGAAACGAAATTCTGCCGTCAATCAAGGGCCGTAACTCCGTCAAAATGATATGAAAAATGACAGGCAACAATCCCAAGCTAGATCTTGTCAATGTTAATGTGCATACAAAATTTGGTCAGATTCTGTCAAACGGCTCTCAAGATATTGAGCGGAAACGAAATTCTGACGTCAATCAAGGGCCATAAGTCAGTCAAAATTTTGCGAAAAATAAAGGGCGACAATCCCAAGCTAGATCATGTCAATGTTGATGTGCATACGAAATTTGGTCAGATTCTGTCAATTCATTCTCGAGATATTGAGTGGAAACGAAATTCTGAAGTCAATCAGGGGCCGTAACTCTGTCAAAATTTTGCGAAAAATGACGGGCAACAATCCCAAGCTAGATCTTGTCAATGTTGATATGCATATAAATATTGGTCAGATTCTATCAATTTGTTCTCGAGATATTGAGCGGAAACAAAATTCTGACGTCAATCAAGGGCCATAACTCCGTCAAAATTTTGCGAAAAATGATGGGCAACAATCCCAAGCTAGATCTTAACAATGTTGATGTGCATATAAATTTTCGTCAGATTCTGTCAATTTGTTCTTGAGATATTGAGCGGAAACGAAATTCTGACATCAATCAAGGGCCATAAATCCGTCAAAATAATGCGAAAAATGACAGGCAACAATCCCAAGCTAGATCTTGTCAATGTTAATGTGCATATAAAATTTGGTCAGATTCTGTCCATCGGTTCTCAAGATATTGAGCGGATACGAAATTATGACGTCAATCAAGGGCCATAACTCTGTCAAAATTTTGCGAAAAATGACGGGCAGCAATACCAAGGTAGATGTTGTCAATGTTGATGTACATACAAAATTTGGTCAGATTCTGTCAATTTGTTCTCGAGATATTGAGCGGAAACGAAATTCTGACATCAATCAAGGGGCCGTAACTCCGTCAAAATTTTGCGAAAAATGATGGGCAACAATCCCAAGGTAGATGTTGTCAATGTTGATGTGCATACAAAATTTGGTCAGATTCTGTCAATTTGTTCTTAAGATATTGAGCGGAAACAAAATGTTCACGGAATGACGGAACCACGGAATGACGGAATCACGGAACTACGGAACCACGGAAGGACAGGGTGAATCCAGTATAGCCCCACTTTTCCAAAGCGGGGCTATAATTATTATAACTAAATCATCGCTAACAAACAACACAACCAAAATAATTTAATCATGCCAAGAGAAAACCTGTTAAAAAAGAGACTACTGACCAAATAATGCAACAGTCATCTGTAACAACATCCCCCTACCTACATGGAAGGGCGGGGATATGGATTTTTCAGTGCCCTGTTTAAAGCTCAAATCCAATGGGACACACTGGAGGTCAGAACTAAGCATTTTGCACTGCTCTTTGCAATGGAAAATCTCCCTGGGGTAAGGGTAAGGTTCCTGCTGCCAAATTCCCATCATTTCCCCTGCACTGCGAGGACAATCAAGAAGTTACTGCCCTACACTTTAGCCCGGCTATCACCCACCATTTCCAGTAGGTGAGGGCAGGGGTTACAAATGACTGGTGCATAAGACTCAAATAGCTTAGCAAATGGCATAGTTTCTGCCATAGTTTCTGCCATTGTCTGGAAAGCAAACATTACTGTGTGTGGAATACAGGTTTTCTCATGGCAAGACACCTTTTAACATCAAAAACTGACACAAAATCAGCAATTCAGTAACAAAATATTTGAACAACTTAAAATTTTCTGAATAGAAATGAATCTTGAATCAAAGCGAAGCCGAAAATAATAGTAAAGCAATAAATGAAAGACATCAAGCAAGTAGAATCCTATTTTTTAGGTAACAATACATAACAATTGAGCTGCCCCATGGGAAAACCAACAATCTGCATAGGCGAAAACAAAGACGCAGATCAGCTTCGTGGTAACCGCGAAGCTGATCAGCGCCTTTGTTTTCGCTACTCGGAAAGTACAACTCCTCTTCTTCTTAAATCTGAAATTCCAAGCTTCTACCTCTTTTCTGTGCTTGTACAGGCCGGTTTGTGTTGGGCCTGGTCGGAAACCATATTGTTGGTTTTCCCACGAGGCGGCTCACGTAACAATTACTAAGATGTGGTGAGTACTAGAGAACTTGTGAAACATTTTTACTGTACTCCTTAGAATACCTTTAATAAGTGGAGAAATACTGAGAACATGAGCTGTTCTTTAAAATGAGCCGCACCGTGAGAAAATAGGATTTTGGCCTATGCCAAAACAAAAGCGCAGATCAGCTTCGCAGTAACTGCGAAGCTGATCATGCCTTTGTTTTCGCTACATGGATAGTACAGTTCCTCTTCTTCCTAAATCCGATATTTCAAGCATCTAGCCCTCTTCTGTAGATGCACAGACTGGTTTTGTCGGACCTGGTCGGAAACCCCAAAGACCCTTTTTCTCACGTCGTGGCTCAAATACAATGGAATATCCTTAAATCATCTTCAAATACCCACCAAACCTGTTTGTTAGTAAAAGCAAGGTTATACTCGAGATGAAGCATGTAATAAGCAGTTCCCATCACCAAAGCGAATTGGGCCACAATGCAAAGAAAACTTGTATCAAGTGTTTATTGTCAACCAACTTTCATTATTTACTGTTTTGCTTTTTTGACGGCAACATTTCTGTTCCATGCTAAACAGTTTTACAGTATTCATTTATGTTTCCTCACAATGTGGCATAAAATGTTAATTTCGTCTATAATGCAAGACTAGCATATATAACAGCAGTGATAACAATTACCTCCACAAATAGTCATGAACAGATTTTATATCTTGCTCTCTACATATATACAGCAATGTAACTACGTTATGGTGATTTTTAAAAACTACACATAATGGAAAGTTTAGTACGGATGTGGCTTGTTTAGTGTATTTTTGGACATTGGGCTATTTACCCATTCTATTTTGAGATACTAGTATGGACAGTATGGGATATTAGTCCCTATTTGTTTTATTAGCCGTAAGATACCAGATAACAAAATGTTTCTATCCTGCTAACCAAGCCTCCCTGATGATGTGACAGTACCAGTTAAAAGTTAGGTGACTAATAAATAATCATAACTTTTTAGATAACATTCTACATTTACTATGAATCAACATAAATCACACGAGTAAGTAAGTAAAGTGTTGGCAGTGTTCATGTTTTACACCCCACTCAACAGCTAAGGTCAGAGCTATGCAATACAGGCTCCCAGAGCTCAGAGCATCATGATCCAACCCCAACATATCAATACTATTAGACCATGATATCAGTTTTTATTTTCAAGTTCTAAAGCCTGTCATTACCTGACCATCCTGTTAGCAGGACCAGAATCTCTGCCTCCTCTGTAATGGCTGTCGGGTGTGAACCCTAACTGGGGACGGAATCTCTGACCTGGGTGGTTTCTGTTGAAATCTTCAGGCTTCAATACACGATCTGGGAAACTGAAACAAATCAAGCAAAAAATGAGCATTGCCTAATGTAGTCTGACCAAGAGACCTTGTAATTAAACCGGACTTGTGGACAGAAACTAACATGATAATAAGGGCTGTTCCAGGAAAATTCACCTAGGGGGGGTGGACCTGAACTTTTTTTAAGGGGTACCACCCAGGAAACTAAAATTATTTTGAGGGTACCACCACAAAAATAAAATCTCAATTGTACCCCCCCACCAAGGAATTAGAAATTATTTTTCAAAGATAATTTAAGTTTGATGGATGCCTGGATTAAAATGATTTTACATCCTTTTCAACAGTAATTCAGTCCTATTTGGATTGAATTGATTTTACATCCTTTTCAAAAGTATTTCAGTCATATCAGAACAAAGGGATGATGAAAGGTTCAGTGCAATCAAATGCCATTCAGACCCGGGAAAGAATTTCCCATCCAGCGAGATTTGAACCTGGAGAACGGTACGAGTCGAAAAAGCACTAGACTACCAGAGGAACATCCTAGACAAATATCCGACCAGTGGTTCAATGTAATGTACCTTTAGGTGCCAGTGGCAAATGTGAAAAGACATTCTATATACATGTGGATTCTGGAACTACATCGAGGTGGATGAATGGTTGCTGGCTGTAAGCTGCATTTTGGGAGACAACTCTAGCGGTATAGATGGTGCACGACACTTTGCCGAAAACCACTTCGCCGAAAAGACATTTCGCCGAAACGACACAATGCCGAAAATTCTTCTCCGGTGCGACACTTCGCCAAAAGTTTTAAATGGTTAACAATGAGTCATGCTTGAGGGAAACACGTTATTAGATGAGCCTTAATTGTTTTAATGGGGACTTAATATCAGTTCCTTATAATTACGTTTTATGTTTGTTTTACCTTGTTTGTTTATTTATGAAGTAAAATGTGCTCATGCCAATTATAATACAATTGATTAATTAGGTTTATCGCCATGTTTTGAATTGCTCATATATTAATTAGTTGATCGTCATAATTGGTCATTGATGTACCTAATCATTTCTTAATTACTTAAGAATTTCTCTCTCTATCTCTCTATCTTTATTTCCTCCAAAGGAGATTTTAACATGAAAATACAAATAAATCAGATATCAAATATGAGCATGCAAACAAAACATCAAAGAGCATACAAATTAGTAAAGAAGAAAGTGAACATGAACATACAGATAAATCAAACAGATATCAAATATGAACAAACAGACAGCTAAAGTTGGTGTCAGTACAAACAAACGAGCGAATTTTTATCAACAGTACAACTAGCTTTCTGCATGAGGCAACACATGTTATTCATTGCACGTACTTTGCAATGATCAGTTCGTTTGGCGACTTAGTAAATCCTTTATAGATTTATACAAATTTAATCGTTAAAATCATTCTAATGCTGTAGATTTAAGTAAAAGTTATGAAAAAATCACATTGTATGAAATACTCTTTAAAACATCTTTTTCGGCATTTTTGCCGAATTTCGGCAATATTTCGGCGACGTGTCGCATTCGGCAAAGTGTCGTTTCGGCGAAGTGTCTTTTCGGCAAAGTGGTTTTCGGCGAAGTGTCACGGACCCGGTATAGAGTACCAGTACAGTGCAAAGACCAACCAGCTCAACTTTAATAAAATAATTTTTTTTTGCATTGCAAATGTCATTTGATATTAAGAATGGATATTGACCATCATTTTTTTCATCTCTGAAGGGCATACAACAGGGGGATATTCTATACCCAATATTTTATTCAATAACATTCAATGATTTTGAAGCAAATATTTTTCGATGTTGGCGATAAATTTTAAACCCAGTCGCTATCCAGTACGTACACCCATCTGTTAAATCACCTTTCTTTAAAAATCTTGGCGAAACGATCCAGGACGAAATGACTCGCGGGCGATCCGACTCTCATGCGAAACGACCGACCTAATTGGGGCGAACGACCCACCTTTAAAAAGGCGGCAAAACGACCTGGATTCCATAGTAATTATCCAGTTAGCAACAGCGCAAACCCATAAACACGGTTTACACTATTCAAATAATTTAAAAACATAGTTTCCAAGAAAATGTCGGGGGTCGGCCCTCAATTTTCCTGGAAGAACCCTTGTCTATTTCATCAAAAAGCCAAAAGGATGCTTGTCTGCAAATGCCTGAACCGTGCTATGACCATAGAGCATTTGCGAATGGCGGAGGCGCAAGCACCCCTATCTGCCATCCTGACCAACATCATATTCTCCGGACACGAATACTGGGATTTCGGCAAACTTGAGGACTTCTAGTGATAACAGATACACACTTAATAGTGAATGAAGTGACATTTCATTCCCCGGTGTAGCTGCTCGGTTGCCTCTGTTTTAACATAGATCCATGGCGTATTCGTAAAAACGGAATGCTGGCTTTTTGGCTACCAAGACAAAAAGTGATAAGTTTTCTAAATCCCGTTATTCTGTCACTATTTGACAGAAAGTCCTCAAAAGTTAAGCATGTGATTTATTCCGCAAAGGACTAAATATGTATTTCCTTCTTGTTTAAGTGGTTCTGGGAGAGAGATTTCCAAAGTCATTTAAAATCAGGGGCGAATAACGGATTCTGGGAGAAAGACCAATATGGCAATGTTTTGTTTTTTTGTTGTTTTTTTTTGTTCTTGATTATCTCTGTGTCTTAGAAAGGCATCCAGTCTAGGGGTGAGTATCGCCCACTAAATTCGTATCGCAATATATTGCGGTGCGGGAAATCCATATCGCAATGCGTATTGAATACGTATTGCAAATAATGTTGGTCACTGAAACTAGCATTATCTATCCAGGGCTTTTTCTCTATACAAAACTGGGTCCGGTTTCCGGTACCAAATTTTTTCCCTATTGGCTGAAAAAATTCCCAATTGACCTGGAACATTCCCAATTAGCAGAAAAATCTGAATTTAAAAGGTAAACTTTCCCAATTTTGATAAAAATTGCACTATTTTTTCCAAAAATTGTTGTATTTTTTCCCTAAATCACACAATTTTTTCCCAATTTCATCGGTACCAAAAATTTCCCCAAAAGGTCAGAAAAAGCCCTGCTATCAGTCCCTTAATTAATATCCCGTTTTTCAACACCAGAACTCATAATAAGGATGATATTTGCTACGACGTACTCATTTCCGGCGAAAATTTCATTAAAACAATATTTTTTCCAACCAAAACATTATGATGGGAGACATCGGCCGTTTAGTAGTATTCAAACCTATCAAGATTTTACATGTGTTTCGGTACCCATGCATTTTCTCATCGGAATAGGCCCAGTTTACTGATGAAGCGCAAAAATGACAATTCATTACTACGATATCTGTCCTTTCATCCGACTTTTTTCTCTAAATTTTGCAAAATTGCCAAAATATACTCATGTCCAATGAAAACGTACCACTCCTCGGATGCTCTTAGTTGCGGGACATCAAAACCTTTGTGCACATATGATGTTTCCTTATGTTATATAGGTTGAATACAATGTTTCTACGCCAAAAGTTTATCCCCCCGCGACGGTTTGTAAGCGACGTTACGTCAGACTACAAATTACGTTTATTCAATTTTACGTAAGCTATGACTGATCCAAAAATCCCGGAAATCATTTTCCCGTATGCGAGTAGCTCTACGAACTATTCGCCGCCTAGTCAACCATTACATCGCATCACAACACACGGTAAAAGCGCTCTACGCGTCACCATGCACGCCTAAAAAACGCAAAGTCTTGCAAATTCGGTCAAAAAACGTTAACAAACGGTTTCTTTGATACGAATATCCCAAAAACAGTTTATTTTGGGAATACGAATCTTAACATATGCAAAACGTCACCGAAATCATTTTCTAGAATGACGTTTGATGACTGACGTCAATTTTAAGCTTCTCTCCAGCCGCTTCTGGAAACGCTATCGAGTCAGAATTTCTGAAAATCGTTTTTGTTTGTCGAGATGAATACAAGCGTACAATAAAAGATGTACAGGTCATTTAGGTTCAACGTCTTTGCGATTTAAACGCTTTACGTTAGCCATTAAACGTCAAAATCCTAAGCCTTTATGATGTAATGGGCAAGATTCCTGGACAAAACGGCTCACATCTGTGATATAATCGCAATTTTGCTACAGACATTTGATTGCCTTTTTAATGTCTCTGTTATTGTGCAGTGGTCAAAATGTTGCTTATGACGTCAAGAATTCCACGTTGACGTTTTCGAAGCACACTGACAGACGAATTCTTCATGTTTCGACGTTATGCATCTTCTAGGCGCGAGTCGATGCGTGATTGAAAATTTCTTCACATCTGGTGCATTCGAATACAGGTTGTGTGATTTTCTTTTTGACGGTTAACGTCTTGGTTGCTTTATCCTCGGAGTATCACTTATCAGACAGATTTGCGAACGTGCCATGATTTGGACAGCTTATCACAGTACTGAAATATCAAATAGACAAACTGAAATGTTCAGTCAAAAACATATTTTTTACACTTTTGTAGGTGGTACGTTTTCATTGGACATTAGTATATGTATGTTCCAAAAATAAACCATTACAGCGCCACCATGATTGACAGCTTAGACGGGGGAGATAATTCTACAGTAATTGCTTAGTTAGTCGGGTCTCAATACCGTATCAATTTATGATTTAACAATACCACATTAATTGTTTGACAGGTGATAATTGCATTAATGTCCACAACTATCTAAATTTTAGAATCAATTGGTACTTCTTTAATTAAATCAGAGTGAGAAGATTAGACCTTTGGAAAGCCAGCGTGATTAGCAACGTGGGCAAGCTCGAACTTTTGTTAAATGCTATCTTTTGATTTGATAATCGCTAGTAATAGCATCACGTGAATTCCACGCCTACCAACTTGATTGACAGTGCACATCTCGGTCTCTAAAAATTGATCAGAACAATAGCAACTTTTTTGACAGCCAGGTCAGAAAGAATCACTGAAAAGAATCGTTTCTTCCCCTTGGAAACCATGTCAGGGCTCTGTTTCTGTTGCCTGACTGCCTATTTGATTGTACTATACCATGCTCAACGTCAGGAATCCGTTAATTTCGATCCATGCAGCTTTGTTTGAAGTTTAAACTACGAGGCCGCCATTGCAGAACAATATACCGGTATTCTAATTTTCCATACCGGTATATTGTATTGGAAAAATTACACCGCAATTTACCGATTTATCGGTATACCGTTACACCCTTAGCATCCACATTAATTAACAGGTTTGAGCAGGATTTATGATCAAAACAAGCTGTGATCTTTGAAGTGAACAATCAATTATTGGCTAATTGATAGATTAAGTGACATGATGCCGACTTTAATTGGTGTGTACAGAAGGTGAGAAATTTTCTATTCAAACGCAGTCCACAGTCACACTTGAGGTGTTGAGAATTTTGTATCCAAAATTTTATTTCAGGTTGAAAACAGACACTGTGTTTATTATACCTGTGTTGCATAGTGTTCGTCTCTTTGAATGCTCAGGACTTTGATTTGAAAATACACAAACAACATTTTAATCCATTCTTACTAACAGCTGCGTGTATACTAGAGATAACATTTTTGTGGTGCGCCACAGGGCATAGAAATTTTGGTAAACCGTGATACCGCGACTCCGAGCCGCTTATGTACGGCGTAGGTTAAACAAACACCACCAAAACAACAAATGGCCGACGAAAATCGTAACGATGTTTTTTCCTTTTCATTTACGGAATGTACGCTGATTAAAGGTGTAATACAACGTTCTTCATAGAACTGACCCAGCGGAAAATAATTATACCACCAGCTTCACACCTACCACCCAGAAAACTGAAATATTCTTGACCCCCAGCACCAAGAAAACTGAAATTAAATTACACCCCCCACCACGAAGAAAAAAATTCGTTTCCGGTCCGCCCCACCCCCGTGGATTTTCCTGGAACAGCCCTAAGTAGCAAATACGAACCTTACAGGAGTAATAATGAGTGTCAGGTACAGATATGTACATTTGTCCATGAGGCGACTGTCAAGAACCTAAAAAACTTCTGATACTGATTTATGATCAAACTCTGAAGTAACCATCATTTGAGCCGCCTCATGGGAAAACCAACAATCTGCATAGGCGAAAACAGAGAAGCAGATCAGCTTCGCGGTAACCGCGAAGCTGATCAGCGCCTTTGTTTTCGCTACTCGGACAGTACAATTCCTCTTCTACTTAAATCCAAAATTTTAAGCTTCTAGGTCTTTTCTGTTACTGTGCAGGCCGGTTTGTGTCAGACCTATACGGAAACCACATTGTTGGTTTTCCCATGAGGCGGCTCATTTATATGCAATAACAATTAGAAAATGCCTAATAAGGAGAAGTACTTACACGGCACCCTTCAGGGTAACAGCTTTGAACAAGAAGCCAGGGTCATACTGGGGGTCTTGAAATTGCACTCTGAAATCAGATAGGAAAACATAATCATTTCATAGCATTTCAAACTAGAAAATGTGTTTATGAAACACTATGCCCCCAACTGGTAAGTCACTTTCAAGATGTAAAAATGTCCAAAAAATGACTAAGTTCAAATTGTAAAAAAAGTGACAAAAATTAATCTGAGGAGTATATCCCAACCACATGCATATCTTCAAAGCATGGTCACAATGTCTGTAAAGTTTCAAAAGAATCGGTATTAAATTGTAGGAGGAGTTGCGCACACAAGGTACCCTCAATCCATTCACAAAAATGCCCGAAAAAATGACTAAGTTCAAATTGTGAAAAAAATGACAAAAAAATAATCCAAGGATTACATCCAAACCACATGCATATCTTCAGACCATGCCCATAAGACATGTAAAGTTTTAAATGAATTGGCATGAAACTGTAGGAGGTGTTGCGCACACAAGGTAACCACTGCCCATTCATTTTCATTGTGGAAATGCCCGAAAAATGACTAAGTTCAAATTGTAAAAAAAGTGACAAAAATTAATCTGAGGAGTATATCCCAACCACATGCATATCTTCAAAGCATGGTCACAATGTCTGTAAAGTTTCAAAAGAATCGGTATTAAATTGTAGGAGGAGTTGCGCACACAAGGTACCCTCAATCCATTCACAAAAATGCCCGAAAAAATGACTAAGTTCAAATTGTGAAAAAAATGACAAAAAAATAATCCAAGGATTACATCCAAACCACATGCATATCTTCAGACCATGCCCATAAGACATGTAAAGTTTTAAATGAATTGGCATGAAACTGTAGGAGGTGTTGCGCACACAAGGTAACCACTGCCCATTCATTTTCATTGTGGAAATGCCCGAAAAATGGCTAAGTTCAAATTGCGAAAAAAGTGACAAAAATTAATCTGAGGATTATATCCAAACCACATGCATATCTTCAAAGCATGGTCACAACATCTGTAAAGTTTCAAGAGAATCGGAATAAAACTGTAGGAGGAGTTGCGCACACAAGGTACCCACTATCTATTCACTTTATCAAGAACTAGAAAAAGTGCCTTGAGAGGCACGTATACCCCCGGCTGGTGGTCACCCAGTCCTCCTTCTCCCTCCCACAACCACCCAGCACATGTACACCCCTGACATTGAATCACAAATCCCGAACAAAAGACAGTACCCTTATCAAATACTTTATAGAAGTGTGCATTCTAAAGCACTTTGACCACAGACATGAGGGAGTGTAGTTTTTAGAGTGACATATCTTCTTTAGAGCAGTACACAGAGCTGACTTGTGTACTCCATCTAGGACTTAATCACGGACATTGAGGGTCAGGTCCTCAGTCCTAGATGGAAAATGAAAATAGAATGTCAGTCTAAATTAAAAAAAAAATAATAGTAATAATAAAAGTATTGATGTCCTAGATCTTGAACTCAAGCGCCCCCTCCCCCCCCTGCAACATGAACATGGACCCAACCCTATACCCTATAGGGTACCTATAGTCCAAATATGAATGGCTTCTGATGACTGGCTCATGAGATATACCCCACTAGAGAAACTTTAACCAAAACTTTGACGCAAATTAAAGGTGACCTAGATTTTGAACTCTAGCCCCACCCCCGGGCATGGACCCTGGGGTCCAAAATCATAGAAACAAAGCTAACCCTATAGGGTACCTATAGTCCAAATATGAATGGTTTCTGATATATAGTTCATGAGATATACACCAATAGAGAAACTTTAACCAACACTTTGACGTTAATTAAAGGTGACCTAGTTTTTGAACTCTAGCCCCACCCCCGGGCATGGACCCTGGGGTCCAAACTCATAGAAACTAGAAAAAGTGCCTTGAGAGGCACGTATACCCCCGGCTGGTGGTCACCCAGTCCTCCTCCCTCCCACAACCACCCAGCACATGTACACCTGTGACATTGAATCACAAATCCCGAACAAAAGACAGTACCCTTATCAAATACTTTAGAGAAGTGTGCATTCTAAAGCACTTTGACCACAGACATGAGGAAGTGTAGTTTTTAGAGTGACATATCTTCTTTAGAGCAGTACACAGAGCTGACTTGTGTACTCCATCTAGGACTTAATCACGGACATTGAGGGTCAGGTCCTCAGTCCTAGATGGAAAATGAAAATAGAATGTCAGTCTAAATTAAAAAAAAAAAAAATAGTAATTATAATAAAAGTATTGATGTCCTAGATCTTGAACTCAAGCGACATGGACCCAACCCTATACCCTATAGGGTACCTATAGTCCAAATATGAATGGCTTCTGATGACTGGCTCATGAGATATACCCCACTAGAGAAACTTTAACCAAAAATTTGACGCAAATTAAAGGTGACCTAGATTTTGAACTCTAGCCCCACCCCCGGGCATGGACCCTGGGGTCCAAACTCATAGAAACAAAGCCAACCCTATAGGGTACCTATAGTCCAAATTTGAATGGTTTCTGATATATAGTTCATGAGATATACACCAATAGCGAAACTTTAACCAAAACTTTGACGAAAATTAAAGGTGACCTAGATTTTGAACTCTAGCCCCACCCCCGGGCATGGACCCTGGGGTCCAAACTCATAGAAACAAAGCTAACCCTAAAGGGTACCTATAGTCCAAATATGAATGGTTTCTGATATATAGTTCATGAGATATACACCAATAGAGAAACTTTAACCAAAACTTTGACGCAAATCAAAGGTGACCTAGTTTTTGAACTCTAGCCCCACCCCCGGGCATGGACCCTGGGGTCCAAACTCATAGAAACAAAGCTAACCCTATAGGGTACCTATAGTCCAAATATGAATGGTTTCTGATATATAGTTCATGAGATATACACCAATAGAGAAACTTTAACCAAAACTTTGACGCAAATTAAAGGTGACCTAGATTTTGAACTCTAGCCCCACCCCCGGGCATGGACCCTGGGGTCCAAACTCATAGAAACAAAGCTAACCCTATAGGGTACCTATAGTCCAAATATGAATGGTTTCTGATATATAGTTCACGAGATATACACCAATAGAGAAACTTTAACCAAAACTTTGACGCAAATTAAAGGTGACCTAGATTTTGAACTCTAGCCCCACCCCCGGGCATGGACCCTGGGGTCCAAACTCATAGAAACAAAGCTAACCCTATAGGGTACCTATAGTCCAAATATGAATGGTTTCTGATATATAGTTCATGAGATATACACCAGCAGAGAAACTTTAACCAAAACTTTGACATTTTAACTGAACTAACGAACCAACGAACTAACGAACTAACGAACATACGAACGGACGAACGGAAAAGCGAAAACTATATACCCGTCGGCATAAATGCCGGGGGTATAACAAAGCCAACCCTATAGGGTACCTATAGTCCAAATATGAATGGTTTCTGATATATAGTTCATGAGATATACACCAATAGAGAAACTTTAACCAAAACTTTGACGCAAATTAAAGGTGACCTACATTTTGAACTCTAGCCCCACCCCCGGGCATGGACCCTGGGGTCCAAACTCATAGAAACAAAGCCAACCCTATAGGGTACCTATAGTCCAAATATGAATGGTTTCTGATATATAGTTCATGAGATATACACCAATAGAGAAACTTTAACCAAAACTTTGACGCAAATTAAAGGTGACCTACATTTTGAACTCTAACCCCACCCCCGGGCATGGACCCTGGGGTCCAAACTCATAGAAACAAAGCCAACCCTATAGGGTACCTATAGTCCAAATATGAATGGTTTCTGATATATAGTTCATGAGATATACACCAGCAGAGAAACTTTAACCAAAACTTTGACGCAAATTAAAGGTGACCTAGATTTTGAACTCTAGCCCCACCCCCGGGCATGGACCCTGGGGTCCAAACTCATACAAACAAAGCCAACCCTATAGGGTACCTATAGTCCAAATTTGAATGGTTTCTGATATATAGTTCATGAGATATACACCAGCAGAGAAACTTTAACCAAAACTTTGACATTTTAACTGAACTAACGAACCAACGAACCAACGAACTAACGAACATACGAACGGACGAACGGAAAAGCGAAAACTATATACCCGTCGGCATAAATGCCGGGGGTATAATTAAAAAGGGAAATAACTCTCACAGAATGGACCCCTAGCCCCTTGAATTTACCTGAAAGAAAAAATATGGGTCCTCTTAATTTTCATATACAAACTACATACCAAATTTCAAGATCCTAGCTCTAATGGTTCCTGACCGAGTGCTAAGTGTTACTCACGCATCACAGACACCACTGGACTGGACTGGACTGGACTGGACGGACAACCCCAAACCAATATGCCGTTGGGGGCATAATAAAAAAAATCATGTAAACCAAGCGGCTAATATTCCCTACATTCAGGCAAGACTGGGAAAGCAATGAAAGGGAGAGAATGGATACAGAGTCCCTTTGATGAATCCCAACAACTAATGATTTTTTCATGGTCACTGAGAGAAAAGTAGAAACTAAGGAAAGCTAAAAACTTACGCTATCACATGGTTATCAGGTACATCATGTAACTGTGGTAATGGACTCTTCACTGTTCTGAAATCATGAAAATATGTAGGTCATTCAAAAAGTAATGCAATATGTAGCATATTTTTGTTTATTTATATCTGACAGAGGTAATGTTTTTAATTTCTGAAAGTTTGATTCAATCTGCATTCAGGAAAATAAACATCAACTAAATCGGATCATACACTTTATGTTGCTTAGCAACCATAGAATGGCATCGAAGGTGTTGTGGCCGCGAAAACCACTTTTCAAAAATCAAATGAATAAACAAAAAGCTTTGGTATTGCTTTGATGGTGTTTTAAATAGCTATCTATTTACATGTTTGCGTAATGTCACCTTAGCCAGAACTTTCTAGGCAACTGCAACGTTCATACGGCCCCACGCGTGTCAACTGTTGCTTAGCAAAGCCAGAACCTATGTAATTTCAGTTTTATGCATTTTCCATAGATTTTGGTTGCTTGGCAACCAAATATGTTATCTGAGAATTGCATTTTATAGCAAATAGTTTACAAAGCGTCACTGGCAGAAACAAATAGGCATATAAATGTTTGATTAAACAAACTAGATGTCAACTTGTAGCAGAAGTTATATCTCTACCTCCATTTTTCACCCTTCGATCGAGTATTTTTAGTCAATTTTTCAGCTTTCATTGGGTGTCATTTAAAATATATCAATCAGATTACATCATCATGAACACTGAACACAACGGTTTTAAGTTCGGATTGAGAAAATAAAGTGAATACGTTAAATTTGGTTTTCATGTCATCATGGCAACGGTTTTAAGAGGCGTGGCCAATTGCCTTTTCCCAGTGTTCTATTGTTGCTAAGCAACAGACAATTGAGCATGTGACTAGGTATTGAACTGTCTGGCAGATGGCGAATTGAATTTATGTTTCAAGAAAACTAAATCAAGCTTTAATAATGTGTTCAAATAAAAAATTATAGCCAATATTGCATTGCTTATTGAATGACCCTCGTATCATATGATAAACTTTATTACCTTTACCCCAACATTATAATGGGTGCTCGCTATTGGATCGGAAAAACATGCAATTATCAAGATTATACAAGGAATGCCAGCCAACTCTGTATTGTGTTATTATTATATGCTAAACAATGTTATCAAGAAGTGGTGAATATCATCTACCTTAATGTTAAATATATTTGGCACGTTATATTTTTTTCAATTCACTTTAGATTTATCAGATATTAGTGTGTATATCTTTTCCGTTCCCTCATTTCCTTTGCAATGCTGCCAGTAAGATTTTTATTAATACCAGAAGAAACTTGCATCAAAGACAGAATATAACTTTACTTACTCTCCCGTTAACACCACAAATTCATCTGCCCAGACTTTTCCTGCCATTCCTTCTGTGGCTGCTGGGTTTACATCTAACTTCTATAAGAAGATACAAAACAAGAATAAGAGTGTGCAGTTCTGCATCTGCTTTGTGTAGTGCAACAGTGGACACTTCCCAATGCATCAACTGGTTTTGTGTTAAACATGGCTATTTGATAATAGTGTGTGGTGCTTTTTTTTTCAACAAAATTTCAAGTCAACCTTACTACAACATATCTTGTAATGTAACATTGTTCACTCTAATCAGGAACCACAATTTACCACAATTCACTGTAGTCTGAAGCTATCATCGGCATTAAAAGGCAGACTCTCATTGATTACTTTGATGTGATTACAGAATTTCATTTACCATTTTTTACAACTAACTAACATTACAACTTTTCTTTCAAAGATAAATATTTCCAAAATGGTTTACCTGAGTAGAATCTTTGTTTTCATATATGGCCTCTAAGAATGGATGTGCTTTATTACTGCTATGTACAAACAATCTGTCATTACCTCGGGTGTTTCGCTTTTCTGAAAACAAACATAAATGTCATCCAATACACATTTTTCTGAGTCTTATTGTATGCTAGAAAACAGTCATGTATTTTTGTCAACGTTACAAAAATTGTTACAGGAATGGTTCCGGGTAAATATTTATAATTTTTCAAATTTCAATCAGCTTCATTTTAAATGCATCACCTACAACAAAACAATGCAAAATGTCTGAGATTTGCTATTAAGTAAGGATGGGAACGAATGGCAAATATGCTATTCGAATATTCGTATACATTATTCGAATGTATTCGAATATTCGCATAGAGAAATCATCAATGTTTTCATTGAGATTTCAACTCGAAGAGACGTTAGAGTAAGTGCAAATGCGAAAACATAGGCGCCGATCAACTGCGCAGCTGACCAGCGTCTTTGTTTTTACTACACTTCCAATCACGTGACGGCGTTGATGGCGGCATTTTGAATTTGTAATGAATGACTATATTCTTTCAGAACTATGAAATGAATAATTTGGTTGTGTAAATTTGAAGAAACGCCAGAACGAAAATGATGCGACGCTCTGTGACTGGCTGTATTTAAATGCTTGATGGTTTGCTTGGTTTGCTGTTTTACGGTAAAACTGTCGCAATTTGTTCTGGGTGGCATCTTCTACTAATCGCTTGTTTGAGGTGTCAATGACATGCACAATGACTCAAACGCAAACCGTTCTCACCTTTCAAAAAACAAACTCGTCTGAGATGGGTAATGATCGTCTTTGGACTGATTAAAGTAATTGTTTAAACAACAAACTGACAACACAATTTGCAAGGATGATACATACCGACTTTCACGGAAGACTGCGTTAAGAGACAAAGGCGCCGCGAGAATGAAAACGAACTTTAAGCAAAAACTCGAGAGAAAGAAGAATGAAAAATATGAACATGAAAAAATACGAATATTCGAATTCGAAAACACATTCGAATATTCGTTAGAAATACGAATATTCGAATGTTCGAATATTCGTTCCCATCCTTACTATTAAGCACATGGTCTGTCCTGGTGTTTCATTGTAGTACATATTTCTAGCAAATTATTTCTTTTCCACAGAAACGTTACTCACTTTCTGCCAATGTGAGATCTGGATAGACTGTAGCCAGGGCCTTCCATAATCTTTTCTCATCCACAAACGGTAATAAGGCAACACCTGAAAATGCAAGATCCTTAAAAGTAATGTAACAGATATCAAACTGAAGGTTAACCTCTGATGAAGGGTCACAAAGCTTGTCACAAAGTTAGAGTACCCAGTCAATCTGCTAAAATGAGGGCAAACTTTGCTTCCTTTGCCAAATGCATATTGAAGGTACTCATTTTAAGCACTATATTTATTCAACAGAGTACAAACAAAACAGGTGTAATGGAACTGGTATGTATAAAGCACATTTAAGAAGAATTATGCAAAGTAATACTTCAAGTGTATCTTGTATGCCTACCTTGCCATGCGTATTTCTTGCCATTTAAATCTATTTTAAAATCTATGGGGTAGAAGTCTATGATGGGAGATTCCTGAAACAAACATGTTGATTTCATAAGCTGCATCATGACATCATCAAAATTCAAGGTATCCGACCAGGTTTGACATAAACCCAGCTGTACACTCACAAGAATGTTCACATGGACATATGGGAAATTTCTTTTATTCTGTGGCATTTTTAAGAGTAAATGCACCAGTTTTAACTCAAACTAGATTTTCAATTTAAAGTACAAGAGTGTCAAATTTGACACAATCACTAATATTGATAGTAAGAGTAATAGCATTCAAGTTACTTTGTAACACTAGGGTAATGTTTCACTCTATTGGTACATGATACATGTATTCTGTAATATTAAATAGAGTAATAAATTACTCTAGTGTTCATCATCTATTCCTTCAGGAATATTTATTTGAGAATATCTACTTTGTAACAGTTTTATTCAATCAAACATAAAAGATACTTTTGTGAACTTGACATGACCTTTGTCTACAGAGCAAATAAGCAATAAGAAACTGAACCCCCACATCAGAAAACCAACAAATTTGCATATGCGAAAACAAAGGCGCAGATCAGCTTCGCAGCAACTGCGAAGCTGATCAGCGCCTTTGTTTTCGCTACACAGATAGTACAATTCCTCTTATTCTTAAATCCAAAATTTCAAGCTTCTAGCTTTGTTCTGCAAGTACAGGCTGGTTTGTGTCAGACCTGGTCGGAAACCCAAATTGTTGGTTTTCTCACGCACAGGCTAAAACTATAAGAAGACCAAACTTACTGGATCAGTCATGAGATCTTGCCATGTGGGTGGGACATGTTGTTTACTGCCTGCAGGAAACACTCCCATCAACTGTTCCAGGGGCTTAAACTGGAAAAACAAGGACATACATGGTAAAAATCTAAGAAGACACCAAATAAGTTAGAAATTAAGAAGATAATGTATAAAAAAAACTTTAAAATTTATTCATGCTACCCTTCTTTTGCATAGCTTTTCTCAATATTTCAGCCTGATTTCATGCTTTTTATCTTATGATAATTACAAGACAAACAATGATTATTTATTATGTTCTAAAGTTTGTAAATGTTGTCCACATTAGAATAGTCTAAAGTGCTAGTATGATCTACTATTTGCTTTGATAGCAAAATGTTGCAGCCTGCAGCAGGTGCAAGGCCCAGTCAAGTCTTATCAATGGCATTTAAAAATGGCTTCCTAAAAGTTTCTGGTTTCTACAAAAGTGATAATCATATTCCAAACAAGATTTCCTCAATGGCTATAAGGATTAGTAAACCAACTTACAGGTTCTGTGTTTCTCTCAAAATCATTGGAGAGATCAGCTATATTTACAAAGTCGGAGGCAAAGGGGGCGTAGTGGTAGGGAAAATACCACTTCCACGAGGCACAACCCTGAAATGTGATAGAAAATGATGTGCTAATCATTGGATAGGTATTTAACCCAAGTTTACACCTGAAATTTTAAAATCTAACTTTTGTAGCTCAGCAGGCTGCTATGAGTTTCTCGAGGTTTCAAACCCTGAGTAAAGTTTTTTTTTTGTCATAACAATTAATTATTGGTAATATTGAAATGTGAGATTGTGAGCCAGATTTGTATATTTTTACTTTCAGTATTTATACATTTGTTTAAATTCCCATATTAAATGCTATATTCTTTAAAGCGGTTCAATGACTTCATAACTTGCTATAAGAATCAATCAGATAAGCTTTCTCATCACAATAATTGAGCTGGCACATGAGAAATCAACAATCTAAATATGCGAAAACAAAGGCACAGATCAGTAAATGTGCAGCTGATCAGTGCCTTTGTTTTCGCTCCACAGATAGCGTGGTGTCTCAACTTTCTTAATATGAAATTTCAAGCTTTTAGCCATCTTCTGTGACTGCACAGACCAGCTTGTGTTGGACCTTGTTGGAAATCTCGAAACTCCTTTTCTCCTGATGTGGCTCATATGTGCATAGCTGTTACTGCCTTATTTACCTGATAATAATATCTGAGTACCCAACAAAGACCTCTTACATAATGTTTGGCCTGAAACAGATTACAATGTGTTTTACGCACAAAAATCCATGAGTTCCATAAAGAATCAGTGACCAAAAAATCAGAGATGCTTTCAATATCCAAATTCAAGGCTTTATTACGAAAAAATATCTCTTTTATTCCATTTGGTTTTGAGTTGGTCTATCAATATCAAGGAAAATCTGATTGTCACATAGGTTTTGGAACAAAATTTATACAAATTGAAAAGAAATAATAGATGTTACACCCTATGGTGTAATGTCATAAAAACCTTATAACTTTATTTTTAAGCATATTCTTGAGGATAATTTACATTGATGAAGAAAAATATAGTAAGAAGCTACACATAAGACACACAAACATATATACACAAATGAACCGGTTTCATGTGGTTTTGTTAGTAAACATGATGCGGGTTAACTTCTTTTCCGGCAGTTTGCCTTTATTATGTCAGGGTGAACATTTATCACCAACATGACAGGCATATGTACCAGCCAGGTTTCGAACCCGCAGCCTCTTGATTGCTAAGCGAATACTCTATCCATTACACCACTGTGGCTGTACAGATACACAGAAACAAGTGGACTTAGTCAATCATCATTTAGCTGCTTTTATAACAATTATTCTACAGCATTTTTTTCTTTCATTTTCTTTTGTCAGATGAAACGCAGTAGTTTGACATATAAAAATAAATAAAGAAATGAATTTTGCAAGTTCTGTGTATGTATATCTTTAACTAATTTTACAGAATCCCTCACCACTTGATGTCTGAAGGCAATATCATCAGAGTCAACATCAAACTTATTCTTGTAGTATCTGTCCTTGAAACCATCTTCCCATAACCTGCAGAGAGAACAATTTTTGTTAAACTTCCTGTTATCTCTAATTATATTTAAAAACAAATTTAGGCAGGTACATGTATTATTTTTCTGATCAGTTTAGATATTATATGTTTAATACAAATATGTTATTTAAATGTGATGCAATATTCTGCATGCTTTGTAATTTGAGCCTGTGCGTGAGAAAACCAACAATTTGGGTTCAGACCAGGTCTGACACAAAGCGGGTTGTACAGTCACAGAAGAGGCTGGAAATTTTGGATTTAGAAAGTAGAGGAATTGTACTATCCTTGTAGCGAAAACAAAGGCGCTGGTCAGCTTCGCAATTACTGAGAAGCTGATCTGCACCTTTGTTTTCGCCTATGCAGATTGTTGGTTTTCCCATGCTGTGGCTCATTTGTCTTTTAACTTATTTCCAACTTTGCCATGTCTTGGTGTACGATTGTGCATTTGGAGTTGGTCTGTATCATCTCGGATCCAATAAACCCCGGATAGGTAACTACGGTATAATTTATGGTATTTATTGGAAATATGTGGTCTCGGCTAGATTGTTGATGCTGTAATTGATAAAGTTTAAACGCTGATAATTTAATTATTTGAGCAAATATCCAAGATATTTTTTCATAAAACAATAGCTTAATATATAAACTTTAAAACAGTATCATTTTATTTCTGAAGAAATCATCAAGTTTTGCACAAATCGTCTAGAAAGTTAGGTATCAAATTTCACTGTTTTCGGCTTTTTTGAAAGAAAATCACCTGATTTTGATAAAAATAAAGGAGAAAACTCCATTTTCATTGAAAGTAACTTATAAATTTTGATTAAACATGATAAAAACCTCTTATTAGAGCCTTAGTTGTCACTTAAACTCATTTTAGACCAGCCTTATGTGTTTTGTGATACTTAAAATCAGAGACAACATAAATTGACACTTGCTTGAATGCCTTATCCGGGTTATTTTGAATCCAAGGTATCATTGAACAGATAAAATTTTCCAATTACAGACAGCAATGGTTGAAGTCTATAAATTCCAGAAAGTATTGTGGTACATACTTGACATCATCTTCAGGTTCAGGGTCACTTTCTACATCATCTTCATGGGGTCTCTTCTGACCACGAGTCTAAAATGTACACAACATACAGGATTATGATATTTAGGAAGGCTACGTCAAAGATTTACACTCAAGTAAGACTAAATTCTTGCTGCTGTCATTATTTTCTGAGTTTATCCAAAATATCAAGCATCTAGCTAACATCAAAATATGCACGTTTGTAGATAATGGATGGGGGCTTTTGCCAGGTTCAAAATTTTTCAATAAAACAGTTTTTCAACATTTTGGGGCAATGCATTTTCATTTAGGATGTCCACAAATTCAGGCTTTTATTAAAAAGTTACAACCCAATATTCTTACATCTTGGTCCCCAGGTCTCATCATAGCTTTGAGAGCATCTGCTGGATTAGCACCACCATAGCTGCTGCCTGATGAGGAGGTCGAGTAGTTCTGTTGTCTCATATTGGCCGCTTCTCTCCGTACATTCGTCAGTGCGGCAGGACTGTTACCTCGGCCTAGAGGTGTAGGGGAGAACATGCCACCAGGGATGTAGCGGGGCTTGTCACTAAACTGAAAGCAAAACAACAAAGTTGCTGAATACAAACAATATTCCAGTCATTTGACCAACAATACATGTACATTTCTATTCATCTTGCACTATCTTAATGATGCTAAGTTTTAAGACAGACTGGACACAAAAATGTAGCTCTTGCTACTAGCAATCAAACTAATGTCTACGCTATTTTGAATTCTTTTTTAAACCTGCTTCTATGAAAATATCTCCGTTTGAATTCAAGGGCTAAAGCAAAATGTTTGGGGGAGATAACTGATTAACAAAACCTCATAATATTATTAGCTCCTGATCTAAGGGAGAAAACTCACTCTTCTCATTCTCTTCTTTTTCTCTTTGTCTCTCCGTCTAAAGTCTAACTGTAAAGAAAGATAATAAATGATCAACTAAGCACATACAATGATGACCAGGTCTGACACAAACCAGGCTGTACAGTCACAGAATAAAGCTAGAAGCTTGAAACTTTGGATACAAATAGAAGAGGAATTGTACTATCTGTGTGGCGAAAACAAAGGCGCTGATCAGCTGTGCAGTTACTGCACAGCTGATCTGCGTCTTTGTTTTCGCATAAGCAAATTGTTGATTTTCTCATGCGAAGGCTCTGATAATATTTGACAACTCACTTTCACATTATACATACGGGAAAGTTGAACCATGAATCTCTCTTATAGTGTGAAGCATTTTTTTTTTTTTTTTTGCTTTTCTTTGAAATACTCATAAGGCCTATAAAACCCACTTAGTCACAGTAAAGTAGTTGATTAGAATTTTCATACTTTTGTAGAGCATATACTATCACATTTCTTCTACGTAACAGCAAAAGCAATTTTTACCTCTGTTTCTCTTCTCTTCTTAAATATTTCATCTTCAACTTCACCCAGTTCTGCAACAAGATCATTTCAAAAGAGTCAATCTAATCAACTGATTTTACCAGCTTCTGTGGATAAAACTCATTCAAACATCTATTCGACTATTGTATATCTTGGCTCAGAAACTACCAAAACGTGTCTGAGGAGACATGGAGACATGGATAAGGCATGCAGATAATTATTTCCAACAGACTGCTTTGTTCTATCAGCAAAAGTATACACAAATACAAACTTTCAGTTTGTCCAAGAAATCAAAACTTCTGCTATTCAGCCACACTACAGAAACATTGCTAAGTTAGACCACAGCAGTTAAGCCCTGCTATGCCTCACTATCTCCAAGCTTGGGTTTCCAATGAATGGTGCTGTAGTGCATTAAGACATTGCAAATGAGTACCCACTTTAATTTACAGAGATTAGAAATCTTGTAAGAATGTTATTTACCTTGCATGATAAGCTGTACTCTTTCCAGTGCAACAACACCACTGTCTGTGAGATAACCCTGTAACAATCATATCACTTTTAATAAATAGAAGATCTTTTTGTTTTAGGGCTATTCCAGTTGAACATAGGTACCCCGGGAAGACGGCACTTTAATAAACTTCTATCGTAGGGTCCTTCGTTGGTTAAATACTTCTGTACGTGGTGGGAGTTGGAGAAAAATTGCTTCTATAGGAGGTGGGGTATTTTTTCGTGTTGAAAATCGGTTCTAAGGTGTAAAATTCAATGCAATGCATAGAAGCAAATTAAACAGACTAAAAACCTTTCGTTCGCCCGATCCGACTTCGATTTTTTTCCTGTGAGAGTGCATTGTCGCTGACAGGTAGCACTTCACGCACTGACATGTATCGTCTGATCTCGCGAGAATGGTGAGAGTGCTCTCTCTAACGTTCGCGCTGGTGACATGTGCAAAAAAAATGAATCAGGAAATTGTCAGCGAACGAGGTTGTTTTTGGCATTTTAAGCCTAGAAAAGGCATTTGAACCGGGATTTTGGTCAGAAATCACAATTACAGACCTGTTGAAAGCTAAAATGGCGGCTCATTGATGAATTTAATGATGTTTAGACACAAAACGTAGCGATATACGAACTTGTATCGCTCTCCCAAAGCAAGTATTAGCTTTGAAGGCAGTGGCTAGGGATACGGTACCGTATCTTTAGCCTGTGGGCTAGGGATACGGTACCGTATCCCTAGCCTGGCGGCTAGAGATACGGTACCGTATCTGTAGCCTATATATCGGAAATGGCTAAAGGTACGGTATAGATTAAAAATCGATAGTGTAATATTTTCAGGTGAGGTTTAAGTTGAATCATTGCAAGTATCCTAAATGGCTAAGGGTGCGGAAGACTGGAGATAAAGATTGAAGAAAACAATGTTAATGTATCATGAAAGTTTAGAGATTTCAATTTTGTTTCTTACCCCGTGAAACGAAATTTTCAATTGTTATATTTGAGTGTGTGTTTCTGCAATATTACCACAGTGTATTTATGGATACATTTATGGATATTATCTACAATTATTTGACCGACATCAAAGGATATAAAACCAACTCGCAGTATGAAAGTTTCTAACGATGCGTGAAGATAATAATAAGATAATATTAGCCTCGATTAGTTGCTTAACCACCAATACGATGTCCGCGCCTCAATGTGCGAACAACAATCAAAACAGTAATGAAGTATTGATTTATTTTGTCCTACCGCTAAACACCTGAAGTTAGACATTGGCATTGTTTAATTTGCCAATTATTATTCGGCGAATGCTTTTAACTTTTGTTATGGTTAAGTAAGTAACTGCAAAATAAAACAATTAAGCTATTACTCAAGTCAATCGTCGTACAATTGTAAAACATGCATGCGAATCTTGATTCATACCGTCAGAATGGCTCGTATACTTCACATCGGGCAAAAAGTTCAAAACGTTCAAGCATTTGAAAGTGCTATTGAGCGCTAGCGTTCAGTTCTATAAGAGAGATGATGATTGTAGAAGTGTAGAAAAGGCGCACATGTGTATTTCGTACAAGTTGAACGAAAGACTAAAATACTATGAGGTTACATTCAGGTGTATTCACGGCGACAAGAACTTAGTGTCGAGGGACAGGAGTGGTAGAATAAAGGTATCTATCTATCTATCTATCTATCTATCTATCTATCTATCAACAAATTGCGTTACATACATGCAAAACATCAAAGCGCTGCAAAAGGCACGGTGTAACGTCAGTGCACTTACTTGAAAATTTAAAACAAAGTATTTTTCTAAGACTTGCGCTAGAATTTGCAGTGGAAAAAATATCTCTATAAGAACTCTTTCCGTGATTTATGATATAATTTTACGCTTGGTTTACACGTTTTCTGCCGTTCTCGTGATTGTTCTTTATGTGCTTATTTTAAATTGGAAATCATGTTGTGATGTTTTGGCAATTACTATTTAACTTATGATGTTGATCGATTTTTTCTCGATACATGAATGTTCATTTGTCTGAGGAGTTTTTTTTATTTTAAAGTTTTACATACGATTTTTCATTAAAATTAGGTAATAAAATTGCCTAAAATGCAATCGAACTAGCCAAAGATACTCCAAAAAATGTTTGGTTTTAGTTGTTATATATGTGCATAATTTCCCAAGCAATTAACAACAATTAACGCTAATATTGTGCATATGAAGAGCTTGTCCAACCATGAAACTGTGAGAAAAGTAAGACACCCGTAAATGTTTACTTTTATGATTCATTAGGATACTTGCAATGATTCAACTTAAAACTCACCTGAAAATATTATATTATCGATTTTCGATCTATACCGTACCTTTACCCATTTCCGATATATAGGCTACAGATACGGTACCGTATCTCTAGCCGCCAGGCTAGGGATATGGTATCGTATCCCTAGCCCACAGGCTAAAGATACGGTACCATATCCCTAGCCACTGCCTTTCGGAAAATGCAACATAGTGTTTTTTGAAGCCTGAAAAGAGGCGAAAAAGCGATTTTTTGCACAAAAAAAAAACAAAAACAAAAAAATAAGAGCTGTCGCAGGACAGCGTAGCTCGCCTGACTTATGCTTTGCCACTAAATCTATTAAAATCTATGACCCATGACCTTGACCTCAAGGTCTCTAAGGTTCACCATGATGGTACAGCTTAAAACCAGTACATGTATATACCAACATGATCCATCAACATATTCAAAAGATATAGACTTTAAAAAACTTTAACCCAAAATATTTTTAACATAAAATTTCTAAGTCTATGACCTTCACCTCAAGGTCACTCAGGTGGGTATGGTACAGCATAAAACTTCAGACCAATATCTATCAATATGCAAAGTATCAGCTTAATCCATCTATACATTCAAGAGATACAAACTTACAAAAACTTTAACACAAAATTTCTAAGTCTGTGACCTTGACCTCATGGTCACTCAGGTGGGTCGTGATGGTACAGCATAAAACTTCAGACCAATATCTATCAATATGCAAAGTATCAACTTGATCCATCTATATACTCAAGAGATATAGACTTACAAAAACTTTAACCAAAAACTTTAACACAAAATTTCTAAGTCCGTGACCTTGACCCCAAAGTCACTCAGGTGGTCCATGATGGTACAGCATAAAACTTCAGACCAATATCTATCAATATGCAAAGTATCAACTCGATCCATCAACATATTCAAGAGATATAGACTTACAAAAACTTTAACCAAAAACTTTAAACACAAAATTTCTAAGTCCGTGACCTTGACCTCAAGGTCACCCAGGTGGGTCATGATGGTACAGAATAAAACTTCAGACCAATATCTACCAACATGCAAAGTATCAACTTAATCCATCAACATGTTCAAGAGATATAGCCTTATAAAAACTTTAACCAAAAACTTTAACATTTTGAGCAACGCCGACGCTAACGCCGACGCTAACGCTAACGCCGACGCCGGGGTGATTGCAATAGCTCTTCCTGTACTTTCGTACAGGCGAGCTAAAAACAGTGGCACACGTTATTGGAAAAAAATAAATCTCAGCACGATAACGGTTAAGAGGTTACGAGTGACGTTACACATATGATTAATTGGATATAGCCCATTGTTGAAAATAGGCACAACAATCATGAAAGCTGATGAGATTCAAACACGCTGCCTTGTCCACATGGCTTGCTGATCAGGATGATAAAATGAAGATATATTTTCAAAAAATAGGTATTCAATCTTTATTATTATAGTGAGAACATTATTTTAATGACTTTTGACAAAAATCACACAATACAGTTCAGTAAAACAGCAATACAAAAATTTACTTCTGTTCCTAAAAATTCCCTCTTAATTTACTTCTATCCGTGTTAAATTTTGCTTCTGTAGGAGGGTGTTTTATTGAAATGAACGGTTCTGTAAGTGGCTCAGTCGAGATGAAATTCACTTCTATAGGTGGAGGGTCAAAATTCAAAGTGCCTTCTTCCCCCCGTACTTATGTTTTACTGGAATAGCCCTTATCATATGACTTATAAACTAGAATTTTATTGCTTTCAAAGTGGACATATTTTTTTCAATGTAAAATTACTTTGCTGTTACATCAATGACGTTATGTTTTGCTGCTAAAGTGTTATTACACGTGGGTCACAACACTTTACATTACATGACATTATGCACAGGAAAACAGTGACATCATATGTTATTACAGTTTATCCTCACAAATCCACTATACATTTACTAAGTAAGTACAACGTACATGTATTCAACAAAGCTTTAAGTTGAAATTTGTATAGCATGAGTTATCTGAAAATGTATTTAAAAGAGTTTACACAAGCATATAGTAAAATCATTCCAAAGTACAAATGCTCTTATATCAAAGATATTTGAGCCGCCTCATGGGAAAACCAACAATTTGCATATGCAAAAACAAAGGCGCAGATCAGCTTCGTGGTTACCGCGAAGCTGATCAGTGCCTCTGTTTTCGCTACACAGAAAGTACAATCCCTCTACTTCCTAAATACAAAATTTCATGCTTCTAGCTGTCTTCTGTTAATGTGCAGTCCTGTTTGTGTCGGTCCTGTTCGGAAACCGCATTGTTGGTTTTCCCACAAGGTGGCTCATATTTAGGATGAGACTGAACATCCCGCTCAATATTTTTCTACCTTATTTAAGAAAACAAAGGTATAAGCCAATACTTTTATTCTTACTTACCCCTGTTCTTCTGACAGCATTTTTATATAGTTTTATAAGTCTGTCTATTGCACCTTCCCTGGAATAGTGAAATAAAAGCAAAATTTTTAACTTATTTGTGGACCTGGCAAACTTTATCAATAATAAGTATCTGTACATGTATTTCCAAATTTAGCGGAATCCGGTTTAATCAATGGTGTTTTCATTGAATACATTATGGTTTATCAACCTAAGCTAACAATTGTTTAGTAACAATGGGACTGTGATAAATATCAACCATTATCCAGTACTAAGTGAAGTTAATGCGTCGTGCTATGCCCTTATGTGGATTGAATCCCCCAACATAGGGATCCTGTCCTATGCTCTACCACAAGGCAACCACTCTTCCGTTTTTATTCCATGAACACTTTGTCGGTCAGTCCAAAAAAGGTGCAAAAACAGCTAAAACATTTTATGCGCTGTGCATGAACTAGATGAGCATGTTCAGTTCATGTTCATAAGTTCTCTCACCTGATTTCCAGTGATGGTAGATGTGGTAAGAAATCATTGCCAACAAAGAAACACATGAACACCCAGTCGTCTAGACATCTCTGGAATAAAAGAGGTAAAGGAATATAAGAATCTTACATGAGTGTCAGGTATGGATAGACAAATCTGTCCCAAGGGTCACAATTTGGCATCAGGAGGCTCGCCGAGTGATGCCAAAATGTGACCCGAGGGACAGATTTGTCTATCCATACCTTACACGAATGACGGATTCTTTTTCTTGCACGCCTTAATGCGGCGAAGCTTGACTTTAATACTATTTACTTAGAAAAATGCTACAATCGCGGTGTCCGCCATTTTGAATTAAAACGTTTTGACGTCATTGTGACGTGCGCTTAGCGACGAAATTACATGACGTCCTATACAACCAATGTTAAAAAAGAACACCTGAATGCAGGGTGCGACCGGGGTGAGATAACGAGGGTGGGATAAGAATTTCTCACATGGGGTAAAATGTAGGATTCCTCTATCTGGTGTGCAAGAATAATGTATTCTAAGGAAAGAAGTAAAGAATCCCTAATCCTTAAAACAAGGGGCGAGCATGTAACTGAACTATAGCTTTATACAGGATAATAAAAGTACTTTTTTCTTCAGAAGAATGAATCTAAATGATGCTATGTTTTTGGAAAGAAAACTACAGGTATTATGGTTTAAATCATAAAATTGCAAAGAATTCTTCATTATCTTGAATTACTGTCTGAACACCATCTTTCAGAAACTGCATTTTTCGAAATCTCACTTTTCTGAAAGACCTCAAGAAAAATATGAGCATGTCACCATTTTGCATTCCAAAAGTCTTAAAAAGTGCCACAAAAATTTTGAAAATCGGTTTACAAATAAAAATTTTATGCAAGAACATACTTTTGAATAGGGCTTTTTCCATTGTAAAATTGCCAACAAGGGAAGTAACTATTTTCCCGGATAAAATCTAAATTAATTATTTTTCATCTAAAATGCACCAAACCAAAACAAAATTTTGTATGCATAGCTGAGCACCAAACTCTTAAAATTATTCCACAGATTTGCTGGATTTTCAGTTTTAAGGTGTTTGGATTACCTCCCTTGCACATGCAAAAATGCCTATTCAAAATGATTTTTGCGCATAATTGTTTTATTAGTGAACTGATTTTCAAACTTTTTGTGGCACTTTTTAGGACTCATGAATTGCAAAAAGATGGCATGGTCATATTTTCCTAGTGGTGTTTCAGAAAAGTGAGATTTCGAAAAATGCAGTTTCTGAAAGATGGTGTTCAAACAGTAGTATTAATTTCCATACAGTGATATTTACACAATGGCGAAATGGGGGAAAAAGATAATGTATAGACCATATCATGTCTGTTTTCCAAATATATAAGTCATTTCTTCTTCAGATTTTCTAAAATAAAGTTCCTCAAAGTTACCTCAAACTCATATGGGAATGGTAGCCCATTCATTAGCAGCTCCTTCTCAAGATATTCTCTCAGTACGTTCAGCCGCAGGAATATGAAAGTGCATTCTTCTGCCAACACCTTAGGTAATTCCCCAAACTGAAATAGAGCTTTAAGAGTCAGTTTATTGCCATCAAATACTCTTCAGTTACTTTTTAAGGTCATCACTAAAGTGAAAGACTTCTTACATGTATTCTTCCAGTTAAGTACATGGCCCACTCTGGATCATTGTGGTGCTAGAAAACTGTAGACTTTGCTTCAAAACCTTCATTCATTTTACTTACAAGGAATATAACTTAACCTGGCTCAGTTCTATGGAATCTGGTTATCAAGATCAAAACCAGAGATCATAAACAATGAGCCGTGTCGTAAGAAAACCGGATTTTTGCCTATGCGAAAACAAAGGCGCAGATCAGCTTCGCAGTAACTGCGAAGCTGATCAGCGCCTTTGTTTTCGCTTCTCAGATAGTACAATTTCTCTTCTTCCTAAATCCGAAATTTCAAGCCTGTAACCATCTTCTGTGACTGCACAGACTGGTTCATGTTGGACCTGGTCGGAAACCCCGAAGACTGGTTTTCTCGTGTCGCGGCTCAAATATCATTAGAGACAAACTGTCCCACATCTCACCTCTCCAGTCTTTGTTTGAGCAATACCCTGACATTCCTTCATCTCATGACCTACAACAAGTAAACACATTCAGCATGATACATCAGCAGGTCAACAAATAGACAGATGCTTGTGTCGGTAGATATTTTTTTTTAAAAGACTAACAATTATATTTTATATTTTTGAAGAAGAAGAGTTATCAAATGCTCTAAATTTCAAAAAGTAGGCATTGTTTTTTTGTTTTTGTTTTTTTATAAAATCTATAATTTCAAGCAGCCTGACAACCCAGAAAACTTATAATGAAGTAATTTCCACATACAGGACAGACCCGCTATACCGCGCCTTGAATTAATGCGGTGTTGAATATAACGCGAGGGCACCTTGGATCCCAAAATTTCGCCCACCTACTTTTGAAAAAAAAAAAAAAAACGCGACGACGCGAGGCGCCGTTTTTTCTTTATATGTTCCTTTATTGTATTACAATTAAAGGTATTTATGTGCGGATTAATTCACTGTTAAAAAGATTGTTTGCAGGGAATTCACCAAGGTTCAGTTTTCTTACAGTTTCTCTTTAAGGTACTCCAAAAAAAAAAAAAAAAAAAAAAAAAAAAAGTCAGACGTTCGCCAAGGTGCGATTTTCTTACAGTTTCTCTTTATGGAACAATGAGAACAATTAATATTACTTATCTTTTGCAAATTTAAAACTGAAAGATCGCATTTCCTAATGGAAAGCATAATGTGTTTACGAACAGTGTCGGCTGCGTGTATATTCACGAGTGATAATTGCCATTTCAGTAATTTTTAGACTGACACAATTCACCACTCGCGAAGCGTGAATGACACATTGTTTTCTTAAGATTAGCCATTAAAGTTGTGAAAATAAGCCAAACGCGCTAGGGGATTATCGATAGACCGTAACGAGACCGCAAATACAGGTTGCTGTAGGCTACTGATGACACCTGTTATGCAACATTGCTCATTTTCGACCGCGACGCATACAAAGATTGTCTAAGCATTGGGACACCTAAATCATGTATATTTCTATCCGATTGTACTTTCTCTATTCAGAACGGCGAATTAAAATCATTGTAAATACGGTATCTGCAAATAAAACTCGGCCGCGTTAAATATCCGGGTGCGCGAATAAGTCAAAGGCGGAACTCTATAATACAACAACAACAATAAGCCCGGTGTCATGGACGCTTTTTTAACATTCAATCTTACGTTGTGAATAGACAAATTTTTATCGTTGTAGAGGGTTTTTAACGGATTAAAATGTCGGAACACGCACTGTTTCACTTTTGATTATTCCATTTTACAATAAGAGCTGTCGCAGGACAGCGTAGCTCGCCTGACTTGTGCTTTGCCACTCCATCTGTTAAAATCTATGACCCATGACCTTGACCTCAAGGTCACTCAGGTGGGTCATGATGGTACAACATATAACTTCAGACCAATGCAAAGTATCAACTTGATCAATCTACATATCAAGAGATATAGACTTATAAAAACATTAACCAAAACTTAAACACAAACTTCCAAGCCCGTGACCCTGACCTCAAGGTCATCCAGGTGAGTTGTGATGTACAGCATAAAACCTGAGACCAATATCTATCAACAAGCAAGTATCAACTTTATCCATCAACATGTTCAACAGATTTAGACTTTAACCAAAAAATTTAACACAGAATTTGTAAGTCTGTGACCTTGACCTCAAGGTCACCCAGGGTAGGTCATGATGGTACTGCATAAAACTTCAGACCAATATCTACCAACATGCAAAGAATCAACTCGATCAATCAACATGGTCAAGAGATATAGACTTACAAAAACTTAAATCAAAAAATTAAACACAAAATTTCTAAGTCTGTGACCTTGACCTCAAGGTCATCGAGAGTGGGTCATGATGGTACTGCATAAAACTTCAGACCAATATCTAGCAACATGCAAAGTATCAACTCAATCCATCAATATGGTCAAGAGATATAGACTTACTAAAACTTTAACCAAAAACTTGAACACAAAATTTCTAAGTCTGTGACCTTGACCCCAAGGTCACCCAGGGTGGGTCATGATGGTACTGCGTAAAACTTCAGACCAATATCTAGCAACATGCAAAGTATCAACTCAATCCATCAATATGGTCAAGACATATAGACTTACAAAAACTTTAACCAAAAACTTAAACACAAAATTTCTAAGTCTGTGACCTTGACCTCAAGGTCACCCAGGGTGGGTCATGATGGTACTGTGTAAAACTTCAGACCAATATCTAGCAACATGCAAAGTATCAACTTGATCCATCTACATGGTCAAGAGATATAGACTTATAAAAAACTTTAACCGAAAGTGTGACGCGGACGCGGACGCACACGTAAACGTAAACGGGCACGACCGAGGTGACTACAATAGCTCTATGCACTTCTTGCAGGTGAGCTAAAGACTCCGCGATAAACCGCTAATTGGCTTGGTTAAGCCAATAAACACGCCGTATAGGCGCTTTTCCCCACCCACAAAAACTACAGAAACTGCGACCAGCCTGGTCCGACTCGGTAGATTAGCATTACCCGCCTTGCCTATAACACGCATGCGACTTGTGGACCCCGACCAGCGCGTTATAACGGGTCTGAAGTGTATATGTTATCATGATCAAAATTCTGTTCATACCTAGAGCCCCACATAGGTCACATGGTTTGGGCTGGTTGGGCTTAAACTCTTCCCTGATGATTGTGAAGTTGGGCTCATGGGTAGCTAGACCTGGAGAAAAAATTATCAGTGGTAATAATAACAGCACTTACCTGATCAGAAAAACTTAGCTATTCCCCACTCACTCCCCCCAATAGCATGGTTTTTCCATTTCAGCTTTTCACCACCACATTATTTACATTTCCAAGCAAACATGTATTTCAAAAACTGAAAATCAATCTTGTCGTTTTCTGCTGATACACTTTTCTTAAAGGGGCACTTTTGCTGCCGGTCCGCAAGTTTTATAACCTCGGATTACATGTTAAGATTTTAGTGGGCATGGCTTCACTACGGACCCAATTTTAAGCCTATTGGAATACCTGTAATATTCAATCAGCTGATAAGAGGTTAGAACTGTCAAAATTCTACAGGTAACAAAATTTTCTCCCTGAAGCAATATCCAATCAGAATTGATATTGCTAGTGTTGTACTCAGAGAGACGTTGAAAGGTTGGCGTCTATGCAAAAACTGAGATAAGACACCTAATTTAGCCTTTTATTCTCCAGGTGCCCCTTTATATAGACATATCCTTTGCCAAAAGCAAGTGGTAAAGTAGATGACTGATGAAAGAAAGAAGGTTCTGGGGTAATGGAAACAGTGATATATGCCACTTACCTAACATAATGAGGTCAGCTGAAATCAAAACAAAATATTATGTAATATTATAAACCATATGAAGCAAAGTTTTTAGCAAGTTTTACCATTTCATTTATTTGACATGCTAAATGGTTCTGCCAAAGATACATACTAGAACATGACTTAATGTTGTATGTTAAAAATGATCATAGTATTTCTTTTTTAATCAAGTAAATGATGAATGTATTTTAAAAATAACAGTTACTTATCTCACAGTGTGAACTATATAAAATGTATAGGATTTATGGGATACATAGGATTCATGGTAGGGGATCAGTTTTTAAACCTACCATCTGCCCCACAGAGACAGTGTTTTGTGTTAGGATCATGATCAGGCTGCCCCCTCTGTCGCCGGATATAGTCCATGATCTTGTGTTCTCCCTCCCCGGGGACGTTGGCGTCCGACAGGATCACCTTAATGTTCTTCCAGCCTGGGTCGTTGTTCAGCCTGTCATGAATGTAGAACCTCAGACAGTTGGCCAGCCGAAACATAAATGGTGTGCCCTACAAAACAAATGGAATCTGAATGGGCTATGGTTAAAAACTAAAAATAATAATCTTACTTGTCTGAACAGTCAGCACTGTTTTAACAACCACATAGATGAATTATGTGATGGTGCATTATGAAGATGATAAACTAAAACATTCCTGCCTGTTGAGGTTATTAAATTTCATCCAACAAACTTTCACACCTTTAGCCAGATTTGAAATTCTAACATATATGATGTTGAGGTGGTATTGTCAATTTGATGTTGAGGTGGTATTGTCAATTTGATGTTTCACCAGTAAACTATTCTGATCTGACAAAAAGACAAAAATCTGAAGGCAACATGCAGACTTACAGGAGTGATACAATTACTGTCAAACTTTTCTCCAGGAGGTTTCTCTGGGGGCAAGGCATAACCTTTCTGTGCCATCTCTATTCTAGCTTTGGATATCTCCTCGGCCTTTTCACTAGAAAACAGAGAAATGAACACTTTCATGAGAAACCCTACAGATTTACTCTATCCTCGTTTCTGTTATTTAGAATCCTGTTTAGTGAAGTAGTGAAAGCCATGTTATAAATATTTTACAAGCAAATTAACAACATTTCACTCATCTGTGAGGATAAATATTATTTAAATGATCAAAAAAGAATAAGACTGTTATTAAACAATAAAAAACATGAAAAAACCAGCTCCAGAATCTTTCTTTTTTCTTTCTTCGCACCCAGAGTCGATCAATTTCTGATCATCACCTCAGGTACTTACTGTGTAGTAAGAAAATATTAGTAATGTAGTTATAAATTCAAAAATTGTTTCAAAAATTAGAACACAAAATCTTATTTTCTCATCCTGACCACACGGAAATCTTAAAATATGAGCCTTCTCATGGGAAAGCCAACAATCTGCATAGGCAAAAACAAAGGCGCAGATCAGCTTCGTGGTAACCGCGAAGCTGATCAGCGCCTTTGTTTTAGCTACTCGGATAGTACAATTCCTCCTCTACTTCACTCCAAAATTTCAAGCTTCTACCTCTTTTCTGTGACTGTACAGGTCGATTTGTGTCGGACCTGGTCGGAAATCACATTGTTGTTTTTCCCATGAGGCGGCTCATATGTTTACTTACACAGATTCTTTTGAGGCCCTGAATCTTCTTGATCTTTGTTGATTCATCTTGGCCCTTGGAGCCTGAAAAATATCATTGTAGTTGTAGGCGAGACAGGTACACAAGTTACATTGGCATCACTAAACTGAATGGACTCACCTCGGTGAAATAGATCCTAGATAAGGCAAATTCAACTGATTTGTTGCAAAGATAAGTTTTATGAAGGCTTTATGTACAGTAATGGCTGTAACAGTCACATTAAGTAACCATTACGAAAACACGCCCATGCAATAAACAGAATTTAGTTTAGCTTTAAAAAATGAAAATTTTCAGCTAAAAAATTTTGATATTTTTCTTATCTTTGCTCAAAACATAGATTGTGGGTACACGTTAGAACCGCCTCGGCGAGGCGGTTCTAACGAGTACCCACAATCTATGTTTTGGAGCAAAAATAAGAAAAATAGGTATACCCCTGCATACCCCAGTTTTGCTATATGAAAGTGGGGTTCAAGGGGGTATACATTACACGGACATGTTTTCGTGATGCAGTTACAGTTGGATCTAAACGCTCTAAATTGTTAGTTATTGAATTTTTGCTGGTAGCCTTCTAGCTCTTTTTTAAAATGAAAGGCTTGGCTTTTGTCATTCAAGACAAAAGAACCATCATTCCAACCTACCACCCCATCAATAGCCATATAGAGCAGCCTTCTAGGTCTAACCACAGAGAATAATCTGTCAATGTATTCAAAGATCAACACCATCATCTCTTCCTCGTTCTTTGGAGCTGGTCTAGAAAAGAAAATAGCAATCATTTTATGAATCAATATATTTGAGTTGTGCTATGATTCTATAGTAAATGTGAAAAGAAAATAATTTTATTTCAATATGATAACTTAATAAGTACAGAAACAAATTTTCAATGTGACCCTTATGAGGTTCTTATTTCAGCTAGGTCATAAGAATACCATCATTGGTATATATGAAAACAAAAGTGCAGAAAAGTTACGCAGCAAATGTTACGCTAATATAAATCTACGCATGATAGTACAATGTCTGTGGTGTGTCAAATAAAATCTCAAAGAGAAGTTTCATTTTATAACAGAGATCTAGCTATGGCTTAAAACACATGTACTTACTTATCTTCCGGATGTGTACAGGGGTGAATAATGCCATTCATATCAAGGTAGAGGTTGTCAAACTCAATGTTGTTAGGATTGGGCTGACTACTGTCCACTGGAACTTTCACACCATTAACATCTTTAGGCTGAAATAAATTGAGCCGTGTCATGAGAAAACCAACAATGTGGTTTTTGAACAGGTCCACCACATACCGAGCTGTACTAGCACAGAAGATTGCTAGAGGCTGGAAGTATTAGATTTAGAAAGAAGAGTGATTGCACTATCCGTGTAGCAAAAACAAAGGCGCTGATCAACTTTGCAGTTACTGCAAAGCTGATCTGCGCCTTTGTTTTCCCATATGCAAATTGTCTCATGACGTGGCTCAATTGTTGCTTAACAAATGCAGCATTTCAAACATGGTGTTAGAATCAGTGCTAGAAATAGATTTATGTAGACATCAGTCTTTGCAAAAAGTGCCAGTCTGCTGATCAAAACCAGCAAAATTTCATTCTGTCTAGAATGCCTGCAAAGGCATATGAAGAAAGAAAATTTCATTGTCGAACAAATGTCCATCAAAACTGACAAGATTACAATGTTAACTAGAAAAAGTGCCTTGAGAGGCACGTATACCCCCGGCTGATAGCCACCAAGCCCCCTTCCCTACCCCCTACCTAAGCAATCCGGCACATGCTCACCCCTGACATTGAACCTCACATCACCAATGAAAAACAGTACCCTTATCAAGTACATTTTAGAAACCACCAAGCCCCCTTCCCTACCCCCTACCTAAACAACCCGGCACATGCTCACCCCTGACATTGAACCTCACATCACCAACGAAAGACAGCACCCTCATCAAGTACATTTTAGAAATAAGCAGTGTCAAGTACTTTACATACAAACATGGGGAAGTGTAGTTTTAGAATGACATTTTTTAGAGCGGTATACAGAGCTGACGTGTATACCCAATCATCTAGGACACAAGCGCGGACATTTTGGGTCAGGTCCTCAGTCCTAGATTGAAATGAAATTAGAATGTCATTCTTAAAAAAAAAAAAAAAAAATTAAGATGTCCTAGATTTTGACCTCTAGCCCCACCCCCAGCATGTACCCTAGTGTCTAATGTCATTAGAAACAAGGCAAACCTTATAGAGTACCTATGAGTCTGAATCTTACATGGTACCTATGGTCTAAGTATGAATGTGTTCTGGCAAGACTTAGTGGATGTCAAGAAAACAGACTTACAGAAAGTTTATCATGGTACATTGTATATATCATATAAAAATGTGTCCTAGATTTTGACCTCTAGCCCCACCCCTGGGGATGGTGACCAGGATTTGGTGACATTGAATATGAAAGCAAACCTAAAGGGTATCTATGAACTATATAAGAATACATTCCTATGATTGTTTGTTAAGATATGAACTTAAGAGAAGAAACATTAACATTGTAAACAGCACATTTTAAAGGTGACCTAGATTTTTACCTCCAGCCCCACCCCCGGGCATGGACCCTGGGGTCCGAACTCATGGAAACAAAGCAAACCCTATAGGGTACCTATGGTCCAAATATGAATAGTTTCTGACCATTGGTTCATGAGATATACACCTCTAGAGAAACTTTAACCAAAACTTTGACATAAATTCTACGAACGTTCCGGAATTACGAACGAAGAAACGTACGAACGAACAGAAAAGCGAAAACTATATACCCGTCGGCATAAATGCCGGGGGTATAATAAGGCACTGTCCTGCAAAATAAGCCTTTGTCTGGCACGAAATTGAAATCTGTCAGACAGCTGTCCAGCTGCAAAAAGTAAAGATTTCACAAAGACTGGGACATTTAGCCTCTATGAGTCAATACTCAGAACAGTCAATTACTGAATGAATGTAGCATTTAAAACTTTCTTTAAACTGAAAGTACATGTAAAGACAGTGTTGGTTTGGTCTAATAGTATACACATCTACCAATTACCAACCACTATGGAATTAGCCTGCAAAATCTGGCGAGTTTATTATCAATCACACGCCAGCCAGCCACCAACTTGTTTATTCTTTGTTACCATGGTTTCAGCCAATAGAAAATTGTTTATGTTCATGAGTCAGTCAATGCACTCTGAGTTCATGCAAGTACATCCACGAATCCTTGGATGTAAACATTGGCGTGCAGCTGTCCGCTTGTGTTACTGGATTCAAATCTGACACATGCGCAGTGGAGCAGTCTACTATGGAATGTCATCAATGATTTAAGACACAAGTTTTCTCACCTTGATAAAAGACACAAGTTTTCACACCTTGATAATTAGACCACCAACCCAGAATTCACTGAAACTTATCGATGGCAATTGATTCCATCTACCCAGGCCGAAAAAAAACTGATTCTATTATGATTACTGTAGCTATTCTTGGTTCAACTCACACATTTCAATATAGGGATCAAATATGATTTTCCATTCATTAACATTCACTAGGTCCTAAAAGAGTGTTGAAAAACGAGGGCATAGCTCGAGGGCTTTCCAACACTTCCCTGGGGACCTAGCGAATGTTAATGAATGACAAATCATTTTTGATCGCTATTATTGTAGGCTGAGGCTATCCGCACGACGGTCGTGCCGATCATGCCGGCGTTATCGGCACGACAGGTGTATGAGATTGTCTAAACAACCTTTCTTATGCACAGACTGTAAATTCGGAAATTTTTGCATGACTTTTATTTCGTGAATTTTTTATTTCCAAATTATTGACAAGTTCTTGTATTCACAAGTGAGTGTCCATGTAGTTTATAAAGTTTATAGTGACTCTCTATTAGCGAGAACTTTGAATTTGTGAGGCAACCAATTCGCGAATATTAGCGAAAATTAAGTTCCCATGAATATTTCAAGATCTACCATGTCTACAGTATCGTATTTTAATGTCAGTTTTAGGCTAAATTATGTGTTATTGAAGTTGATTCAAGACAAATTGTTTGTTAATAGTTTATTATCATTTTAGAGGCTTGTGACTGATGACTCAGGCCCTGGCTCCCGTCGTCGAGCTTATCTGCACTCATATGCAACGTTTTCCTGACTAGTTTCGTCAGATGATTCTGACTCTTCAGAGGATAATTCTGATATGAATGTTTTTCAGTTGCTGTGCTGTTTATATACCCATTGGCGCCGCTCACGTGAGCGGTGCTGTTTCTAGGACAGCGGCGCCATTAGCGGCGCTGTTGCTAGGCTGGCGGCCATTGGAAAGTCCTATTAACGGTGCTGGCACCATTATGTGGACAATTCCCCTAGTCACATGAGCGGCGCCAATTATGACGTCGGCGGTTCCGTACAGCAAGTGTAGTTCGGCACAATAGTGTCCTTATTTTGCTGAACAAATACACATCATTTAGTGTGTAATTCTTGGCAATGTTTCATAAATGGATGTCACTTCGTTATATACAAACATACCGAATCATGAGGTCCTAACAGCAGTAGCCCAAACTCTTAAAAGACATAAACCGTCTTACCGGCTTTCGTATCAAAGTTTGATCTCTCTCCTACGTATTGTTCTACACTGTAATAATTTCCGTTTTGAGGGCGAAAACTACCTCCAAGTGGGAGGGACAGCAATGGGGAGCAAGCTGGCCCCTTCATATGCGAACATATTCATGGGCGAACTAGAAAGAAAAATGCTCCTTTCTGCACCCTACAAACCACATATATACTTAAGATATATTGATGATATTTTCATCATATGGACCGGCACTCTGGTACAGCTACAAGAATTTTATAATCACTGTAATAACTTCCATAAATCTATTAAATTTACAATAGAAATCTCTCAGGAACAGATCACATTCCTCGACACGGTGGTCAAACGCAACACTGACGGCAAAATAAAGTTTGATCTGTATTGCAAACCAACAGACAAACACTGTTATTTGCACTTCCATTCTAACCATCCAGAATGCCAAAAACGTGCAGGTCCGTATAGCCAATTCCTCCGTATCAAACGGATCTGCAGTGATAACAAAGACTTTGAGAAACATGCCCAAAATCTTGTACAATTCTACCTTAGACGAGGGTACCCCGATAAGATGTTAAAAACAAACTTGGAAAAGGCCAAACTTGCAGATAGAAATAATCTGCTACACCCCCAAAAAGATAGACAAGGATTCTAACAATAGAATGCCCTTTGTTCTCACCTATGATCGTGATATCTTTCACTTCAAACGTGCAATAACGCGACTTTGGCCCCTTCTTAGTATAAACCATCCACAAATGTTCGCAAATCCACCAATTTTCGCCCTCAAAATCGGAAAAAAACTATCGGATAACCTCATCCGCGCAGAGTTTAACACAAAAACGCGTGGCCAAACTGGACAGATATTCTTAAATCCTGTCACTGACTGCGATACGCAAAATTGCAAATATTGCAAACTCATGCACAAGTCTAAAATTTTCATAAGTTCATATACTAAATACAAGTATACATGCACACTCAGAGGACATTGCACGACAAGAAATCTTGTCTATCTAATAACATGCACAGAATGTGCAATGCAATATGTCGGTGAAACAAAACGAGAGATTAAGGTTAGAATGACGGAACATCGCCGGGATATTCTCAAACCAGAGGACCATTGGTCCTGAGAACGCTCACCTGAAGCCTGATCCTGCAGTATTAAGTCATCATGAAATGACCTTGACCTTGAATACTCACACACCTTTTTTGAATTCATAAGTTGTCTGCATCTGCAAAGTTTCAGGTCTCAGGCTGCAATAGTTTCCAAACCCAGTGATTTATGAGAAAACCACAATTTTAATTTTGATATTTAAATGACTTTGGGTCAAGGTCAAGAAATGACCTTGGCCTTCATTAATTACTTACCTTCATTGACTCCATTGGTTGTCTGCATCTAGCAACTTCCAGGTCTCAGACTGCAACAGTTTCCAAAATATCCATTGTTTCCGCCTTTTCCCATGTAAAAGCCTATGTTTCCAAAATTGACCTTGCTGTAAAATAGGTCAAGGTCATCCTATGGTCATCATTTGATCAAACTAGGATGGGCTGGAGTCCCAAATGCTTCACACCAAGTTTCGCGAAAATTGGCCGGCCGGTTCTGGAGAAGAAAATTTTTGAGTGGTTTTTACCATATATGTGCGTGGCGGCCATCTTGGTAATGTGACCTGGATTTCGCGATCAAACTTTCATCTCCCCTACCCATGGATGCTCCAAATAAAATTTCACTTTGATTGGCCCAGCAGTTTCAGAGAAGAAGATCTTTTAAAAGTGTGTATGGACAACAGACTGGCCAAGGTCAAGAGATGACCTTGACCTACATTAATCACATACCTTCATCTACTCCATTAGTTGTTTGCATCTACCACTTTTCAGGCCTCAGGCTGCAATAGTTTTCAAAAAATCCATAGTTTTCACTTTTTCCCATGTAAAAGCCTATGTTTCAAAACTTGACCTTGCCGTAAATTAGGTCGAGGTCATCCAAGGGTCATCATTTTATTAAACTATGATGGGCTGAAGTCCCCGATGCTACATACCAAGTTTCGTGGAAATCGGCCAACCGGTTCTGGAGAAGAAGATTTTTGAGTGGTTTTTACCATATATGGGCGTGGCAGCCATCTTGGTCATGTGACCTAGATTTCGCGATTAAACTTTTGTCTCCCCTACCCATGGATGCTCCACATAAAATTTCACTTTGATTGGCCCAGCAGTTTCAGAGAAGAAGATCTTTGAAAAGTGTGTATGGAAGACAGACTGGCCAAGGTCAAGAGATGACCTTGACCTACATTAATCACATACCTTCATCTACTCCATTAGTTGTTTGCATCTACCACTTTTCAGGCATCAGGCTGCAATAGTTTTCAAAAAATCCATAGTTTTCACTTTTTTCCATGTTAAAGCCTATGTTTCCAAAATTGACCTTGCCGTAAAATAGGTCAAGGTCATCTTAGGGTCATCATTTTATCAAACTATGATGGGCTGGAGTCCCAAATGCTACATACCAAGTTTCATGAAAATCGGCCTGCCGGTTCTGGAGAAGAAGATTTTTGAGTGGTTTTTACCATATATGGGCGTGGCATCCACCTTGGTCATGTGACCTGGATTTCGCAATCAAACTTTCGTCTCCCCTACCCATGGATGCTCCACATAAAATTTCACTTCGATTGGCCCAGCAGTTTCAGAGAAGAAGATCTTTGAAAAGTGTGAATGGACGACAGACTGGCCAAGGTCAAGAGATGACCTTGACCTAAATTAATCACATACCTTCATCTACACCATTAGTTGTTTGCATCTACCACTTTTCAGGCCTCAGGCTGCAATAGTTTTCAAAAAATCCATAGTTTTCACTTTTTCCCATGTAAAAGCCTATGTTTCCAAATTTGACCTTGCCGTAAAATAGGTCAAGGTCATCCAAGGGTCATCATTTTATCAAACTATAATGGGCTGAAGTCCCTGATGCTACATACCAAGTTTCGTGGAAATCAGCCCACCGGTTCTGGAGAAGAAGATTTTTGAAGGGTTTTTACCATATATGGGCGTGGTGGCCATCTTGGTCATGTGACCTGGATTTCGCGATCAAACTTGAAATGCCACTACCCAAGGAGGCTTCACATAAAATTTCAACTAGATCGGCCAAGCGGTTTCAGAGAAGAAGATCTTTGAAATTGTGGACGACGACGACGACGACGGACGGACGACGGACGACGGACGGACGCCGGATCATGGCCATCCTATAAGCTCACCTTGTGAGCCTTCGGCTCAGGTGAGCTAAAAAAGAGATATACCCGTTGCATTACATTTTAATCTATACAACCATTCCCCTGATAACATGAGATTTCAAATAATTGAAATCCTTAAAACAGACCCAGACAGTGACAAAAGCACTGATATACGGAGAAAAAAGGAACTCCACTGGATCTATCAGCTCCACACACTACGTCCGGTCGGGATTAATGTTCAAGGGTAGGGCCGGGGGTCTACAGCCACTACTTCTAATATTTATTATCATTTTATTAGGGAAAACCATCTTTATAATTATATCATCAGCCGAACATTTTAATCCAATGTGAAATACAGCAAAAATAACCACTGTAACTCATTCGTGTGTTAAATGTTGCAATGCTCATCCATTGTTTATTTGAGTGTCATAAATTTCATTCTGATTCGCAATCAATTCAAATTACAGTCCAACCTGTCTTAAGCAAGCCCTGTCTTAAGCAAGCACTTTCATTTCTCCCCAATTGATTTTACATGTAAAGAAACCTCTATTAAGCAAGCACCTGTCTTATGTGGCCAGAGGCCACTAGTTTCTGTCCCAATTTTGGCTTTAAGCAGCCACTCTTTTCATCAGTTACATAAAAAAAAGACATATTTTGACTCAGATATTTAAACTCTGTCAGGTGTCAAAATTGTCTTCACACCTTCCAGATGCCATAATTCACTGTTTATTGTCTCAAAAGATAACCTAGACAACTTGTCTGTGCATTCTGTATTCTGTATTCTGTATTTGAAATTCTGCCTTCATAGACACACCCTTTTCAGGTAGATAAAGTCTCTATGGGAAACGCTAGAAATCCACCACCCGTACAGTCAATATTTACATACACTTTTTAGGTTTATATATACAGGTCATATATTATGGCTAGGGTCTCTGACTTGAAAGTACAATGTTAGTAATTTCTCATGTGGGCCGCTGTGTCTTCCTAAGTGACTTTGAGGAAAGTTCTAGCTTGCTGTATCGGGCAGCATGTAGGGCATAAACCAGACGTCTACTATGATAACTGATCTGATATATAATGTCCATGACAAGTTTCCCAGTCTGTTTGTTACAATGTTCTAGTATGACACTACAGTCAATCACAAGTTGTAGGAATGAATGTCTTATAACATCGGAATAGACTTCTTAGAGTTCACCGAGTTGAGTCTTTATAACTGATATGATGGGTTTTCTAACATTCTCGAGGTATGAGCAGTCCAGTAGGAAGTGCTGGATAGTTTCATCGGCGTTCCAGCACAGTTGGCAAACTGGGTTGATCTCGTTCTGGTTGAATTTTGCCCGGTTTGTTTGGAGGATGTATGTTCCAGTCAGAATTTTATTCTTCACAGGGATCCTATTAATGTCTCTTGTGCTATGCGGGAGAGGTTTTATCGCTGTATGACACTGTCCCACGATATAGCGTTTTGACAGGAATTTCAGTGAAGAATATAACTTGGCCTGGGAGATCACCTTCTTACTCCAGTGTTTGTTGATTGCCGAATTATACTGCTTTTTCCACTTGTTCTTTGATGGAGGGTTATCAAGCACTGCCTCCGGGAGTGGTAGATCATACTTGATGAGGATTTTCTTGACCGCTATGAACCAGCTATTACTCTTGAAGGTTTTAATTTCCAGTTGTCGTTTGGCAAGTCGTACTTCAATAGATTCACTTGGCAATCTTGTGATGTTACCAAATAGGGATAATATCCGTTTATGTATAAGGGCTTCAACCGGGAGAACTCCAGAGAGAATATATATAGCCGGATCAGCAACAGTTATTGGCACGGACAGTATTTGTTTGAGCAGTCTCTTATATTGTTTATCTAAAATATCCAGTGCTTTACCGGTAGGAATGATTACTTCTAGTCCATAAAGAAGCACCGGAAAGATGTAGGTATTCAGGAGTGATATAGAGGTTTCAGGGTCAAGTCCATTTTCGCCGTGAAGGCCAGCACCCATCAGGCTATATGTGGTGAGGCGGGCTTTCTGGATATTATGCTCTACCACATTCAATTCTTGGTTTGACGAGGTTCGTAGAATTCCCATATGGGTTGTGGAGTCAACGACTGGCATTTCTTTATTTCCAAGTTTCCAAGACTCGTTCTCAGGGTAGTGTTTGACTGAATCTTTTCTCAGTATCACACTTTTGGTGTCGTGGAGCGCGAATCCTTCCAAATTACTGGTATCTTTGCAGATGTTGACGAGAAATTGAAGTTCATTTGGTTCATCACTTAGAACAGTCACATCATCTGCACAGGCGGGGGCTTGGATCAGGATATCGCCGATTCTGGCTCCAATTCCAGTATGTTGGATACGGTCGAGGGAGTCATTGTTGTAGACTTTGTATAAATCTGCGCTGAGAACGCTTCCTTGGCGTGGGTGCAGGACATTTCGTCTAAAACCATTTCGTCTAAAGGACATTTCGTCTAAAGGACATTTCGTCTAAATGCCATTTCGTCTAAAGGACATTTCGTCTAATGGACAATTCGTCTAAATGACATTTCGTCCAAAGGACATTTCGTCTAATGGACAATTCGTCTAAAAAATCAAGCAGGTGCGACATTTGGTCTAAAAAAAAGTTAAGAAAAATTAAGAATTTTTAGACCAAATGTCGCACCCCACTTTAAATCAATATTAAACAATGTGGTAGGTCTATATTTGTTTAAGTCATTTCTTTTTACACAGATATTAGTGCAAATCATATTTTTCCTTCGGTCCTGTTAGATCATTCCGAGTATTTAAAACATATTCTAAACAATGTTTTTTTTATTATTTGACCTTGCACAGTATGCATGGAATTGCACAATATGGCCCATACTATCTGCCTTTGACTGTTAAATTTTATTATACCATTTTAAATATTTAAATATGAAATACATGGATTGTCTATGCGATTTGGCTACAACTTGAGCTATTAAATGTCATGAAATCGATATCCAATAAAATGTTGTTCAAAAATATTTTCCTTATCATTTATGTTTTAGACGAGTTTTAGACGAATTTTAGACGATTTTAGACATTTTTAGACGAATTTTAGACGAAATGTCGTATTAGACGAAATGTCGTAGTAGACGAAATGTCCATTAGACGAAATGTCATTTAGACGAAATGGCCTTTAGACGAAATGTCTTTTAGACGAAATGTCCTTTAGACGAAATGTCCTTTAGACGAAATGGCTTTTAGACGAAATGGTTTTAGACGAAATGTCATGGATCCCCTTGGCGTACCCCTTGCTCGTTGATGTAGGTTTCAGACATTTCATCTTTCCATTTCACAGATGTCACAGAATTATCGTGTAGACTGTTGATTACAAGCCATTCAGTTGGGCCAATCCCAGCTTTATATAATTTCCTCATTTTGAAGAACGTAGTAAAAATTACCACTGACAGTGGCAGTGCTATTATCTATTAATACACTGGCTTAGTGTTTTTCCTAGCCACTTTTACTATGGCGCCGTGCCATGCCCTTTTTCTCCAGCGTCATGCCCTTTTTCCCAGCACCATGCCCTTTTTTCTGAATCTACATTCTGTGCCCTACATTTTGGTAAAATGTTTGTCAAAATCGGACAAAAAATAAGCAAGTTACAAGATTTTTTGCTTGAAGTCTGCAGAAACAAATTTGGCAAAATTTATGATCATGACTTTCACAGTTGTTGATTGCTTTAATCCCTTGTATATTGTCACTTTATTGCAGTGGCAAATGTTGATAATAACTCAATGACAATTACCCAATTCGACACCAAATGAGCTGTTAATCAGAAAAGGTGTGAAAAATGAATGTCCTACCTAATATAAGTGTGCCAGTAAATTAGTTACAACTATCAATAGTTTACTTTTCAAAAACAAATCTTGAGGGAGGTTATCTTTTTATTTTGACAAGCATGATTAAATACTTCATTATTAAAGTAATGTGAGACAGAGGGAAAAGAAAGGTGAATCCTGAAATTGAGGAAAGAACAATTTAAGCTGAAAAGCAAATTTATTAATACAGAGAAAATATATTAAGACGTTAGTGTTAAATTTAATGACCTGTGCTTTAATGTGCCCTCATAGCTATGGGCCACTTAAAAAAGTACCCTTTTGCTTGTCGTCGCGCGCTAAAAGTGCCCTTTTGACATGTTGCCGCGCGTTATAAAGTGCCCTTTTTTAGCAACCTTACCATGCCCTTTTTTGGGACTGGGGGAAACACTATGGCTACATGGTTTGGTTAGGACGCCCACCCTAATGTTAAAACATAACCTCTATTAAGCAAGCAATTTTAGTGTTTCCATTGGCCGCTTGCTTAAGACAGGTTGGACTGTAAGTAACAATAATAACGATGAAATTCACAGTTACCTGCAGAACCGCATGACTGATTTTGACAGGTAAGCCAATTTCAACACAAACATCACTACATGTACCTTGTATTAATTCAGATGTCATGCATGCATAACATGAAAATGCATATTTATCAAACCCAAGTTAATGCTTGCTCCCCAGATCCCTGACCCCAGATCCTCAAAACCCCCAGCAGGTGGCAATAGGAGCAGAGCGTCGCGTAAAAGGTAGTGCCTTAAAAGCGAGGTAGCCCAGTGGTAAGCGCACTGGCTTCTTGTGCTAGAGGTCCTGGGTTCGATCCCAGCCGGCGGCGAGGAAAATTTGTTGGTCCGAACACGCTTCCCTTCGTGTCATTTGCAGATATGATACAGTGCTCAGTCCTTCGGATCGGGACGTTAACTGGAGGCCCCCTGTGCAGGAACAGTCATCCCATGTGCAGGTTTAAGATCCCTACACAGGTTCTATCCTCTTGCATGTAGGCTCATCCTGCAAATACACCAGAGTGTACAATGTACACCTCCCAAGAATAATCAGAAATCAGTGGCGGATTTAGAGGAGGTTCAAGGGGTTCGCTCGAACCCCTCTCTTCGCCCAAATTATTTTATTTTCATGGGGAATTTCAAGAGATTTTGTGTGAAATTAGGCAAACGAACCCCCCTTTTCTAAGTTTGAACCCCCTCTTCAGAAATCCTGCATCCGCCCCTGGAAATACACCGGAGTGTACAATGTACACCTCCCAAGAATAATCAGATGGGAATAACAAGAAAATAAACAAAACATATTATAGCAAACACACATGTGTGTTTGCTTTAGGATAAACGTACGTAAGAAATTTAGAAAAAAATCTACATACCTTACCGAACAAAACCGACGGTTAGGCGGCCATTAATGTTGGGCGCAGACATTTTTGTCGGCATGCGCAGACAATGTGTCGTTCAGATGTCGGGAAATTTGTACTTTCTTTTTTCGGCTGAACATTTTTCTTTGTCAAACATATTTCCATATATCCTATTTCAGATCATATTTGTTTCCAAAATGTAAAAATATAAGATAAATACACAATTTACAAATGCAGACGACGATGAAGATTGTTTTTTCGAAATTACACCGTTAAAATCCTCGTATTATAGCAAACCAGTCAACAAGGCAATATAAACGCTCGAAAAAACAAGCGTCTGCGAGGTGTACCTAAAGCAGGTAACCGGCGAAATTATCGAGACGTTTCGAACAGACGGAAATTACGCCGTGAATAGCGTGCCTGGTTATTTTTGGGGGACGATATTTGAGGTTTGAAGGAACAGAAGGAAAACATTTAAGGGAGCTACCTACCTAGGTCTACCTAAAAACCTAACTAGGTCTACCTGCCTACCAAGGTCTACCTGCCTACCAAGGTCTACCTACCTAACTAGGTCTACCAACCTAGGTCTATCTACCTAGGTCTACTTTCCAAGGTCTACCTACCTAAGTCTACTAACCAAGGTTTATCTACCTGTGTCTACTTACCAAGGTTCCCTTTCCTAGGTTTACTTACCTATGTCTTAGTCTACCTATCTAGGTCTACCTTCCAAGGTCTACTTATCTAGGTCTACTTACCAAGGTCAAGTTACCAAGGTCTACATACCTAGGTCTACTTCCAATGTCTACATACCTAGGTCTACTTACCAAGGTTTATCTACCTAGGTCTACTTACCTTAGTCTATCGAACTAGGTCTACTTACCAAGGTCTCACTTCCGGGGTCTACTTACCAAGGTCTGTTTACCAAGGTCTACCTTCTATGGTCTATTTACCAAGTCTACTTACCAAGGTCTACCCACCTAGGTCGACTTACCAAAGTCTACCTACTAGGTCTATTAACCAATATCTACCTACCAAGGTCTACCTACCAAGGTCCACCTACCAAAACCTACATACCAAGTCTACTTCCAATGTCTACTAACCTATTTCTACCTACCAAGTCTAACTATCTACGTCTGCTTACCAAGGTTTACTTACCTAGGTCTACCTACCTAGGTCTACTTACCAAGGTATACATACCTATCTATGTCTACTTACCAAAGTCTACTTACCTAGGTCTACCTACCTAGGTCTACTTCCCAAGGTCTACCTACCTAGGTCTACTTACCTGGGTCTACCTACTATAGGGCATGTTGGGATGACGTCATACAGGTAAGTTTGTTCATTCGGCGGAGGTACATGACTCGGTGTTTATCGCTATGCCATACCAAATTTGGAGTGCAAAATATGGAATCAAAATGAAATTTTTCCATCAAAGCATTGCATATTCTATTAGATTTCTGGATATAATTCATTCCAATGTAAGGAATGCGTTATATTTTGGTCAAATTATGGTTTTATTAGCGTCTGAAAGTAGTAAACGCATAGCGATAATGACCGAGGTTACCACCTCCACCGAATGAAGAAAATAGCGGGAAAGGTGACCGATATCGATTTTTTTTTCACGGAAGAGTACCTTGCCGACATGCCCTATGTCTACTTACCAAGGTCTACGTCCGGGGTCTACTTACCTAGGTCTACTTACCTAGGTCTACGTACCAAGGTCTACTTACCAAGATCTACCTACCTAGGTTTACCTACAAGGTCTACTTACTCAGGTCTGCTAAAATGGATAGCTGGATACACTTATTGACAAAAAAATCCCAGCATACGGTTTTCCGTGTGTGTTTGCAGATAAGGCAGCGTGCCTTTATTTCATATTATGGCTGTAAATATCGTGTGGCATGGGTATTTATGCAATAATGTGGGTTAAGAATCTGATATCTGTTGACGGGTCAGCCTTTGATAAAAGCGATACTTGTATTGAGAGAATCTGAAAACTGCAAACATGACAAACCTTTTCTTCAACACAGTTCACCACAATTGACGGATACTTTCGGCTAAGCCATCTGAAAAATGCAGGGACTCCCATAATGACCCTAATGGGCTTAAGGATCCTAAAATTACAGAGATATCAATATATTTCGCAAAAATGTTTCTATTGTTTTCAAAACTACATGTGGAAATGCACTCCATGAAAACTTCCGGCAAGTTGACGCTGTTATCTGCAATTCTATTGGTCCTCTATGATAAAATCAACCAATCAAATCATTCGTTGTAAAGACTTACGCGACTGGTTTTCAGCGGCAAACTCTTTGGGTATTAACCAAGCCCAATGATGCGGTAACTTTAAAAAGCGAAATGAAATTGATAAAATACTCTTGGTCTGGATGGGGTATAATGATTAATGAACAACGGCCTAAATTTTTTAATGAGAGTGAATAAAGAGCAAAAAGTTTAATGATTAGTGAATAATGAGGTCCTAAAGAATAATGAATAAATGTAAATTTTTAATGAATAGCAGAGTAATATAATGAATAGTGAATACATTTTAAAGAATAATGAATATGCTAAAATTTGGTTATGGAATTGTCTTAGATGGCCTCCCTGACATTCAAGAATTTCATTTTTTTCTGGGGTCTGGACGCCCCCAGACCCGATTTTGTTCAAATGGTGTATTCATATTTCAGAAACCCTTGAATGTTTGGAAAGACATATTTCTGGAAGCCAAGCATATAGGGGCTCACATCATGGACCAATTGAAAAAGAAATGTGTCATTTGAAGGCAGAGACAAATAAATCATTCTGGATTTTACTGAGCCAGATACTATTTCACTGTTTTGTTTGCTTATGTATAAGTATTTTCTTTTCATTCTATTACCCCACTCTGTCCTTGTTATGTATTCACCATTTTTGCATTATCGGCTGGTTTCCTGCTGACAAAAATCAATATTGGAAAAACAGGTAACCAGGTACCCCCCCTCAGGGGGGTTCTGGTTACCTGTATTTCCAATATTGATTTTTTAAAGCTTGGAACCAGCGGATAATGCAAAAAAGGTGAATGTTCCAATCCTATAATGATACTCTTTTCTGTGGATGGACATCATCTTGCTTTTTTATATGACAGAACATAATTCACACTGGTAAATGTAAAAGTACTGGAGCTAGTTGCAACGCACTGGTGCAGATTAAATTACGAACTGGAGTAAGATTAAAATGGCGGAAAAGGTAAACAAAACTTGTACCTCTCTTCATTATCATTCCCTTATAAATTTATGTGTGTGTTATTTGCCATGTCACCTGGCGCAGAGAAGGGCGGAAGCATTATAGTTTATGATTTTATCACGCAATATGTGATTTATTTCATGGGTTAGAAGCCAAATCCGATACAGTTTTACCAACATGACTGGTGGCATGTGTTTTCGTGCCAAAATTGAGGGAAAAATGCATGTCTGAGCATAGTTTTTGTTATATATTATATATTTATGAATAAACATTCAAGAAACACGATTTCCGATCGCCAATTTTTTTCTTGGTACCGAAGCAAACGTTTTATTGAGGATTTTCTATTACAACGCACTGGGAGCATATTTTGAAGCATTGGTACAACGCACTGGTGGTTACACAAACTTGCTGATTTCACACAGACAAAACATATAACTAGCCCAGAAAAAAACAACAACATTATTTTAAAACGGTCATTATATAATTCTATGTAAACTACAACATAAACTTGTCTGTACGAGTCAACATATCCTTTTTATAGGTCATATTGTAAACTGAATGCCTAACAAATGTATTGACTAAACATTTTAAAGGATCATTGACTATGTCCTATAATATATGCCTTGTTTTCAAAAGCCCAAAACTCCGTTTTAAAGCAATTTCTGCTACAACTTTGCAATGAGGAGGGTAGTATGATGTCTTAAAAACGGATAAATGCTATAATGTGTGAAGCATTCCCCCTCATACAATAGATTTGGCAGGCGAAGCAGAGGTAGGGGTCAAAATTTGAAAATAAAAATTGGAATAAAATCATTTTGTTGCATGTCTGTATTCAGTTCCAGCATTGTAGTGATTTGTAAACATGTAGCTCAGTATCAAGGGTCTTAGACACCCTAAAATTCATCTCAAAAGTTTGATGCTTTATAAGAGACATTATTTTCATAAATTATTTTGGGAGTTACCTATATATATCACTACTAACAATGACAAGTATTGAGCAAAGTCATGAGAAAATATGTCCGATTAGTTGCCGAAACAGGTAGACCATAAAACCAAGTTATGTAGCCAAAGATCATGGCAAAATACTTCACAAATCGGGATTTAAAAACACAGAGGAAGCAAAATATGTACATGCCATTGGCGACTACCACCAGCTGATCTGTACTTTAAGTTTGTTACATGTATATGCAATACACGTTTTCTCATGGATGCCTCAATTACTGTATGAGTTTGGCAAACATAAAATGAGACAGAATTTATTTGCAAGTCTGGAATGAATGAATGCACGCATGCCACCATCAAATTGGATACATATGAAATCTAAATGCCTTCTGTTGTTAAAATGTTCCTACAGTGATCGAATATTTTTCAATGTTAAAACTATGGCATATACACCCCTATACATGTACCTGTTTAGTTATAACACGCCCTGCTATCTCTTACATTATGCACAGCAATGAAATGTATAGAGTAAGAAGAACTTCAGTGAAATATTGTTGGTCTAAATGAGTCATGACATACTATCAAGAGTAAACCAAGATGATACCACTTAAATATTTGACTAGATTAATAGTCCCTGTAAATCATGGATTAAGAAATTTAATAAAGCAAATGCCTAAAGTAGTCAAAATCTTCATGTCATGATGCTGACACAAAAATGCTTAGAGATCATCCATGGCACAATTTTAATACTGACAACTTTCCCATGTATAGTCTAATTGAGGGACAAATGCCCCGATTTTTTTTTCTTTAATCAAGATTGATCGCTCCACAGGTTGAATCCAGCCATGTGCTTTAAAAGATTAGGGGGCGTGTATGTGTTAACTTGTATTTGTATAGACTGATGCAAAAGTTTGTTCCATGAAATGTTATTTCTCTATTTTTGGATGAATCAAAAATGAAAAATGGTTAAAAATCAATTATTTTCCCTATCAGATGACAAAACTAGTACATGTACGTCTCGCTTAATTGCACCTTATAGGAAAGAACCTAATCTCTGTCATTCTCACCTTATACAGTATTCATAACTATTTTATATTTTTGACTGGGAAACCTTGTTCTCCCCACCGCCGAGTACCAACACGCCATTCAAATATAATATGTATTTTATGGTGACCTATCAACATGCAAAAGGATTTTTTGGTACTCTTGGGGGCAATGTTCAAAAATAGTTTTCTGTTTTCTTATATTGTCAGTATAAAAAGTAGTTGTTTTAGCCCAAAATGAAGTTATACATGTATCAAAATGGGGACCAAAATCCATTATGCTAAAATATGGTCTGACAGCGAACTAACGTATGATGGTTGAAGCATTTTATCAACTTTTATTTTATTTATTTTTTTTTTTCAAAATACAGGGAAGCTATACATTGTAACTCCCCTTACCACTGTCAAAGATCCTTCATAAAGCGTTAAAACTGTTACAGCCATATTATTCTATTACAGTTCGGTACTTCGTACCACAACGAAACACCCATTGAGCTACACATTTCATCTGTGCGATCAGTTTCAGTACTTTAAATTAGATTAAAGCACTTCTCACAAAGAATACGTATAAATATAAGTAAAGCCGGAAAGAAAAACAACCAGAGCATCTGCAGACCAACCAAAAACCACAAGCAAACCCCAAAAATATGAATGATTGTAAGCATTAATAAAAGAAGGCACAGTCTTTGCCATATCCAGTTAAATAATGTCCTTAAAAGTTAAATGGACCTATTTGAAAACTAAGACATAATGCATTTGTAACTTTCTTTTTTATGACTCAAAGCTCTTCACTCCATAAACAATTATAGATGTCATTATGTATTGCAAAACTTACTATAGATATTCGTCCGAGGGACAAAATAGTCCGATTTTGAAAGACTGTTTATTTGTCGAAATTATTATTTTTGGAAATAAAAATATAACCCTATTAATGAAAATCAATTGTTTGGTCAATTGTGCTACTTAACAATTTGAATGGTATTGAAGTTTTGAATTGAAAAGTGAGATTATTGGCCATAATGCGTAAATTGTCCAGCCATTTCAGTTCACGGTCTGTGGGAGACTTATATTTTTCGCCCCCATCTATTTCGATACAGAGTGTTGTTTATGCTTTCTAAAGTATAATTACAGAATTCCCAAAACAATATTTTTAGCTATTTTATAATGTTTACATTGACTGTCTATTCGTGAGAATAATTATTCATAATGGTTGATTTCGTGATGCACTGTTGGCTTCATTAATTTGTCCTTTTGTGATATCCTTTATTTTATATTGGGTTGAAACGACTCAATACTCTGCTTTAGTACAGATTCGCGGATTAGTCGATATCTATTTTTAAGACGAGGAATCATGCGTTCATATCTATTTTTAGAACATTTCGTCACGGTTATCGATAAAAACCATAACCGGGCCGGGAAGCGACCAAATTTACGGAAATTTCCTAACATATTAGCGGCATCTGGAGTGCTAGTGAAATCACACATTAGCGTGTAAGTGAAACGCGCGCCGAGCGTGTTGAAAAAATTGCAAAATTCCAAATACGCCTGACGCCCGTCGAAGACACGTTCAAAACGCGATACGAGTACGTTGGGTACCCTTGGTGTACGTCCGGTGCGCGACGCTGTACGTCGCTAAAAATCGGTGTGTGTTTCGTGCGCGTTTTGGATAAAAAATAAACATGCTTAAAAATTTTCTATAAGATCTGCGTGTTTCGGACGTCTGACAGAAACGTTCGAATAAGTTCCATGCGCGTTCCAGGCGCGTTGAACATGCTTGTTTGGTGCACGTTTAAGGCACGCCAGTGTACGCTACATGCGCGTTCCGATTTAATGAGATATTGCTTCAGTAGCATGGCCTAAGCGTGTGTGAGACGCGCGTTGAACGTTTTTGCTGCGCGCCTACAGCTCGTGGGCGGCGTGTCTGGGACGTAACACAAATGTACTCTAAACCTTTGAGATTCAAAGTTTAGCTCACCTGAGCTTATATTAGTTATAAGAGGCCACTTTTCAAACCCATTTTTGGTTTCTTGGCGATGTTCAAAATTGCACGGTTCTTTGCCTAAAGACGTGTCTTTCAAGTAAGTAAAGTTTCAAAGTTTTCAGAAATACTTTAACTAAACGTGTTTTTGGAATAAAAATGCAAAAATAGTTGTTTTTAAGTTAAAAAAATTGGATAAAGCAAAGTGTCATCACAGATTTTGATGAAAAAGCCTGAATACAAAGAAGAAATTCCAAATTTTTGTCAAAATGGGCTGCGAGTTTGGTTAAGATTGTTTGTGTTTTTATCGTGTACGAACGGGTTAAATTAGGGTACTGATCGTCGATTCATTTTGAATCAGCTAGATTTCGAACGTTTTTTGGTTGCTATGCTTTTAAAAATATTACTACTCCCTAGCTTGGCGTTTCTATTAGACTTTAATAATCGCTGAAAATTTCAATGGCATGCTGCTGATAATAACGCAACCGGAGAAGGACAAAGTTCGTATAGGCCTACAAATTGCATGCAAAAGCTGAATTCCTGTTATTCATGTTGCTGTCTTCTTGCATGTACAAAACAGAAACGAAGATTCTTATTGCAGCAACAAATCTGACTTAATTTTATCTGGCATCATGGCAGTCAGTAGCACTTTCAAGTAAATTCAAATGTAAAAAATATCGACATAATATGACATTTAATTTGATGTAAATAAAGTGTGACTATTTGAAAAGAGGGCCCCTTTACTCATGCTTCGTCTGTGTGAGATATATTACGCATTTTTGAATGCAGAAACTCACAGAGCCACTGTCAAATATTGAATTATTCATATGATAAGAATTTTAATTGATCGTATTTTATTTTCCGAACTAGAAGAAAAAATATGAGGCGGCCTCATAACTTTTTTCAGTGTAGTATACCCATGCTCCGTCGTCCGTCGTCGTCCACACTTTTCATCCTCTCCTCAGAAACCGCTAGGCCAATCAAAGCCAAACTTCCGTGATGCGGCGCATCCTTAGGAAGGTGGAACGAAAGTTTGTATAAATGGTCCAGGTCACATGACCAAGATGGCCACCATGGCTATGAATAGCAAAAACCAATACCAAGTATACACTACTACAAATTATCACATTTGAACAACAAGAGGCCATTTTTTATTTGAGCCATAAGATGAGGGCCGGTTAAAACAGATGAGGGAGGGGCATTTCGAGAAACATTTTTCGGCCTTGTAGAAGAGTAACTGCAGCAACATCTTCTTCATAATTGAGTCAAATGATATGACACTTTGTGTCATATCTTTTCTTGTTTCTGACTGATCTGGGTGCTCAAGTTGATGGAGAAGGACTGTTAGTAGGATGATGATGACAAATGTGTTCTAGTTCTGAAAACATGGAACGTAAAGCAAGAAAATGCATCAAGATTATGTCCGAGAACCTCAGACCCCACATTATATAGCTAAACAAGTGATACAGGGGTAGACATTATTTTCTTATTTTTGCTTGACACATATATGTGTGTACTCTAACAATCACCTGTGACGTGTTTTGTTTAAGCAAGAAGAGGACAAAAATCAAATTTTCATCTTAAAATTGTCATTAAACAGCCTTGTAAGTCTTTGCATATTAGATAGCGTAATTAAAACACAGTTGTGGTCATCAATGTATAAAAATGCAGTGTTTTTTCATAAATGAACACTGTAAAAATGTCTCTGTTTTTCTGGACGAGTTAGATGCAACCCTAAAGCAAGTTTGTGTAACCACCAGTGCGTTGTACCAATGCTTCAAAAGATGCTCCCGGTGCGTTGTAATAGAAAATCCTCAATAAAACGTTTGCTTCGGTACCAAGGAAAAAAATGGCGATCGGGAATCGTGTTTCTTGAATGTTTATTCATAAAAATATGATACTATAACAAAAACTATGCTCAGACATGCATTTTCTCTCAATTTTTGCACGAAAACACATGTCACCAGTCACGTTGGTAAAACTGTACCGGATTTGGCTGCTAACCCATGAAATAAATCACATATTGCGTGATGAAATCATAAACTACAACGCTTCCGCCCTTCTCTGCGCCAGGTGACATAGCAAATAACACTCACACAAATTTATGAGGGAATGTTAATGAAGAGAGGTACAAGTTTTGTTTACCTTTTCCGCCATTTTAATCTTACTCCAGTTCGTAATTTAATCTGCACCAGTGCGTTGCAACTAGCTCCAGTACTTTTACATTTACCAGTGTGTAATTATAGTGTCTTTTGCAATCAGAAAAAAAGGCAGCACTAAGAAAGTTAATGCAAAATCTGGCAATTTATATGGCGCTACATATTTTTTTCCTCGCTCGCTCGGTATTTAAACATTATTAATATGTATTGTACAATCAGGCACAAGCACAAATCCATACATCACATAGTACTCCTATGTCTCATTACGCTATATTACAAATATGTTCCATATCACTCCGGCTGAGTTACATTCGGAATGGATCACGTCGTTTTGGCCCATGGAGATTGTGTAACGAACAGCCGAGCCAAGCCACAGAAAACCCCGTCGGTGGAAAAGCATGCTCATCCACGAAGGGTGGTTTACTGCGTTATATAATATACTAAACACTTACTCGATTCACAAAGTTTCGAGTTTGAAATTTGCATAATACAAGCACTCAATATGCCGCTAATACGTTGCACCAATGTATTTTCCAAGGAAGGCTATCCCGTCACATTTGTAAACATCAGCTGATAAAAATAAAACTGAGATCCTTTAAAAGCGGTGAACATATTAATGAGAAAGGGGATGAGCCATACCGCGGTTTCGGCTACTTAAACTCTTCAGTGACCCTATAGATTTGGCAACATGCAACCAAAGAGAATTACTATAATTTTGCAACAACTAGTATAATCCAAATGGGACCAAAGATATTAAACGTTGGTCAGAAAATGAACCTAAGCCGATAATATTTTTTTGATTTTTCAGAGTACCCTCGCTGTTCTCAAAGGACCAAAAGGAAAATATAATCTGCACTATGAATGATCTACTGGGAGACTTTTTCGGGCCGCCACACGACACAACACCAGCTGCAGTAATAGCAAATAAAAAGTTGACAGGTTTTACGAGTCTAATATATACCGTAATCTAGTGTACATCCTTTACCCCCAATTTGCGGTCGTCCCGCTTGACATTGCACTTGGTCGCACTTGATACAGCCAATCCGATTGATCCGATCGACCTGAGCATAAGGATTCTAAATCAAGAAGCCGCAATGGAGCGCGACGAAGCGCTCCACCGTCCAAGGTGGTGTGGTCGGAGCAAGTCACGTGACCTGCTCTAAAAAACATGGCTTCAACAATGTTTCAATGCGAGGAGTGCAAAATTTATTTCTTCAGCATGAAGGTGTTTGTGAGACATCCATGCGTATTGCAGGGTAATAAACACGTCGTAAATCAAAATCATTTAAAGCAACAATTTGACTTTCAAACATTATTGCTTTTCCTCACTTGTTTTAGTAATGTGAATGCACTCCGTTTGTCCACTTTCCCTTGATTTAGCGTGCTGCTCGGACCAATCTGATCACCCTTAAAATTTCTTAATATTTTCAAGACACTCAAACGGACAAGCACCAGTTTCAAAGTAGGTTTGTGAAAAGTTTTGTTTCCGGTTTTTGCTCCATTTACTCTTTTGTGTACGTACCATAACAGGCTTCACATGAAGGTAAACGGTCTTGTGTTTAATCTTGTTTGATTGTATAACCTATTTATGCCCAATTTACATTTGGTCTACGATTAGCTTACGATGACCGTACGATGCAAATTTTTTTGTACGGCAACCCTAGGATACTTCGACTTCCTGCGATCGCCATAATGGCGGAAAGGAGGACGTGTTCACGTTGCACGCGTTGAGAGCGCCGGAATTTTAAATATTTTGTGAAAATGGATTTTAACCAGCAAAATGTTTTACCAGCTGTGCTTTTAAATGTGATATCTGTTTTAGAAAATGGAAATGAACCGGTTTCGTGGACTTTATCCCGAACTTGGAAAGGCCAATTTTCTTTAACCGTTAAATCTCCCGCCATTGTGAAAGGCAAGGTCGACATTTCTACTCAGAGGCCACAGGACGCGGAAAAAGCCGCTCCTGAATGGAACATCTCTAAGCAGAAAAGGAAGAAACCGTCCCGTGCCAGGAGGGATAGGAAGCGCTGGACTAAGTGGTACCAGAAGAAGAAAGCTGGAACCAGTGCTTCCCCCACGCCCTTGGACCCACCCAAGCCATCAACTCCAGCTGGGTCTGAACAGCTGGAATTCCGTGACCAGGCTTTGGAATCATCTTCAAAGAAGCAGGACAGTAACTCTGAAAGGGCTCGCTCTAAAACTGCCGCACGCTTGGAACAGCCAGTGTGTTCGGAGCAGGAGGAGGGTTTTTCTGTGTCCTGTCTGGAGATTGATAGTGACGATGACTGTGATGAGGATGTGATTGAGTCGCCAAACTTTTGTACCAATTGTTATCTTGCACCACCAGCAGTGACATTGAAAAAGTGTTCGAAATGTCAGATTTCTCAGTACTGCAGTATCTCGTGTCAGAAAGAAAATTGGGGTCAACATAAGTTTGCCTGCTCAATTGTGGCTGATCAGAGGGCATCAAAGGAGTTGTGTAAATAAGTTGTTTTATTCACATTCACAGTGCATGGATTAGTTTTTAACTATGACTTTTACTCACCAGAATTTTAACCTGTTGGATAGCCTTAGGCGATTTTACAATCTAGAAGGATTAACTGTTTTAATTTGTGTTGTGAACTGTGTTTTACTAAATGTGTTCATTTGACAGTAGTCCTAACAAAACAGTTTTAAGTAGTGAACTTTTACGTGTTTAAAGTGACTTTTGATGTATTGAAGACATTTATAAACTTTTAAAGTCTTACTCGTTTTTACGAGGTTCTCCTGACAGAGGAGGGATTTACCAACAACAACAACAACAACATAGCATCTACAATTTTGTAACAGTGACTGTCTGCTCTTTGAGATTTTTTAAAAACTCGTAAGACCATAGCCCGTATACAAGTCGTATGTAGCACGGTACGGTCATCTTATGGACATACCATGGCATCCACACGATTATCGCGAGACCGCCTTATGTATGTATGTATGTATGTATGTGTGTGTGTGTGTGTGTGTGTGTGTGTGTGTGTGTGTGTGTGTGTGTGTGTGTGTGTGTGTGTGCGTTGCATGCATGCATGTATGTATGTATGTATGTATGTATGTATGTATGTATGTATGTATGTATGTATGTATGTATGTATGTATGTATGTATGTATGCGTGCGTGCGTGCGTGCGTGCGTGCGTGCGTGCGTGCGCGCACATGCATGTATGTATGTATGTATGTATGTATGTATGTATGTATGTATGTATGTATGTATGTATGTATGTATGCGTGCGTGCGTGCACGTGTGCGTGCATGTAATGCATGCGCGCGTGCGTGCAATGCATGCCATGCGTGCTCATTGGAAGAGCTCTGTGTGCAAGTTGTTCAAATTCCGGAACTCTAGATGGTTATGGATTTTACCCTAACCAGCTATTGCCGGGAAGCAGATCTGTCAAAATGGAGGAGACTATCCTGGAAAAATTGTGTAGTAAAGCAAAACTTGACAGAGACAAAGGGTTTCAAGACTTACAGGATTATTTAAAGTCAGCAGATCAAGATGGAGTGCAAAACTTTGAGAAGAAGTTCTCTGCTATCCTGTCAGATGGTTTTTCTGAGTGGGAAAGTAAACATGGTGCTCTCATGGGATCCAAAGCTGTGTGCCAAACTCAAATCTGCTCAGATGAATTCACAAATTACCTGATAGAACAGGCTTTGGCATTAGCTGATGATTCAGAATTCAGAGTTCGAATAGCCGCAGGTGTGTTTACTTTTGCCTTTCTTGGTTATTCTGACCTAAGTAAACACTGAGTAAAGTTTTTTTTGGTCATGCTTGTGCAAGTAATTGGTTGTAATAAAGATCAATAAAAGACTGCTCATCAGCACAACAGGCTTACAAAATCAGAGAGAGTGTGTGTGGCATTCTCCCAATGGTACCATAGTTATTGGTTGGTCAAATTTTGTACCATTGACATATGAGCCGCGATGCGAGAAAATTGGTCTTCGAGGTTTGCGACCAGGTCTGACACAAACCAGAAGCTTGAAATTTCAGATTTAGGAAGAAGAGAAACTGTACTGTCCGTGTAGCGAAAACAAAGGCGCTGATCAGTTTCACAGTTACTGTGAAGCTGATCTGCGCCTTTGTTTTTGCATAGGCAAAAATCCGGTATTCTCACAATGCACTGCCAGCTCATTTAAGCGCCATTGGAACAAACATTACCAACAACGGCAACGAGTGGTACCATTTGTAGAAACTTGAACACACATTAAGAAAGGTGGAAAGAATAATTGATAAATCATGGTAGACTCTCTCCATTATAAGTTATCAGTGGGAAATTCAACATTAGCTTCACTGAGAAACAAAGTTTCGCAAAAAGTGATATTTGAAAGTTTTCCATTTGATCCATCTGATTTAAAGGGTAAATTTGATATGGGGGAGAAATGCTTAAAACTAAAGTAAGATCAGAAAATTATAATTGTCCTCCTGACTCCTGAGTCCTAGTATCTTGCTTGTATGTTATAAAAGAAGAAAAAAAAATCTGCTATGTAAATTTTGAATTGCTTGATCATCAGGTGAAGTAATTGGTACACTATGTAAGAGAGTTGGTCCCCAGGTTTATGATCGCTGTAAGTCCACCGTACTTGAAGGAATATCCAGCAACCTAGAGAGAGATATGACAATGGATGGCTCTATCAGTGAGGCTGACCAGTCAGAGAAACTCATTGAGAAGTTGTCAAGTTCACCTAGAGGAGAGAAGGTAGGAGCATTATGAAAACACATCCATGTTATATGCAGATTTTTCCTAAGTTGTAAAAATTGAAAATTTTCATTAGAAAAAATTGAATATTTTTAGTATTTTAGCTCAAAACATAGATTGTGGGTACATGTTAGAAGCGCCTTGCCAAGCTGCATGGTAAGCTAAGCTGTGCTTTTGTTACAGCACACCCAACGCAGCTTTTCACATGGCATTACCCATATTATATCTCTGTGTTCTGAACTCACACTCAAACCACTGTCACGTCCGCGTCACACTTTCGGTTAAAGTTTTTTATAAGTCTATATCTCTTGACCATGTTGATGGATTAAGTTGATACTTTGCATGTTGCTAGATATTGGTCTGAAGTTTTACGCAGTACCATCATGACCCACCCTGGGTGACCTTGAGGTCAAGATCACGGACTTAGAAATTTTGTGTTTAAGTTTTTGGTTAAAGTTTTTGTAAGTCTATATTTCTTGACCATATTGATGGATTGAGTTGATACTTTGCATGATGCTAGATATTGGTCTTATGTTTTACACAGTACCATCATGATCCACCCTGGGTGACCTTGAGGTCAAGGTCACAGACTTAGAAATTTTGTGTTTAAGTTTTTGGTTAAAGTTTTTGTAAGTCTATATCTCTTGATCATATTGATGGATTGAGTTGATACTTTGCATGATGCTAGATATTGGTCTGAAGTTTTATGCAGTACCATCATGACCCACTCTCGGTGATCTTGAGGTCAAGGTCACAGACTTAGAAATTTTGTGTTTAAGTTTTTGATTTAAGTTTTTGTAAGTCTATATCTCTTGACCATGTTGATTGATCGAGTTGATACTTTGCATGTTGGTAGATATTGGTCTGAAGTTTTATGCAGTACCATCATGACCTACCCTGGGTGACCTTGAGGTCAAGGTCACAGACTTAGAAATTTTGTGTTAAATTTTTTGGTTAAAGTCTAAATCTCTTGAAGAAGTTGATGGATAAAGTTGATACTTGCATGTTGATAGATATTGGTCTCAGGTTTTATGCTGTACATCACAACTCAGCTGGATGACCTTGAGGTCAGGGTCACGGACTTGGAAGTTTTGTGTTTAAGTTTTGGTTAATGTTTTTATAAGTCTATATCTCTTGTAGATTGATCAAGTTGATACTTTGCATTGGTCTGAAGTTTTATGTTGTACCATCATGACCCACCTGAGTGACCTTGAGGTCAAGGTCATGGGTCATAGATTTTAACAGATGTAGTGGCAAAGCACAAGTCAGGCGAGCTACGCTGTCCTGCGACAGCTCTTATTATGAATTTGATTTGTATATTTCAGCGTAACAGTATTGAAGCCGCTCAGATATTCCATGATACTGCTGGTTGGAAGTCACTAGAAACTTGGATGAAGTAAGTTTTGCAAGTGGTTAAAAGCTATGGGAAATAATATCAATACATATTTAAACCAGTATGTCATTTTAAACAATGGATTGGTTTCTGTCTCTGATGAATATTACGAACCGTTTATCAGACAATTACATGTAGTAAGGTGTTCAAACAAAACATACAGGCTGACTTGAGCATACATGTAGCTAAGATCTGATATTGTAAAAAAAAAAAAACAGTTTCATAGTGCAAAATGCAAGAACCAACATTCTCATTTTTTATTTTGTTTGTGCAGATACTTGAGTTTATGCAGGCTTTTACAATGAACTGTTTCTTTACATTTCAGATACATGTTCAAAGTTTAAGAGAGATTAACTAAGCTATGCTTTATGTTTCAGATGTCTTCAGAGTGTTATTGAAGGCTGTGGCCATGAATTTAATGAGTATGTTGATCAAGATCTACTGGACCTGATATTCCGAGCCCTGACACATACCAACAGATTTGTGAGGGAGACAGGGTATTATGTCTGCTCAAGTCTGGTGTCTTGTGGGCTAGTCAGAGATGGTACGTACTGCCTGGATGGCTGAGGGATTAAGATATTTGAGCCGCCTCGTGGGAAAACCAACAATGTGGTTTCCGAACAGGTCCGACACAAACCGGCCCGTACAAGCACAGAAAAGAGCTAGAAGCTTGAAATTTCGGATTTAAGTAGAAGAGGAATTGTACTATCCGAGTAGCGAAAACAAAGGCGCTGATCAGCTTCGCGGTTACCGCGAAGCTGATCTGCGTCTTTGTTTTCGCCTATACAGATTGTTGGTTTTCCCATAAGGCGGCTCTAAGCTGATGAAGATATTTTAAGCCCTGACACATACCAACAGTTTTGTAAGGGATACAGGATAGACTGGTCTCGTGGGCTAGTTGTGGAGTGTGCAGCTTAAATGGATGAGAGGTTAAGACTTGTGTATTCCCAGAGTCTCATTTGTAGAAAACCTGTGTTGTATAATTTGGACAGGAATGACTTAAACCAAACTAGGACTAGAAACTTAAAAAGTGGATGTATTAAAGTTCACAGATTACCTGCTAAAGGCATGGGCGATAACTGGAGTCAGGAAGACAATGGTTGTAATAAAGAATCTTATCCGTGTTAAAATTTCTTTAATATACTACATGTACTCGAATTTTCATAGGGATTAAAACTTTAGTTTTGTTCACAGGGTATACTGGTAATCTAACACCCAAAAGTTTGCTATAGAAATGTAGAAGAATCATCACTGTATAAATATTCCATCTTTTGTTTTGCGTTGCCTGGGAGCGCTTTTCACAGACTTGCAGAAACGATGGAACCACCCTTAAATTGAAGGTAGCACTGCTGCCTACCCTGTCCAATTATGTCATTCATCCCCTTTTACTGGTTCATTCATCTGTGAAACTTTTGATTATCAAAACAGCTTTGCTGTTGAATGAACCAGTGAAAGGGGATAAATGACAGAATTGGATAGGGTAGTCAACAGTGAAAACTTCAATTTCTATGGGTTCCATCGTTTCTGCAAGTCTGCTAGATTCTCTCGCAGGCAGCGCCAAAAAATGCAATGTTTGCACAGTGATGGTTTTGCTACATTTCTATAGCAAAAGTTTAGGTGTTAGATTACCAGTACGAGGGTTGGGATTTAAGTTCGTAGACTTTTGCCACTGAGTTTCTATTACATCATTTATCCAATATTTGATGCATTATTATAAAGAAACAATGTCTCCTTGTCTCGTTTTTACACTATTTTTTCAAGAAATATTGCGCAGTGTACATAAAACTGGTCTCCATAGCAACGTAGGTTTCGCAACCCGGGGCACGTCGTATTTTAAATACTTCTGAAGTTTGATGGCGTTGAAGAACAAACCTTAAGTTAACATATTGTATACCAAAACTGGAGCTAAATCAGTTTGAGGCACTTTAGTATCATGTTGTTAATTCCATATAATTTTTTAAACATTATGTCGACAACTTATTTTGTTATTGGAGAAAATATAATGCCAGTCGAGCTTCTTGGGAAAGAAAAATGGCGTTAACAGGCAATGTCGAAACAAGAGCAATGATCAAATCTTATGTTTGAGAAGCATAAATGCCCACAGAAACATTCAAAATGATCAGGATTTGTAGTACAGTTGTAGAACAGATCTTACAGAGATATTTAAATGGTTTGAAAAATTTCAGATGGAAGCATTTGAATTTTAATTGATGAGAAAAGCGCATACCTTCAACTAATCTACAAATGCTGCGGTCTTAATTCTAAATTAAATCAAAATTATGCATGGTACACATAAGATTTGTTATATCTGGTAAATGTAGTATTTCAACAATAATAACTAACTAACCCCTGAAGGAAATATTGCAAATTAGTAAAGGTGTGGTGTGTTGTATGGTTCTAAACAAGGCATTTTATTGCTGACATTTATTGAAATTTGACGTAGTTTTGACGTCAAAATTTCCATGACATGCCCCGGGTGATGGCATGTCGTTGTGTTTAATTTATTGCTGTGTTGAAACTATTATGAGTAGAGCTATGCTTAATAGTTTATATGATAGGCAAAAGAATATGTTTTCAGATGATATCATTTTTAGCTCGCCTGCACGAAGTGCACAGAGCTATTGTTGTCACCTTGGTCGTGTGCGTTTACGTGTGCGTCCGCGTCCGCGTCCGCGTCACACTTTCGGTTAAAGTTTTTAGCTGGGATCAAATCAAAATCAACACAGTATTTTTCTTTCTATAACATGTTTCGGGATTACTCCCTTCATCAGATAGAAATAACAGGAAATGACAGCAAAAACGCCAAAATTAGGTGAATTTAGCAGGAAGTGATGTAAAAACGCCAAAATGACGTTGACGTTATTGGAAAACGCCAAAATGACGTTGACGTTATGGAACACAGTAAATGCTAAAGTTTTGAAAGTACATTGATACCATAACTGGATCAAAAAGTATTACCATACCTTCCACAAATAAATAAATAAATAAATAAATAAATAAATAAATAAATAAATAAATAAATAAATGATAAGTAAATAAATAAATAAATAAAAATAAAAATGAATAAATAAATAAATAAAATAATAATAATAAATAAATAAAATAAATGAATAAAAATAAATAAAAAATGAATGAATAAATAAAAAATAATAAATAAATAAATGAATAAATAAATAAATAAAATAATTATAAAAAATAATAATAATAATAATTTGTATAAATAAAATAAATAGATAGTTAAATAAATAATATAATGGATAAAAAAGGGGGGGGGGCATTTATTCATTTATGGAAACTACAGTAATACAATGATGCAATTATTTCCATAGAAATTAGATCCTATAATATAAAACATGTAAAATGGAAACAACAGTAAAAGTACCAATAAAAAGTTGAATTATATTTTGTAAAGCACTTTAGCATTTAGACCTTTAGGATATAAAGTATCTAGTTTGTGAATCCAATACGTCTCTTTGAGCAGTCTATTCATGTTATTAGAAACATAATCAATTGGCATAAAAGAAAAATCTTCAATTGAATGTCCATTAGAATTGAAGTGAATCGCAACATTTGTTGAGAAACTTGGATCACTCATATTTCTAATGTCAAATTTATGACTGTTCATACGGTTAGACACTAACTGATGCGTTTGACCAATATACTGTTTTTTGCACTTTTTGCACGTTATCATGTAAATAACGTCCTTTGATCTACAGTCACTGCTAAAATGTAAGTTAAATGTTTCATTAGTGTTTGTACTGGTAAAATGAGTACTTTCTATAATGGAACTACAGTGTGTGCATCGGCGTCTATTACATTTTGTAGACTGGCTACTTTCATTGGGCTTATTTAAGGATTGAAATTCAGATTTTAGCTTTCACTGGATGATGAAAAACATTAGGCTGTTTTAATGTCTGTGAAGCCCGAAGGGCTTCTCAGAGACATTAAAACAGCTAATGTTTTTCATCATCCAGTGAAAGCTAAAATCTGAATTTCAATACTTATATTTACATTTTATATTATCAATCAAGTATCAGATTTTTAATTGCGCATATCACCGTTCATTTTCATGTTATTTGACATTAAATCCGACTTAAAGGGAAACATTACTATTTAATTCCCGCATATGATTTTCATGAAACTTCCTATGCTTCCAGATAATTGTATCCTTGGACTAAAATCGAAATAAAAGTGGGGAGTCACCGGCCTCGTTTCCATGGTATCAGAACTTTTTGAGTGTTTCTCGTGCATTTCAGAAAACCGCACTCATAGCTGACATGTGTTTTAATATACATGCAATGATTGTAAAAACAACTTAAACACACGATGAGTGTTATTTTCTTACATTTTGATACTATTTGCTCTTAAATTGAGGAGATTACATGCAAAATTAACTTTCCCGCCATCTTTTCAAACCTGGAAAAAGTACGTATTTTTGCGAGATCTCCTAAACCACGCATATGATTTTGATTAAACTACACCAACAGATAGGAAACGTGATTACCATTTAAAAGTTCAAATAAAAAGTGGGGGTCACCGGATTGCGTTGGAAGCTGTAGAGAAAAAACGTTCAATATTCCCGCCTTTTTCGTTTTAACGCCAAACGTTGCACTGACGTCGCGTTTATTTATGCGACGTCATCAACAGCGAAATATTACGTTTTCACATATAATTAACCTTATACACGATTTTGGGTATATCAATTGCCACAGAACTTCTTTTAAGATAAAAATGAACAATATGTATCCCCGCTTTAGTAATTAATTATGCAGAAACAAACATGATAAGATGCTACAGCTTGCAACGTCATTGAGAAATCAAAACAAAACGACGTTAAAAACTACGCGTAACATACACATACTAAACGCCGACGTTGCGCAAACAGTGTGCTCATAAACAATAGTAATGTTTACCCTTAACGTAATTTTGGAACAGCCAAAACGTCAAATTTTCGCGCCTAACGTCATGGCGATACGCGGCCAACGTCACGTCAGCAAGAGTAAACAAATAACGTCACTGGATGAGTTTTGACGTCTCCCCGCCCATAGGCGTGGCCTCTAGATCACGTGACTTAATGTTTTTCATTGGGAAATGAAGAACATCAAGAAAGATACTTTCATCTAGGGCGATTGCAATTAAAATGTAAATATTCAAAATTGAATGTGTTAAACAGTCTTGAAGATTTTTAGCTCTTTTAAAGGCTATAACTGGCGTATGATTGTGAAGAAAGTTTAGACTTTCTTTACTTGATAAATTAAACAGGTCCCAGTACTTGTTTATTGTTAAACCAAGATTTGGCAGTGAAATGTTGTATGGTACAACAAATGGAATAATGTTCTTAGCTTTATCTTTCACATCAGAATTCACTAAGGCTTCATCCTGTGTCTGTGATGATATCTTTTGGAATGCCGAGTCAATGACCTTTTCTGGATACTGCCTCTTAAGGAAATGTCCCTTGAGTTCATCTAGTGATCCTTGGAAGCTGTTATCATCAGATATTATTCGCCGGTACCGTTTTGCTTGACTGTATGGTATACTTTCCTTACATTTTCTCGGGTGACACGAAGAAAAATGCAAGTACTGGTGAACGTCCGCTGATTTGATGTGAATATCTGTAGATAATGTACTGTCCACATTTTTGGATATGTTAACATCCAGAAAACTCACACTTGTATCAGATACTGTGTGTGTGAATTTGATAGTTGGATGAAAACTGTTCAAGCGGTTTATAAAATCTTCCAGTTCAGCTAATGAATGGTCCCAGATCATGAAGATGTCATCCAAGAAACGAAGCCATACTGTCGGTGTCAATGAACACTGTTCTATGAAGTCTTTTTCAAGTTTACCCATGAAGAGTGATGCGTACGCTGGAGCCATAGAACTTCCCATTGCTGTTCCAAGCTTCTGAATGTAGTTTTTATCATTGAATTGGAAATGGTTATTCTCAAGTGTCAGTTTAATAAGACTACAGATTTCATCAGGTGATAGTCGACTGATGCTTTTATCTTGGTTTAAAAAGTATTTACAAGCTACTATTCCATCCTCATGGGTAATGTTTGTATATAGGGAGGTAACATCAAGTGTGACGAGCAATGAATTTTCTTTTAACTTGGGGACAGATTTTATTTTGCAAATAAAGTCTGTAGTATCTTTAACAAATGATGGTAAAGATTTCATATATGGTTGCAAAATGTAATCAATGTATTCAGAAATATTTTCTGTGTAGCTGTTACATGCTGATACAATAGGGCGTCCCGGATATCCAATTGGTAAATGGTCCTGATACTGTTTATGAGTTTTAGGTAGTATGTAGAATTGTGGAACACGTACATGGTTTGGAATGGGATCAAATTCACGCTCTACAGCACTGTTTGTTTCACTGATCTTATTGATACAGTCAAAAATGTTCTGTTCAATTGCTTTAGATGGATTTTCATCTAATTCAGTATAATATTTTTCATCAGTTAATTGACGTTCAACCTCCTTGATATAGTCTGTTTTGTTCATTATTATAATCATATTTGACTTGTCAGCCTTTTTTATCACAATTGAATCATCTTGGCTAAGTGAGCGCAGTGAATTCATCTCTTCTTTTGAAATATTACTGTAGACTGTTTGTTTAGGGCTTGCTTGGAGAATTTCTTGTGTAACTGCTTCAATGTAGAAATCCAAATAGGTATCGCGGCCGCTCGGTGGAATAAATGTTGATACTTTCTTATTAAAAAATGGCATTTGTTTATACATGTTTGATTCTGAGACACCATCTTTATCAGTATTTTTTTCATAAAAATATTCCTTGAGTCTTAGTCTACGAGTGTAATTAAATGTTTCTGCAGCAAGTTTGATTTTGTCATGTGATTTTGGTTTTGGACAAAATTTCAAACCTTTTCCGAGGAGAATATAGTCACTGTCTGTTAGCTTTCTGTTTGATAAATTCTTTACTGTTTCTTTCCCTCGCCGAATCTTTTGTTTTCTTTTCTTCTCCTTCCTCCATTTGTTTTGGTCGGATTTACGGATGAATCGTCTGTTCTGCCTCCTGGAATTATTGGTTGGTTTTTCTCCAGCAGGGTCTTCACAGTTGATAGAAGATTGACAAGGGTCTCGTTTTTAAAATTGTTATATCTTGATAGTCACTGACCAGAAATCATTCATATTTGGAACATTGCTGCATATGAGGGTCCTCTGTGATTTAGTGTGAAGGGACCCGTGGGGTCATGCCTGGGGGCGGGGCTAGAGGTCAATATCTAGAACACCTTTGTACAATGCTCAGATGCTGTGTTAGTTTCTCATCAACTGTAAAGCCTAGAACTGTCAAACCTTACATAAGGCTTCTCCTGGATGTCCCGACTCGGCACCCACATTGACCTTCTGACCTTGACCTATATTTCATGCTCCAGTGGCTTTGTCCTTTTTAAAGCCAACTCTTAATATCTCATCAACTATAAAGCCTACAACCATCAAACCTTGCATATGACTTCTCCTCAATGTCCCGACTCGGCACCCACATTGACCTACTGACCTTGGCCTATATTTCATGCTCCAGTGACTTTGTCATTTTTTAAGCCAACCCTTAATATCTCATCAACTATACAGCCTACAACCATCAAACCTTGCATATGGCTTCTCCTCGATGTCCCGACTTTGCACCCACATTGATCTAGTGACCTTGACCTATATTTCGTGCTCTAGTGACTTTTTCATTAAAGTTTTTAGAAGTCTATATCTCTTGAACATGTTGATGGATCAAGTTGATATTTTGCATGGTAGTAGATATTGGTCTGAAGTTTTATGCAGTACCACCATGACCCACCCTGGATGACCTTGAGGTCAAGGTCACAAACTTAGATTTTTTTTTGTTAAAGTTTTTGGTTAAAGTTTTTAGAAGTCTATATCTCTTAAATATGTACATTGATCAAGTTGATACTTTGCATGTTGGTAGATATTGGTCTGAAGTTTTATGCTGTACCATTATGACCCACCCTGGGTGAACTTGAGGTCAAGGTCATGGTCTTAGAAATTTTTGGTTAAAGTTTTGGGTTAAAGATTTTTGAAGTCTATATATCTCTATGTTGATGGATCAAGTTGAAACTTTGCATGTTTGTGGATATTGGTCTGAAATTTTATGCTGTACCATCACAACCCACCTGAGCGACCTTGAGGTCAAGGTCATGGGTCATAGATATTGATAAGTTTAGTGGCAAAGCACAAGTCAGGCGAGCTACGCTGTCCTGCGACAGCTCTTATTATTTCTATGTGACAAACATCTGAACTTTTATAAAGAAAGTCTACGAACTTAAATCCCAAACGTATGTCCTGTAAAAAATAAAGTTTTGATCCCTATCAAAGTTTGAGTTGTACACATATTTATCTTTTCTTCAGGCTCAGACACACTACTCTTGGATGAGGACAATGCTATACTGAAGTATGGCCACCAGTTTGCTGATTACCTGGCTAAAGGCATGGGAGACAACTGGAGTCAGGTTAGCTCTCTTTGTTAAGAAAGCTTGTGAAAAGTCATGCAAAAAAAAAAAAAAAATAAATAAAAAATAAAAAATAGAAAAAAGAATAATAAAAATACATTGATGCAAAAAACAACAACAGATTTTGCCTATGCAAAAACAAAGGCTTAGTTCAGCTGTGCAGTAAATCAGCTGTGCAGTGAATCAGTGCTTTGGTTTTCACTACACAGATAGTATGATCTCCTATTGTTAAATCCAAAGTTTCAAGCTTCTGGCGGTTTTCTGTGACTGTACCTGTATGTAGGCCATTTTGTGTTTAGACCTAGTTGTAAACCCAAAGTTATTCCCTCGCAAACAAGGGGTCACAAGTTTGATTCCAGCCTCTCAGTCTTGGGGATGTTTCTTTCCATATAACCTTAGCTGTTAGTCCAATGGTTGGACATTACATTACAACTAAACAACAAATATCTTTACTTTAAATCTATTAGTTCTTATAAAGTGTATTTTTGAGTATAGTGATACATTTGAGCCGCGCATGGAAAAAACAACAACCTGCATAGGCGAAAACAGGGATTGTACAATTCCTCGACTTTCTAAATCCAAAATTTTCCAGCCTCTAACCATCTTATGTGACTTTACTGCCTGGTTTGTGTCAGACCTGGTCGGAACCCAAATTGTTGGTTTTCTCATGCACATGCTCATTTAGTGTTTTCATAACTTCGCTATTTATGTTCAGGTGAGGCTAGCATCTTCTGTTGCCACAAGAAACTTCCTGCAGAGTTTACCCTCAGAAGCAGCAAGAAAGCAGTTTTACCCTGTACTAATACCTAGGATGTGTCTTAATAGGTGAGATACTGTAGATCCGGAAATATTCGCGAGATCTTAATTTTCGCTAATATTCGCGAATCGGTTGCCTCGCGAATTCAAAGTTTTTGCTAATAAAGAGTTACTATTAACTTTATAGAATACATGGACACTCACTGGCGAATTCAAGAACTTGCTAATAATTCAGAAATAGAAAATTCGCGAAATAAAAGTCACTCTAAAATTTCCGAATTTACAGTATATAAATTTATTGCGCCTGTCAACATACTTTTCCGCAGCAGTGCAGTTTCCTAGATGTAGAGCATTGTGCTCCATATCTATATCTAGAGGTCTTGTGGGTTTGAATGCGAAGTTTTGTACTTGAGCAAGATACATTGACTCCACATGTTACTAGTTAGCATCCAGGATGTGTTGGCTTAAATCTGACATGGTTGAAAAATTATTCTCTGGGATATGAAAATGCGCAACAAAAAAATAAAATAAAGCATTAGCCTTTTCAAGACAACCTGCTTTCTTTATTTGCAAAAAACAAAAAACTGCTGATCAGTGTCTTATTCATAGATAGCAATAATTATTCCGCTTAATACCTTATCTGATAAGCCTGTATTGTCAGACCTGATTGAAACCCCAAATACAGGTTTACAAAAGTCATGGCTTATTGCCTTGTTAGATGATTCATGTATACTCACTTATGTTCTCTCCTCCCCCCCCCCCAGGTACTATGTGGCAGAGGGAGTTAGAATTTACTCCCAGGAGACATGGAAACAAGTCACAGAAGACAGAGGGAAACAACTCGTGGAAACCTACATCTCTAATGTGGTAGACTACTATATAGAGGCTACAGATGCTGATAATCATGCTGTTAGAGAGGCTGCTTGTGCTTGTATTGCTGAACTCGGAAAAAAGGTAGAAAAAATGTCTTCAAAGAATGTGACCGCAGAATGTTCTGTAATATCAGGTTTTGAAGAGATCAAGGTGGTTGAGGTAGTGTAACGTGTAGCCGAGCCAAGCCACAGCAAACCCCGTCGGTGGAAAAGCATGCTCATCCACCAAGGGTGGTTTACTGCGCTATATACTCAACACTTACTCGATTCACAAAGTCTCGAGTTTGAAATTTGCATATTTCCAAGGGAGGCTATCCTGTCACATTACTTTCCCCTCCGAGAAGACTCGCCCCGAGTCTTGGCCCTGGGACTACATGGGTAAGGCAACTCCAGTCCGGCAGTTGTCATCATCCCACCCCTGCCACCAAATGTAAGGTGTAGCCGAGCCAAGCCACAGCAAACCCCGTCGGTGGAAAAGCATGCTCATCCACCAAGGGTGGTTTACTGCGCTATATACTCAACACTTACCCGATTTACAAAGTCTCGAGTTTGAAATTTGCATATTTCCAAGGGAGGCTATCCCGTCACAGTAGTGATAAGGGTACAATCCAACATTCCAAATGCACATGTATTTTCAGAAGCTATATATGCAATTTCTGAAACTCTGCATCACCTCATAGACTGTGACTTTGGCTCATTGGTTTTGGCATATGTCAGGTTAGTGGTTGCCCATATACATGTTCTGGTCTTCTCCAGCATACTTCGGTATCTTCCACCACAGAAATATCCATTACTTGGAAATGTATTTGAGCCTGTGCGTGAGAAAACCAACAATTTGGGTTCCGACCAGGTCTGACACAACCAGCCTGTACAGTCACAGAAACAGGCTAGAAGCTTGAAATTTCGGATTTAAGAACAAGAAGGATTGTACTATCCGTGCAGCGAAAACAAAGGCGCTGATCAGCTTCGCGGTTACCGCGAAGCTGATCTGTGCCTTTGTTTTCGCCCAAGCATTTTGTTGGTTTTCTTATGCAGTGGCTCATTTTTATGTTATATAAGCACTCTGATTACATTATTTCAGCTGTTTTAAAACTATGCTTTATATGTTTTTCCAGGTGGACAAAGCAGTAGTTCAGTCATATATTCCTCAGCTTTTGGAAGCCTTACTGAAGTGTTTCAATGATGACAGCTGGCCTGTTAGAGATGGTGAGGCTTCTGTAATTCTTTATTTAAAATAAACGGGTATTTGACTGAAATGAATTTTCAGTAATGGCAGAATTTGGTAAAAGGAGGTTTCACCATCAATTATTGTCTAAAACAAATGTCTTTTGAATACCAAACAGTAATTGCGATCTCGCCACGGAGAGAGCGCATATGTAATTGAACAGGGCTGAAATCTTGTTGTTAATCGACCACCGACTTCGGTCGTACTTGATTGTATGAGGCAACTCCGATTGGGTCACACTGAATACCGCATGTCGGCTCGGGTATGTAAGCTCACGTTGAACCAAGCTGCCAGAGTGTTTTCGGTCTGTGGTTATCACCGTGGGTTTATACATGGTCATACAGTGAAAATAGGGCTGAGAGATCTCAAGCATTTTGAAAACGCTTATAATGTTTACCATAACTTATTGATTGGAAAATTGGTATAACTTAAATGAATGGGCCATCAGTTATCTGTCCAAAACTGTGTAATAAAGGTGCACATCTTTAAAGGAGTCCTTGTGCCAATATGCATGAGGAGAAATGAAGTTGACTTTCAGATATGTTGTCGCCGAGTAATCTGAAGAAAATGATGACTTTTTCACTGTATGGCTGGTACATGTATATTTCAGCTGCCTGTGTAGCCTGTGGTAACTTTGTCCTGTGTTTCCCTGAGGAATCTAGGTCAACTCTACCAGCCCTATATCCTCTATTCTTCAACAACCTCCAGGACAACATACCCTCAGTGAGACAGGGGGCTGCACTGGCGCTGTCTAATGTTGTCAGGGCGTATGGTAGGTTCATTAATAGATTGTGACCCTTACATAATGAAACAACCTTCTTTTTCTTGATTCAAATGACTCAAGCATAAAATTTGCCTCTTGAGAAAGCTACACTGGTGTAAGATATGAACTTGCTGAAGATAATTGTGACTCAAAGTATGACAAAAAAAACCCAAAAAAACCCACATGCATATGTATCTAAAGCACATATCAGGTAAACTGTGACTGAAAAGGTTAATCTGCTTCTAATATTCTTTGTTTTCTTTACAGAGATAATCTGCTTCTTGAGTTCATCATATCAAGCGAATGATTTTATTTTTTTGAGATTGGCTTATACTTGGGCCACATTTAAAATTATTTCTGTTTGCCCTCTCCCTACCCTGTCTAGAAAAGCTGGGTAGGTAGGTAGGCTTATTTTTTATTTTTATGAAATCTTGTATTTTTGCGTTATTTTTGGTCAAAGGAATTAGCTACAATTTTGTCAAAGCTACTCACAATTACAGTTGCATTTTATGTTTTGTAGTGCTTGCTTGAACATAAGCAGTTAAGAACAAAATATCCAATTGGTGAGTAGGGTCATGGTTTAAATGAAAACACATTACTTTCTAAGGAAAACAATTTATCTTGACAGAAAAATTAAAAAAAAATCTGCAGAAAGGGCAATAAAATTTTTTGAGTAGGCCCCTTTTTGGGTAAGTAGGTAGGGAGAGGGCAAACAAACAAATTTTTATTTTTGGCCTTGCCTGCTTTAAAATTGTTTTTACTGTTCTTTGTGAGGAGGGTGGCCTAGTGGTAGGCTATAGGACTGCAGTCTTGGGTTATATGCCTACCTCTGTTATGAAATGTCATCTTATTAAGTAGTGGCTCAGTCCTGACATTACTAAAAATTATTGACTGGGATCCTAAGCCATAATCGAACCAAACAGAACTATACTTTGTAAAATAAGCATCTGCTCATCTGTTACACTCTATATGCAACAGGTGAAGAATGTTTTGGTGAAATCTACCAAAAAGTCAAAGAAGGCCTGGCAGGTGTCAAAGACCAACCAGAAAACGCTGAAAAATACAGCTCACTAGAGAAAGGTCCTGCTACCTATGGAGTTGCAAAGAAACTGAGAGATAATGACATGGAGTTACACACAGACCAACAGATGTACTCCTGTGGGTCCCTGGCCCCCAAGATGGGGAGGGGGTCCAGGGGTGGGGGCTGTATGGACCACAAGTTCAGGAAGGAACCAGAGCCATGGGAGTTGGGAGATGGGTAATGAATTAATCATGTAATATCAACTGTATGGAAAACTAATGATTTGAGGAGCACAGACCATTGGGGCCATAAAAGATAGATGGGCTACTTGTGCCTCCAGGCAAAGCTTATAATCTGCAGACTGATCATCTGATTACTGGTTAATCACTCAGAAGGTCTGTGCCTGCCCAGTCTTAGTTGCTAATGTATTTGGTTTATATTTTCTGGGTGTCAGTACATCCTAATGTTGAGTAGAAGTCCCATAAAATGAAGGCAACATCCCAACATGACCATAGCTGTTGACTGGGAAGGTAAGCCAAAAAGTAAACAAATAATTTACCTAAATCATTTGCCTAAATCATTGGATTTGTTGCTCACCAGCTCATTTGTCTTAATTTTACAATTAAAGATGTATGGTTGTATCAATGTGTGTGGAAACATTCCACTTTTTCCCTTTCCATGTCCATTTTCAAGTATGCTCTTTTCTAAATTATCAATGACCGGCAATGGTATGCTTTAATTGGGAATAAAAGTATAATTTCAACTCCACTCTTCCGTCCTGACATGACTGAAAAATTGTTGACTGGGATGTTAAGCCTCAACACAAACAAATCAACTCCACTCTGAAGCTCCACACGTTTTTATGGCAATTATTGTGACTCAACTTTATTAAATGTTCATTTTTAGGTGCATAAATGTTGTAGCAGAGTTATGTAACCTTGAAAAGTTTGCCCCCAAAGTGTCAGAGTTATTGCCCTTAGTGAGCAAGGCAGCATCACATGATCACTATACCCACCATGCTTATATGAAGGAGACACTTTGTACAAGGGTAAGGGAATATTGCACTTGTGCTCTGTCTTTATATTTTTGTAATCAGTAACTTAAAATGGAGCACAGGGATAGAGAGTAGGGCTCTGGTCCAAGAAATCCCTGGTTATACCCCCGGCATTTATGCCGACGGGTATATAGTTTTCGCTTTTCCGTTTGTCCGTTCGTCCGTTTGTATGTTCGTTAGTTCGTTCGTTCGTTAGTTCAGTGGAATTTGCGTCAAAGTTTTGGTTAAAGTTTCTCTAGTGGTGTATATCTCATGCAGTTATAGTCAGAAACCATACATATTTGGACCATAGGTACCCTATAGGGTTTGCTTTATTTCCATGACTTCGGACCCCAGGGTCCATGCCCGGGGGTGGGGCTAGAGATCAAAATCTAGGTCACCTTTAATTTGCGACAAAGTTTTGGTTAAAGTTTCTCTAGTGGTGTATATCTCAAGAACCATTTATCAGAAATCATTCATATTTGGACTTTAGGTACCCTATAGGGTTAGCTTTGATTCCAAGAGTTCGGACCCCAGGGTCCCTGCCTGGGGGTGGGGCTAGAGTTCAAAATCTAGGTCACCTTTAATTTGCGTCAAAGTTTTGGTTAAAGTTTCTCTAATTGTGTATATCTCATGAGCCAATTTTCAGAAATCATTCATATTTGGACTTTAGGTACCCTATAAGGTTTGCTTTGTTTCCGTGAGTTCAGACCTGAGGGTCCATGCTCGGGGGGTGGGGCTAGAGTTCAAAATCTAGGTCACCTTGAAAATGTGCTATTTACATAGTGTTTTTTTCTTCTCTAAGTTCATATATTAACAAAGACTCCTATTTGGATCATAGATACCCTTTAGGGTTGAATTAAATTCTATGGCACCAAACTCTAGGGGTGGGGCTGGAGGTCAAAATCTAGGACACATTTATAAAATACAGAATATTTACCAAGATTAATATTCTGTAGGTCTATATCTTGACAACCATTTATCAGAAAGCATTCATACTTACAACATAGGTACCACATAAGGGTTAGACCCAAGGGTCCATGCATGGGGGTGGGGGTGGGATGGACCCAAGGGTCCATGCATGGGGTGGGGGTGGGACTTGAGGTCAAGGTCTGGGGCATTTTTTTTTTTTTTTTTTTTTTTTTTTTAAGAATGACACTCTATTTTCATTCCAATCTAGGACTAAGGACCTGACCCATAATGTCCGTGGATTATGTCCTAGATTGAGTATACACGTCAGCTCTGTATACTGCTCTAAAATAGATCTGTCATTCTAAAACACCACTCCCCCATATTTGTATGTAATGTGCTTTACAGTGCTTATTATTAAAGTGTACTTGATAAGGGTACTGTCTTTCATTGGGGTTTGAGGTTCAATGTCAGGGGTGAGCATGTGCAGGGTTGTATAGGTAGGGGGTAGGGAGGGGGCTTTGTGGCTACCAGCCGGGGGTATACGTGCCTCTCAAGGCACTTTTTCTAGTTTGATCCTCAGCTGGGACACAGACAGTTCATTGTGGCCTTGAGCAAGTCACAATTCCACAGCTCCTGAGGTAATGGTCAGAAATTGATAGACTTAGTACACAGTAAAAAAGGCCGTATATCATTTGCGCGAAAATCATACCGCGACGTTGTTTGAATTGCGCGTGAAATCGAGGTATCAATTGCGCAAATGGCCTTTAGGGTAAATAGCCGATAATCACTCAGGTAACCTATGTTCACACTGACTTTGGACAGGTACGACCGTTTTGTCAGTCATATTCTAACATGCTTGTTTTAACTTGTATTTTATCCAAGAATATTGTTTTAACCATCATGGATTTTAAAATTTCTGACACTAACAGAGGAAAGAAAAGCTTGTTACACAATGGTTATAGTTATAGAATTGATGTAGCGGTGATATTTCTTGGAGGTGTACAAATAAGAAATGTAAAGGCTAACTGAAGAACTGTGGTTGAATCTGGCTATCATAACTTGCTTTTATACCTGTAAATTAATTTCCGCGCAATTTAAACGCGCATTTGATAGTCTTTTTTCCGCACATTCATAAAAAAATATCTGCGCATTTGATATATCGATTTGCGCATTCGTAAAATGCCGAGTAAAAAATACTTGCTTGTTTAAATTGTCATTGTAATGTTTCATGGTTTGTCTCCAATTACAGCAGTGATAATTATGTATTGTAGCAAAATACTATACACAAACAATGTTCAGTATGTCAAAATGGACTTTTTTCCCACAGTTTGTTTTGAGTTGTCTTTTATCTTAAAATCCTTAATAGTACATTCTCAAGGAAATTTATTTTAAACGTTAATTTTTCAGCTTCCTCAAATGGCCAAAGGTCTTGGTAAAAGATATTTCAAGATGCACCTGGAGAGCTTCTTTGACATCATTTTTTATAGTGTGGTAGGTACATGTGTATACAAACCCTTCTTAGGCCAAAAGCCATGTTCAAACAGCAAAACACAAGTTCAAATCATGAAAATCGTGCTATTAGTGCTTTTTGACTAAAATCTGTCGGCCAATGTGACATGATGTCACTGTGTTCCTTAGAAACAATATGGCCGACAGTCAAGAAATTCCTTGGTTTTCGGGAAGTTTTTATGTTATTATTTTCTTCAACAAAATCTCATATTAAATAGCTGTGAAAAATGCAAGAATAACAATTATTATGCTTATTTCAATGCATTACCGTTTGCCGAGGTGTTGGAAACAATTTGAACAACTTCCGCAGTAACTGCACGGCTGATCAGCATCTTTGTTTTCGCTACACAGATAGCACACCCCCGCTCCTTCTTACATCCAAAATTTTGAGCTGCTAGCCTGCTTCTGTGACTGTACAAATCAGTTTGTGTCAGACCTGGTTGGAAACCCATATTGTTGGTTTTCTCATGTGGTGGCTCATTTATATTTACAATATACTTGTATTGCAAAAACAATCATAATAAAAAGATACATAAATAAACAGATAATTAAATAAATGATATAACAACAATCAGTTAAAAAAAAATCATTCATCGTTCCTTAAAAAAAAAAAAAATATTTGTGTTACATTTGTTTGGACAAAGAACATTTTATCTCACCCCATTTCTCAACTCAAATAAATCATAATTTTCAGACCTGTGATAATGCCCTGACAGCCACTGCAGCCAATAACTGTCTTGCTGAGCTTAGCAAGTTCCTGGGGCCGTCCATATTGAGAGGGAGAGTGGAGCAGTATAATCCCAGGTACCTAGATATAATACCTTTGTTTTCTTGAAAGTGTTTTAAGTGAATGGATGTTATAGTGAAGCTGTTTACAGTAGACTTGTAAAATAGTCATTTTTGGACTCATGACATGACTGTGTTATATCGAAACCCTTACAATAATGAATTGGTTAGTTATGAGGTTGACCTGTAATGTAAGCAACAATTTAACCTATGTAAGGCAATATACATGTACAACTATTTTAACTCATTTAAGCCTGGCGTCCCTTTTATGGGACATAGGCAAACAGAATAGCCCCAGATGTGATGCCGCAGAACGCGGCGTCCCATCTGGGGCTATTCTGTTTGCTTAGAGAATTTTCATCGAAAAATCGAACAAAATTTAAAAATTACTCCTGATGCCCCTAAAAATGAAAGTAGACTCATCCAAATGATAACAATGGGAAAATCCATTCGTCAAATATGAGTTAAGATCATATTTTGTCTTTTGTTGCAGATATCTTGACTTGCTGGGTCCTGCTCATGGCCCTTCAGCTTTCGGAGCTGGTCACATGGGTCCCCCACCATTCGGCTCAGGATTCCCTCCAGGAGACCTCATGTCCCACCCACCGATAGGCCCTGGATTACCCGGCCCCATAGGACAGACTGTGTTTAAACCCGGCACCAGTCCCACGGGACATATGCCATTTCCTGCAATGGATACAAGACCACCTGTGATAGGCTCTAAACCACCACCCTGATTGGACCTGCAGACGGCTACAACAGACCAGGCCCTAAGGTTATAAAAACATTTTCATACTCAACTCAGTGGAGCATAAAATTTAAACTGCTCATAAATACTGGAATCGCATAAAGAAATTGAAATTTCAGGTTTAGATCACCAAAACCTGTAATTTATCCTGCTGATAAATGTTAAAATGCCAACAATTGTTAGCATTTTAACATTTATCAGCAAAATAAATTTTAGTCTCAGTTGAGCTGAGCATGAAAATAGTTGTATAACCACCAGGCCAGTAAAGATGCACATCGAATGGTTTGAACAACATCTTGCACAATTTTTATTGAGTAAAAATATATCTATGATCATTCAGAATCTACAAGACATGATATATCATCAGCATATCAGCAATGTTGTTATCATGAAATTGAGAAACAAACATGGATTATTCTAGCTAAGAATAATGAAGCAGCTAAAAGGTTAACTCATTAATCAGATAGAAATGATGTCTTGTTTGGGTGGTCTCCCCTAACAGTACAGCAGTTACCTAAACATTTCATTGAAAAGAATACTGATAATCCATCTAATTTTTTTTTTTCAATACAGGTTTAGAGATAAGTTGAAGGGGAATTTTGTAATACAACAAGAATAAGAAAGCTGATGATTGGGACTAAATGTAAGAAAGAAAAAGTTTGGCAATTTGAAGATTCAGCTTTGGCATTACAAGTCTAAAGAAGGCAGTTGCATTACATAGCCCTCTGTTAGGGAAAAATTGTTAGATGTATATGCTGGTCTGAGTCTTGACTGCTTCTGTCACACAGTGCCTCAGATCGTTTGGGGCCATATATGAGCATAGCCGGAGTTAACTAGTCTTTGAGGTGTTGCGTGAGGTTTGACACAAATCACGCAGGGCTGAAACATTCAATAATGAGTGTTAACTGTCTTTGTTTGATAAAAAGTAAAGATGCTGATCAGCTTTGCATTTATGATACACCAATCAGGTTTTCTCTTGATGTGGCTCATGATAAGAAGTCAAGATGATTGTCAGTTTTACATTAGTTTGTGAAAAAATATCAAATTCTTTTGATCTTCTTGGTTAAAATGAAAGATTGCATAATAATTTTTACATTTTTGTGTGTGCCATAAATATGCTCTGAAGTGCTTAATTTACTGTGATTTTTGTTGAAGATGCACCATGTTTGCTAGAATTTACAGAAGTGACAATAAATCTTATTTCTAGTATGACTTGCTTTTTTCTCCTCAGGTTATTTATGAACAGCATTATACCCATTACATGTATGTTCATAGTTATGCACTTGTTTGTGACCCATCAAGAAATGAGCTGCCCCATGGGAAAACCAACAATCTGCATAGGCGAAAACAAAGGCGCAGATCAGCTTCGCGGTAACCACGAAGCTGATCAGCGCCTTTGTTTTCGCTACTCGGATAGTACAATTCCTCCTCTACTTAACTCCAGCATTTCAAGTTTCTAGCCTGCTTCTGTGCTTGTACAGCCTGGTTTATGTCAGACCTTTAGAGGAGCCTTTATGTTTAAGGCTACTTGATTAAGAGATGGGTCTTCCATGGCTTTCATGTGTGTAAGAGTCACAGTTTTTTGTAAAGCTGAAGAAGTTCGAAGTTTCTGTTATCAGACAAAAAACAGCAGATGTGATTACCAGCATTTGACACAAATTATTAACAAATACCTTTCCTTGAAACAAATCTAAAACATGGGGGCATGGTAGCCCAGTAGTACAGCATTGTATTCCGAATCCAGAGGCTCAAATCCCACTGGTGTTAAGGTGTGTACTTATAGCAAGACAGTGTAAATTCCACATAGTGCTGATTGATTCCCAGGAACTTGGGAAGTGGTGACTCGGTCATGACATTACTAAACAATTATTGATTTGGAAGTTAAAACACAAATCAAATAGGCAAGATACAATAGGAGTATATGGTAATACAAGGGAGCAATTATTTTCCAAAAGCTGGCCACTCGGCTAAAATGTTGCCTTTTAGTTACGTGAACTGAACCAAATGTGTGTGAACATGATAATAAATTGATATCAAAACGAAAAACACAAGAAGATACATGTACCTCACCAATATTTACTGGCATAAAAAGGTTACATAGACAATGATGTATCACTTAATAAATAAAGCACAATTTAAAATGCTGATGAAGCTAAAGCTTATAAAACACGAACATGTGTACATTGACAACAGCAGTGATGCATATATCCTGCTGTTCATGTTTATGGGCATTGCTATAGTTGAGATTTTCATAGTTAGTTGAAGTACCGTGTAGAAAAAATAAAGCGAGTCGAAGACAAGCTGTTTTTACTTATTTTTACTACGAGGCCTGCTTGTAGTATGACAGAACACCAGTTGACACATCCATACTGTAACTTCCAGGAAATTCCGCCTACTTTCTGAGTATTGATATGTAGTCCCGCCTCCTTTGATAATCACTTTATGGGATTTAACATTACAAAAACTAAGGAAAACAGAAAGTCATACTACAATTATTTTTTTCATAATAGGCCAAAATGTGTCATACAGATTCTGTTACTCTAACCACAACTTTCTTGAGAGATCTTTAGGCCACTATTCTACAAAACCAAAACTATAAATTATTATGGAATGTTTAATACATGTTAACTTATCAATTTCAAAACCAGGAAACACACTTTTCACAATTTGTAAGAATTAGTGTCTGTGACCTAAACATGAAAATATTTTAGGCGTCTTAACTATGCCAATATTATAGTGCATCAAAGAGATGAAAATGAAGAAATTTGAAGATCAATGAAAACTGCTCCTATAAATCAATACCAATCATTATCTGATGTAAATATTAGCTAAAATTTGTCAGTAAACTTCAAAAAGACGCCCTTACTGCAATCAGATTGGCCACAAAAAGTATCCGTTATATTTAATCCTAGTTATCAGTTTTAATACGTGAGCCGTTGCATGAGAAAACCAACAATTTGGGTTTCCGACCAGGTCCGACACAAAACAGCATGTACCGTCACAGAAAAAGGCTAGAAGCTTGAAATTTTGGATTTAAGTAGAAGAGGGATTCTACTGTCCGTGTAGCGAAAACAAAGGCGCTGATCAGCTTCGCGGTTACCGCGAAGCTGGTCTGCGTCTTTGTTTTCGCCTTTGCAGATTGTTGGTTTTCCCATGCGACGGCTCACGTCAGATGGGATAATTATCTGATTGCAACTTCCCCTCATTTCATTCACACTTTCGCCAAGTAGAAAAGAAAGTGGGCTGTTATCACCCATACCAACACTTAAAGCGTCGGTGTTATGTACTGTCGGCACTTCAAAGTGATAATGCAGTTGCTCATATACTTGACTAATGAAGATAATAAACTGTATCTGGGCTTTTCATTAACTCATTCGAAATAAAAATTAGGCCACATGGTCAAATTCAAGCCAATCCGTCAACTATCAGAGATTCATCATTCCATAGTACGTTAGAATTTTAGCTATGGTACCATCGCTCACGGATACACGTGTCGTAGTTCTGTGCACCCAACTTGTCTTACCGTCAGGACTATTTCCTAGTTAGTAGGTGCAAACTCATAATTCCTTTGTACCAGTTTATCACTTCCTGATTTAGAAATACAGTGGCATCAATAGTAAATGCTTTCTATGCATTTGAGTTAAGTACATGTAGGTGTCTATACATGTATATACTGATCAGAATGAAAGTCATGGAAATGCAACAGAAGAACATATACGTACTTGTGTCTGAGCAGTTGGTGTCGAATGTTTGGTCCACGTCCACGAACTTTGCTTGATACATTTGTTCAAAACAGCGAACCTGGCACTAGGCTGGATATAATACATTTTTTTTTTAGCTTACGTCCGTAATGCTAGCAGAAGATTGCATGCCAGCCGTTTTAGTTTTTGAACAAATTTAAAGTAATAATTTCGTTCGAAAGGAGTTTCCTTGGAAAGCAATATACGGGTAGTTCACGTCACTCGCATTGTTAACCAAGCTATTGCATGTGTCACGATGTTTTTTCTCGAATCCTGTCACAGGAACCAGTGTTGGGAAGAATTTACAAGGCCAGATTCATAATTATGCACAGTCACTCGGGCTAGCTATACATCCAGATGTCAATCATTTTTGATAAACAGAAGTTGGAAGCGGCAACAAAGCCACTGATCGGACTGCAAAGGCCTCTGATTTGTGGTTCTGCTTTTAACATCATGCTTAAAATTAGGTTTCTCATTCAGTCTAATCATTTACTTGTCATGACGCAAACACGTCCATGCAAACTCAAAAATTAATAGAGAGGTTGAGAAAATGAACTTGTAACTTGTACGTGTACGTGTAGAACAGTTTTATCCCCAAACTTCGTCATTTATTACAAGTTCAAAATACTCGCTACACGTTGAGAATCAGTTAGGCTGTGAATGAAATAAAGAAGATCTATGGCTTAGATGTAAGAAGTCCCTAAATGTCAGATTTGGGAGGACGAAATTTTCATGTTATGACTATATGGCTGAATTTAACATTTATAGGCGAAGAAATATATACACTTTCGTTTACAAAACAGTTTGGCTGATTTAACAGAATCGAGACAATGCAACTAAATATTTTCACAACCCACCCGATCTTTGGGACAAATGAACCATTAGACTTTGAACTGATTTGCATTTGTTTGTCAACAGCACTTTTTAAGCAAATAAATATGGGCTCGTTTGTCATATGAATACTGAACAATATCCACACATTGATTGTTTATTGTTTTGTAATTTTAAGTTTATTTTGAAAGAAATGTTACCATGGTGCATAAGATCTTTAATTTACAATCTTATAGTTTAATTCTAGGTGTGTTCCCCCCCGGGACCCAGCATGCCCTTTCGTCAGTTTATGTGTTTTTCACATTCACACAACATATCAAAGTGGCATCCTGGGTCTAGGGGGGGAACAGGGTCAGCGAGGCGAAAATGTACAATTTCCTGAAATTTTCCCTAAACTAAAATAAGCACAGTTGTTGTGAACAATTTTAAAGACATCAACTGTAGAATTGTAAACATTCATGGTCGTATTTCTTGTCAAACCGGTGTCAGGATGAGCATATGTAGGTCATGTAGATGTATTTATAGAGATAAAGTACAGGTTCAAAAGTAAATTTGCTTTCAATCTATTCGTATTTCATTAATGCTTAGAAATGTGATTCCCAATTTTATGTTAAAATTGACATAAATCACGTCATTGACAATTAAAATATGTAAGAACACAATAATTTTATCAAACAAGGCATTTTCGTCTTTGAAAGAGACATATTTGTCATTTAGGGACTATCCCAATCTAAGGCATAGATGTCCTTTGCGACTTGTACGTTTTCTTTATATGTTTCCATCGGTTACAGCCCGCTAGTCCGAAGGCTAGTTAGTCCGAAGGCCCACTGGTCCGAAGTATATCTGACCAAAGGCGAATCGACGTACATGTGACCATATATGTATGTAGGTGTGTACTTTCTGACGTTTGTGGTAACGCAATAAATCATCCATATTTACTTTCATATATCAACACATGTATAAACAATAAAAAATTCAGCTGTATATACTTTATGAAATCTACACGTACACGTTCGATTTTCTCAAACGATTTTATACTCAAAACGATCGTGTACGGGTAAATAAAGCTACAAGTACACGTACACGTTACAAGTTTATTTTCTCAACCTCTCTAATTTTCTTATTTTAGCTACAAACATAGATTGTGGGTACGCGGTTCTAACGAGTACCCACAATCTATGTTTTGGAGCAAAAATAAGAAAAATAGGTATACCCCTGCATACCCCAGTTTTGCTATATAAAAGTGGGGTTTCAGGGGGGTGTACATTATATGGACATGTTTTCCTGATCAATGTTATAACTGTTCAAACTGTGTAAAGACAGATCCGCAAATCTGCAAAGCCCTAGTTTTGTCACGCTTTGTTCCAAAAACAGCGAACAAACAAAACCTTATTTTAAGTAAATTTTGTCTTGTCAAGATTATGAAAATGAATATGCATCATCCTGTCTTGTCTGAATAGAACTCTGGGACAATAAAATCTGTCTTTGGGGTTCCGAGCAGGTGACGTGTTTAGTAACAGATTCGAGTAGGATTGGACTTGGATAAAGTAGAGATCGTACTACATTTTGAGTGAGCGCGAGAGGCATTGAACAAACTGGTCTCTGTGTGTCTCGATATAACAAGAGTAAATATAGTTTGCTATGGAGTAGCTCTGTTGAAAGATGGCCCTATACCGCTTCAATGACAGTCAATAATTACACAACAGCTTTACCGGGGCTTGTATACACGGTGACTTATTTGTTTAAAATGAAAGAACAAATATTGAAACGGACGTACATACACGAGTACTAAATGCGATTAAAATTAAAGCAAATTATAATTTAAAAAGCAAAAATATAGGTCCACAAAAGATTAAATATGTATACGAATATGTTAAACACCACCGCAATTCTGCAAAAGGAGTTGTTATACCAGGAAAACATGTGCGTGAAATAAATACCCCCTTACACCCCCACTTTAATACAGTAAACTTGGGGTTTACAGGGGCATACATATTTTCTTTCTTTCTTTTTATCCAAACCATAGATTGTGGGCACTCGTTAGAGGCGGTTCTAACATGTACCCCCAATCAATGTTTTGAGTAAAATTATTAAAAATATTTTTTTTTTCCAATAAAATTTTCAATTTTTACTGTGCTGAAAAACAATCGTTGCATATTGCATGGGCAAGTTTTCGTAATGAGATCGCACGGCGGTCTTCATTATGGTGCCACGTACATGTACACCGTGGATGTCTTGTGTACTATTTCGAAGTTTTTAGTGATCAATGTTAAAGTAGTTGAAGAGTCACGTTTTATATCTGCTCCCTTGGTTTGCCCTCATTGTCTGATTCCAGATTGGAAATCATACAAAAAAGTTAGAAATACAGTCAATAACCAAAAAAAGCAAGCGAAAGAATTATTTTATAATAATCTTGAGTTATCCATATCAGATTTCCAGAAAAATGATAGACGTAAATTTTGGCAAGTGGTGAGGCATTTCGTTAACAATGAAAATTCATCTTCTGCTATTCCCCCTTTGCGTTCTACACTACCATCCGGCAAGAAACAATTCCATTTTTCTGATGAAGAGAAGGCCGAATGCTTGAATGAGTATTTTTCTTCAATTTCAAACGTGGATGATCGTAATACGACCTTGTCGCCTTTTTTTGTAAATCTCAAAATTCACTTCGTCAAGTTTCTTGTACTGAAAACGAACTAGAATTGTTGATACAAGCACTAAATCCCAACAAAGCAAATGGTCTAGATGGAATTAGTAATCGAATGCTAAAATCAGTTTCCAAACAAAAGCATATCTAAACCGCTCGCAATTTTGTTAAATCGCTCTTTTTCGGAAGGCATATTTCCCGATATCTGGAAAACTTCTGGTCTGGTTCCAATTCCAAAAAAGGGAGACAAATCTTCCCCTTCAAATTATCGCCCGATCGCCCTTCTAAGCAATGTAAGCAAAATACAAGAACGCATAGCCTTCAAAAATCTGTATAATCATTTACTTACCAACAATCTATTATATAAATACCAGTCTGGATTTCTTCCACAACACTCAGCTGTTTTCCAATTAATTGATATTTACCATAACATTTGTCAAAGTTTTGATAATCAACAATATTCATGTATGGTATTCTGCGACGTCTCAAAGGCGTTCGACAGAGTCTGGCACAAAGGTCTTATTTTCAAGCTCAAACAGCATGGCATCGATGGCGAATTTCTTAAGTGGTTAACCGACTATCTTTCAGAACGGCAACAAAAGGTTATAATTAGAGGATGCATCTCCAGTCCGAAACCTATAAAGGCAGGTGTCCCACAGGGCTCTATTCCTTATTTACGTGAACGATATCGCAGATTCTCTTCTTAGCCTAACACGCCTCTTCGCTGATGATAGCTCTCTTTTCTATTCTGCATCAAGCTTAGATGACATTCAAGGTATTATAAATCATGATCTAATATTATTATCTCAGTGGGCTAAGCAATGGCTTGTTACTTTTAATCCCTCAAAAACAGAAGCGATTTTGATTACATTAAAGAATCTAACTTATATGCCACTCCTTAAATTTGAGAATACCTTTGTTAAATTTATAGAAAGTCACAAGCATTTAGGACTTACCCTTTCCTTCAATGGTAAATGGACAGACCATTTAGATAATGTTAAAAGCTCAGCAGCAAAAGTATTAGGTATTATGCGTAAATTAAAATTCTCAGTTAGTCGTAGTGAACTTAACCAAATCTATTTTTCTTATCTTCTACCGACTTTGGAATATGCCTCCTCAGTTTGGGATGGTTGTTCCGTCCAAAACGCGGAAACGCTTGACAAAATTCAAAATGAAGCAGCCCGAATCGTTACTGGGCTGACCAGATCTGTCTCCTTAGAAAACTTATATAAAGAATGTGGATGGATTTCACTTTCGGAAAGAAGAAAACAACAAAAGCTAAATTTCATGTTTAAAGTCCATCAGGGCCAAGTGCCAAATTATATTTCTGATCTGATTCCACCCTTGGTCAGAGATGTATCAAACTACCCTCTTAGAAATATGCATAACTATTCAGTTCCATTCGCTCGTACAGAAATGTTTAAAAAATCATGCATCCCTTCATCTATTTGTCTTTGGAACGCAGCCGACAATACGCTGAAGGATTCGAACTCTCTTCAGTCATTTAAATATCAACAAAAGCGTATATCCAGTGTAAACCTTAAAGTACCCAGTTACTACATAGCTGATAACAGACGTCTATCTGTTCTGCATGCACGGATGCGCAATAATTGCAGTAATCTTTTCATAGATCATTTTCAAAAATTTATTCTATTGTTTGCAGATGATACACTTCTGTTAGCTGAATCACATGCCGAGCTCCAAAATATGTTAAATAAGTTGCACATATATTGCAAAAAATGGAATATTACTGTTAATGCTGACAAGACAAAAGTTATGTTGTTTACATTGTCGACTAGACCTGAACAATTTGATGTATATTATGATGACATATTATTAGAAAATGTCCGCAATTTTATTTATTTAGGTGTCAATATTTCGAGCAATGGTAAATTTTTTCAGGCTCAAAAGCATTTGTCAGATCAGGCCTCTAAGGCTCTTTTTGCACTAAGTAAGATTTTTGACAGTATAATGTTGTGTATAGAAGATAAAATAAAACTTTTTGATGCATTAGTACAACCAATCTTAATGTACGGGTGTGAAATCTGGGGATTTCATAAAGCGAATGACATTGAAAAAGTGCATTTAAAATTTTTAAAACAAATCTTGGGTGTCCGACGTCAAACTTGTAATATAGCAGTGTATGGAGAAGTGGGACGGGTTCCTTTATATGTTTTACGTAAAGTACGTATCTTAAAATATTGGTATAAAATTTTGTCTTCACAAAACACGCTTTTGTATAAAGTATACGAACAGCAGAAGAATAGTATAATGCAAGGTTCCTCTGACAATAACTGGGTTTTTCAATTAAAATTGCTCTTAAATGATCTGGGGTTCACCTTTTTATGGGATAACCAAAGCATAACTAAATTACAACTTCAAATGGTTATCCAATGTATCTATGATCAATATTATCAGAGTTGGTACAGCGAGGTAAATAATTCAGGAAAATTAGAAACATTAAAATGTCTGAATAAAGTGTTTAATTTCGAAAAATATTTAAAATGTATAAACATAGATTGTCATAGGGTAGCATTAACAAGATTCAGGTGTTCTGCACACAAATTAAGGATTGAAGAAGGGAGATTCAGAGATATAAATAGAAATCTACGTATTTGTCACTTATGTAACTCAAACACGATTGAGGACAAATATCATTTTCTCTTGGTGTGCCCTGCATACAGGGATATAAGAATAAATACATTGCCAAAGTATTTTTGTAGTTGGCCAACAAAGCAAAAATTCATTAAGCTATTAAACGAGCCTCAAGCTGCTTCATTAAAAAGGTTAGGAAAATTTTTGTATCTAGCAACTGAAAAGCGTAAAGCATTGTTAAGTGGTTAAGCGGATAAAATTGATGTAATATCATATAATTGGTATCTTTGTTTTCATGCTTGTAAATATGTTGTGTATTTCCTGTTGTTTGACTTTATATTTTTGTTGTTTGTCTTTACAATTTACAATTTTTACAATTTACAATTTATTTATTTCACTCAGTCCATAATTTACATGGATACATGAGGTACAGAGTTACACATAATATTCAATATTCAAGGCTAGACAAAGTTGTCAATAAATATTATCATAACAAACACAGATGAAGTATATTCATGTCAAATAATATTGAGCTAACATAAAACTTGCTTATGTCAATGTACTGTATATGTTATACTTGCAATCCATTACGAACTATACAATAACCTTTGAAGAATGATAAATATTTCGGGAGGGTTCTTAAAGAGTACTGAAAATATTTTTGATGAACAGACACAGTTTCTTTTGAATGTTTATATTTTGGCTGGAAAAAAGACTTTGAAGTTTCAGAATGTTTGGATTTTTGTGACAATAAGTGGGAAGATATCGTTTCCTAAGTTTAGTAAGACGTTTGCATGACAACAGGTAGTGAAACTCGTCACCAAGATCTCTGTTACAAAGATGGCACTTTCTTAGTTGACGTGAAGCCCTTCTCCATCGACCGGTTTCAACAGGCAACCTGTGATTCCTTGTCCTAATGTTTATTAGATACCTTCTAAGTTTAAATGGAATTTTAATAAGATAATTTTCGAAGCCAAAAGTGGGTTTTATAATTTTATAAAAGTAACATGATGTTTGTGTATCACATTCATTACTCCATTCTTGAATATATAAATCTGTAAGTCGTTGTTTTATTGATTTTGTCAGCCATATTTTGCTAGGAAAACCAGGGTTATCCCATATTCCACTATAACCACAATGTATAAAAATATTGTGGACATTTGTAAACCACTTAAAATATGAAGCATTTCTATTCTCAAATGCGTCTTTAGCGATCCAGTATAGCTTAGACGATAAATTGTCTGTTTCTGGTTGTATTAATTTAGCCCAGTACGATACCATTCGGGTATGAATATCAATTTTCAGAGGCAGCACACCCGTTTCTCCATACACTATGCAATTTGGAGTACTCTTCTTAATATTCAGTATAAATTTCAAAAATTTTAATTGAACCTGTTCAATCACACTTAAGTCGCCAAAGCCCCAAACTTCACACCCATACAAAAGAATGGGCTTAATGGTTTTATTAAAAAAACTCTATCTGGATGTCAATGGGAAGCATGAGGGATCTTGATTTTTTTCAATAAGCTATATACTGCCCTAGATGCTTGCAGTGCAATGTGTTTTTTCATAGCTAAAAATGATCCACCTGTACTAAATATAACTCCAAGATATTTATATTTAGAGACTACTTCTATCGGAGTGCCACCAATTGTAAATTCATAGTTCCCTAATCTCCCTCTTGAAAAAATCACAATTTTTGTTTTTGCGGTATTGATTTTAAGCTTCCATGTATCACAATATAATGCATAAATGTCAAGTGCGTTTTGTAAATCACGATGAGATTCAGCTAATATTACCGTATCATCGGCATACAAAAGAACAAATAATTTTAGAAATGTATAAATATTCTCATCTAATTCGATACCTTGGTAAGCTTGGCTTTCAGATAAAAATGTTTCTAAGTCGTTTAGAAATATAGTAAAAAGAACAGGTGACAAATTCTCTCCCTGTCGGACCCCGATATTGCTATGGAAATAATCTTTACACTATTGTCGTACTCTTCACATGTCGCCATTACTTTAGGGCGAGAAACACTGTTTGTGTTTATGTCCAATAAAGTATTTTGACTTGACTTGACTCTAAATTTGGATTTGTTTAATAACTTCTTGCGCCCCGATTCATTTTGTAGTTGTCTTCAAGAACCAGAAAATGCTGAGCATTACCTTTTTAAATGTTACAAGTATAATGACCAGCGTATGGAGTTATTCCAAAAATTGAGGACATATCATCCTTTATCAGCTGAACTTTTGATGTCTGGAAATCCTAACCTAACTGAAGTGAAGAAGACTATCAAACTATATTTGAGGCTGTCCTCACTTTTATTCGGGCATCGTCACGCTTTGATGGCACGTAAACCAATGGTAACACTCTAAACGCAAGATTCTAAATATGCTTTCCAAACTATCAAAAAAACGCTAAACCACCAAGGCGTCTCATCATGTTTTTCATCCACACCACATTCATAATCATTCCTCATCTCAAAATCATATTGAGTTCAGCTTCTGAAATTATTATAATCATTCATCGTTCTTCACCGTTTATCATATTCTTGATGAAGCTTTCTTAAAGTTATTACATGTATATGTCGCTTTTCTACGTTTTGTATGTACACTGTAGGGGAAGGGCCGTAACTAATGTTGGAAAAACTTGTGGCCCAACCCCATGCTTAAAGGGGATATACAAAAGTTCTTTCGGAAAGTTTGTATGCTTTGTCTGCTGACCAAATTTGTTCCTGGGACTTGTTTATCGAAAACTAAATCCAAATATACCCATCGGCTAAAACGATATGGAACCGTATTTGAATAACAGCATTATTTTCATGTGAGAGTAGTCTCCCTTGGTGAAAAAATTAAAACCACAATAATTCACTTAAATGATGATCAAAAGCTTTGAAACTGAAACAGTAAGCTGTATAAATGGTTTCTAATTTTTTTTCCAATTATAAGCTGTTTGTTTCAGTTGTTTGTTTGAATGATATTCAAAATTTCCTATGTGCTTCTATGACATCATAGTGGAACTAATGAATATTCATGAGATTAAATGCCAAATTACAAATTAAGCTATCTCCGGAATCAGTCATGATAATTTGGTGAGGTTTTCGGCAATCAGTTCCTTTCATCAATGTCTACTTCAGTTTTACAAAATCAAAACCTTTAGATATGACCTTTAACAAGAGCAATAAATATGTTTAAACTTAAATTCCAGATTTATATTGTTATTTCAGTAACTTCCAATTTTTACTTTATGGACATGTGCTTGTATCAGTTTCTGGTTGTTGTTTCTTCCCTTCTTATTGGAATGAAATTCTCAAGCAAGATCTTGAACAGTACGAGAAATTCTTGTATGCATCCGACGATATTTATATTTAAACTCAACGTTTATCCCAATTCTGTTTATTTTCGTCCACTCGTTATAGACCCAGAAGTACCTCGATACTTAAAACTTCAAGAGTGATACTTAAAACGTGTTTTATGTAAAGTCTAGCTGCTTATAACTTGTGATTTCTAGTTCATGAATATAAGTATCTAACACTTAAATTGTTTGCTTAAATCTAAAAATATTGAAGTAAAAGTTACAAATGGTATTAGAATAAGTGACCACTTCGAACCAAACCATACACACAAATCGGTGTTAATCTGAAGAACGTATAAACACAAAACTGTTTGCTTTTATTGTCATTGCTAACCATACACATAAACAAATAATTCTGACGTTTCTTAATACTGAGAGACAAACGAATATATACTAATACTAGCCAAAAGTTGTAAACGGTTACATGCATTTGACTCTTTTTCTTAAACCAGAAATTTTAGACATTTTAGAATCATCAAAAAGGGTAAACCCTTTCAATGAAAGGACGTTTTCAGCTTGTCTGAAGATTATACCTATAAACTTAGAATTTTCAGCCTGCTTCTCCACCGACTTGGTCACGTGTGCAATGTCGGTGATTATACGTTGATTTTTCAAAAGGATTTTTGTCTTTACTTACTGAAAGATTTTCAATACCAAAACAGTAAATTGGTTTATTTTAATACATATTTCACCCTTATATCAAAAGCACGGTTTGTATTTTATTTGCCTTGGACCTGCACTTCAAAACAAGTGGCTTAAGGGGTATCTGCCCAGATTTTCATGGCATAAAATACGAGAGGTCTGGGCTTAATTTATCTTTTTGAGTTTTCAAGTTTGATAATTCTAGGCTTTATGGGTTTAGATGCAAAGTAATATTTTCTGTTAATGTAATGGAAGTTAAGGGTCATTCAGTTTCAAGGACTTGGATTTCATACGAGTTTTTCTTCTCTTTTACAAAAAACGTTTTGAGGACAAAGTGAAAGACTGAAATTTTACTTTAATGTAAAAACATGTAACTTCAGCAGCCCATCTCACCCTACGAAAAAAATAGATACATAAAATAGAATGATGATATTTAGATGTTGCATCGAAAAAAGAGAATATACTCGTACCATTAAAAATCCCAAGTCGGACAACAGACGAGAAAAAGAAGGACGATTCCGAAAATTACATGAAAAATATTATACAGTATATTCCGACTTGCCACTCGTATATACACAGCCAAATACCACAATCCCAATTAACTTCTTAATTTTCATTCCTTTATTTAGTTTGTTTAATGAATGTGGATATATAGTCTTTGGCTCTAGTTGTAGTAAATAACTTGATGTTGAGGCTCTCTATGCAGATGCGCGAATGCCATTCTACAATAGTGTACTGTTGCTTAAGGAAACTGTGATATTATGACAATTGCATCATCATTTAACAATATAACATTACGTGAACATCATCTAGAAACTACGATACCCCCTCTTTCTTAATCTAAATACTAGACCAACTATTTTCTGCGGCTGTAAAGCATGGTTTGTGTAGAACATGGTCAGAAACCCAGATGTTTTTGTTTTCTCACACCACAGTTCAATTATTTTAATTGGCATAGACGTAATACCTGGTTCTTGTTAAATATACGCTACATGCTTTCTTTCGTGTTTGGAAAGGGTTGCCATCCACTGTACCAGATCTTGATGCAGATGATACTGGGTAATTTTGATTATGATAATAAATTGACAATGCTTTGGTGTATTACATGTACAATGTACAATTTTCAAAAGCGATTGCATCTGAGGAAAATTGGGGCTCTTTGTACTGGTACAATGTATTAAACATAGAGCAGGTTAGTGCACACAAGAGGCTGAAAAAGAATTATACTTTATAGACCAACGTTTGCATTGTTTTTGCCTTTGTATACAATTGACTGCTCCTCTGCTGTGGTTCTATTTGTTTTTGTTTTGTTTTATTTGTGTGATGTTTGCACCTTATGTACGTTTTCATATTTTCACATGTAGTTAAGTTCGGGTAACTATGTGACCGCCTATTGGGAATTAGCTGCTCATTCTTAAAAAAAGTGCTTTCTTAGTTAAGTACCTGATTGTCAATAATTTAGTTTTTCTCACCTCGGTTTTTGAAATGGGAATTTCTTTTTGATTGTGCCGTTTCCTGGTCATAAAGCTAAATCTAGTTTGTGCGAAACAAACAAACAAACAAACAGACGAACAAAATAAAAACTACAACATATTCTAGAGTATAAGATGTAAATAAATGTATGAATGAAATAAATACAAATATATATGTCAAATAAATAATCAGTTATGTATGGATCGTCATAGAGTTGAAGAGTTCTCCATGCTTATAATGCCTATCAGTCTGAAGTTTTGCTCTAAATGCAGATTTCCTGAGTCAAAGACGTAACTTATACTTCTAATCACAGAGGATAAAATACAAATATACATATGATTTTAATTGGATTGTACCTAATAACGCGTGCTCCGTTCAAAAGCAATATTTCCGGGTTTTAAAGGGTTGTCATCGCTAAGTGTACCTAATGACGCGTGCTCGGTTTAAAAACAATATTTCCGAGTTTTAAAGGGTTGCCATCGAGTGTACCAGTTCTTGATGCAGATGCTCTAGGGAAATTTTGATTCTACCAATAGTTTAGCAATGTGTTAATGCGTTCTGTACAGAATTTGCATTTTCAAAATACAAGTCCATGCGTGAAAAATATTAAGCTGAATCCAGTACGTCTGAAAAAAATGTACAAAGCGTATTGGCGGCCCCCGTGGCCAAGTGGTTAAGAGCGCTGATATTTCATTATCGCACTTGACCATTCGGTCATCTCACCGCTGTGTCTGGTGTGGGTTCGAGCCTCGCTCTGGCCACATGAGAGACAAGCCAAGTTCTGCTCGAGGGTGTGTCAGGTGGTTTTTCTCGGGATACTCCCGTTTTCGCCCCACCTACTGATTGGTCCGTCTCATATTAGCTGAAATAATCTTGAAAGGGACGTTAAACTGAATCAAAAAAAAAAAGCGTATTGTAGAACCTGTTTTTATTTTTTTTTCATGCGAGGTTCCCTCACTGGTTTAAAAACACCTTGATGTTTGTGGTACATGTAGGAAACCTCATTCATTGTTTCATTGTTCATGGAGAAATGAGATGTTTGAAGCTTATTCGTTTTCTGTTTCTGATTTTGTGCATTGAATGTTAACGACCAATTTTCTGTCCATTGATACATGTGTTATAACTCTGTTGACATCGTCTGGACCAGTTGTTGATGCAGAGATCATCGGATAAATGTTGATTATACAACTTTTACGTACATGTATGCTTTCAATGCTTGTATGTTAATATGCAAATTAAATCCACAATTATAAGAAGCTTTTTCTCTTTGATTTTTTATTGCGTTTAAGTTCTTTTCCCTGATACTTCGGATACAATGTATATAAAGTAGAACAAAAATAAAACGACAACACGTTTATCTTTGCATCTTAGATTTTTTATACCAAATGGATTAATTATATCATATATTCTAAATTACAGCAGTTCTTTATAAAATAACACTTCACTAAGTGCGATACCGCCACCTTTTCTTCTTTTTTCTTTCTTTTTTTCACTCTCTCGTATTTTATTGATGATGTACACTCACAACTGAAAAATAGGACACTGTAATAATGTGAGAACGTACATTCGAGATGGAGGAATGTAAATTGAGGACAATATTTTGTTTAAAAACATTAAGAAAACTTGCCCATGCAATGAACAGATATTTTTTAGCTTTAGAAATTGATTTTTTTTTCTTATTTTTGCTAAAAACTTAAATTATGGGTACACGTTAGAACCGCCTCGCCGCGGCGGTTCTAACGAAGAACCACCTCGCCGAGGCGGTTCTAACGAGTACCCACAATCTATGTTTTGGAGCAAAAATAAGAAAATTGGTATACACATGTACCCCTGCATACCCAAGTTTTGCTTAATAATGGGGTTCAATGGCCATACATTACACGGACATGTTTCGTGATGAAGCAGCTTCAGCATACGCCGTATTGTTAAAGTTATTGATATCATCCGGAAGTCACAAAATACTATTTGATCAAAAACTTTATGCCATTCTATTAAGCAAACACAAGTGTTAAACATACCTTTAGATTTGGGCTTTTCTGTACAAAATAGGTCGTCCAGATGCCTCCTAGTCACCGAACGAAGCTTAGTAACTGAAGGAAGAGAAAACAGACAAGAAACATGGTTAGAAAAAAAGATATAATAAATATGAAAAAGAAATAATTTATATTATTAAAGTTATCATAATTGCATTATTCGTTTAACCAGAGCTCAAAATGAGACTGGGATTCCAACTTTTTATGTAACACCAAGAAGTTAAATAAATAAATAAATAAATAAATAAATAAATAAATAAATATATAAATAAATAAATAAATAAATAAATAAATAAATAATCAAGGTTTACCGTAATCCCTGTCGTATTGAAGAAACACTGACTTGCTGTTGTTTGTAAGGTTGGGCACGTACTCGGGATGGACCTTACAGTTTCTGATAATTAATTTGCTAAACGGAGGTAGATACAGCTGTGGAAAGACATAACCAGTGTAGTGAGTGTACCGGTGATAGCATACTCATTTTATTTATTTATTTATTTATTTAATTTTGTTTATGTGTTTGTTATATTATTTCATTACAGGTACTGTGCATAGTAAAATGAGTCAACACTTGAGCATTTAAAAAAATATACATAAACGACCTTGCTTTAAAAATTGATTGACGCATCTGTATATGCTAGGTTGTGTTTTTAACATTTTACATTAAGGATGAGAATAATGCATTCGTGCGACATATCCGCATACATTGTTATCGTCAAATTACAACTTTGTAAGTGCTACACGATAAAGCATTTAGTTTTAATTGTCTGAAATTACTCTACAAAACACGAAATAGGTTGACGTTTGCCTTGGGGAAGCTATCAACACATTAATGTAACAGGAATATATTAATAATTAAATACAAAACTACATTTACCTGGGATGCTATTGATACAACTTTAGTGGGGTCCATTTTTCGTTTTACTCGTGTCCTTCTTTAGAACTTTTGGCGTTACTATGACATTACTACGTCGCCGTCAAGTGATAACGCCGTTAACGTAATTGACGTCGTTTTGATCGCTGTCTTCGTAACGTGCTGAGGTGATGATCAGAAATCGATCGACTCAGTATCAGAAGATAGATAGTGCTTGTATCTCTCGATTAGAGCTACAGTGTAGCCATATTCATCTGATAAGACCTTGAGGTTATAAAACTTTTTTCAAGCTCAGCTCAGCTGAGCATGAAATTTCAACTGCTCATAAATTTTGAATTTTGTCAAAATTAGTGGAAAATTCAGATTCAGAACCCCAAAACCAGTAATTTATTCTGCTCATAAATGTTAAAATGCCAATTGTTGTTGGCATTTTAACATTTACGAACAGGATAAATTGTAGTCTCAGCTGAGCTGAGCATGAAAAAAAAAGATAACCTCGGGAAAAGATTTCCGCGATTACCGTATATAAAGAAGACATAATGATGTAAGACGTAAATGACTTTTAAGGTTCTTGGCGGTTCTCGTCAGAGTAAGATAGGACAGACTGTAGTCTATGGAGGCAAACGACAAAAATAAAACATCGCCGGGTTTTTATCAAATATGCCGCATTTTACTGAATGTCTTGTTATACAAAAGCATTGAATAATTTGAATATTTATTAAAGTTTTCATTGTAATGTTTATTGGAGTATTCCTAATCCCCCATGATTTGTTTGGGAATAACTTCGAGTGCTTCCAAACGTTAGACAATTACGACGTTTTTGAAATGGGAGCAAAATTGATTCGTGTTTGACTCCGTTCAGTTTGATCTAAAAGACTCAGCCATGAGTGAATGGCAACTCTTGGGCAATAAACTGAACAGCCCGCGATTTCGTTGGATAATATTAGCATATAAAACCAATATAACGGCGGCGAGTATAGATGTCGCAATTGTCGCCTGCTTCCGTTACATATGGTCGTCTGTTTAATCGTCAGATTCCCGTTGTGCTGCTGTAAACATTCTAAAATTTGATTTTCTGGCTATCTTTTTACACTTTCAAGGCACGTTTGGTTATTTCTGTTGACTGTTGAACCCGTTTCCGCTTCGAAGCAGAAGAACATCTATGGCGCAACGGACTCCACAAAATATTTGCCTGATTGTTGACATTGGAGTATAGTGGTTTTGTAAAAGTACTAAAACTGAAGCCCTGCAACTGGATTAAAGTATATTTAAACGCAAACTTTCGGAAAATTACGGCAAGATAAAGCCGAAATATACCATGGTACCATGACGATATGCCCAGCTGGCGGGATAATGTCGTCTGCGTTGAAAACTCAGCAGCCGAACAATAGTGCTAAACGAATTAGTCTGTCACGGGAGCATTATTCTTTCATTTATCAAAACAGATTGAGCGCTGAGCTGGAAACGGGCACTCATAAACAGTTTTGAATTAGAAAGACGATTTGACATGAGAAGTTGTCATTTAACCCTTATTAGCATTATATGCGATAGTCAAAGACTCTTCCCCAATAAGGCATGGGAAATATATGAAAATGCGACAGGTCATCCAATATGAAACTTTTGTGTCCATATTTGCTTAAGGTTATCATCCATGCGTATTGGCCAAGATCGGATTGTTGTTAAGCTATTCATTGCAGTTTATTCAGAAATTTAATTGATTTAAGCTGTTCTAATAATTTTTATATTGGTTATCACTGTTTGTTTGGGCCTTGTATGAAGATTAGTAGTGCACATGTTAGGGTCAGTTTATTGGGAAGAAGTTTATTTGATGATAAACTGTTTCATTAATTGACTTTTTTACGAAGAAGTTAATTTGTCGGCATGGTCAGCATATTGAAATGCGAAATGCTTTACCATAAGTAATGCATAAATTTCTTTGTAAAGATGCGTTAATTTTATTGGACCCATTCACGTGCAGACTTTATGATCAAAACCTTGCATGAGCAACATTTTGCATGGAACTCACGAAAGCCAATTTGTCAGAAAGTGGCAGAGAGAATTTCGAAACTTGAAAACAGCTCGGTCGTATGGCCCCACGCACTCAGTGTCGCAGCAATGAAACAACTTCCACGTGTATGCGTAATATTATTTAAAGAACTGCTAATTATTTCCTCCCAGAAAGCCGTTACTTTTTTCTAACTATCAGTATCAATATTTTTTTTTAAATTCAGTTAAACGTCCCTTTCAAGATTATTTCAGCTCATATGAGACGGGCCAATCAGTAGGTGGGGCGAAAACGGGAGAACCCCGAGAAAAACCACCTGGCACACTCGCAAGTAGAACTTGGCTTGTCTCACATGTGGCCAGAGCGGGGCTCGAACCCACACCAGACACAGCGGTGAGATGATCGATTGATTAAGAGACAGCACTCTTAACCGCTCGGCCACGGGGGCCGCCAGTATCAATATTTTTCATTGGGACACGTGATTTCACTGGCAAAATGGCGGCGGCAATAGAGGCCATACCTACTCCGCCGACCAGGATTATTACTGTTTTGCAAAGACTTACGGCTGTATTCTCAACCCAAACTCGAGGCATACTCCACTCAAACTCAATCAGATAATCTGATCAGTCACTCGTGTGAGCGCATAACTGTTCGATTTGGTATGCACATGTCCCACTCACACTCGAACTCAACTCAAATTTCGAGTAAACGTTGAGTGAAGACGACACCTCACTCGAGCGCTACTCGAAAATTTTTGGACCCTTATTTCTCCACATTTTCTTCGAAAAAGCCCAATAATAGCAGATTACATACATCACCCGGACCAAGCTTAATGCTCGGGGACAAATCTTTTCTTGAGAGGGGTCGCGAATTGTAGAACAGATTTCGATTTTCCCAAGGCATGTCATTTGCGACTATTTTGAACATGAAAAAACAATGATCCATATTTTTAGGTGAGTGGTCAACATTGTACATCCAGATGCAGCCACATTTGTGCCTTTGTGCTAAATATCGCTGTCACAGACTCACTCCCTTCCACCCCCATGCACTCCCATCTACTCCCTTCTCCCCCTACCCCCCAAAGAGAGAGAGAGAGAGAGAGAGAGAGAGAGAGATGAAACATCAAGCAAGCAGAGAGAGGAACACAGAATGAAAGACACATAAACAAACCAGCAGACAAACAATAAAGAAGGAATGAGTATAAGCAAATACACATCAAAATTAGATAACAACTCACCGCAATATGCGGCGTCTAGTCAGAGTCTTTGCTGCTAATTTGATGTTAGAATAATAACATAAAATGTCCATAAGATTTCAAATTTCTTTGTTTTATAATGAAAATCTGACACTCCAGTGAGTGACGGTTGAGTGACGGTTGTGCATACCAAATCTATACTCCACTCATACTCAATTTAATCCCACTCGACTCATACTCCAGCCACACTCTCGCGAGTTGAGTTCGAGTTTGAGTTTGAGTGACGGAAGAGAATATAGCCGTTATCTAGGGAAAAAAGTGACAAATATAACATATGTGAAATGTAACACCATTAGCATATACCAGCAAAATTTGTAATTTTTACCGTTTTCTACATAAACACGGGGTCTATTCTTCAAGCCAATATGCTCGGGAGTTGTGCTGGTTAAGGTCAGTTTAGTCTGGTGTTTCATTGCTTTCTTCAAAAAAAGAAAAAAAAATATAAGAACTTAGGTCAGCAATGTACATTTTTTGAAGTGCAGTCTCTAGATACATGTTAAAACGTCAAATTAACATTAACACATCTTTGCAAAAGTTTGAGAAGCGTTCAGCGGAAATGTTCAAAGCTCATAAAAGCACGTGCCTCATCCGCGAGAAGATAAACTAGCGGTACATTTTGGTTGATTTGTCGACACACTTGTGATTTTGAGCAGATTGCTGAAGGCGAGTATACTTGTTGGTCTTCAATGATTTAAATATTCACAAAATAACATGTAATTTTGCTTTGGAGGAAGAACAGCATGTAAACATGTAACGTATAAGAATAAAATGTAGGGGTGGTGTGAATGCAAAGCACAAAATCATGAACAGTAATAATGCAACTTACCTGTTCACCCGTCTACTCCATTTCTTTGTTTACATTCAGTTTCTCAAAACCACTACCGGAACCTGCTTATACCTGGACGACACCAGATTATATGATATAGGCCCGTGATAAAATACAAGATTCATGACGGCCGTTTTTTGTTTCATACAAATCATGATAGTAATGACTTTTCACACTTTTCCATTAAACAGTTCATTTCACAGAGTTTAATGGCATTTAAAACATAACACTTTCAATCAAGTCTTGAACTTATCAGGCTTTGATCCAATAAAATGGCTTCACCTTAAAACTGAATTGACTCAGACCGTGTCAAAGACCTTAGGAATCCACTATTTTTTTCAGCATCAAAAAATGTATGAATACGTCTTGTAGCAAACATAACGTTGCCTAGAGGTTGGTGAAAATGCCTATGTACAAAATTGCAGCACTCACAGGATTTAGAACTCTTGACAACTTGAAGTATTTGATTAGAAATAAGCAGGGTTTTTTTAAATTAACGTTTCTCTCGTCATGGCTTTATCAGACCTCTAATGATGCTCTTTGAGTATCATTTATCATCGAATGGTTCCGAAGGAGAGATCGTGATTCCAACAATTACAGTAATCCTGTAGATATTCTCTCAATGAATTCCCTTTTTATTTTCACTCTTAATAGGCCCATTATAGTGCGAGACATGAGCGAGGCAGATTTATTGCAAGTTTATATGCGCCGAAGTAGGGATTGTTTTAAGTCGCGAGACATTCAATTGGAATCGTTTTAGCTTTGTCACATTTCGTCTGCAGAAACAGGAATAATGTTGCTTTAAACGCGGGCGAACGGAAACTTGGCTAAAATGTCGAATAGAAGGAAGTCCTTCTCGCTTTGTTTCTTTTTTCGTGTTTGCCATGACAATGAGCGTGGCAAGCAATGAGGCAAAATGAAGCAAAGCATCACGGCCAGTCCCTGGTTCCCGGCTAAAACAATGAGTGAAAGGCAGAATCAGCGTTTTTAACGAAACGAAAACAGCTTTATAGATTGGCGCTTAGTTGCTCCATCTTTCACAGAGAATAAAGTCAAAAATTTAAAATTACCTTGAAAATCAAATGATAAATATGTGGGGTCAGCCTGTTTTAATCAGTCTTTCAGCAACTGAAGAAAGTTACAAATGGCAGACATTCTTGGCCAGACTACGTATTTTCATAGCTACTTTGATCTAAATTAAATAAAATTGAAACAGTGTGCCCCATTGGTTTGTTTCTATTCAGCCCGCTAATCAAATTATTACCGACTGAGCGTGCTTGTTTAGAAGCTTCATGGTCCGATTCGGACAACAATAAGCCGGTAATACACCTGTGCAGGCTCACCCACGTTCCACAATCAAGTTCGTCATAACCGAACATTCTTAATCACAGATCTATTTATTATTGTCAATGAAAGTGTGACTGTTCTCCCTTTTTCTAAAACCTGTTGACAATGACTGTCCTCTTGCTTTCATCGGGCCACAATGGTTCAACTAGCCCCCGGACTTCAATAATATCTTCTCTATATAGGGTGTTAATTGTGTAATGCGACCACAAAAGAATCAATTCTCGTGGTCACCTGTAACGAGCCACCAAAACGTTTTATGTGGTGTTCAATCATCACTTGTCTATTACTACAGAAGCGAGGAATTACGTTGTCAAAATATGTTATAGAAAAGGTTGTCTTTTTTAATTAAATTTCAGACAAAATTGCTTTACCTTTAACTCTTTTTCAATCGAAATGACCAAACACTGAAAGTGAACGTTTCTAGTATATGGAGGTTTTGATAAAGTATATTTTATATTGGTTTGTATTTTAGCATGACTCGCACAATTCCACGTACACGTACTCCTCCCTCAGTTATGAATAGTTACAATAAATTGAGATTTGGTAGTCAATTTGCACGTTGTATCTGTCATACATCAACATTAGCATATTGCAGTACCATGCAGCTCATATATTTTAATAAGAAAATGTTTTGTACACATTAATTCTTAGGGGCTCAAAAACTTTTATTAGCATATTGCAGTACCATGCAGCTCATGTATTTTATTAAGAAAATGTTTTGTACTCATTAATTCTTAGGGGCTCAAAAACTTTTATAGAATTGGTATTTGATGTCTTCCTTAAGTCAGGATCATCTATTGACCCCACCTTCAGTCAAATACAATATTTTAAAATCAACGTATTTGCCTTCAGAAATGGTATCTATGCTAGGGGTATTATCTTATCAACGAAGGACATTATCTAGTTAAGTTTCTTGAAAGCTAATTGATGTCACATTTCCTGTCACCAATATGTGCCATATGCTCTTGTGATTATACAGCAATCCTTGCATTTACTAAACATACAATTTTACTCAAAATATTTGTTAGATGGTGTCACAAACATAAATCATGAAATCCAAGTTGTGGCTTGATATGACGTTGACAGTCTGAATGTCATTTTAGCCAGGCCAAGACAAGGAGAATGCGGACATGTCTGAATAACTAAAGCAACGAGCAGCCCTTGCATCCCCACCTTTTGCGGGCCTCCCTTTGCAGAGTATCTAGGTGTAGAATGCTTGAAAAATGCATCGTATGGTTCAACCAGTGCTTTTTACTTCCTTTGCACCCTTCTTATGTTCGACGCATTCTTGTATTTCATTCTATATTTCATGATTTGTCTCTGTTGACAAAATTGAGATACTATCGTAAGTAATTAATAAAATTTGTATCAAAATTGAAATTCTTATAAAAGAGTAGTATTAAAAGGACACTGAACTTGAATTTTCTATCTATCAAATCTTTGTCTTGTGGTACCTCTAATGGACCTGTTTATCAAACACGCTTGCATTGCAAACTGCAGATCAGCTGTTTCTATCTGCGTACTGACCTTGTCTCTCATTACTTTACTGGTACATTTGTTAAAGTTTAACCTGTGACTGGCTAACCGTCACGTCCGTTAGCGTCTTTGCTAAAATTACACCAAGACAACAAGTTTTCTCATGGCGTTATACATTTGAAAGCAATAGTTATGCGTATCATTTTACAAGAAGCCCAATACCCTGAGTATTCAGACCTTATATAGAAAAAAGTGCAAGTAAGTTGGCCACCCAATAACACATTAACTAACATTTTGTTAAAATATTAAACTAAATATGAGGTATAATAGCTATCGAGGATATGCAATTAAGTAGTATTGTTAATTTTGATGACAGTTTGAAAGCCTTCCACTTCATATGAAGTTAAGTGTTGCAATGAAACGCTCAAAAATAGCACTTGGCATTGTTATTTCTACCAAACACTGCTTTTGACATTTCATCAAGTGCTCTTGTTTAAAATTGACAACGACGGACTTCAATACTATTGTGCTTCTTTATATAACGGTAATTTTTAATTTAGCAATGGAATCAGATGTGACTTCCATACAGATAGTGTTGTCCAAAGACGACAATAATTCACATCAAACACAACAACATGACGTACAGCAAGATGACTAGCTCTTTCCTCAGCAGGGTGGACACCAATATAGCCGTAAGCAGATACACGACAGAGAAGCCAAAGACATGAAAAAAAAAGCATATGAAAAAGTAAAAATATAGGTGTTCGTGTAACTTGACAAAACTACATTTTTTGTGTATTTGTTATTTAGTACTTTAGTAATGGGTATATGACCGCGCGGCAGATGGGCTAGATCTAAATGTTCCAGAAATGTGGCAAACAATTCTAAATGAAACGAACTGAAGATTGATTTTGTTGAAGATTTTATTACGCCATGTTTTCAGTTATGCAAACAAGAAATTATGTGACAGATGTTTAACTGTACCTGTATGCCGTATGTTTAGTCTGGTATCACGTGCCAATGACGTCATTTGGATACAAATTGCAATGGCCACCCAATAAATTTCGTGATATAGCTGTTATTATATTTACTTTGAACAAGTCGATGAACACTATAAAATTCTTGTTGGACTTTTATGATAAATTTATAATAAAATGATAGCGTTATTTAAGGAAGTCCACGGAAATTGGCCCTTTTATATGTAATATAGGACCCCAATAAAAGTCTGTCTAACAACCGACAAGACCCCGTCGTCTGTTTACAATTGTTCGTCTGCAAACACCCACAGAACGTTGGGAAATAGATATAAGCAAAGTGATTAAAATACTGTAACGGTACGTTACGTGAAAAATGACAACACCAGCAAAGATGAAAGGCTTTGGTATCATCATAAATTATGAAAAACTTTCTTATTAGAAAGCGAAGATTTGATATTGTCACTAGCATAGTTAATTTGGGAATATCATATGCGATAGTTTTTAACAGAAACTACATATGGAACGCGCAATAAAAAAAACTAAAACAAAAAGCTAACCCTTCTCCAACGCGGCACAGACAGAATAATCATGGTTAAATTCATGATAGGCATGTTTTGAAGCCTGTGACGGAATCGTTTTAGACCCAGTGGGCACATGACGTCAAAATGACGTCATATCAACGTCGATGCGACGTCATGACGTCGCATCGACGTCGATCTGACGTCATTCTGACGTCATGTGCCTGCTGGGAGAGTGTCAAAACCGAATCCAATATGTCGAGTTTAGTATACAATTACACGGAAATGGTCAAATTAATCACTGTACCAAATGATAACAATGCTAAAGATAAAAATAAACATTGACTGACCAAGAATCAATGATTTCTTTGGCACAATGTTTATTATTTACTTTGTCCAGCCCAGATTTATTGAACGATGTTATATTGCATTATGTGACTTGTTAGTACTTCCAGACACGTTCAACCAGAAAAACTTTACGACTTGCAGGTGCAGAAGCACCAAACAGCAAGTTAAGTGTATTTAGCAACCGAAACCGTCTTTTTTTTAACAGTTTCAACCTTAGAACTCATCTATACTTCTGCAAACCTGTTTGTCGAATAAAGTCTCATTTATTAACCTCACAACATTGAGAGCATTAAGTTGAAGATTTCCTAGATCTCTGTCAACAATGGCAGAGTGTTGGATCTTCACACATACTCCAATTTCAACAGCTATTCCAGTATTGGTCCTACAAAAATCAAGTGCCCCCGGCTCTACTTATAGTATTTCTCAATATTTCTCATCTAGATACAAATATTGCCATTCAGGGGGCTGATAGTGTGTCCTCATATTGAGGACGTAATTAAAATGTTTGTGTGAGAAGGAGAAGTGGTTCGCCAACTTCGTGGATAGATAGTTATAATGAAGTACTCTCAAAAACCAAACAAGTGCATCACTTGAAACTGTAGCCACTGGAGTAGGAATAAGGGCATATGTAAATACAAATGAAGAAGTAACAATATAGATGTATTTAAATTTGTACACTCTTGATGTGAGTAGGTCTCTTGAAATTGTAGCCGTTGTTGAGACTTTAAGAACAAAGGCAAATAATTGGATAGGTATAAAGATACTCATAAAATATACACTTGTGGATGTTGATAACTTGAAACTGTTGAGGACAGGTCAACAAGGATGATTAATCAGACACTTTCAAAAATGGTGTACGGCCAGAAAACAAAACTCTGCATATAGGTACATATAAATATTAACGACATTGTACAAGAAACAGGACATAATCAATAAAAGATAAAACATCACGAAAACTTGCCCATGCAATAAAGAGAGATTTTTTTAGGTTTAAAAATTGAAAATTTCAGCTGAAAATTTTTGATATTTTTCTTATTTTTGTAACGTTTTAAGGACCGAGCTGTGTACTTTTGTATATCTTAAACTACGAAGACTATAATATTCGAAACATGTACCGAGCTAGATGCTAATTAAACCACTATGTTGAGGTTTGGACGAGATGAGCCACACCAAGAGCACCGCCTTGGAACGGTTAGTAATACAATTACTAGGGGGCTTAAACCGGTTTTATGGGATCCCAACCCTCGCCCTAGGTCTTGGTGTGGTTCATACACGTCGTTTTAGAAATGCTGTCTGACTATGCTGGATAATAGTTCTATCACAATACTTGATATGTGACTGGATGGTTTCAAACACAATCTACGTCCAGGAACTCATAATTCAAAACGCCATTTGCTCAACACTGACAGGCTTGAAATCCCTATGGTTTCGTTGGCTATCCCAATATAGCCTTAATCACTGGCTTCCCAGGAACTTCTATTTGAGACTCCATATTGGTCCAGCTATCGCAATGATCCCTGTGACCAAGGCCCAGCTATCGCACTGATCTCTGTGGCCGAAGAGTCTCAAATGTTCGTTCAGCACTAAGAGGTTCAACACTAGGGGATAAGAGCTATCGCAATGATCTCTCGTTATCCCAAAGCCTGAGCTCCGTGCCACGAAGCCTATTTACTACTACATCATCAACTGCCTGCAGTCTCTCTCTTCGATCTAAACTTTTTTTTTTTTTTTTTTTCTTTTTTTTTTCCTGGGCGAGACCAGTACTATAGGAGGTTGCTTTGTTTTGTGGGTTTGTTGTTCCGGGAGCACCCGAAGGCTCAACCGGAAGGAGGTTTTTAGGAGAAGCCCGGGATCGAACCTCCGACCCCTGGTTTACAAGGCGAGTGACTTAACCACTGCACCCCGGATCTAAACCGTCCGACTTCTTTCACAATAATGACTATCACTGCCTCGCTTGCTCCTTTTATACCCATCCAGTCACGTGCAATATCCGGTTTGTTCCATTATTTTGGGAAAGTCTATTCTAGACAACTATGTAGGTAAATCAGGTGCGAATGCGATTTCCATGTAAAACACGACACACATCGATTTTAATCGGGAAAACTGACAAAGTTGTGCGATTTTACATGACGAATATCAAACTATAAGCTTTTTAAAGAAATTTCAACAAATACTGCGGTTTTTGAGAATGGATATTCGTCACACTATCCCCCCTTCAAGAAAATTCGTCCCGAATTTCGTTTTATTATATTCATGTCTCCAACTAAGTTCTTATACCAAAAGAAATAAAAAGCAAAATGTTCCCATATTGTTTGAACGATTCAATCTAGAATATGCATGGATAAGGCAACTCCGGTCTGGCAGTTGTCATTATCCCACCGCTGCCACCAAATGTAACGTTTTAAGGACCGAGCTGTGTACTTTTGTATATCTTAAACTACGAAGACTATAATATTCGAAACATGTACCGAGCTAGATGCTAATTAAACCACTATGTTGAGGTTTGGACGAGATGAGCCACACCAAGAGCACCGCCTTGGAACGGTTAGTAATACAATTACTAGGGGGCTTAAACCGGTTTTATGGGATCCCAACCCTCGCCCTAGGTCTTGGTGTGGTTCATACACGTCGTTTTAGAAATGCTGTCTGACTATGCTGGATAATAGTTCTATCACAATACTTGATATGTGACTGGATGGTTTCAAACACAATCTACGTCCAGGAACTCATAATTCAAAACGCCATTTGCTCAACACTGACAGGCTTGAAATCCCTATGGTTTCGTTGGCTATCCCAATATAGCCTTAATCACTGGCTTCCCAGGAACTTCTATTTGAGACTCCATATTGGTCCAGCTATCGCAATGATCCCTGTGACCAAGGCCCAGCTATCGCACTGATCTCTGTGGCCGAAGAGTCTCAAATGTTCGTTCAGCACTAAGAGGTTCAACACTAGGGGATAAGAGCTATCGCAATGATCTCTCGTTATCCCAAAGCCTGAGCTCCGTGCCACGAAGCCTATTTACTACTACATCATCAACTGCCTGCAGTCTCTCTCTTCGATCTAAACCGTCCGACTTCTTTCACAATAATGACTATCACTGCCTCGCTTGCTCCTTTTATACCCATCCAGTCACGTGCAATATCCGGTTTGTTCCATTATTTTGGGAAAGTCTATTCTAGACAACTATGTAGGTAAATCAGGTGCGAATGCGATTTCCATGTAAAACACGACACACATCGATTTTAATCGGGAAAACTGACAAAGTTGTGCGATTTTACATGACGAATATCAAACTATAAGCTTTTTAAAGAAATTTCAACAAATACTGCGGTTTTTGAGAATGGATATTCGTCACATTTTTGCTCAAAACATAGATTGTGGGTACTCGTAAGAACCGCCGCCTGTTTTTGAGCAGAAATAAGAAAATAGGTATACCCCTGCAAACCCCAGTTTTGCTATATAAAAGTGGGTTTCAAGGGGGTATACATTACATGAACATGTTTTCGTGATGTCACCAGACGGGATTACAACCATTCCATATACATCGTACCCAATAAAACACATTAAATTTCAGACCCAAAACTAAACCCCTAGCTTATTTCTAGAACATTTCCCCTAAAGGATCCCAAATGGTTAAACAACGTTCGATATAAACAACCTGACACTGAGATAAACATTTGCAAATACAGTTATTAAGTGGAAAGTAACTAAAATGAAGTCATAATTAGATATTGTGACAAAAGTCCAGAATCGTAACCACTTGAAACCTTTCTTTTTATGTACATGTATTCTATGACTTGCATTGTGTAAACGACAAGATTCACCATGTCGTTCCAAAAAACAGTGAAGGAAAACAAACACGTATGGATTTTGTGGTTAATTTTGTGAAACAAATGTCTTGTTTTATCAGATTGTTTTTGTTTGACTTCATCTTTAATGGTATTTGGACTGCATGTGATCAACTCGTCCCAAACTTTGCTCCAGCTGTTTATGGCCATTTTGATAAACTCTGCATGAAGGTGACAGATTTTGAAAAATATTTATCATTTCTGTCTCTACAGTATACGTTATTTCCTTCACCAAATTTATACGAAGCTGTGGATACGAACTGCGGCTAGATATTTTTATCATAGCTTCTCCTCAATTTATCAACTTCCGCTCAGTTAATCGGCCATTATCGCGTTATCAGACGACAGTTGTAAATAGAGTAAACGAAGATTTGGAAGAAATTGTCTTCTTGTTTGCTGAGGGGAAACCCTTGTGTGAAGAGGTGTCCGAATGTATACAGTTTTATCTACTCCATGGGGTAATTTCGATATAACAATGATATCGCGTGGCATTATCTCAACCATAGAGTATTTTGGGATGATACCGTCCAATTGTTTGCTAACAAAACCATGGTAATGGGCTTCGTGTATGATATGAGAAATCAAAATGTCAAAACTGATGGGCTATCTTCCTGTGAAATTCATCAGTCATCATTTTGCGATATCATCAGGAAAACATGTCCGTGAAATAAATACCCCCTTAAACCCCACTTTTATATAGTAAAACTGAGGTTTACAGGAGTATACCTATTTTTCTTATTGTGAGTATTCATTAGAACCGCCTCGCCGAGGCAGTTCTAACGTGTACCCACGGTCTATGTTTTGAGCAAAAATATTGCATGGGCAAGTTTTCGTAATGCTCGAAATGTTGACTGTGACCAGTTTTATATTCGTTTACCGTTTGGTTCAACATAAGCATCAAGTAGTAATTTTGTACTCGTGCTTCTTTGTGGACCTTCCCTCTGTCTTTGTCTTTTCCATTGTCAGAGATTCTTTTATTCTCATTTGCATACCATCAGCCGCACACAAACTCATTAGACAAACCTGTATGTTTTCTCTGTTGTCAGCGATATTAGTCAAATAGAATGAACGCCAAAATGTAAAGTGGGCTCATGAAACTCGCAAACAATCAAAACCTCATGACATGGCTCTGTCTGTTCATTGCTATTGGCACTATGATCAAGTCCTGCTCTCCAGATCATTCTGATACTAGTAATAAGGTGGATACAGTAAATACTCTGCAGTTTGAAACATGAACATGGAAACCAAGAGCATGAAAAGTACCACTAAGTTTGTTTTCTCTCCTTACATGTGAAGAAGAGAGACGAAACAAATGTTGGAAAATGTGAAAAATTAATTATAGTACGCACATAGCAAAAACTGATAATTTCTCAAATATAGATCTACTTGTTTTACCATTCCTACCAGAGCTGACGTGTTATTTTTCAGTTCCATGTTTAGAATATTTACCTCGTATCTCTCCGACACGAGATCGTGATTTTATTGGAAATAAATCTATCATTATAGCCAACTCTTAATTTCTTCAAACAATTTCCTTTATCTTATTTTCTAACACCACTTTATATGTTTACAATGTTTTAACCAAATCAATAGCGCCTATAATGAATCGTTTGTTTGTTACATCGCTTTATTAAGGGTTCGAAATTATATTGTTCTTAGTTTAAACAGTAGGATGACTCCCAATCAGATGACATTCTGTATTTCTTGCTATCACACAGAAAGACCTGCAAACGTCATTTCGTGTTTTCGATTTAAATATACGCGTAACGCGAGTGCAGAATCCAAAGCAAGCACAATTTCTGTGCCGTATAAATGAGATGGTTCTTGTTATGCCAGATGGTTCTGACGAGAAAGACCTCCTGACATGATCAATGGTGGGAAACTGTCACGACTTTGTCGTACTTTCTTGTATATCTACACTTGAGAGCGGATACAGGCCTTTTGAGATAAATGGAAGTTTTGATTTAATAAACTGAACAATAGACTTATTTATTCAAGTAAATCGACATTAATTTCAACGCCCCATGTATGTTTTTAATGCTATAGTATTTAGCGGCATTTTCAGGTATTCATAAGAAATACAATACACTTCCCTCACGAAGTGGTACCTGACGCTTCGGTCGGCACTCCCTGATGTGTAAGTATTCGACGACATGCAGTGAGTCAGTTGTTGTAGGAAGGGCTGCTGGAGGTTAAACGACTTGGAATTTACGACAAACAATTCTTATTTCTTTATTTCCTTGACCAACTGTCCAGGTCTGGTGTGTAGGAAATCAGAATCATAATAAACATTCCGTTTTATGTAAGTTTGATTATATCTCATTTATAATTTTCCTTATCAAGCTTATCTCTTAATCGATACCACCAAATACGTAACAATTTTAAAAAAAGTATTTACTGACACGCTCTTAAACGTGCACTTTTATTTATGTGCTAAATTATTCTGCTGGAATTTAATATTTTAATGTCCATTTTACATCATTGCAATCACATTCTTAACCACACCTATTTGTATTTTTATTTTAAATTCCTAGACAAGATCAACTATACTTTTAATTGTTGATATTGTATTGTTTATTTGTATATATTGTAGTTTTACTGTTGTATTTGTGTTGTTGAGGACCATATGTTAGATAAGCTGATGCTTAATATGTTATCCTCGTAAAATAAAGATATTTTATTATTATTATTATTATCATTATTATTATTATTATTATTTTTATAAAAATGAAAGTATAATATGTTTCTCTGGTTTGACGCACAATGAACCGACATGAGTAGCAACATGGCTTTATAGCCTTATTATACTTAGTCACATTGCAATTGGCTTGTAAAAAGTCTTACCTGAACTACAGTTGAACAAAGCCAATACCTCAGATACCGAAGATCCCTTTTTAGATTTACATCTGTCTGGTCCAAATGGATTTGTTTCTTCTAAAATTTATGATAAGCGCGATAACTTTGATTTTGATATAGTAAATTTTCCTTTTTTGGATGGTAACGTTCCTCGTCGTGCTTCTTATGGTGTATACATTGCGCAACTTATTAGGTTTGCTAGAGTCTGCAGTCATGTTACGTACTTCAACGCTCGAAATAAATGTTTAACGGACAAACTCTTGCAACAGGGCTATCGGTATCATAAACTTCGAAAAACATATTTTAAATTTTATGGTAGACACTATGAATTGATTTCCAAATATAAAGTTGGGTTAAAGACGCTTTTACGTGAGGGCCTTTCGGAACCAGAATTTTATGGTGACTTGGTTTACAAATTTAAGAAATTTATAGAAGGAATGATTTTTCTTTTCAGTTTAGAAAAATCATTACACGTTACAGACGTAGAGGATATAACTTAAGAGTGCATGCCTAGTTTTTAACCCAATCATGGTTGATAACTATGCTGCCTTCTTTAATTGTGGGTCGGGCGTCAGACTATGATGGTCACCACTTAAAGCTATTTATTTTAGTTGGTTGGGGCCGGAGCTTCTTGTCTGTTGCTTGGCCTAACCGGGGTTTAACTGGTGTTTCAAGTCTCTTTTGCTCCGGATTTTCAGCAAGTTATTGGGCGCCAAGGGGTCTCCATCGTCGGGCAGCTTACTGAATCTGTGAGTCCTCGTTTTTGATTCATCATAGTGGTTATCCTGATTTATGTGTTTGTCCTTGATGATTCATTGACTAGTTAGAGATTCGCCATGAGGACCGAACAACTAACTACATGTTGTGAATCACTGCAGAAGCTGAGGGTGAGGTTATGGCCATGTAAAATCGATTCAAGCCCGCCAGTAATTTTATATTACTGATTGTTCCGAGGTGATACTTCTGTGGTGGTTTTATTGTTTTATATCTTGGTGTTGATTTTTTGTGCTGTTAGCACCTTATGTATGTTTTCATATTTTTAGTTAAGTTTGGGTAACTGAGTGGCTACCTATTGGGAAAATGGCTGCCCGTTCGGCTTTCAATATGTTTTCGTAGTATAAGTACCTGATTCACAGTGTATATCCGAGCGTATGCAGAACAGACGGTTACGGAACGGACAGACGTTTACAGGAGCACGCGCTTTTTCGCGCCAAAAATGTTTTGTACAGTTTTTCATCCAAAACTGTACGCTTCGAATGTATTGTTATATCGGCCTTGCATGTCCATCTACTATCTTCCAAAACACCATAATTTCCGGCATGGAAGCCTTGTAGTTTAAGCAGAATTTTTGTTGCTTAGCAACAAAAACATTACGGAGCGGAACAGTCTACAGATTCGTTTATGTTACGGGGCGGAACAGACGTAGCCTACGAAAAAAACAGACGAATCAGCATACGGAGCGGTCACAGACGGCCATGAATACTACATGAACAACACTGTGATGTCAAATATAACACTTTGTGGCAACCTTCTGTATTGTAGCACTCGAACGTGACCAGATGGAATACTCCTGGTGACCTGGATCAGCATCGTACATGTATCAGAATAGCATCGACTATGTTGTGAAAACAAGAAGTTGTTTGGGGGCAAACAGCAGATCAGAGAGAGAGAGAGGGGGGGGGGGGAGAGGTCCCGATAGCTCAGTGGTAAAAGCGCCCGCTTCGGGGGGCGAGATGTCGTGGGTTCGCCCAGGCCGCGCCATATCAAATGCGTTAAAATGGTACCAATGGCTTCCTTTCAATTACGGCTTTTCTTCTCCTTTACATATAGTATCACTAATAGTGCATATCTAACAATAAATTCTAAAATAAAAGACTGAAAAAAGTCTGAAAAGGTCCGATAATAAGACTCATGTCTGTTTTAACCGGAGGTCTATATGGAAGGCTGGCATTCGTTCTGAATACGTTAGTAATATAGAGACCCTAGAATTTCGGTCAAAGGAAAAGGTTCCCTGTTTGCATACTCAGTCCTTAAGCAAAGTCATCAAGCGAACACTCACCTCCGTACACACCGGCGGGAGTACTCTCCAAAGCATCGGTCATATATTCCAAAGTCTTTCCATATATGAATGATGCGTGAGAATCAGCCAAGACGCCGCAAAAGGGAGCTTGCGGCGGGAGATAAAATCTTTGGCGTGATTTGTAAGCATATATGATTCTGTCATGCATCTTACTTATTTGATTTACTCGCAGTTTATTACTATTTAGCCATGCTTGTGCATATTAACACGATGAAGCATCGGAATATGAACATGATGAAGCATCGAATGAATCCATGTTGTTATGACGTACGCCATAAACATTTATTAAAGTAAGGATTTAGAATTTTAGATGTCATGACAAAAACCTGTCGGGAAATGGCTTCCGCTGCCTGATTACTCATTGAAGTGCTAGTGTCGTCTAGCTGTGACAAGGACACAATACCGACTGTCAGCCACTAGCTAGCTGCGATCCACTGTATACTGGCCGATTGAGATGGCATAGTTGTTCATGACACTGCACCTGGGTTAAAATTGTTTGATTTCTTATTTTATTGTTAGATGATAGAAGTGAAATACTTTTCTGTTTACACAACACTCAATGAAACTGCTAATTCGACACGTATTCTAAAGCTCGCCTACGTCTGTTCCGTTTCGTATGGAAATGCGTCATTTCGTCTGTTCCGCTCCGTAACAAACGACTGTACCGCCCCGTAACCATGAAATTACCATACGCTTCAGAAAAAAAACAAATCTTGGCTATTTTTACTGGAAAACATATAAAATATTTAATGTCTGGTGGTTCAGGACATATTTAACTACATACGGACTAAATCCAAAAGGTTGACAATGGCTTATTTTGCAAGCAATCTCGACACACAGCCAAAAAAAAACACAAAATATGCCATTTTTCACACGTCTTGGGCAGTTATGGCGAACCCCCTGAAAAATCATTGTGCTCTTGAGCACAGACAACTAGACGGGTATGTATGCAACACATCTGCTCTAGTTTGGTCTCAATATTTGCATTAGTCACTTTAAAAGAACGGAAAAACATTTTTGGCGCGAAAAAGCGCGTGCTCCTGTAAACGTCTGTCCGTTCCGTAACCGTCTGTTCTGCATACGCTCGGATATACACTGTGTGATTGTTAATTTAGTTTTTCTCACCTCGGTTTTCGGAGGGAGAATTTCTTTCTGACTGCGCCATTTCCTGATCATTGCCTACTTTTACTTTTTTAGAATTAAATGTATAGTATAAAATGCTATGCTCGTGAGTACATTGAGAACGAAACTCGCAACCGATTTGCATAATGGTACCGAAGCCACGTTATTTATTGATGAATGACACTTGAAAACTTTTCCTTGTCGAAATGTTATAAATTAGGGAGCGTCCAAGTTGCTTTCAGATGACCACGTTTTGTTTCTTAATTTGGACATCCACTTGAAATGTTTAAATGCAACAAAATTCACGCTAATATAATAAATGGCTTGACATTTGTTTGTATTTGCGTCCGAAGTTGGGGATACTTGAGTTAATTGTCGAAGGACCGGTCAGCCGACAGTTACGGTAATATTTTGACCATTATTACCTTCTGCCATTCTCTAACCTGTGACTCTTTAATGTCCATCATCCACTTAAAAATCAAATCTCGTCATAGCGAGATGTTATTTTAACAATGGATTGTGCAGAAACATTCCGAATGTAAACAAACCTTAGTTGGAATACCTTGGTTTCTGACAGGAAACCACATTCTCCTTACAATGGGGTAACAAGGTAACGACAAGGGCTTATGTCACAATTTTATTCCCATTAAGTTGCCGTGATTTTTCAACCACTTTGATTAATGGCGACTTTTAAACTCGTTTTCTGCGTAAAATGGAAGTCTAATCTTATTGTTGGCACGTCTCATCGTTCATTTTTATACAATGACTGTTAAATAATACATTACTTGCGCAAGGCCGACTGATATCATTGGGTAGGCTTTGTCGCAATTTTGGATCAGAACACCCAAATAGTCTGTCTTTCGTTACTTTGTGGCTATGCTTTTCATCTAACATTTTATTCAAATCTATGTCTCACATGAATTTTGACTACAGCGGTGCCATTGAAAGGTACAAGAAGGCAATGATCAGGAAAAGGCGCAACCCGAAAGAAATTCCTACTCCAAATACCGAGGTGGGAAAAAACTCAATTGCCAATTAGGTACGAATACTTAGAGAACATATCGTAAGCCGAGTGAGCAGCTATTTCCCAATAGGCGGCCACTCAGTTACCCGAACTTAATCGTTAAAACTACGGAAACGCAGACAAGGTTGAAACAGCACAAAATTCGACTCCAAAACACAAAACAAATAGAACCACAACAGAAGTATCGCCTTGGAACGATCAGTAATATAAACCGGGCTTAAATCGATTTTACAGAGCTCTAACCTCACCCTCATCTTCTGCAGTGGTTCATAACATGCAGTTAGTTGTTAGGTCCTCGTGGAGAATCTCTTACTAGTCAATGAATCACCAAATACAAACAAATAAATCAGGATAACCACCATGACGAATCAAAAACGAGGACTCACAGATTCAGTAAGTAAGCTGCCCGGCGATGGAGATCTCTTGGTGCCGAATAACTTACTGAAATCCGGAGCAAAAGAAAAACACCAGTTAAACCCTGGTGGGCCAAGCAACAGACAAGAAGCTCCGGCCCCAACCATCTAAAATGAATAGCTTTGTGTCGGGACCATCATAGAGTCTGACGCCTGAGTTAAAGAAGGCAGCATAGTTATCAACCATGATTGGGTTTAAAACTTAACATGCAGACAGTCGCATAACATTTAAATTATAACCTGTACGTCTGTAACGTGTAATGATTTTTCTGAATTTAAAAGAAAAAAAAAAACATTCCTTCCTATAAGTTTCTTAAATTTGTAAACCATGTCACTATAAAATTCTGGTTCAGAAAGGCCCTCACGTAAAAGCGTCTTTAGTCCAACATTAAATTTGGAAATCCATTTATAGTGTCTGCGATAAAATTTAGAAAATGTTTTTCGAAGTTATGATACCGATAGCTCTGCTGGAGAAGTTTGGCTTTTAAACATTTATTTCGCACATTGAAGTCCGCAACATGATTGCAGACTCGAGCGAACCTAATAAGTTGCGAAATGTATACACCATAAGAAGCACGGCGAGGAACGTCACCGGCGTCCAATAACGGAAAATTTACTTTATCAAAGTCAAAGTCATCGCGTGTATCATAAATCCTTTTAGAAGAAACAAACCCATTTGAAATAGAAAAATGCAAATCTAAAAAGGGGGATTATGCTTCATACTTTTTTTTTTGCGACGACGCCAGTAACCCAGCTATTCTATTGCTTTGCAAGAAAACAAGATCTTCAAAATTTTCGTTCCGCAGAGGAGCATAGTATGAGGTATAAAATGCCATAAACAAATTACCCTCAAGGGAAGCAATTCCTAATGTCAGGTTAATTCTGTTCAATTGCTTGCCACAGTCCAAATTTAATTTGAAGGTAAGCTATCACCACTATTTTGCTGACCATTGTTCCCCATTTTTTTTTCTGAAATAAATGTTTCGATTAAATGGGCTCTAAAAGTTACCCATGTGTTTTGATTTTTTTTCCGTCCCTTTGGTAATAATCAAATTATAATGTTCAAACCATTGCCTTGGTTATGACCGCCTTAGGTAACCATGCAATATAATTTGACAATTTAATCTACAAATCATTGGTGTTGCAGAAAGTTATTAATGAAAACCCCTTTCTTGGTGGTTTGAAGCTGGGGAATATTTGGTTTAATAATATTCACCCACCTGCTTTCTGTCTAAAGATGTACTGAGGTGAGAAATTTGTGTACACTGGAGAAGAATAGATTATGTGGAAAATTAAATAACCACCGTGATCATGACAAAATAAGGGCAATAAGAAAATGATATCTATTATACAGAAGGTGATATGATAGCAATCCAGCTGTGAGTTGGTCAAAAATTGTTTTTCCATTAAAATTGAGCTTCTACTGCAGGGCCATTTATGAAAACATTGCCTATATTATTTACCTATATCACAATACAAGTATCAAAATGTATAATTTTGAAGATTCACAGCAATCTTTTTTCTGCTTTTTTTGACCAAAAAAAAAAAAGCAACCATTGCCTTTATTCTACCAATGATACCCCTGCCTATTCTGGCATAAACAGTCTTGGCATACCTCTTTCGTTAGAGCGTTTTCACTCGGCTTCCGTGGGATATATCTGTAGATGTTATGAATTTTGTACTTCTCAGCTTTGGTAGTATTGTTTCTTCTTTTAAGAGTGGCTCCTCAAAGGGGAGGATGATCTGGTCCTTATTTTTTACTTCAATGTCCAATCTTGACCCTGTGTTTGTCTCCTCGGCGATCATTACCTGTCTCATCGTTAACTGTCCTGACATATTCCACCAAAACAGCAATCTTGTTTACGCCACACACCTCCCATTGCCTTCCTTTTCTTCTGTAATCCTATTGTTGTCATGCTCGAGGAACCTTAATACATCATGATCTGGCATTGCGATTGCTTGTCTATAGTAAGTCAGTCACAGAAAAGCTTTCTACAATGAATGCATTCTTTTATAACAGTTATTGTATGCCTTCAGTCTACATAGTCAATATTTATATTATTATTAAAAATAATGAGTAGGCCTGGGCGACATACACCTTTCTTCTTTTCACATGCTCTCCTTCCTCGAACGGGCAGCCATGTTCTGACTCACTTCATACGACTTAATTTGCATTATCTGTGAGTTTAGAATTTTCATAATGATTCCTTTTTATGTATACCATTTTTAATGAACTTTCTAGAACTGTGGCCCGTTTTCTCTGGTTTTTCAGTGCCACCTATAGTAATGTTTTGACAACGAATGCCCTTCCGATATATAGACACGACCAGCTTATCTGCTTATGAATGTTCCACATTTAACGACTTTTTGATGACCTATATTGCAATTCCACACGTGCATTGCGATTTGTAGCTTTCTTTCTGTCTTGAACTGTTCCTCTACACTTTTCCAAGTACATACGAGTGTTTTGCGATCTCTTTTGAGAGATTTCAGGATTTATTTAACGCCTCCTCTCTTTATCGTAATAACGTCAAGTATATTTAAACGATGATAATATCGAAGTCGTAATCCTTTCAATTAATGACTAGGGCTTTTAGGATTACTTTGCATATGGTGTCAGAGCTTTCGTGTCTCCGCTTTCTGACCTGCTGAGCCTTGTAGAATTTGCGATGCAAGTCCATTTGGCATCAAAGACGTGGCAATATATGAAAATTTTTATATACTCCCTTTCAAACTATTTTAGATAAATCGTGAAGGACCATGTCAGACGTCGCGTTCTATGGCGTCTGATACGGACCTCCACTCTTGGCCTAAGAGCCATTTACGAGGCTCCATGCACATACGGGCTAATCGCGTTTCAAAGATGGAAAAACAATTTTCCAGACATTGAATAGCAATACTCGCTGATCCATCTCTTTAGCATTGACTCTGAATCTTATTGGCTAATGGTTTTAAGATTTCCAGCGTTTCAATAAAGCTTTGACAGAGAGCGGTATTGTCGTTACATCCCGCGTGCTCTCGTGCTGAAATCTCGCGTGCGTAAATTATCGGGGATCATTAGCAAACAGTTTTACTGTAGAAGAGACGGAAATGAGTTCCGTTTATATGGAAGATATTTGCATAAACTGCCTTGTTGCTAAACGAAACATCGATATAAAGGAATCAATTAAGGACAATAAACTTGCTGGAACCGTTTAGTTGAGGCTAATAATTGAAATAAGAGAAAGCAATTGGTTTGACTTTGAAGCTACAGAATTGTTCACACTTGACAAGATATAATTCCATATCAAAGCATGACAGTTTCCGTCAACAGGAGTAAATCATTTTTATCTTGGCGATGACAATATCGGCAGCTTCTGTGATTATATTTGTGTTTCCGTCTTTCTTTAGGCTCTTTATCTAAAATGTCTAATAGTCTTCCGGAGGTGTCCGTTACTTCCTTACATCTGGTAAAACTCTCTTGGTGTCGTTGTTTATATCATAGGAAACAGACCAAATAAGCGAAATGACCGCGTCCGAAAAAGTTTTTAAAGAAAAGAAAGGTATGCTAATAAAGTAAGGTTTTCCCCCATTTTCTCGAGTGTTTTAGCCAAATTTCTTTTTCATTTCAGTCAGCAGTGACATGCGTTTGTTGGTGGTACTGCTTCGTTTTAGTCTTTAGAATAACCAGTGAATAAAAAAAAAAAACGTTATCCCTGCAAGTCAGACATCTAAGTCTAGAATCATTCTTTTTATCAGTTTTCTTTCAAGACGGAATCGCAATAGCAGTGTCATCACCAGAGATAGCAAGGATGTCATTTGCTGTACTTACATTATACCCTTTTCGAAAAGTGTAAAAGACCACCAACACCCAGGCGCATCATTCCGATTGACTCTTAACATGTTTGTACAGACCCCGTGTAGATACCGATAAAAGAACTTTATAATACAAACTATAGACACTGCAAATTGTATTTTCTTTTTGATTGAGTTCAGATATTTTCGTTAAATGAAGTTGTAAGGAACACCTGGGCACGGTGACCGCTGAATTATCGTTGTCAATACCCCGTTATTGAAATCTAATTTAAACTAATAATTTAGTGCGGTGAAAGTGAACCTTCAAATATTTTACACTAACACCCGCCACAGGTTATTGCTCAAGAATAAAACACATTGCAGGCTAAGAAATGAATTGCTTGACAAATATAGCAAGATAGAGGCATTGAGGTGTTTTCCAAATTGAACAGTTGACGGAACGAACAGAAAGAGTCATCATCATTAGTTAGTTATCTTTTCTTGACAACATTATTGCTACAGTATAAGGTACACGCATCTTTGTTATGCCAAGTGTACAGTCATATCGAACTGTGTTTCTTAAAAAACAACATGCCAAGTATATGTAGTCATATCGAACTGTGTTTCTTAAAAACAACATGCTGTTTTTTTTTTATTTTCTTTTATACCACCAAGTGAAAATCTTTTTTTCCGGAAAGAGAGAACTGTAGACATTATTAAAGTCATCAACCAACCACAGCCAATCTAAATTGAATGCCTCTCGAAAAAGAGTTAGAATGTGATGGTTACATTTTCTAATGTAGTTTTATATAAACATCTTTTTGCTATATCATTGAAGAGTTCAGATGATATACTCAGTGTAGGTTTACAGCATTGAACCAGACAGTATAGAAAATAAACCACAAGTCTTCGGTAATAGAAAAATAACAAACACATTGAATGATATTGAAAAGCTGGTAATTCAAAGGGCACCGAAACCACAACTCGGACTTACATAGCGGTTGATGGAGACATAATCCAACGAGACCACATTTCCAAGATGATTCATGGGAAATACTGATGGCGGTGGACATTGGAATGACGTCGGCCTCGGTCTATGACATTTAAATAGCGATCAAACATCAGTCCAACCAGTTTTTTATCACATATACAGGTTGTTTACATGTAAAAGGTCATCTGTGCTTTGAGTTTACCAGCTTGATTGCCACTTTTTTCAAAGCATAAAACAAAATTGGTTACAAGAGGAGCAGAATTTGTACTTTGTACCCAACTAATTATTGTAAAGCAATTGTCTATATAACTTCAAAATAAAGAGATTAAGCATCACATACATTCTGGCACGACTCAGTACGTTTATGTTTGTTGTCTTTACAGACAGGGTAAGATAAGGTGTACACCCACCCACCCACTTCGAACATTTTTGCTTTATTTATCTATTCCGATTCTTTTATTTAATACGAAATTTTAGTCAACACATACTTGTAAGCATTTACGTAATAGCAACTATATATCTAAATTAATACAATAAAGTAATAGAGAAAGAAAATGAGAACATGACTAGAACAATTCAATCATCATAATTATGTCTGTTTGTAAAAAAAAAAATACTGTGTACCAGGGGCCTCCACAATATCTCCCGTCTCTCCATAGGCATTTTTTGCTTTGATTAGATTATAGAATAAAGTCTTTACAGAGTAGAAAGGTCATAAGTGAATATAAATTTAAATGAAACTGAGTTCTTTCTTGCTTCTTTAAGCCGGTTTAAGCCCTCATTAATTTTATACTACTGACCGTTCCAAAGCGGTACTTCTGTAGTGGTTCTATTTGTTCTAAGTTTTGGTGTCTTATTTATGTGCTGCTGGCACTTTTAACGTCCGTTTTCATAACATCAGTTAAAGTTCGGGTAACTGAGCGGGAAAAACTGCTCACCCAGCTTACGATATGTTTATATCGTTGTGGTCACTTATTGTCATTTTGGTTTTTGCCACCACGGTTTTAAGGTAGGAATTTGGTTTTGATCAGTGTACGAGTTCCTGATCATTGCTTACTTTTACTTTTTCAACATTATACATAGTGATTGAAAAAGAGGATGAGCTAGGCCGCGTGCTAGAAATTTATTTCACACAACAGAGCTTGGTTTGATCGTAAAGCCCCTATCTCACTGGAATGCGACAACTGGAGACTAGTTCGCGAATAGTTCGCGACTATTTCGCGACAAAGGTAAACGATATAAACACAACTTTCACGTTGCAGTCTCATTGAATAGACATTTTTGCGACAAATTCGCGAATTTCGGTTTAATTTTGAAAATATATCGCGCGATAGTCGCGCGACTGTCGTGCGACAGTCGCGCGACATTCGCGAGAGTGTCTCACGACTTTCCCGCGAATGTAACATATTTTCATTTAAATTCGTACGACAGTCGCGCGACATTCGTGCGAGTGTCGCGCGACATTCGTACGAATGTCGCTTAGTTTTATTTTCTCGCCAGATAGTCGCGAGGTTTTCGCAAGACTGTCGCGCGACCGTCGTGCGACACTCGCGCGACATTCGTACGAGTGTCGCGAAAATTTCGCATTGTAAATTCGCCAAAATTTCGCGGCGACAAGTTCGCGACACTCGCACGAACGTCGCGCGACCGTCGCACGACTGTCGCGCGACAGTCTTGCGAAATATTTTGGAGAAAAAATTCGCATAAAATTTTTCAACATGTTGAAAAACTTCGCGACCAGTTCGCGACTAGTTCGCGACACAAAAAATTCTCACGACACTCGCGCGACACTCGCACGAATGTCGTGCGAAAGTCCCGCGACAGAATTCGCAAAACAGTCGCGAGAAATTCGCATGCCAGTGAGATACTAGCTTAAAACATAGTGCAAAGTTTATTTATTTATTTATTTATTTATTTATTTATTTATTTATTTATTTATCTATTTATTTATTTAAATATGTTTGCTTATTTGCTATATGAATATACTCTTGGTTCCGAAATATAAGAGCATACAAATGGAGGTAACAATGACGGAAACAGAGAAAACAAATAACTTGGTAAATTAGAATGCTAGTCAGATCATTTTGTTAAAACACAAAGGCAATATAGAAAGTCGTTGCAGTGCATAAACAAAATTTATATCAACAGATAAACGTACATGCATTGCCATGTCAAACCCAAGTATGGAATAAATTGTCTTAACAAATACAGTTTTGTCTCAGTGCAATAAAGAAGATTTGCAATTTTCGGTGACATTCCAGGTTATTTTTCTTGTCTGATCTTCCCCTTCCTTCTATATATTCCCTTTGATCTCATAATTTACACAATATTTGAACACGTTCTAGTAACTTGGGTACAGATCCACCCTCAATGATTTATACCACCTGTCTGTGACCTCGGATAAATCGAGTATCAGAACTTCTGAAGAATAAGTTTAAAAGTTTAAATACCACCTCGCATTCTGAAGTTATCTATGAAATTTCTTCAATGTTCGCTAAGAAGAACTTGGTATGAAATTTACAATTTTCACGTCATTTCCCACTCACCTGAAAAAGGATACATTGGTATATTTTTGGAAGAAACAAAGAATAAAGTAAAACCGCTTTCATCCAAGGTGCAGATCTGGTAGCAGCTCATAATGAAGAAAGGAGAACCTGTGAAGCTGAAAGAAAGCTCAGTGAACTCGAAGCTAAAGCCAATGGGCTTTTACCAGATTCTTCGACATGGACTTGCTCTTCTTGCAACCGCAATCGACAGTTTAGAATAGACATTAGCTTAGTCAGCCATCAAAGAACTCAACAACACACATACGCAACTAATATTCAAGAAATAAAGGTGGTGGTATTCTTCACTGAGAGACCAGAGCTGGTAGCCGTCAAACTAGAGGCATGTTCTCAGTCAATGTTACTTAACACGCACGATGTTGTCAGGCAAAGATAACGCTGATGCTGACCAGGTACCAGATACCTTACCAAGAAAACAGCTTTTCGATTGTCATTTAAATGCACAAGGTTATACAGACAGTTTCTCACGACGTGACTCAATTGATCTTGACAATATTCTGTGACAGTGTCGCTAGAAATTGCTTCGGTTATCTAAATGAAAGAGAGTGGAAACGGAGCGTATCTGTCGTTTCATTTCCAAGATTACCTCGCTTTATTACCTTTGATCGATCACGACTACACACCTGAACAGGTGAAAAATACGGTGGAACTATTCCGTCATCGTATGAAAATCATATAATTGAAGTGCTCGAAGAATCATCTTATTTTTATGCTGACAGGTAAAGTTCTTTGACCTCGTCTGGGAATGAATTGAGCCTGTGCGTGAGAAAACCAACAATTTGGATTCCGACCAGGTCCGACGCAAACCGGGCTGTACATCCACAGAAGCAGGCTAGACGCTTAGAAAATAAAGGAATTGTACTATCCGAGTAGCGAAAACAAAGGTGCTGATCAGCTTCGCAGTTACTGCGAAGCTGATCTGCGTCTTTGTTTTCGCCTATGCAGATTGTTGCTTTTCCCATGCGGTGGCTCAATTAGTATAGTCACATTTTAATCAAATGCATACTGAAATGCTATATAAGGGCTTGCAACGACAAAAAACATTTGATGAAATGAAATAAAAATCCATTTATCAAAAATGTTTGTCCAGGAGTCTTGAACTTAATAATATATTATAATTTTGATGAAGCAGCGAAAGCATTTCTCCATGATAACTTAGGTATACGGTATTTAATAAGGGGGTTCAACTTGTTATCATTCAAGAAGAGAGAAAACACTTTAGTAAAGAGAGTAGGGAGGTCTTTGAGTCTTTGTACACCAGAAAGTTGTAGCAGAGGAATTCGACCAGATAAAGTCTTGAATCACAGACAAAGACGATAAAGTCGGAGAGAGGCAATGGTATTGGTACTGTATAGCCATCTCTAGAAAATACAGTGGCCGTATCAGAAACTTGAACACTCGTTATCACTATAATAAGATGACGATGACGGAGTTGGTTCACCATACAAGTATTCCAATAGAAAGTCGAGGGAAGATAAGAGGCGGGAAGAATGAGCTTATTTTATGATTTAATTTCCAGACTTAATTGGACAATTTGTTAGTCTCTCTCGATAGAAGGTAATGATAGATAACAATAACGATTATATTGGATGATAAGTGAACTCATCACGGAGATAACATGATTTACAACTACGGTTTGTTTCGCCGTAACGTAGATAACTTCAGCTTTATAATTGATATCAAGTCTATATATGGGACAGGTGACAAGAAAGCAAGTTATATGATTATGCGACAAACGTGGGCAGGGATTAGCCTGTACATCAGCAGTCGGATTAGTGTTTATGTTAATTTCTATTCATACAAAATGGCGTTTTAAGTTCCCTTCTCCAAAATTTCTAGCGTATAGCTTGTTTCTTCAATTAAACAATTTGGCTTGTAGGCAATCTATGCAGTTTTTCGCGAAAAAGCTCATGAACACTTCCAATAAAGGTAATGCCTCCTAGTTCGCAATGATCTAGAGCCAATAGCGCTCTTCATAGCGCTGCTAATGACACTCTAGATGCATTAGATACAATGGAGTATGTACTTGAAACAATGAGCTGTATTGTTTATTTTCGTTATGCTTATAGTAAATTAATATTTTCTTTAAATTCTTCACATTTTCTTGAGAAGTGTCAATGCGTTGTAATGATGGTGTATTGGTGTTGTTTGAAGTCATGTGTGAGCAATTCCTGTGGTTCGAATACTGAAAAAGCAAAGAGTTCTCATGCTTTGTCCTTGACTGCAAAGAAAAAAATCTTATTACTCAGCTCACATCTTTGATAATCCTGTGTGGTATAAGTTGTTTTTTTTTAATTCAGTTTTTCGTCCCTTTCAAGATTATTTCAGCTCATATGAGACGGGCCAATCAGCAGTAGGTGGGGAGAACCCCGAGAAAAACCACCCCGACACACATGCAAGCAGAACTTGGCTTGTCTCACATGTGGCCAGAGCGCGGCTCGAACCCACACCAGACACGGCGGTGAGATGATCGAGTGATTAAGGTGGTATAAGTATCTTCTATATACCTATAAAGGCTATGTAACATGTGTAAGGAATGTAAAGGTCCGCAGTATAATTACGGACAGCTGTAAGCTGAGCTAGATGAGTTTAGTAAGCTAATCTGATAATTCATTACATGTTTTCGCCTCAACAAGGACCCAAAATATCGGCCAAAATATGCATACTTATTGTCTCAATGTGCTAGGATGATGAGCTGAGTAAGTTGAGCTGAGCTGAGCTGCCTATTACCATTGTGTAGATATTCGGGACCGGCGTAAGCCGATAGCTTCATTCAGTTTCAAAATAGGCGGATTGTTGCTTCGTATAAACTTATTAGAATTGCCATTCTGATCAGGCCAATAAGACATAGCAGGCATAGAACTTTGCATTGCATTTTAAAGTTAGCAGCTAAAGTGAGTATAGTGCGATTTCATTGACTGTGTCGCTTTACCTCTGATATATAGTGTATTTACTACTGGAAGGTCAGAGGTAAACCGGTACCGTCAAATCAATCGCACTATAGATACTTAGATGTTAATATTAGCAAATGTCAATCGGCATGGTCAAAATGTTTACAAACCATCCGCTGAATAAATGAGATCTATGAATAAACAAACATGTATCTATATTTGCTCAAACAGCAAAAAAACAAGTTCATACAAGTTGTTGATAAACTAGATAAACTTACTACATGCCTTTATATGATGAGAGATAGTAATTAATAAGACACAAAAATACATTTTAAGATAGAGGGCGTGCGTAACAAATCACCTTGAACAAATTTAAAGGAACAAAGGACATGAAAAGCTGCACAATCAAAGGAAGCAAAAAGTCAGACAGAAAGAAGGTAAATAATAATAATAATAATAATAATAATAATAATAATAATAATAATAAATAATAATAATAATAATAATAATAATAATAATGAAATTCAGATAGATGCAAGCAGACTGAAATGTGTTATAATGGCGATACATTTTGAATCAAAGTTCATACACGCCTTTCACGTTAATTCAAATTTTACTTTACAGAAAATCCATCGAGAAAATCTCATTGATGGGGAGTTTATAAAGGGACCATTAAAGAAACTTGCCTGGATGGAATGGACTCTAGCTATCACCTCAGGGGGGGCCTGGTCGTCCAATAAAACGAGGCGCAAAATTTAAATACTCGGAGAGGTATAAGGTCTACATGCGGAAAAATCTGTTTGATAATGATTTCCGTTTTATATCCGCCGTTTACGAAGTTGGGGTTATGCTCCCGGGGTACAAAAGAAGAAAGATTTACCCAGTGTTCTATAGGCCAAGTAAGCGAGGAATTTCTGCTTACAAAGGTGTAGAGCCAATTGCTCTACTCAGTCAACAGAGTATACGGCAAGAAACAAATCGTGTTCTAAATTTCGAATGTGAGATTTACATGCGTCGCGGGGTTCTGAAGAACGTTTAAGACCATGAAGACGAGGAAAAGAAAATGAAATCCGTGAAAGAGTATCTTAAAAGGTTTGACTATGTCTGGCGAAAACCGGACAGACGTAACCATCGAAAACTAGTTAGAAATAAAATTGTTTTGTCAGACAGTACATTGTAATAGAAACTGAATAAGCTTGAAGAATGGCTGTCAGTGATCCAGTCTATTCCGAATACTTACTGATACACAGACTCATATGGAGTCAATTTCAATGCATGTCTTCCGGTGTAGCTATTACTCATCAGGAAAACATGTCCGTGCAATATATACCCCCTTATTCATATTTTAGTTAAGTTAAGGTAACTGAGTGGCCACCTATTGGGAAAATAGCTGCTCATTCGGCTTACGATATGTTTCATGGTATAAGTACCTGATTGTTAGTTTGGTTTTTTCCCACCTCGGTTTTTGGAGTAGGAATCTTTTTCTGATTGCGCCTTTTCCTGATCTTTGCCTACTTGTACCCCTTATTCCCCACTTTTATATAGAAAAACTGGGGTACGCAGGGGTATACCTATTTTTTTCTTATTTTTGCTCCAAACCATAGATTGTGGGTACTCGTTAGAACCGCCTCAGCGAGGCAGTTCTAACGTGTACCCACAATCTATGTTTTGGAAAAATATCGATTTTCTACTGAAATTTGCGTTTTTTTAACATGTGAAAAAATCACTGTATTTTGCATGGGCGTGTTTCGTAATGTTTTTCATGTTTTTATTAACGGCAGTTTAAAAAAAAATGTCGCTTTATTTAAAAAGGGTTGCTGGAGTAAGCAATGATAAGGAACTGTTGCCGCCAGAACCAGTTCTACTAAAACCCTAGGGCCAAGTTGTTCAAAATTAACGATGTCGTTAGTTAAATTTCAAATGGCAATATTACAAATACACTGTTATTTTTCGTTAAAAAATGTGCAATGCAAAGGATTCTCACATAATAACAATGCATTTGCTCATGTAGTCAGCATTTACTTAACGCGGTGAGGTCTTAACAATGACGTTAAGCTAACGAAGTTTTGAATAACTGGCCCCAGGTGGGAAACAATCGAAATGATAGATAGGTACAGATACAAAAAGCACGTACGGTAAGCAGAGCTATCAGCTCTTTCCTTAAAGATGGCAAAACCGTCACCTGAAGGTAACTAAATATATGAAAAAGTACAAGTAGGCAATAATCAGGAAAAGGCACAATCAGAAGGGAATTTCCACTCCAAAAACCGAGGCGGGAAAAACTAAATTGACAATTAAGTCCAATTCGCATGCGCCAAAAATACACACGTGTAAATATACTCCGGTGTGCAAATTTTACTCGGGGTAAGTAAATGGCGCATGCGAACGCAAATACACACCGGATTATATTTACATATGGGTAAATTTACTCCTGGGTCTGACCAGATGCAAATTTTATTTTTACAAATACACACGTGTAAATTTACTATTATGTGCCATGCGAACGCAAAGTGAAATTTACCCATGAGTATTTTTATTTCAAGTCAATATTCAGCTTTTTGATAACGAATTTTCACATTTTTTGTTCCTAACTGATTATATGACAGTTGCTGAAACTGTGGACATTGTTGCTAAATAAGAGTTTATTGCCATTCATAACATTTTAGATCATATGGAGTGCAAACAGCCACACTATTTCTTCATCATTCTCGGTTAGGATTCTTGGGGCATTTTAACAGTAATTCCTTGTAAAAGGATGAAAAAAGGGAACTAAGGTTATGCCTGACCATTACATGATTCCCCTCTGCTGCCAAAGTCTACATGAACACCTTGAAGCAGCCTCTTCTTGATTTGCAAATACAGAAAACTTAAATGAACAGGTTTTAATCTAGAAATGATAAATTTACCTACAAAAATACTCCTGGCGATAAAACCCATGCGAACGCAATTTAAATTTACTCTCAGGTTGATTTGCACACCGGAGTATAAATACACATGGGAGTATATTTACACGCGTGTATTTTTTGCGCATGCGAATTGGACTTTAGGCACTTATAGTTAGAAAACATATCGTAGGCCGAGTGAGAAGCCATTTTTCCCACAGGCGGCCACCCAGCCACCCGAACAATATGAAAACATACATAAGGTTCAAACAGTACAAAAATTCGATTCCAAAACATAAAACAAATGGAACCACAACAGAAGTATCGCCTTGGAACGATCAGTAATATAAAATTACTGGGGAGGGTGCTTAAACCGGTAACCTCACCCTCATCTTCTACAGTGGTTCACAACATTTAGTTAAAACACATTGAAGGCAAACAGCACAAAATCAAACTGGATTACAATGGAGTACATGTACTACTAACTAATGACTCTTCTTGTTCGTTCCGTCAACCTTCATTTTGCTATATCTGACACGCCATTCATTCTTTTACCAGCAATGTGTTTTATTCTTATGCAATAACCTGTGTAGGTGTTAGTGTAAAATATTTGAAGGTTCACTTTCACCGCACTAAATTATTAGTTTAAATTAGATTTCAATAACGATAATTCAACGGCCACCGTGTCCAGGTGTTCCTTTCAACTTCATTTTAGGAAAAAAATCTGAACTCTATAATAACAGAGAAAACAATTTGTAGAATGTATAGTTGATGCTGTAAAAAGGTTATCGTCAGTATCTACACGGGTTCTGAGTAACTGAGTGACTGCCTATTGGGAAATACCTGCTCACTCGGCTGACGATATGTTTTCTAAGTATTAGTACCTAATTGTCAATTTAGTTTTTTTTCCCACCTCGGTATTTGGAGTGCGGATTTCTTTCTGATTGCGCATTTTCTTGATCATTGCTATACTTGCACCTTTCTGTACAAACGTTTAAGAGATTATTATTTGTGTGCTTTGACGTCGGTATTCTTTCCCGTTTTCCTGTTTTCGGAACAAGACTTTAGAAAAAATGAAATGATCAACAGATAGAAAAATTATTGTTTATAATTATATTAGATTCTCCTTCTTTAATATATATCCGGCTAAGCGGCGTGACATATAATTTATATGAAGAAATTTCTTTTTTATCACCAGAATGCTAGGTGGTATTTTAAACTTATCTATTCTTCAGAAGTTCTGATACTCGATTTATCCGAGGTCACAGACAGGTGGCATAAATCATTGAGGGTGGATCTGTACCTAAGTTACTAGAACGTGTTCAAATATTGTGTAAATTATGAGATCAAAGGGAATATATAGAAGAAAGGGGAAGATCAGACAAGAAGAATAACCTGGAATGTCATTGCAAATAAATCTTCTATGCATTGAGACAAAACTGTATTTGTTAAGACAATTTATTCCATACTTGTGTTTGACATAACAATGCGTGCACTTTTATCTGTTAATATAGATGTTATTTATGCATTGCATTAGTGCATTGATTTGCCTTCATTTCTTCGTCTAATGTCATAATGGAAATGACCAGATCCAAGATTAAATAATCTGGCTAACTTTATAATTTATTATTTTATTCATTTTTTAACTATTATTTTCTATTTATTATTTTATCAATTTATTATTATAGTTTATTATGAGAACCGAAGCCTGCATTCTGTATGGAGTGTCATAATACTCTTGTTGCCAAAGATTAATAAATAAATAAATAAATAAATAAATAAATAAATAAATAAATAAATAATAAATAAATAAATAAATAAATAAATAAATAAATAAATAAATAAATAAATAAATGTTTGAGCCAAAGGTTTTATTTTATCATAAGTTGGAAATCTTTGTTGGAAATTATTTTCTTGGAAGCCTGATAGAGAAATCCTACATTTTCCATAGCTGTGTAATTAAGAAATATAATATTGGCCAGACTGACCAAAACACGTGAGGAAGTCATCGTGAGTTATCTAATTAGACATTGATAAAGTTTTTATAGCTGAATCAGGGTCTGGTTCACCTTCATTTTCATGTACATTGTCACTAATCTCACAGAGGATAAGAACTTAATTTGAGCCTGTGCGTGAGAAAACTAACAATTTGGGTTCCGACCAGGTCCGACACAAAGCTGACTGTACAGTCACAGAAGATGGATACAGGCTGGAAATTTTTGATTTAGGAAGTAGAGTTATTGTACGATCCGTGTAGCGAAAACAAAGGCGCTGATCAGCTTCGCAGTTACTGCGAAGCTGATCTGCACCTTTGTTTTCGTCTATGCAGATTGTTGGTTTTTCCATGCGGTGGCTCATTTCATTTTACAGTTTGTTTTAAAGTTTTATTCGCGTATTACCTTTCATCTACATTAGTCGAGTCAGTGTATACAAAACGATAAATATCTCTTTGGTTATATTAATATTTGGTAGTACGTTAATCAGACAAATAGTTGACATTCAGATGGGCACAAATTATGCTCCTGATGCTGTCGATTTGCTTTTATTCCGCAATGGATTTCTATGGATATACAGTTAGGCTAATACCATAGAAAAACTACCCAAAGACTAGATACTAATACTTGGAAGAGTATAGCAAAGCGTGGGACTAATGATTGTTTTATTCAGTTTAGAACAGAATTTTATTAGAATTAGCTCTCCATATTTGGAGGATAATAATCTATCTATCTATCTATCTATCTATCTATCTATCTATCTATCTATCTATCTATCTATCTATCTATCTATCTATCTATCTATCTATCTATCTATCTATCTATCTATCTATCTATCTATCTATCTATCTATCTTTTAGCGCACACCGGTAGATCAGAAGATATGTAGTCAAACAATGTCAAACAATGAAATAAAATTAAAACTGAGATCCTTTTAGAGCAGCGAACACATTAATGAGAATGAGTATGGGCCATACCGCGGTTTCGACTATTAAAGTCTCGTCAGTGACCCTTTAGATTTGGCAACATGGAGCCAAAGAGAATTACTGAAATTTTGCAACTTTCAACATGGTAGTCGATACAAAGACTAGTATTATCTAAATGGGACCAATTAAATATTGGCAAGAAAATGAATCAAATGCTTGATCTAAGTTATTTGTTTAAGTTGGTTGAGACTGGCGATCTGTTTTATATCCGGGTTCCTGGCTTGATTTCTAATGAATCTCCAGTTGTAATACAATAAATAATAAATATGAAATGATGGGGAAATCGGTTGTTTCGGAGGGAAACTCGTTTGAAAATGTAGATGTCTGTGGCGGTTGATGAGTGCTGGTTGCCTGCATATGCTTTCGGCTCATTTGTGGTGTCTATTGAAGCCAGATGACAGACATGTCTCTATGGGCTTTGATTGGTCTAGTGTTTATGAAAGGGTTAAAATGGCTCTAGGATGACGAGTGGGTAGGCAACGTAGTGTATCTACAGTGTATCGGTAAATACAGACGGTGATAGTGATGTTTCAAGCACGCTTTCTATATTTTTCAACCATATTTTAAGTTATTGCTTTTTGTTATTAGTACCATTTCCTGGTCATTGCTTTTTAACCTTTTTTCTAGCAAATTTCGTAGAACAAAGTACCGAGGAAATGTAGACTGAAATAACACACAGTATTACAGAAATATAAGGTTATTTTGCGTGCATTTTGGGTGGGATAGATATAAAAAAAAATGCGCTGTTAAATTCATAATGCTTTATTTGGTAAAACAAATATTTTGCATTTAAAGATGAAATCCACTTGCAAGTCCAAATGTTATAACAAAGCAAAACATTTAGTTGTCATTTTTTCTGTGTGCAACGTTGATGCTGAAACGCCGTACATGAGCGTTAGACGTTAAAACGAGTTTTAAACGAAGAATTGGCCAAAAGAACAACAGACATAAATAGTTTTAGGATTTAGAGAATTGGGAAGTATACTAAAGTTCTGCTAATTATGCAAGGAATAATTTATTGGTACGAGACTGGACTTATGTCATTTTGCAAGTTTCGAAGACATTTGATTCTGAATTTCAACTGAAAAAAACGTTTTGAACTGCCATGGATTTCATCTTAAACACTATCAAACATTCGTTAAAATATTTTGATTATTTTCACTGTTCGCTCACATTTTATCCGAGCCCTGAGTTAAATGGCTCTCAGGAGACACCATATATTCAGAAAAACAACAGTCGGGGACTGTCTCAAATAGATAAAGTCTCAAATAGATAAATGTTATAAAGTACTGGAAAAATAAACACTGTGAAATAAAACCGAAATTCAAAAACTAGAAAACCGCTTTGAAATTAATATGTAAATCATGCAATATGCTTTAAAAGGAAAATTGGGTAATGTCATTATTCTGCATCGTGCTGCAGGTCGAATTCAAATGCTGATTTTAACAGACTTATGCGTGTCTGTATTTATCCAGTCAAGTGACTTAGGTGAAAGCCAAATTTGGTGTATTAGACGCCTTTGCTCTTTTTACTAGCAACATGTCAGAATGTGTATATTGCTTTTGCAGATACGCTTTGCTTAGATCACCCTGTTCAACCCCGGGCCTGAAGACGATGAAAACTAGTATGTAACATGGAAAACAATTTTCGGCATTTTGATTAAGATCAGTAAATGTAAGTTGTTCGTCTGATTTGTTCTAAAAGGTGAGTACTTTTAATTTTATGCGATTACATTGCGTTATAACGTTAGCATGTTAATACTGAACGAACGACGGCTTCAAGGTTGAACAGGGCGTATGATATTCGAATAAATCAGCCCTTAAATCACTCCTGTATTTAGAGTAAATGTCAAATGAAGTTACAAGTATTATTACATATCCGCTATCGCAAGTTAATTTTTCATATTTGGATAAAATGCAGCACAATGCTGTCAACTATATTCCAAAATGCTAGTCCGTCTCTATTGTTTATGTTTCAAGTGAAGGTCAATCTTGATATTCCCTTTATAATAGAAAGTATGGCAATGAAATGATGTTTAAAGCACTTCTTGGAAAATAGTAAAGATGAGATCTTAATAATAAATCGTGTAAAATAAATGCACTAACGTTATAGTATGAATTAATAAAATAAGATAGATATAAAGCTTAAGTAAGTCTTCTAGTTCCAAAGTTTCAAACGTCAAAACTAAAAATTCACGAAACAGTATACATCAGAGTAAAGTGTATTGGACATGAAACACCCATTAATGTATAACAATGTCTCCTTGGTGTTGAAGGTGATATATTCACTTTTTCACTCACAGAATACTGAAATATTCCAATGTTCTGGCCACAAGACATCCCATTGAACAGTTTTGCACGAGAACTGAGATGACCGTACAACTGAACAGTAAAGTTATAAGTGTAATACTATCGTCACTATTGCATCGTGTGCTACCACCATCGAGTCTGTTGCATTAAAGGATGACTGTAACTAGGCAACACGTTCATATTATTCATGTTCATATTCTGTAGATTCATTGCGTTCATGGAATTCATGGAGTTCATATTATAGGCACAACTCATGTTCATGGGAGATGATAAGGAAGGATTTAGTGTATTCATACTCGGAATAGACTCCGCCATTGGCGGTAAAGCGTTCATGCCGTTCATATTGTTCACGTGACCCATTCCATTGTTCATGGGTGAAACACTGAGATTCGGTTGCATTGCGTGATGTTCCTGTGATTTCATGAGACTACAGCTAGAGTTAGGTTGGCACGGTTTACCGTCTCTCACGAGCACTGGTACTGCAACACGCCTTGGGGACGGAAGTGGATGTAAATCTAATCCTTTTTCTTGTCGCGCACGCTTTAATTTGTAACGATGATTCTGGAACCAGATTTTAACTTGTGTTGGGGTAAGACGAATAATACTGGCTAGATGTTCTCTTTCAGGTGCTGACAAATACCTTTGCTGTCTAAATCGACGCTCAAGTTCATATGTCTGCGCTTTTGAGAATAAAATTCGTCTTTTCCGCTTTTTCTGCGATTCACCATTTGAATTATTTTGGGAATCTCCTTCTGCTGCGTCATCATCATCAGCCTCAATTTCAGAATCGTCCTCGTGCTCAGATTTGACGGAATTCACCGAATGGCCGCTGATGTTTTCCTGTGAGAGATCACCATTAGAATGACTTGATGTACTTCCAGGAGAGTGTATGGACGGAATCTCTGAAATGGCAATGATAAAATAAGTTAAAACATTTTGTATAGAATATTTAATGGTAAAGTATTAAACGAAGGAAATGACACAAATGTATGAAAATCATGTGGGAATAAATAGGACATTACAAGTCGTTACAGTAAATGTAGTGATGTGTTTGACGAACAAGATGACGAGCGAATTCCCAGTGAGCTGGACGTCATGCTAGCTTCCACAAAGAAGCAAAAACGTCGTGCGTGTACAACACAGAAGCAAACAGACAAAAATACTGTAAAGGTAAATCACAGCAGGTTTAGGTAGAAGTTAGAGGTAAATACTCGGCATTTATATAAAATAATACAGATGACTAAAAAAGAAACGCTTATTTTGTATTCCTAGACTAGAGCTTATTTTAGAAAGTAAGAAAATGCTGAATTCTGCCTTAAGCTGCAAACTGTTTAGGCACAAGTATTTCAATTTTGGCCGATATTTAATGTCGCAACAAAATTTGGCGTTACATTTTATTTTTTAATTTAGAAAAAAGCAAAGACCACAAGCTCAACTCAACTTTGGAAGTATTAATGCTGATTTTTCAAAATGGGTTTACGGGTATTATACTTCAAAGTAACTCAGTAAAGAAAAGTGACTGTTTAACTAATCCAAGAAATCAAATTGCAAATAAAAGAAAATAGTTCAGTATTGAATAAATAATATACTGATAAGGAATGGTGAAAACCTGTTGAAAATAAATATTTAAATCTGTATTGGCATAGGCGTGTTTATGTGTTTAAGAAATGAGCTGTCGCAGGTGTCGGATAATGTTGTATCATCGTCAATAATAGTTTTAATTGGGGAAAAAAATGGGAGTGAAGTTTAGACTGACATGGCCCGATGGAAAATGTTAAATTGGGCAAACTGATCTGCATTTCTCTACTTTATTCGTATATGGTGTATTTTACTAACATATCGCAACGAAGTCTACAGACGATGCGTGGCTTCTTGGTTACGAAGCTCTAGGTTAATATTTCATTTGTAGTTAACAAAGTAACTTTTTGACGTTTGTTATATTTTAAATGTTGAACTACCAATGCTTACATGTAATGTATGTATCAAAAGAAGTAGTTGCTGAGAAAAGAAGAAGAAGAAAAAAAAGACACACCGCTCAATCAAATTTGATTCAATTCGAGACATGCTGAGAAATATTTTAATTGCAAAATTAGAACCGCTGTTTTATTTTATATCTGATATTTTCTCATCTCTCTGCCACTTCAATATACTGTAAAAGTAAATACACGCGAGCTAATAACATTTATTTAATATTTTCTATCCCATTCAATAATGATGATTTTGTTAATATTCACTTAAAAGTAATTGCAATTTTAATATGCCCGATCCTAAAAAATTGCATATTATAAATAAATAAATAAATAAATAAGTAAGTAAATAAGTAAATAAATAAATAAATATCTTCCTTTTGGAAATTTCACTTACGTGTATAATGTTCGTTATTCTGTAACCACCTAGTATACGGATTGTCACTAGCATCGTAGTTATACTGTCCCGTCGGTATGTCGGCGACACTGGCGATTGTCTGTAGGGACCCGGTCGTTGTCGTGTCCGCCGGGACCGGACTGCAGGCCAGCTTCCCCTCGGGCATGTCAAGAATATCCTTAACTGTGAAACTACTAGACTTCATAACCAAGTGTCCGTCCATCTGCAACGTATGACGAAAGGTTTTACAAAATATATTTATAAGTATTTCTGACAGTAATTCAGCTAATTTAGTCGGTTTAAGGCTCGAAGCACTTAGTGATTAAATTGCAGCCGCAGAACACTCAAATGCAAAGTATAAAATCGAAAAGTCATGCTTTATCAAGGAGTTTTCCAATGATAGCAATATTTTACCGAAGATTTGTGGACACTCAGAAGATTCAATAATGGAAGGCGTGGTTTAATTTCTAGTTTTATACCCAAGTTTAACCACAGTTGTAATGATTTCTACCGGCGAGCTATCATTTAGACTCTTATTGGTCGGAGTATTGTAAACCTCTTCTATTGATCTTTCGGTAGGAGGTCTTTCGTTGGAAATGGCGATAGCATTATCATTTGCGTGGATATTAAGATTTAGCCGTAGTTCCATGATTCCGAAAGAAGAAAACATAAAGTCTTCGATTTCTGGTTGATATTTTAAATAAATAATAGTCAGTTGTTTCCATTGTTGTTTTATTCGAGATCATATAAAGATCCCCAAAGTAAGTGTTATACATTACGAAAACATGCCTGTGCAATAAACAGATTTTTTTTAAGTTGTAAAAATTGAAAAATGTTCGATATTTTTGATAGTTTTGCTCCAGACATTGATGCGGTTCTAACGAGCACCCACAATCTATGTTTTGAAGCAAAAATAGAAAAATAGTATACCCTTGCAAACCCCAGTTTTTCTATCAAAAGTGGGGTTTAAGGGGGTATACATTTTACGGACATGTTTTCCTGATGTAAGGAAAGGTTCAAGGAACGGTAGGAAGAGTACCGCGCCAACAAAATGTTGGGATAAACATTGAGACGCCCGTATAACAACAACGGCAACAACAGCAGAAACAGCAGCAGCAGCAATGATTACGACAAAATAATTTAAAGAACAACCACTATTTTTAAACATATCAGAATGTTCATAAAAGATATGTTTGTTTTGTTTTTAGTCGTGTATGTTTCCCAAAAGTGCTAAAATCTATTTAGAAAGCTATATACCATTTACATAAAAAGGCAGTATTTTTTTTTGTGTACGTATTGCCTCTAATTTCCAAAATGACAAACAACAAAACATTTATTTATTTATTTATCTATTTATTTATTTATTTATTTATTTATTTATTTATTTAGATCTATCTATTTATTTATTAAATGGAACAATCTGGTAAAATACCATATCTGTAAATGCTTCCAATCATAAAGCCCAGTAGCTTTAACAGGTTTCAAGAACTTTCACTTGACTATGAAAAGTCTGATCTTCAAAATGTATAAAATCTCTTGTTATCAACAAAATACTCTTTACAGAAATAATCATACTCAACAAGTCTACTTTAAAATCACTTTCGTGAAGAGTTATCTTTAATATAGGTTTAAATAGCACTTGGCGATACTGAGTGGTTAGAAATAAAGGACAAGTATGAATCTTTATTGATAAAAGGAGGTAAACAAGAGCTGAAAGAAAAGATGGTCACCTTAAAATAGATGACTGCTAGGTTACAAAAATTCTTGTGTAATACAAATGGTTTTAATAAGATTTTCCATCAAAACGAGCAGCGCATTTGTAAACATAAACAACAACATGGTTTGAAACGGCCGTTAATGTTTGACAGAAAAAAAACCCTCTAGTAAAGTTTAACAGATAAGGATACAAAGTAAAAGAGACCAAAGAACCAAAATCGAACGATAGAAGCCTTTTGTGAGCACGGTTCAAATTAATTTATATTTTAGAATCTTCTATTTTTAAAGGTGTGTTCAAGTCTGTTAATTTAACAAACATCTATGTCAATACACCATATTCATTTTGCACTGAGCAAATATCTCGTTATAAATCCAAATAACAGGAGTGTTAACAGGTCCTTTACTCTATGATGTTGTTTAATTTGTGTTTGACGTTGTGTCATCAAAAACACCGATGATTTTTCGAAGTCAGCCACACCTCAACTGCCAAAGAAAAACTGTTGTAGTGAGTTTACTGCTTACCGTAACGGGCTGTATGGTGTAGTGTGTTATAGCTTTAATTTTGTAGCTAATGTTGTATGGCTGCATGACATAAATGTTATCTATGTGTTTGCTGTAAAAGGATGAGGAACATTGTCCAAATATTTCGCTCAAAGCATATCAGAGCATGTCGGTATTTCGAATCATTTACCTAATGCCTGTATAGAAACAAACGTTAAGTACGGACAGAATGTCCAGAAACTGATACAATCAAAACTCCAACAGAAGACAGAACACAACAATACATGACAAAAAGCATTACGCATGAGAGTTAAATTCAAATACGTCTTTCTTAGGTGTACATTTTCATAATGACTGCATAGGTATAAATAGAAGAGCTAATAAGAAAACCTTGTTTATTTAGACGGCACAACAGGGGATGAGCCTAAAAGAAACGACAAAGAAAACGTTTTAAGCAAAAGTACCTAAATGGCCAGTGGCAGGCATAACTCTATGCAAAACCACCAGAGGAACTTTTATGAAAATCTAACCTAATTCCTTTTTATATTGACATGTTCAACCATTTTAGACGGTACTAAAATAATTTTGTTGAACTTCGTGACAGTATTCATTGCAGATGATGTTTGACAAAAGAAAGCAAGATTTGAAGGATAGATATGGCAACTGAAACAGAAATAATTCGGCAACATCCCATTCAAACGAGCTTGAATGCCACAGACGATAGGTTTAGAAAGTATCTTACAGTGCGGAGAACAGATAGACATGAACTTGACAAAATAGGCTATCCAAGAAGAGTTCATGGATTCATCCATTCGCAAGCCTTTGAATTTCACAGAGGCATCTAGCGAAATTCCATTGAATCGCCTAAATGTGTTGCAATAGACAACATAATGTTTATTCAGAAAAGGCATAGAAGCGAAACACGTGATGAGACGAAATTGAAAGGGACCACGGGTAAAGTTTTGCTTGCTTTGAAACAATTTCAGATAGATATCTGTCATACATTGATCTGCAATCAGTGTAACATTGTTCCATTCAAACCCTTAATTAGAAGCAGAGTATTTTCCAAGTTATCAAAAAGAATACTCTTTCTGGTATCGTAAATGTTATTCAGGACAGATTCGCTGGCCAACATTCATCTTGCATCCATTCGTTTGTTTTCGTAAATCTGACAGTTTGACAATACTTCAAATATTTGCATATACCAAAGAATCCGACTGCACACATTGTTCTAGAACACCTGAACAATCGGTGGTTTTGATGACAAAATATCAAACATGCAGTCAAATAATATCGACGAGGGAATGGTTAGACGTTTGTTTTATATGGCACAATGTGAACACGGCATATTTATATATATGTAGCTGTTTTGATGCACAGAAGGTTTCAACCATTGACGGATTGGCAAATGTTTTAACGCTTCAAAGGTTTCGTTGGCAGACAAAATAATTTTATCGAGTCCTGGATGGTCTGTCTAATCTTAGAATAGAAGGGCTATCATGTATAATTATAATTGCAGTTTTATATTTATAGGGAATGCAAATGTGTAATGCCTTTTTCTTTAGCTAGTTTATTTATTAAGCAAAACCAAAACACCAAAAACACGCGAATACCACTCAAAGGCTCGATGATTTTTGCTCATCATGCACTCTTGTTTTCAGTACATTTGATACCCCGATTCAGGAACCGATTATAGAAAGACAAACTCTCAGCACAACCGTACAAATTTACCATTTTACTTTGTAAACAAGATTAAATAAAATCCCGTTGGTAGTAAACGGAATATAAGAAAGATTGTATTTAAATAGCGGAGACAGACTTCCCTCCTATATGAGATTATGTGAATTTTATATTTTGGCAGATAAAGAAAGACTCTGATGTCAAGAAATTGAAATACATAAAGGAATATCATGAACAAGGCATGCTTGCTGAGCACGTTTGTCATTGTTTAAGAAAAATGTAATTGTAGGCAATGATCAGGAAATGGCGCAATCAGAAAGAAATTCCCACTCCAAAAACCGAGGTGGGATAAAACTAAATTAACAATCAGGTACATATTGTTAGCCGAATAGGCCCAACAGGTGGCCCAAACCCAAAACTTAACAAAAAAATGAAAACATACATAATGTGCTAACAGCACAAAAATTCAACACCAATACATAAAACAATAACAGCCACCACAGAATGAGCCTTAGGCTTCTTTATTGACTAGTTAGAGATTCAATTCACCACGAGACCTGAACAATTAACTAAATGTGAACCACTGCATAGGCGGAGGGCGAGATTATGGTTCTGTAAAACCGGTTTAAGACCCCCCTCCCAGTATTTTTATATTACTGATCGTTCCAAGGCGATACCTCTGATGTGGTTATATGGCGTTGGATTTCTTTGCTGTTTGCACCTTATGAACGTTTTCATATGAAAGTTCAGTTAATTCTTGCATAGATATCTATGCGCATAGCTGTTTGAAGCCTTTTCGATTGGTCGAAATCCGTGTTCAAACAGCAAAACCCATGTTCAAATCATGAAATTCACGTTGGCGTTTGAACATGGGTTTTGGCCGACGTCATTGGTCAATGCGACGTGACGTCATGTGTTTTGTAGAAACAAAATGGCCGACGTTGAAGAAGCTCTGCGGTTTTTGGCGAGTTTTTGCGTTTTTAATGTTATTTTTATGAGATTTTAAGTGGATTAGAGTGAAAATGCAAGAATAGCGATCAACCATGGTTTGTTTCAGTGTTCAAACATTCGCTGGATCACTCAGAAGGTGTTTGAACACGCGGCGTGCGGCCTTGTGTTCAAACACCTTCCTCGTGATCCATCGAATGTTTGAACACTGAAAACCATGGTTGATCCCTATATTGAGAAATAGCTGCTGAAGCGGCACGATACGTTTTCTTAGTATAATTGTCAATTTAGTTTTTTCCCATCTCGGTTTTTGGAATGGGAAATTCTTTCTGATTGCGCCGTTTCCTGATCATTGCGTAATTTTACCTTCCTATCTAGAATGCCATTAATATTAGAAGAGGATGTTTGCTTCTAACCTTATGTACGTATCTAAAACTACAACTTAGTCTCCATTGCTGTGTTCACCATTCTGTCTCCCACGGGACAGTAATCCCTGTTGAAGATAATTTGTGTTTTGTATATTTGCTACTGTGCGATTCCGGATTTCTTTCTTTCTTTTTTTTTTTTTTTTTTTTTTTTTTTTTTTTTTTTTTAATAAGTTATCAGCTTACAAATTCGGACTTGAAATCATTGTTTAGCTTTTAGTCCAGGTAATTGACGATAAGATTGGCGAATATTGGAGCGACAGTAGTTCCCATTGCTGTACATTTCCTTTTCTACAGAAGTCCTTATATTAATTGAAATATATTTTCTAGAATAAAATTATATGAATTTCAGACAAATGTTTCATTTAACGTTTTGGTATTTCCTCGGAGAACTAATGTAACAAATACATTTAATTATGTCGATTCCTAATTCATTAGGAATATTTGTGAACAGTGACTCGATGAAATTGTTTGATTTTAATATGCATGAGCTCGTGCTTTGAGTATCCCGTGATATTGACTCGTTTTGACTTTAAACTTTAGAAAATTGTTGTGCTGTTTTTCTACTTAAGATTGTCTGTGTTTTTGTAACTCCGTTAATATGTGATTTCTGAGCCAGCTTGATCCAGAATGCCTTATTCACCGTGATACTTTGACTCTGAATATGTGCACCTATGTGATTCAAGCCAATGTGAACACTTTTAAAATCCCTTCCATAGAGGCAGGCCTTTACAATCCATATTGTTTTGCTTTAAACCTGTAATGCATCAGCATGATTAGCATTTCTTATCGCAAAACATTTGTTTCCCTTACATGGACACAGCTCCTTTGTTCATACTGGCGTGTTTCTTTATGGCATTATTGGCATCCAAATATTTAAGTGTACTTTGTTGTTTCAAGAGAAACAACGCACATTAGCTAAATCCATATAAATCCATACATTTAAATTTTAAATGTTTTACCATGTTTGCCAGACAAATTAATTTGTTTTCTCGTGATAATGTAAGTATGCATATGTTAAACATTGTTTATCGATTTCAGCTGAGCGACTGTCAGACAAAATCAATGCTGTATGCTTAGCATCCATCAAGTTCAGATCAGCATATGTATTCATTTCGTTGTCATCCATGTCAGTGAAGATAGATGGGTCTTTTTGACAACTGGGCCAGTATATTAGCTCTGTTTAGAATTACAGATGGAATGTGTCTTTTGTGAAAAGGTATGCAATAGAGTTAGTTACGAATCATCTCATTTGGTTTGTTGACAAGTTTATATAGCCCTGGTCGCCCAGAGTTTGTTCTCGTATTATGCGAATTATAGGCTTGTCTTTTCCGTTGTCTAATTGTACGAGAAAGACAGAAAGGATATTCAATTTTGCATATAGCAAGAGGAAAACCTATTTGGTAGTTGTGCCTTTTTTCTAAGCTATGAGCCTACTGCATCTCAACGACTGACCTATAATATTATTTCGTTCGATATTCATTCCATGTCATCTCATAATTCATCATTTTGTTCCTAATCTCGCTGTGTTTCACGAGACTTACCAGCAATGCAATAATATTGAAACAATTTGAAGAAATTGACATGTTTATCAAAAGTTTACGTAAACATTGAGCTAAGTATCCAAACTTTCACACAATTTCAAAATGTTTGTCTCATATTCTTGTAAACCTCCACAGACATTAAATGGTACTATTTGTATAAACATATGAAACAATGCTTCTGACAATGTATACATTTTTTTCAAGTCGAAAACTTGGGCGACTGTAACGTTTTGAAAAGAAAACAAGTCCATAACAATGTTTGATATCATATTGGTATTTGGTTGAAACTAAAAATAAAGTCACGTAGAAGTTGCTGTTCTTCTAAAACCGATCAGCAAAATGTCATTTTGTTTGGTGGGGTGATCAAGGCCTGGAGTAAAAAGTAAATATGACATAAATATGACATCGCAGCAGTCTCAGTCATTGTTAGCTGGTCCAGGTATGGGAACACACGAAGGTGGTTATGTTTCAGATCCACTCCAACATCAGACACAACAGGATCATTATTCATCCGGGTTACCACCTATGTCACAACCCTCACATATGTCCCAGCTTCCCCAGGGATTATTACAACCAGCTGGAGCAGCTTTGTTTAACCCCAGCTTCCCAGTTCCGCCCTATCAGACTGTGCCGAACTTCCAAGTGGGTCTGTCAGATCATGATATTATGAAAATCGCGATGCAAACCAAGCAGTTACTATCACAAGAAATTGATAAACTTGTCGAAGAGAAAGTGAAAATCAAAACAGCTGAGCTTAGTAAGTCTGTGGAGTCGTTGCAGTCTGACAATCAGAAACTCAAAGATAGCATCTCCAAGTTAGAAGCCAAGCTGACCACAAAAATGGACGATTTGGAACAGTACAGTCGCCGTTCTTGTGTGCGCATTGCTGGAATTCCTGAAAGTACAAATGAAAATACGGATGAAACCGTGCTCGAATTAACCGAGAGACTGAATATTGACATTAGCCCCCGGGACATCGACCGCAGCCACCGTGTGGGGCCTCAGCCAACTGAAGTAACATCGATCGCCGATGGTGCCCAGCCCACACGACCAAGGGAGATTATCGTCAAACTCAAGAGTTATCAGGCGCGTCTTCGTCTATTGCAAGCCAGAAAAACATTACGCGACAATAAAGAAAAGGTGTATATAAATGAAGACCTAACAAAAACCAGAAAATCACTAGCCTTTGAGTGTCGCAAACTACGTCGTGAACGCAAAATATTAAGAACATGGGTATATGACGGTAACATTTTCGTGACTGAACGCGGAGGTACTAAACTGAAAGTGACGCAGGATAGCGAACTTGACGAGTACAGGGAGCTTGAGGTCCCACCCGCGTCGAAGGATAGACTGTTCCCCCAGAATAAATGAACTTTTGATGAATTATTCCATATACTATCATGAACAGAAACAATTTGACTGATTACCCTTTAATACACACTTAACCGAACTTAGTCCTCAACTTTAAATTCACGTACATATATAAGCGAAATAGTGTACTTCTGCAACAGTACTTTTGATCTAAAAACATAGGTTAATATACTTATTTTGATATAAAATTTTCATACTAATCATCCATTTGTTAGCCTTGGTTGTCTTACCTGAAAAATGGATTCTGTCAATCATAGAAACTGTCAAATTAGCAGTTACTATAATTTATTTCCGTACGTTGTGCACAAACATTTTCTTTTCTTTTTCTTTTTTCTGCATCTCTGTTGTGCGCGGTTAGACGTCCTGAGAAGGATGCAGTTTTTGACATAATGTCTGCAGTGAATCTCATCAATGATACTCGCTTAAGTTGTATCTGAAATAGAAATAATTTTAAGCCATATGTAATAATACTGAGCATAGAGCCAACATTAGAATGTTTACAACATGCCTTTGTATAGTATTTGAGCGTAAATTCTTTATTTGTCATGTGACTCGCCCATTGATACTTTTGAGTAGTTATAGTTATAATATCCAATCAGTAGGCTAAAAATGCGCTGTGACTCAATTTATGGTGCTTCTTATGCCAGGAATGGTCATCTATATATAATTGACAAGCAAAGCCCAGACCCCCCCCCCCCACCAACACCACCACATCCCCATTGATTGTTGATGGTTCTTTGGTACTACGTTAACCCCAGTTCTGGAATAGTACTACAACATCATGACAACGATAGATCACACCAAAAAATTGAGCCACCCGCACTTTTTGCCTAATCACACTTCATTAATGTCTGGTATAGAATGCCGTTTGTATCATACTATATAGTATAGTGGTATGGAGTAACATCCTTACATATGCATAAAAGTACCCACTTTTCACTGCGACTTAAAAATTAAAAGCAAGATGTAGATCTTATACATGTAGCTTCCAGGTATTTTTTTTCTCTTCTTCCCACTTTAGGGATAATGTTTAGAGAATCATTTTGTCAACTTGTATAAACCAGTTGCGTAAAACAGTCACATGTATTTGATCTAGCCTTGGATACAATATGTGCATATTCACTCTTTACATTTTCACTTGTAATGTGTATTTGTAAGCGTGCCTTTTATTCACGTGCCATATCTTAGCTATATTACACTAAGGGAAATAACTATTCACTACCATTCTATATACTGAAGAGCGGATTTCTCTTTCTTCTTCATATTTCGTTTCGGTGAAGGAGGAAGGAAATGCTGCTCTTTTCCGTTAGTATTTTACATTTGAAGGCCAAAACTTGTATAATCTTTTATTCAAAATTTAACATCACACTCTCCCCTCATCTGCCTTCTGCTCGAGTGGAAGGCATTTAAGGAGAAGTTGAGATGGAGGCAAAGTATACGAATGGTAAAGCAAATATACATGACAGAAACATTATGTCTCATATTACCAACAGTTGGTTAAAATCATTTAAATAAATTTAAACAAATTTAATCCTATGAAATATGTAATACTTACACATTTCTCCTCTTGGGCTATGATCAAATGGTGATCTTGTGCAGTTTGTTGTCGATCACACATTTGTTGCACGTTTTGCAGTATCTCCACGAGAGTCCTCGCTGTACAGGAAGTATATGAGTCGCGTCATGAGAACATTTGTCCCTTTATGCATGTACTTGCAGAGAGGAGCTATATTGCTTGTGCTGCATATAATATTTCTCTCCTCACTTCTAAATACAATTTCTAAATAGTTATACACTTCAATATGCCTGGTTTCGAATATTTATGTGACAGGGGCAACTGCAAAGGATGGGTTTTCTGGTGTCGAGGCTCATATACAGCTTATTCTACAGTTGTGCGCCATAAGTATATACACATGTACTGTGATGAATCTTTTCATGAAACTTCTGGTCATAAGTTGCTTTGGACTGATGTCTAAGTACACTGATTTTTCACTTTAGACAAAGTGTACATTACGAACCAAACCGCCAAGTAGAGATATTGTTGAATATGGGTGTGTACGTTAACACATACATGTACACGACAACGAAAAATAAATCCTATGAAAGTTAGATTGTTGTATTGTAAATAGAGCTCTTTATACATGCATTTACAATGTATCTCACTATTTTTTGTATTTATTACAAATTTAGTCTGTTGATAGTAGGCTATGTCTTTAAAATATGTCTTAACATGGAATTTTGTTATTTAAGAATGAAATATTTCAAGTCCTGATTAGTGATTGTATTTTCGGTGTTCGATTTTACTTTTCATTTTTTTTTTTTTTTGCATTATGTATTCCTTAAAATCACAAATTATTAACAACACGTTCCCAACTTTATAAACATGCTTTTTTCTCTTTTTGAGTTGTTGTATGCCCATCTGGGCTATCACTCTCTTTTTTCTTATTCTTTCAGTTGTTGTTCTTTACTGTATGTTTTCTGTCCTATTTCACAAACTTTTAGTATATTTCGAATTAGCCTCACATATTACAATTTGTATCTATATATGCATTATATCCGTTACCCTATGTCGGTGGCTAATATCTTTTCTTCTTATCTGTATCTTTCAAATTCTTACAGACACTTGTTCTCTGCTGATTCTTGTAAATATCCTACGTTCTCAGGCTGCCAACGTTATCAAGATGTCAATAATTCAAACCAACATATTATTAAAAAATCAAACACTAACCTCCTAGCGCCCAAAAAGTTATATCATGCAATCATTGATTGCATTACATAATTCAATATTGACTTGTGCGTTTACAGGGCGCGTATAGGTATTCATCACTATAGACTACAAAGAATTAAAGGCATTAAGCATTTTAATAATTTTGAACTGTGTGTATTCTTATCTATGTTATATCAATCTGGAGACGTTGAAAAGAACCCAGGACCGGAAGATGATAATATATCGGACACAGCTTCTTCAGAATCGTTTCCAGTATATAATGCGAATTTTTCTGTTGTGCATTATAATGTTCAAAGTGTGAAATATAAATTGGACATAATTGAGCCAGAATTTTCAAATTTTAGTGTAGTTGCCTTAAAGACAGGGTTTTCATGCCGGGGGGTCTGGTTCCCAGCATCAAAGAGAACAGGTAGCCAGGCAGTAGCAGTGGGCGTGGCTTACACCAGGTAATCTGGCTACCTATAGGGGTCATAAAACTGATAAGGACCACAAGTCATAATTGATTGTAATAAACAGCCATAATTCATTTACCAATAATACCAATATAGCTGCATAAGACAGGAATAGGAAACAATAATAACCCATAACATTTTTATTCACTTTTTTATACATTTAATAGTATAGTAAAATCCAGTTTTGTGCATGTTAAAAAGAATCACATATTTGTATTTATTTATCATTAAAATGTTAAATTATGATGATTTTCAATGCCTATGCATTTCAAGAATATAAGTTCCTGTATTTTTTTTTTCTATTTTGCTTCTCATAACCTTTATATACTACTGTAGTAAAATCTAGTTTTGTACATGGTAAACAGAATCACTATTCGTATTTATTTATTTAATTATCATTAAAATGTTTAAATATGATCATTTTAATATCCTTCCCTTTCAAGAATATAAGTTCATATTCCCACTTTAATTTTAATATCTGACAGACAGAAATCACATGATTTATTTATTTATTCATTTATTTATTTATTTATTTATTTATTTATTTATTTATTTATTTATTTATTTATTGAAACAATATTAGTAATTATTTGAAGAAAACCAATAAATTAATTCTTCTTGACAAAACAGTTTTGACTGTCTATTGTAACCAATTATGAAGTGTGCCTCCTGTTACATAATAAGAGATAATAAGGCTAGTTGCAGACAGGTAAGACCTGTCAATCATTTTGTGATGTCACAGAAGCCCTCAACTGAAAACCAATCAGAATCACAGAATTGATGTTAACCCTTCAACAGTCAGAGAAAGAATGACACAGGTAAACCTGTGAGGCCTTTTATACCCCAGCCCTGTCTTTAACAGAAACATGGTTAAACGAATTAACGACGAACCAAGATTTAGTTATGAATAATTTTCAGACTCCATTTAGGCGTGATCGCGACGATAGTCATGGCGGAATTTTAGTATATATTAAGGATGGTATTCCTTGCAAACGTAGAGCTGATTTAGAATTACACACCATCGAATGCGTTTGGGTCGAAGCTAATGTTCGGAATAAGAGGATATTGATTGGAACATTTTATAGGCCACCAGAGTCGTCTCCTTTAGTACTGTCTGACATTGAAAATTCCATAGGTCTGGCGGTCGATACGAGAATTTCAGATATTGTAATATTAGGGGATTTTAATTTTAATATGCTGGCCGCGCAATCGCAAAGGAAAATTTCAGATCTATGTCAGCAGTACGGACTGCAACAGCTGATAAACGAACCTACAAATTTTACCGAAAAATCAGCAACTATTATTGATCTTATTATGGTAAGTAACAAAAATACTATTGATATCTCTGGAGTTGGTGAACCATTTCTAATGCAAAATATACGATATCATTGCCCAATTTACTGTATCTTTAAATTTAAGAAACATATTGATAAACCTTTTTCCAGAAAAATTTGGTTATACGATCAAGGTAATTATGACGACTTACGACAGATGATTCTAGAGTATGATTGGAAGTCCGTAAGCAATGATGACGTAAACACATACGCAAACCAGTTTTCAAAAACTATAGTATCCCTTGCCGAACAATGTATCCCGACAAAACATGTAATGATTCGTCCTCGAGATCTTCCTTGGATTAATAGTACAATTAGGCGCATGATAAGAAAAAGGAATAGGCTATACAAAAAGTATAAAAATAATAGAACACTTCAAAATCATGGAAAATTCAAGCAAGCTCGAAACGATGTTACTAGTCAGCTTCGGAAAGCAAAAAAGGAATATACTGATTCAATGGCACATAAACTAAAAACTTCAAACTTGTCTCCGCGAGATTACTGGAAAACACTTAAATCCTTCATAAGACCTACCAGTAATGCAAATATTCCCCCTTTACTTCACGATGATATGTATGTTGCAGATAATAACGAAAAAGCTACCATATTAAACAATTATTTTGTTCAACAAACTGTTCTAGATGAGCATTTGGCAAGGCTTCCCGAACCTGATGTCACAGTTGGTCCTACTTTAAATAACATAGTCTTCACAGAACCTGAGGTTAAAGATGTTCTAAACTCATTAAAACTTGGGAAAGCTACGGGCCATGACAATATAAATCACCGTATTCTTAAAGAGGCTGCCTTACCTTTAGCTAAACCACTATGTGATCTTTTTAATTATTCAATGTCTAAATGTATATGTCCCGATATTTGGAAAGAGGCGAATGTAACACCTATATTTAAAAAGGATGACCCGTCTATTGCTAGTAATTATCGGCCTATATCTCTATTAAGTGCAGTTGGTAAGGTAATGGAGAAAGTTATCCATAAGCATATGTTTAATTTTTTTAAAGATCATGAAATTATAACAAGTCTTCAATCGGGTTTTGTACCGGGTGATTCAACATCCAATCAATTGGTAGACATTTATAACACATTTTGTAAAGCATTAGACGATAACAAGGAAGTAAGGGCAATATTTTGCGATATTAGTAAAGCGTTCGACCGCGTTTGGCATAAAGGTCTACTGTTTAAACTTAAGCAAGCCGGTATTAGTGCAAGTCTTCTCCAATGGTTAGCCAATTATCTTCTAAATAGAAAGCAAAGAGTACTTATTCCTGGTGGAAGTTCTGATTGGCTAACCATCGGGGCAGGTGTCCCGCAAGGCTCTATTTTAGGACCATTGTTGTTTTTAATTTACATTAACGATATAGTAATGGACATTGGCTCAACAGTAAGGCTTTTCGCCGACGATACTAGTTTATACATAATTGTAGACGATCCAGTAGAAGCAGCTAGATGTTTAAATTTAGATTTGGAACGGATTCATCGGTGGGCAGAACGCTGGCTTGTTAAATTCAATGCTGCCAAATCTGAATCTCTTTTAGTGTCCAGAAAACGTATTAAACCATTCCACCCTCCTTTAATTATGAATAATGAACCGATTAAAGAAGTATTGTCACACAAACACCTAGGTCTATTTCTCTCTAACGATGGTAAATGGCATGAGCACATCAATTACATAACTTCTAAAGCTTGGTCTAGAATATATGTTATGCGTAAACTTAAATTTTTACTTGACAGGCGTTCCTTAGAGACAATTTATATATCATTCATAAGACCATTATTAGAATATGCCGACGTTGTCTGGGATAATTGTACGCGTTACGAAGTTGAAGCTATCGAAAAGATCCAACTTGAAGCTGCACGTATTGTAACAGGAACCACTAAACTAGTATCCATTGAAGAATTATACAATGAAACTGGATGGGAAACTTTAGAGAAAAGACGCACCAAGCACAAGTTATCTCTGTTTTACAAAATGAATAATAATATGACGCCTGAATATCTTTCCAATTTAGTTCCACAACCGATTGAAACAGCTACTAATTACAACCTTAGACACGTAACAGTACACCAACCTCTCTCAAACTCGGGACTTTATTATGATTCCTTTATACCCTCTAGCATAAGACTATGGAACGAACTTCCTAGTGAGGCCAGAGATGCAACTACGTTCACTAGTTTCAAATATCAGATTAATAAAAATATTAAGAAACCGCCGAAATATTACTTGGTCGGTGATAGATACGCCCAAATACAACATACCAGACTCAGAACCTCATGTAGCTCCTTAAATCAACATCTCGTCTCAAAAAATATAGTACAAGACAAGCACTGTGTATGTGGATCTATCGAAACCACAAAACATTACCTATTAGAATGTCCACGTTACACCGCAGCACGAACTGAAATGTTAGATACGATATCTAGAATCTGTACACCAAATTTAAATTGCTTATTGGTAGGTAACAACCAACTTAATCTAAACAACAATATAGATATTTTTCTTGCCGTGCAAAAGTACATTGTTGCAAGCAAACGTTTTCAGTCTTGAGAACAATCTCTCTCTCTCTCTCTCTCTCTCTCTCTCTCTCTCTCTCTCTCTCTCTCTCTCTCTCTCTGTTACTAGTATTTACATACATATATGTATTCATATGTTGTTTATTTATACAATTAACTGGGTTCCAATATTGGTTTGAACGAACATGAATGATATTTAGGTACAATTCTCACCGGCTGTTTGCAAATCTTGATCACTTTCGGGAGACAGATTAGTATAAGCCACAGGGCTTTTTTCTGAATCCCTTCTTATACTATTGTAATGTACTGTATGTTTATATGTTGTAGTTATAATGTGAATAAATATGTTTAAACCAAATATGACATTAACTTTAGTTCGTATTGTCTCATATTTGATCAAATCGCACTATATTATCAGTAGAGTATACTATTTGGTGATAAATAATGATCAGATTAGTGATAAACTTTTCTCTAGATACAATATAGCGCATTGCACTGAAAAAAAGTTCTTACGAGCAGCCACAAAACAAGCAGCCACAAAATATTATTTTTATTCATACAGCGATACAACGTTCTTATCTGTTGATGTCAAAGTGACCATCTTTGTATGGCATAGCATTTTATTTTATTTATTTATTTTTTATTTTTTTTTTATTTTATTATTATTATTATTATTATTATTATTATTATTATTATTATTATTTATTTTTTTTTTTTTACATATTTTAGCGTTTGTTCACATGACCACGTGGTGTTAGTATAACAACTAATAACATCTAAAATAGGTCATACTCTAAGTAGACTTTGATAAACTACTTACTTCCGTAATTGCGAATAAAAGTGAAGATTAACACAGTAAATGACGACAGTTAATGGTGATACGAACAGCTCTCAATCTGAAAAACTTCACATGTTTAAGAGATAAAACAATTAAGCGAACAGGTTCGGTCCCAGTCTTTCTCCTTGCAGAATTCCTAAGTTACTGTGAAACTAAGACAACGAAATAATGTAAACAAATGATGCTTTGGGACACCATCAATTTTTCAGTGTGAACTAGCACAAAATCGATGTGGGACTGTATCTCTTTGCACTTCATAATCTCTTTATCACCATTTAGCGATTTTTCTCAAGCTTTTAACGTTGCATTAATCTTATATAGGCTACTAGATAATTATTCTAAAGTTAAGAGTGACACTGAAAAGGTTGAAGGAGTTAAATGATGAAGAACAATCACTTTGATACTCACAGGATGATATTAAAAGGCTTAACTCATATTGACATTATATCTGGTAGAGGTTTCTTTCACAGATTGAATATTCTCAAGATTATATGAATATTGCATTACATGAGGAAATGCGTTTGAATTAGATTGGTTTTATAACCCCTCCAATTTAAATGGAGGATTAGTGTATTGGCTATGGTTAGTTTGTTAATCAGGTTTTTGCAAAAGATTGCTCAACGCAACACCTGAGAACGCAATAGACAACTTGAATGACAAGAATCATGTCAGCTAAAGCATGAAATTTGATTAATTCATTGACCACCTGCGCATGAATATGCGTTCAACGTGTTGACCTTGTAAGCAGAAATAACGGCAAAAAGAACAGGGTCAACATCAGGATAAAGTGTATTATTAATTGAATGGAGATCAATGGAGGAGTCGGCTGAAATACAATTTTGCTACTCGTCTCGTGTCTCATCGTGCTGCCGCTGCTAATTAAAATCGCATTTGAAAGACACTAATTTGACCATGTTGACATGCTTTTAAGAACCAATGATTTTGTTTTCAGTTAATACTCGTATTGCCGCTTATTTCTGTTCCTAAGTATAAGAAGTCTGAAAATATTTACAATACGTACAGATTGGAAAACTTATTATTTTATCACTTTTGAATAATGCATTTTATTCTATAATTATGTTCTTTTATTGTCCTCGTAATTCGCTGAATGTATATAATCTAATGACTCGCCTATAGCCTAAAACTCTAACTCTACCATCTCAGTATACAATCTTACCGCTGACCAAGCTTCAGCTATTGCATCCGTTGTAGATTTCATCTCTTCTGTGTCATCCATTGCAATGTTCCTTTCCCGGTCCACGTCGGCAAATAGTGTAAATGCGTCTGATAACTTGTCACCAGCGTTGATTCTACCAACTACCAAAGCGATCAGAGACGCAAGGGATACGAGTTTTAGTGAACAATATCCTGCAATCTCCTCGGTTACTTTCTTCGTGTGGATAATTTGTCACAAGTTATACCATTATTTCACCTCGCTATCATCCGTTAGACCCGTTTAAATATAAATTTTAAGACACCTTAAAGAGACAAAAACAACAGAAAGCAACACTTTTCATGAATGACAATTTCTTTGTTTTCTACTAAAAACATCATGGTCCGCGACTAGAGCAAAATGAGTTTCTGTGAAGAAAGTATCCGGATATTTCCCAAACACATCTCGATCTAGTTTTAAAACAAAAGAGTGGGCCATCCGGGGTATAATCCGCCAATGTTTATCAAAGTTATCAAGTATGATAGTGACTTACGGACTAAGATGGCGGGCTTGCTGGGTCTTGATAAGCTCGCTTTGCGGTAATTGAGCCTCGACGCGAGAAAACCGGTCTTCGGGGTTTCCGACCAGGTCCGACACAAACCGGCCTGTACAAGCTCAGAAAAGAGCTAGAAGCTTGAAATTTCGGATTTAAGTAGAAGAGGAATTGTACTATCCGAGTAGCGAAAACAAAGGCGCTGATCAGCTTCGCGGTTACCGCGAAGCTGATCTGCGCCTTTGTTTTCGCCTAGGCAAAAATCCGGTTTTCTCACGATGCGGCTCAATTTATGTCACCAAACCAATAAAGTAAATATTGTAGGTTTTATGACACTTGTGGGTATACAGTTGTGGGAATAATTAGTCATTATTTAACTATTCTTAACAACTTCAACTTTCTTAAGATGTTTATTTATTTATTTATTTATTTATTTATTTATTTATTTATTTATTCAAACAAATCATTTGCCATTCTTTGACATGGAACTAGATTCGTGTTGTTAGTTTGAATTCGAAAATCTCCCGGCTAAAGCTGGCTGAGCGCTGTTGGCGTAGTTGATTTTTAATCAAAACTGCTGTTGGACATCGATGTTTTATTTTAGGTACCGAACCCGGCATTGCTCACATCTTGATCATTTTGTCTTGTTTCACAGAGTTTAATTCGTTTTAAAGATCTTCAGTTATGAATTATTCTACATTCGGTGAGCAAAGCTATTCTGCGTAGACGATTATGGGGTAGACAGAGATGATACTCTTGGAGTTGTTTAGTACGAGTAGTTACGTCTTCATAAATCGCGTTGATGAAAAACGCTGATTTTGAACCACTGTGACTTCAAGTATCAATATATTCTCACACAATTTTCGAAAAGTTGCCAAATATTTAAATGTAGCATACATGTAGATGAATTGAGAGATTTTTCAGAAAATAAACAGTTAAAATGTTATACAGAATAATTATGTTATGCGTTGCAGTCGAACTACATTTTATTTCATTTCATTTGTTTTTCATAATATATCTTGGACGCCTGAAAATGATCTAGCATAGCAAAGGAGAATTCAAGATAAAAGAGACAATGACAAGGTCTAATCATATATTGTGCACTTAAGATTGTCTATTGGTTAATTTACAATATTTACTCAGTGATAAATGAGAAATTTTAAAACATTGTAAATATACAACCGACAAGATGAAATAATGCACTATCTCGATTTCTGAGTGCATTTTGTGTGAATAGTCAAAATGCACAAAGTACTTATACAAGACAAGACGGTAATTTGCATGACGCAGAAATATGAAAATGGAAAGTTATCGTACCCAACTACAAATATCATACAAAGCTTTATGCAATTTGGACGACGTGTCTGAAGTATAGATCTACCTGAGAATCAAAAATCTAAAGAAAAACTTTTCAGCAACGTTACTCATTTACGCCGTCTTGACAGTAAGCCACGATCAGAGGAAACGGCGCAATCAGAAAGAACTTCCCACTCCAAACACCGAGATGGGAAAAACTAAATTGACAAATCAGGTACTTTTACTAAGAAAACATATCGTAAGCCGAGTGACCTGCTATTTCTCAATAGGCGACCACTCTGCTACCCGAACATAACTGAAATATGAAAGCGTTTATAAGGTGCAAGCAGCACAAAATTCAACACCAAAACATAAAACAATTAGAACCGCAACACAAGTAGTATTATAAACTAACCGGGGAAAGGGGGAGGGCTTAAACCGTTTTAACAAGTACCTAACCTCACCCTCCGCCTCTGCAGTGGTTCACAACATTTAGTTAGTTGTTCGGTCCTCGTGGTGAATTTGAATCTCTAACTAGTCGAGGACAAACAAATTAATAATGATACCCATACCACCATGGTGGATCAAAAACGAAGACTCATGGATTTAACAAGCAGCCCGGTGATGGTGGTCTCTGGGTGCCAAACAGAATCACTGGAAATCTGGAGGAAATGAAAAACACCAGTTATCAGAGTATCAGAGTTCTGGGTTCTTGAAACTTTATACCCTGATGTTCACGGTACGTATGATAAACCCACACACAGCCATAAAGCCAAGGGATCGTTAACATAGTTGCAGCTTTCAAAGCTTGCCACTGAAACAATCAGCTAAGCAGCTACCCACGAATACAAAATACAAGAACCGCAACTATATACATTCAGTATGAAGGTTATTTTATTTCCGATTGCCTATACTTTGTGAGGACTGAACAAGAAAGTAACATGTTTTTAGATAAATAAAAATAAAACTGAAGTTCTTTAAGAGCAGGGAACATGTAAATGATAAAGGGGACGGGCCATATCGCGATTTCGGTTTCTTTAAGCCTCTTCAGTGATCCTATAGATTTGGCAACATGGAGCCAACGTGAATAACAGTAAACTTAAAATCATAAAATATATGTAAACTCAAACAAGCATCCAATGTACACTATTTAAGCGCCCGTTGTCCAACCAAACATTGATTACAAATGCATGTAGTTCTGGTACTAAAATGCTTTACTAAGGACAAGCATCCATCTTAGACTTGAACCATAGATCACCGAATCAAACCAAGTGTTTACATTCATGGTAGCATTATATCTCGTAACTTGAACGATCGAGGCAGTGATCCGCACGGCAGCATGGGTTGCGTCTATGTCCAGTTTTGCGAAACCATGAGATAGTGCAGGTGTTTTTGAAAATGGCGGCTTGAACGTAACGGTCACTGTTCTCGAACAGTGATCCTTAATGCACGATTCGCCATAGTGATGAAAGGATGCTACACCCGTCTGAAAAATATGCACGTGCATTCGTCAATAACTGTTGTAATTACTTACAGCAAGATAATTATTTGTGACGAATTCTTCTTCGTTATACACTTGTGACATTTTATTTAAATATTTTCACGCGGCAAGACTTTTATTCAGAGAGAAAACCACTGCCGCGTATAATGCCACCTAAAAGTGCTTCACACAATTTTATAGGTGGCGATCTCATAATTATTCACATACCCAAATGCGATAATCCGCTTAATTTCGCAGATACCTAACGTTTTATCGCATGTTTTGTTTAAACATTAAAATGGAGGAAAAATTAAAATTGGCCAGTTGCCCCAAAATATTGTATGAAACATCTATAGAAATTGGACAATATAGCTGTATAAAACAAACGGCAAGTTCTGAATTCAAAGTCTTGTCACGTGATGGGTGTTCGCTATTCCTTATAAAATGCACATGTTCAGGTTTTCCTGGGACCCTACTTTTGGTTTCATGCACTATCTGGAAAACCTTAAGTTTTGACTAGAACACCTTGGTTCGACTACGCCCACCCTTTTGCTGATAAGTTAATTTTGAAATAACACACATCGTAAAGTTTGACTATGACAACGGCGTTTAGGGCACTGCATTAAAGCTCCACCCCCGAAAACAGGTATCTTGTTGGACACAGATTATGTAACACTTGGAATGGTAGACATAATTACTACAAAAGTACTATATAAAATACTACAAAACACATCACAAAGGAAACCAGAGGACCAATGGCCCTGTAAACGCTCACCTGAGATCTGTATCTAACAATAAACATTTTTGAATATTATAGAAAATAGTCCTAGTATAGGGGCAGATGAAGCCCTGGGGCCATTTATTTTTCAGAATAATCAATATCCTGTCCATTTGTTAATTTCGTACAAGTTTTTCCCTTCAAATGACATTTTAACAGTTTGCCCATTCATAGGCAACCCATGCTGACCTTGCCTTAAAACAGGTCAAGGTCATCACAGGATCATGATTTATATATACATTGTAGTACTTGAGTCATCGATGCTTCATACCAAGTTTCTTTGAAATCGGTAAACCAGTTCCGGAGAAGAATTTTGAATGGTTTTACCATATATGGGCATGGCGGCCATCTTGGTCATGTGACCTGGATTATTTATATACACATTGATTCCCCTTTCCTATAGATGCTTCATATAAAATTTGGCTTTGATTGGTCAAGCGGTTTCAGAGAAGATCTTTGAATATCATTGTAATATACATGTTAATTGCCCCGGGGTGGGGGCAGACCAACCCCTGGGGTCCATTTTTTTCAGAATCACATATCTTCAGCTCATTTGCCCATTTCCTGCAAGTTTTTCCTTTCAAATGATATTTTAACAATTTTCCTCATTCAAATGCATGGTCAACCTATGTTGACCTTGCCGTAAAATAGGCCAAGGTCATCCAAAGTTAATAATTTATATACACATTGTAGTACTCCAGTCCTCGATGATTCCAAGTTTCGTTGAAATCGGTCTAGCGGTTCCGGAGAAGAAGAATTTTAAAGATTTTTTTTTTCATATATAGGCATGGCGGCTATCTTGATCATGTGACCTGGATTATCTATAAACACATTGGTTCCCCCTTCCCAAAGATGCTTCCTATAAAATTTGGCTTTGATTGGCCGAGTGGTTTCAGAGAGGAACTTTGAATATTATTGTAATATTATACGTACAAATATTGACTTCAATGAGGTAGACATAAGGGTTTATCTACCCGACAAAGATGATATTATCAGGAAAACATGTCCGTGCAATGAATACCCCCTTAAACCCCACTTTTATATAGGAAAATTGGGGTATGAAGGGGTATGCCTATTTTTCTTATTTTTGCTCCAAAACATAGATTATGGGTAATCGTTAGAACCGCCTCGCCGCACAATCTATGTTTTGAGCAAAAGTAAGAATGTCTGCTGAAAATTTTCATTTTTTGCAACTTTAAAAATCTCTTGTATATTGCATGGACATGTTTTCGTAATGTTATGAATATGATTTTTGAGAGTAGGTAAATCCATATGTCTACCGAAATTGAAGTCAATAAATAAATGTTTTGTTATATGACTTTTAGACTATTAATGCAAAATTTCCACTTCATTTTTTGAAGATAAAATCTTATTGCAGAAAGGTCTGTCTCACAAGTTTTAACAACCGTTTCTGAAATATTTTAAAAGGCGGTTTCCCAATAAATGCCTTTTATTTTGTGTTTAAAAGGTGTGTCACAGAAAAAAGAAAAGATACTACTCTTTTTAGATATACCTATTCAGCCAAAGAGAAATGAACACAAATAAAACAATATTGTTGTTAAAACTCATTAAAAGTCCTTAGTTTACCTGTTGAATGTTGATACATCAAATCATGTCAATTTCACATAGCCCATGTTAATTTCATGCTGATACTATTTTTGGGTACTACTGAGGAGGTGACTATAGATTTTGGAAGTTAATATAGAAAATCTGTTAAAATAATTAATCTCCAGGAACTGGTTTGATCTGGTTTTTATCAGTTTGGTATATTTTCAGAAAAATATACAGATTTATTAATATAGGGATCAAACATGATTATTCGCTAGGTCTCGAGGGGTGTGTTGAAAACACTCCCCGAGAGACCTAGCGAATGTTAATGAATTACAAAATCATTTTGATCGCTATTGTTTCATCAATTCTTCAGAAACGAAAGAAATAAGGTGCAGAAACGAAAGAGGTATGGTGCACTATATTTTACAGCCTCATCACATTTTCATACGCGTAAAAGCATTCGTTTTTATGCTCGTTCCCGGCGGACTTCAGTTTTTCATTACAAGCACGTGTTTTGCGTGGCGCCCGGTAACGAGCATAAGTAAAACCCATGTATTAAAAGCACGTGCGCGCGTGAATTGCAATATTAATGCATGGCTTTCTCTTCGTTAATAAACGGCTGTTAATATCGTGTGACACAGGTATTTATGCAATAATACTGAATAATCCAATAAGGAGACAGGATTGTCTTCAGTCATATAACAAACATGTATATTGCCCCAGGGTGGGGGCAGACCAACCCCTGGAGTCCAAATTGTTTTCAGAATCACATATCTTCAGTCCATTTGCACATTTCCTGCAAGTTTTTTTCTCCTTTCAAATGACATTTTAACAACTTTCCAAATTCAAATGCATGGGCGACCTATGTTGACCTTGCCTTAAAATAGGTCAAGGTCATCCAAAGGTCATAATGTATAAACACATTGTAGCACTCCAGTCCCCAATGCTACATGTCAAGTTTCGTTGAAATCGGTCCAGTGGTTCAGGAGAATTTTGAAGGGTTTTTAAAATATATGGGCGTGGCAGCCATCTTGGTCATGTGACCTGGATTAACACATTGGTTCCCCCTTCCAATAGATGCTTCATATAAAATTTGGCTTTGACCAAGCGGTTTCAGAGAAGAAGATCTTTGAAAATGGTGGACGACGACGACGACGACGGACGACGGACGGACGCCGGATCATGACCATCCTATAAGCTCACCTTGCCGGTGAGCCTAACGGCTCAGGTGAGCTAAAATTATCAAAGATACTTACAACCTTCAGCAAGACTAGCGTTCAAGGCAGTTGCGATCTTCACTGTAATTGAAAGGGTAAATACGTATAGGTAGGTATTACAATAGTTAATGTTTCAGAGGCTCAAAAGGTACGTATTCAATTCCAAGTGACTGGGTGGCTAATGCAAAACATCTAACACGAGACAGATGAAGATAATAAACACGACGTGTCTGGCCAGACAGATCTAGTAACATAAATCCGTATGACCAAGCTAAGCACATAAGTACATTGGTTTTTACGAAATAGATAACTTTTTCTGGCACTATTTTGGTCGGAATGCATGAAGTTGAAGTAAAGTGTGCCAAATTCTTAGTAAAATAAAACACAACGGCTTTTAAAACTAGCTTTCACTTATTTTTAAATCGCTTATGCATGACCAGTCTATTCCCGATTATACTACTCAGTTAAGGTGATCCGCAAGAAAGTTCTGCAAGGATACCTACATCGTTTCTTCTTTTCTTCTTGTAATTCGGATTCCAGTTTAGCCAAGCGAGCTGGAAAGAACAACGAACATTACAGACTATCCGCATACGGGAGTTTTCAACAATTTTCACATTGACGTTATATTGTCTCAAGCAGGTATGGTAAGTGTAATAATCATGTTTTGCATATTTATTCGGATAAAAATGTGACTATGCTGCATACTTATAGTTGATGAGTCTGAATCACATCTTATCAAAATTCAGTACGATTCGCATACTTACCGGTAAACGTTGCATTTAAAGAAGTAGTTTCCGCCTTTTGCTGAGCAAGAATGCCGCTAAACGTAGCATTCATTGATGCTATTTCGACTTGTGTGTTCTTCAGAACAGTTAAAATATCGGTGTCAGACTGAAGAATAATTCTCTTCGACATTTCCTCCTTAAACGTTCGCGTACGCTCAGCGCTTGCACTTTCTACAAAAGCTGTGCAAAATAAGAAAATTACGAGATTCAACGCAACAGTCATCTTCGAAACCATCTAAAATCTTATATCTTATTTATTATCTTATTTATTTTATCATCAAAAACTGACCTATATGTAACAGTCTTTAAAACATCACAAAAGGCGCATGGGAAAATTGTAGCGTATTTGTCGCCCTGCACAGCTACACGTTCTGGACATTTTCTAACACAATTATTGTATGCTGGCTCAGAGGTCACACCTCAGAATTAGTTAGCACTTAAAGTGAGCATGCTGGCTTGAGTCATTACTGCAAAGAAAGAGCTTCCTCTCCAAAGTGGTACAATTTATTGTGTGACAGCTGACAATGCTTATCTCCACAATATTGAAAACATTCTTACTGGCAAAGCTTCAGGCAGATTACATTGGTCATTATGTCACAAAAAATGCCATTTCAAACATCACATAGCGCAATGAAGCATATCTTCTATGGGTGTCTGTATCGTATTCAGCAAACTATTTCCTTGAAGATCTGGTCAAATTGTATATTGCCTGGCGGTTTCAGAGAGAAGAAGATGTTTGAATATTATGGTCATATACATGTATATAGCCCCGGGGCAGGGGCAGACAACTTCCTGGGGTCAAAATTTTTCTCATAAACATAAATCTTCTGTCCCTTTGCATACTCCCAGCAAGTTTGCCCCCATTTAATTACATTTTACTATTTTTTCCCATTCAAATGCATTAGAAACCTAAGTTGACCTTGGCCTAGCGGTTTCAGAGAAGAAGATGTTTGAATATTATGGTCATATACATGTATATAGCCCCGGGCCAGGGGCAGACAACCCCTTGGGGTCATTTTTTCATAAACATAAATTTTCTGTCCATTTGCATACTCTCAGCAAGTTCCCTCAATTTAATTACATTTTACTAATTTTTCCCATTCAAATGCATTAGCGACCTATGTTGACCGTGCCGTAAAAAAGGTCAAGGTCATCCCAGGGCCATGATTTATACATACTATGTAGAGCTCCATTGCCTGATGTTTCATGCCAAGTTTCAAAATCATAGGCCTTCTGGTTCTGGAGAAGAAGATTTTAAAGGTTTTTGCTATTTATAACCATGGCGGCCATCTTGGTCATGTGACCTAGACCATTTATACAAACTTTTGTTCCCCCTTCCTAAGAATGTTCCACATGAAATTTGAATCTGATTGGCCAAGCGGTTTCAGAGAAGAAGATGATTGAAAAGTGTGAACAACGACGACAACGACGACGGACGACAGAGCATGGGTATACTATAAGCTCACCTAACGGCTTAGGTGAGCTAAAATGCATAGAAAATCTACCGGTATAGACCATTTGAATGTTTGGTGTTTTTGGAAGAACCTCTTTGTTGACATCGTTTCGTAATTTCAACAAATGTTATGTTTAACCCCATTTTAATTATTTATTTATTTATTTTATTTATTTTATTCTATTTTTAGCTCACCTGAGCCGAAGGCTCACAAGGTGAGCTTATAGGATGGCCATGCTCCGGCGTCCGTCCGTCGTCCGTCGTCTGTCGTCCGTCGTCCGTCCACAATTTCAAAGATCTTCTCCTCTGAAACCACTGGGCCAATCAAAGTCAAACTTATGTGGAGCATCCTTAGGCAATGGGAATGAAAGTTTATATAAATGATCCAGGTCACATGACCAAGATGGCCGCCATGCCCATATATGGTAAAAACCATTAAAAATCTTCTTCTCTGGAACCGGTAGACCGATTTCTACGAAATTTGGTATGTAGCATCGGGGACTCTGGTCCATTATAGTTTATATAAATCATGACCTTGGGTTGACCTTGACCTATTTAACGGCAAGCTCAATTTTGGTTACATAGGCTTTTCAATGGAAAAAAAAGTGAAAACATTGAATTTTTCAGGCAGTTTTGTAGCGTGCGACCTGAAAGTTGGTAGATACAGACAACATATTGAGCTTATGAAGTGATGTAAGTATGAAAGGTCAAGGTCATTTCTTGACCTTAGCCAATTTACAAATTAAATGTTAAACTTGATTTTCTCAGTAACCGCTCAACCAATCAAAGCCAAATTTTATATGTAGTATCTTTAGGATAGGGATATGAAAGTTAATATGAATAGTCATGGTCACATGACCAAGATGGCCGCCATGGCTATAAATAGCAAAAACCTTTAAAAATCTTCTTATCCAGAACCAGAAGGCCTGTGATTTTGAAACCTGGCATGAAGCATCAGGGATAGGAGCTCTACAAAGTTTATATAAATCATGACCCTGGGATGACCTTGACCTATTTCACGGCAAGGTCAACATAGGTCGCCCATGCATTTGAATGGGGAAAATTTTCAAAATGTCATTTGATGGGAAAAAACTTTATGGAAATGGGCAAACGGACTGAATATTTATGATTCTGAAAAAAAGGACCCCAGGGGCAAGTCTGCCCCTACCTGGGGCAAGTTACATGTATATTACCATAATATTCAAAGATCTTTTTCTCTGAAACCGTTTGGCTAATCAGAGCCAAAAGTCTTGTTGAGTATTCTTAAGAAGGGAGAATGAAGGTTATATAAATGGTCATGGTCACATGACCAAGATGTCTGCCATGGCTATAAATAGCAAAAACCATTATAAATCTTCTTCTTCAGAACCAGAAGGCCTTTGAAACTTGGCATGAAGCATCAATGAATACAGCTCTACAAAGTTTGTATAAATCAAGACCGTTGGATGGCCTTGACTTTTTTTACGGCAAGGTCAGCTTAGGTTGCAGTTCTCAGGTGAGCGTTTACAGGACCATTGGTCCTCTTGTTTTTTATTTTTACCTCAAAACCAGTTGAGTAAGAGAATTGAATATTTGTTTTGAATACTATGCAATTTAAGTGACTTATAAGACGCATATTCTGATTAAAAAATCATGTTATTCTGAATGGTGGTTTGTCAAAAATGAATTTGAAATGTGTTCGGTTAGAACTTTTGACTAGTATATATTAAGTCGAAGAATTTATTCAATTTGTTCTGAAATAGCAACCAAGACCTCGGGTCGGAAAGAAAGTAGCAATATTGGATACCATATATAGAGGATATTTGCTTTTTTGAGGTGAATACCAAATATATTTCATCGAGTGAGTTGAAAACATCAGAATTTTCACGAGTGCGCATAACGAGTGAACATTTTTATGTTTTCAACTCACGAGATGAAATATATTTGGTATTCACCGAAAAAACAACAACAAATTTTCTTTTTATTTTATACAATACACGGGCATTTTCTAATTCACAAGGCCAATTCAAAAGCCAAAAATTTTTGAAAACACAAATAATGTTCCTTACGTTCTAACTAAGAAAATGAATAACCACACTTTATGTTTTCGTTCATAAATAACGGAGTTATAGGCGTTTGAATTTCTGAAGTGAGACACATTTAATGACGTCAAGTAAATGGAAACGTCAGAAGTAATCCAAAATCTACAATGAAGATTATAGGCTGATATCAGTCACTAGTGACTTTTGATATCAGTGAGATTTGAAATCAGTGAAATTTCATATCAATGAAAATACCAATTTTATCAAGTTTTGATATACATTGGTTTTCAATGTAAAGTATAAAATAAAAAGTTATACAGTACTAAACAATACGGGTGTCAAGAAAGATCCAAGCATGGTAGGCATACGGCTAGTATTAAATAAAACCAAAAGACCGCGAGCACAACAGAGGCAGACTAAGAGAATCACAACAGGGATGCATTGAAACAGTCAAACCAAGAATGTATTCGGTTTTAATAGAGGCTTCAAAGCTCGCCAACTGAAGCATCACAAAAACAACAAATGGGCCGCCTCATGAGAAAACCAACAAACTGCATATGCGAAAACAAAGACGCAGATCAGCTTCGCGGTTACCGCGAAGCTGATCAGCGCCTTTGTTTTCGCTTCTCGGATAGTACCATCCCTCTTCTTCCTAAATCCGAAATTTCATGCTTCTAGCCATATTCTGTGCTTGTGCAGCCTGATTTATGTCGGACCTATTCGGAAGCCACATTGTTGGTTTTTCCACGAGACGGCTAAAATGTAAGCGCTTGTAAGTTGAAGTAGACACAAGGACTCACACGGAATGCCGAAGCAAATGAATGTAACGTGATGCTGTTACTCTATCATACAAGAACACTCGATGCAAGAAAACTTCAATATAAATGACAATAAAACACCAGTTTTCTTTTACATGATTTCTTGTTTCTGGTCAATAGCTATAACAATTCAACTAAGCTCTATACACAATCTGAGAACACGCCACGACATTGGCTGTTAGGCCCTACTACTGCGGGCAAGCCATCCATCTAACAGTAGACCAGTTTACTATAGTATCTGCCCATGTCCTGACTTTCAGTGTAGCAGCATCGGTTGCCACCTGCACCACAGATAGTTCAATCCTCAAGTTACGATCTTCCTGTATATCAAGAAGAGAAAATCCGTACATCAGGAGTGGTGTTTTGGCGAAATGTGGGTTGAAATTGATCCCAATGGTTTCTGAGCACTGACTCTTGGCGCATTCTTCGTGGTGGAGAGGCACAGAACCAACCTGACCTGTATGAATAAACCATAACAAGCTTAGATGACCAAGCATTTTACAGCCTTTGGACAGCTACACTCCATTGACCCACATTAATGTTACCATGGAAATTGCTTAATAACAGTTGTTTTTATTTCCTGAAGATTTGCAGAAATCAACCGAGTTTCAGTATTAAACCTCATCAGTTGAGACAGAATGAGTCTCTTTAAGAGTGCCCCCAATATAAGTTTTGAGCAAAAATCAGTAAATTATCTAATCCTCCATCTGAAAATTGTGATGAATATTAGAAGTGTCTTTGAAAAACGAGACTAGAGGACCATTGGTCCTGTAGCTCACCTGAGAGATTATCACATTGTAAGCTCATGCGATTTAAATTAATTGAGAATCGACCAATGAAAGTCTATGCATGGACACTATTGACCCCCGGGGCATTGCCAAATTTGACCCAGGGGCATGACTGGCACAATTTATAATGGGGACTACCAAACATTGCTACATACAAAATATAGAAGCTCTGGGCCTTTTGGTTTCAGAGAAGAAGATTTTTTTAGTTTTTCCCATTGTAAGTCTATGGAGACTATCTACCCCCGGGGCGTGGCCAAATTTGACCCCAGGGGCATGGCTGGCACAATTTATGTAGAGGACCATTAGCCATTGCCACATACAAAATATCAAAGCTGTGTGCCCTGTGGTTTCAGAGAAGAAGATTTTTTAATTTTTTCCCATAGCAAGTCTATTGAGACTATCAACCTCTGGGGCCTGGCCAAATTTGACCCCAGGGGCATGAATGGCACAATTTATGTAGAGGATCATTAGCCATTGCTACATACTAAATATCAAAGCTGTATTTTTTTTTAGTTTTTCCTATTGTAGGTCTATGGAGACTATCGACCCCCGGGGCGTGGCCAAATTTGACCCCGGGGACATGATTGGCACAATTTATGTAGAGGACCATTAGCCATTGCCACATACAAAATATCAAAGCTGTGGGCCCTGTGGTTTCAGAGAAGAAGATTTTTGATTTTTTTTTTTCCCATAGTAAGTCTATGGAGACTATCAACCCAAGGGGCGTGGCCAAATTTGACCCCAGGGGCATGAATGGCACAATTTATGTAGAGGACCATTAGCCATTGTTACATACCAAATATCAAAGCTGTTGGCCTAGTGGTTTCAGAGAAGAAGATTTTTTTAATTTTTTTCCTATTGTAGGTCTATATAGAGACTATCGACCCCCGGGGCGTGGCCAAATTTGACCCCAGGGGCATGAATGGCACAATTTATGTAGAGGACCATTAGCCATTGCTACATACAAAATATCAAAGCTGTGGACCTAGTGGTTTCAGAGAAGAAGATTTTTTTAGTTTTTCCCATTGTAAGTCTATGGGACCTATCTGTTGCCATGGAAACCACAATTTTGATACAATCTGCTCCAAAACCTAATGCCATCAATCCCCCAACCCAATTATGGTTCACATTAAATTTGATTAAGATCGGCCTACTAGCTTCAGAAATATTCTTCTTTGAAATTGTGGACGGACGACGACGGACGACGGACGACGACGACGACGGACGACGGATGCCTGCCTATCCTATAAGCTCACATGTGAGCCTTCGGTTCAGGTGAGCTAAAAACACGACCAGGAGGGAGACTGCACCACACATCCAGAAATCTGTGATTAGTATAAAAAATTTTATTGATCATGGAATTTCCTAGTATTGACTATTAAGGATATACCTATAAATGCAAATACTCAAAACTTACACCTTGCTTTTGTCTCTGTCTGTAGGGCTGCTTGCAGCTGCAATATTTGCCCTGAAAAATAAATGAGAATTTTAGAATTCTGAATCTAATATAAATGTGAAATTCTAAGTTTAATCCTATTTAGATATATTGCGTGTTTTATTTATATAATCAGTATAAACAATAAATCAGTGCTTTTGTAAAATTATAATATACCGAATCAATTACTTGCCATTTTGCGAATGTATCGTTGAATTCATGGAGCCAATCTTTGCATTGGTTGAAGTAAGTAGGTTCTGTAATGTCGAATTCAACGTTGTCACCATTGCTTGCCATTTTGCGAATGTATCGTTGAATTCATGGAGCCAATCTTTGCATTGGTTGAAGTAAGTAGGTTCTGTAATGTCGAATTCAACGTTGTCACCATTGCTTGTGTCTTAGCCAGAACATCCACGATATCGCTTTCTCCTTTCAGATAAATTCTTCGTTGGCGTTCAACATCTTCCTCGACCTGTTTTGCTCGTACATTAATCAACCCCCAAATTACAAACAAAACTATCAATTTTGCGCCCATAATCATTTCTAAACACTCAGCCAAAAAGATGACTGCAAGTGGCGTTCTTACTTTATCTGTTGTTTTTGCAGATTTTCTCTGATAAGAAGAAATGACACGTTTTCGTTCGTTTTAGTGAAATGCATGTACATTCATTTTTATCTACAAAGGGTCGTATAGACCTGACATGCATAATCGGCCATTTATGGACAAAAGAAAATCGTTTTGCCCTGGCAGCGATTAGCAGGAAGGCGATGAAAAAAGGCGTAATGTTTAGCGATGACTAGTCTATTTCCCTCAAGTAGTCCATGTCTGACCAAAACTTACTGTAAAAATTCAACGAAGCGAAAGGCAAACTTTAACAAATTGTTTAACAACCATACTTTCTAACGCTATCCTGATTCATCTATGGCTCACCACATTGTATCACTGTGATGCTATACGCTTATGCTAAAGGATTTTGAAAAAAAAAACGCCTTACTATAAATTGGCTGCGATGATGATTATTTCTTTTAGAATACAGTATATTTCGGCAAAATATTTTCGAATAGAAAAGTAAATCAGTCTGCTTCAATTTCATACCAAAACCGTAACGTACGTCAACGCCAGTGATTTACGCCATGCAGTATTCAAAATCAAAGAATAAGAACGAAAATAATTGAGTTTTCAAGGTCACTTGAAAGCGACATCAAAAATTGTCGAAATGTGTTTACTATCAATTACACTAGTTTTGTACTTTTCAAAAACATTATCTTGGTCATAATTATTGATATTGTAAGTCACACCATTAAGCCTTAGCCGTGACCTTTGACCTTTGACCTTGACCTTGAAAGTTAATAGAAAAAATGGCAGGAAACATTTTTGAAATCTACACATGCAAATGAACATTTTGGTATATAAAAACCCTGATTAACAAGAAAAGTCCACGGGAGCATTTTTCGTTACATAAGCAACTCTACTAAGAATTTATCTGAAATGTGAAAGCGATATCGTGGATGTTCTGGCGAAGACACAAGCAATGGTAGCGACGCTGAATTCGACACTCCAGAACCTGCTTGCTACAACTAATGCAAACTTTGGCTTCATGAATTCAACGATACATTCGCAAAATGGCAAGTATTTGATTCGGTATATTATAATTTTACAAAAAGCACTGATGATGGCGATTTGAACGGACTCTGGACAACGTCTTGGAGTTTCCTGTCCACGCCAGACATTATGGTTTTTTGTTCGTCAGGTGACGACGCTTGGTTCGTTTCCCTTTAAATCGACCCATCTGGAAACGTGTAAAGGAAAAAATAAGGTCAGTAGGCGCACCTAGAACTGACGAGGCCACCCGCGAGGCCAGTTATTCTTCAGCATTAATACATGCATTCATTCTACACTTTGCAGTGGACAATCACGTGATCTCGACTCGTTTGAACTAGCGTTTGGGCTTAACCAGCGAGCCAATCGAAAATCCAGAAACATTATGAATCTATTATTCCAACTGCTCGTGACAATGCGATGAAGAGGTACATGCATGTGTAATTTTACACGCTAGTTCATTTAGCATTGACAATTTCATTATGACCAATGTTTCTAAATATTTCGTCTGAAATTGATAAAAACCACGTGATTATTCACCTTTACATATTCAAACAATTGATATTGCAAAACAGGAGATAGATTTCATACGAACAACACAATGAACGCTTTGCTTAGTGTAACTGTTACTCCTATAATTGTCGAATCTGCAAGACTGAGCCTGTTCAACATTAAACAGCAGGCATGTCCTTCAATACTTTTCACATTGGACAGTAAATCATTTCAAAATTGTTCATTTTTAAGGTCAAATTGACCACCTAGTTTGCAAATTGACAACACTGTTATTCTAGTGTTTTTTTTCTTCGAGTCAATGCGAATTATGTATATAAATTCAATGCATCTTGCATGAGGTAGTATTTGTATTGTTGTGTTACCAAAAATTCCGATATTGCTAAACTATGTGACTGAATGGCTAATGGACAAACGAAATTGAATTATGAGGACACCGACGGCATTAATTTGGATTTATGCATCTCAGTCCATTAATGTTGCCGTGCCCCCTAACAGAAAACGACATCAAGTTGCATTTTTGCTGGCTTTCTCTCACGATGAAAATTTACATTGTAATCCCCATTGATCAATACCGTGTTTGTTTGCACTATGAAAAAATGCATGGTTTCCATAGCATCCATTAACACGATTTTTGAGCATGGGCATGTGCATACAAAATTGGTCATATATCCAACATTATTTATCCTAGACCACTGAATCAGATCTCCTTTTAAAGCTTAGACATTGTCCTTTTATCCTATGGTACGTAGTAACAGTCCTATACGTGATCTCATGTAGGGTGTTTTGGTACCGGTGTCGATTGTTTGAAGATGGCGACGAGTCAAACAGGGAATTTGTAAGTCGCCTTTCATTTTTAAAAATATTAGTTATTTTCAATGCTAGGGGCCCATCTCAGACACTGTCAGGATAGAAAAAAAATCAGATTTTAGGATTTTGATATTGCCACTTTGCAGTCTTGCCATTGTAGCAAGAATTTGGCCGAAATGAGTGGGTGGCTTACGTGATTTTAAATCCAAGCGGAGATCGATAAGGCTGTAGCGACGTTTTGTCTTTTAAACAGCAAATATCGTCACTTTTCTACAAAATTCTATTAGCCAAGACCCCCAAACACTTTCCCTAGCCCTGGTAGCACACAGAAACTTTCATGGTAAAAATGTGCTTGAATTTACCAGTCAGACTACTGTGTAGAGACCATTAAATTTTAGCCAGCAACCGTGTAGACACAGGTAAATTTTGACTATTATGTACCTGTGTAGATGCAGATTTTTGATACTGTGTATACGGTCGGGTATATCTACCTGTTTCAATTGCTAGTGGTAAGTTGCAACTGCGGGATTTGGCGAGTACGCAGATTATACACAAGTATATCAGGTTATATGATTGTAGAACAGTGTCGCAGCAATCATTTGATACCAATTATAGCTCTCTATGTCTATCAGAAACCAAGATACAGTTGATTTGCTATGTGTACCGCCTTATTTTTCGTAATTTTCCCGTGAATTCGAAAGGTTTGGTTAATATTCATAAAACAAAAAGTCAAATGACTTATATATTGTAGTACAGGATGATATAATTTTGCCCTAGCAATCATTTGATGCCATTTTCAGCATGTTAGGGCTTTTGGTTGTAGGTTTACCCGTATAATTTTCCCACTTTTTCATTGTATTTTCAAATTTGAAAGCTATCACACTGCATCAAATTAAGGAATAGAAATTGAGGAGATACAAAATATAAAACATATGAATATATAGATAAAAATAATGAACAGCATCACCACTCTGGTAGTTTCGGATTTTCGGTCTTGAATTCAACCTCCCTCATGCCTGTCATAGCACGCATGTAGTTATTTTGCGAATTTTGAGTTCTTTTTGGGCAAATTTTGGATAAATGACCTTGACCTTTCAAATGGAGGGGTCAAGGTCATTTGGAAATTGCACTCGGTAATTGCTAAAATGTATTCACTTTCGATATTTGCCAGTTTGCAGCAGATTCACATGGAAGACCAGCCATAAATTTAGAGATAGTCATATGCCCTATGTATTTAATAGCCGTGACCTTTGACCTTGACCTTGACCTTAAAAGTCAACAGAAAAAATGGCAGGAAACATTTTTGAAAATTAAAAAATAAAACAAACACTTTGGTATATTACAATCATGATTGTCTTAAAATTCATTGAACAATATAAGCAACTCCAAAACTTAACCATTTTCCTTAAATATGTACAGCACTCAAAGGTCATACCATGTCCTGTCATTAACCTTCGTTGCTATGGCAACTCATTTGGACGAACGCTGCAACTTACATACATATCGAACCCTACAAGAATACCTACCATCTGCATATCTATGGGGCAAATATGTACATGCAAAGATAAAGGGCTAGGGGCCAGTCCCTTTTGAGTTACTTCCCTTTGTAGTTCTTGATGGCTTTTGTATACAGTGAAGATAGTGCATTTACGGGCCGATCAACTCCTAATAAAGTTTTTGTTGAAACTTTTTGATATTATGTCTACATGATGTAAATCCATTGGACATTTAAATGAAGAAATATTATTGCCAAAAAATAATTTTTGACAAAATGACAGCTATGAGAACTTAGACAATTTTTCTTAGTTTTTTGCAGGTAAGGGCTCTAATGGGCCGATCAACTCCTACCACAGTTTTTCGTGGAACTTTTTGATATTATGCCTACATGATGCAGACCCATTGGACATTTGCATGAAGAAGTATTATTGCGAAAAAATAATTTTTTACAAAATGACAGCTATGAGAACTTAGACAATTTTTCTTACTTTTTACAGGTAATGGCATTCACGGGCCGATCAACTCCTACTACAATTTTTATGGAACAATTTGATATCATGCCTACATGCTGTACACCAATTGGACATTTGCATGAAGAAATTGTATTGTAAAAAAACAATATTTGACAAAATTACAGCTATGAGAACTTACAGCTATGAGAACTTAGACATTTTTTCTTACTTTTTTTACAGGTAAATTCATTCACTGGCCGATCAACTCCTACTATAGTTTTTCATGGAACAATTTGATATCGTGCCTACATGATGTACACCAATTGGACATTTGCATGAAGAAATTTTATTGTGAAAAATATTTTTTTTTACAGGTAAGGCCATTCACGGGCCAATCAACTCCTACTACAGTTTTTCATGGAACAATTTGATATTATGCCTACATGATGTACACTCTTTGGACATTTGCATGAAGAAATGAAAAAATTTTATTGCGAAAAAATAATTTTGACAAAATGACAGCTATGAGAACCTAATATATTTCAATTTGTCTTAAGACAATTTGTCTTAGCTTTTTTTTTTACAGGTGATGGCATGGTTTTCTTACCTTTTTTACAGGTCTAGGCATTCACATGCCGATCAACTCTACCACAGTTTTTGATGGAACTATTTGATATTATGCGTAAATGTAGGCCTATAGGACATTTGCATGAAGAAATTTTATTGTGAAAAAATCATTTTTGCGGTAAACAGTTACACTGCGAGGGGTTTTTAATAAGCATTGCTTATTGACACTTTTTCATTTGTCCTGGCTGAATGCAAGATTCAAGATACAAAATATGACAATATAAGGGGCAACAGATAATATGAACATTTATAGCGGCACATAAACCTGGAATATACAGAGGGCAACAGTTTCAGATTTCGTTAATTTATTTAGACTATTGTGGTAGGTATGTGCTTGTTTCTTTTGGCATACAATATACTAAGGGCGCCAAAAATATGTAGTTTTTTTTCTGCACGTACAAAACGTGGTATGCGATTGAGTGAATGGATCAAACATTTTTAAATGGATTATAAATTTCAGAGTCTGGTAGGAATTCATATCATTTTAAAAACATTTTAGATATTCCAGGTTGATGTGCCGTAATATTTGTTAACTTAATAGATCTGTAATCATATATTGTCAATGCCACTACCGACCAAATACTTCTTTCGTTATCTTAGTTGCAGGTTGTCAACCAATGCCTATATTCTTATTAAACTCATATATTTTGGGTCCAATTCCTATAAATTTTGAAAATAGTTCCTATATATTTTGAGGAAAAGCTATTGCCGATAATTGATCAAAATAGCAAATATTGCTTTTGATAATATCTCTTTTTGCTTTTTTTTCTTCTTATTTCTTCAGTTATTGGAATGCTGACCCCCCTAGTGGAACTTTTAAACCTTTAATTTTGTTGAGATCATTTCATAAACTGATTTGTTTCATAGGAGAAAAATCATTACTGTGCTGGTATATGCCATCCCTAGACCATTATGAGCACTTTAAGCAGCATACATGTATATTAATATAATGCTTAATGGACATTATGCCAATCTTTAGTCAGTATTACTTTTAAGTTCAATGCATGTCACATTTTCATAACAATTAATAAATTGAGTATTCTAGTTTACATCAAAGTTGTCATATTTTTATACACATAACTGTCTTTTTACCTATTTCTGATTTTCCTTTCTTTGTTTCAGTGCCTTTAATATTGTGTTGAAATGCAACTATACAAAACAAAACTTGAGGCTGGGATCACAGGAGACAAAGTCAAAGTCATATACCATTGAGCTTGCCCCCAGGTCCCTACACGATTTCTATATATTATTACATATCAGTAAAGATTATGTTCTTTCTCTATTATAGGCCAAGCTTGTGGATTTACTTTAATTTACAATTGAGGAAAAATGTGATTACTCACACTTTGACTTTGAATTTTAATGTTGTCTACATTTATTTATAAAGAAACAGTGAAAAATGATAAATGTAGGTCTTAAGTATAGAAGTAGAGGAAAATTTGACCTGAACTTGGTCTTTATTTTGTTTATATTTTCAATGAAAACTGCTTTATATTGCCAAAAGAGTGCCATTATATAAAGACCTTTAATTCTGTAAGAGTCATATAGGGGCCCTATGTAGCATCACCATTCTGCTGAATACTTCGACACACTTTATCATTACTTGAATGGTCACCTCATGCAGGAGGCAGCCGATGAAAACGTAATAGCGATGACCAGGCTATTTCCTTAAAGCAGTCCATTTTTGACTTTGGGCCTCACACATCTTTCGTGGTTATATGAGGTAGGGCTGTACATTTACCATTGCAGAATGGAAGTGGTATTGGCCGCTTTCATGATAGGTTTCTGTAATGCTTGTCAGGGGCATCCGACTTTCATTGTCTGGGTATGGTGCACTGCATTGTTTGTAATCAAGGTCAATTTTACTTAACAATGTTAATGTACATAATGCTAGAGCCACTTTCCTCCATATGTAAATTGCCGATGGTCTTAAAAAGACAGGGCATATTTTGTCTATCTGGGGTATGCCCTTTGAAATCACTACATCTATGATTCGACAGAAAATTATACATTCTACAGGCAAAGATTCAAGCCTGGCTGGAATAGAGCCTGCATTAGAGTTGGTATTTTGTAACACAAGAATGTTGAACCATACTCATGAGCTAACCTTACATCCAGTTATCTAAAGTTAAACAAGATCTGGCTGTTTAAAAACATTTGGACGTCTGTGTAAATGGCTCATTTTGCTAGTACATTTCTAAAAAATATTATGATCAGCGTTTCTTCAAATGGAGCTCTGATAGAAGGCATGTGATTTTCTATGTATACCGCCTTAATTTTTACATAATTTTCCTCTAAATTTGGAAGGTTTTGTTAATATACATTAAACAAAAAATCAAATGACATATATATTGTAGTACAGGATGGTCTAATATTGCACTAGCAATCATTTGATGCCATTTTCAGCATGTTAGGGATTTTGGGTGCCAAGATACAAGTCATTCTGTAGGTTTACCCGTTTAATTTTTCCACTTTTCATTCCCATTTATGAAGTTTTCATTAAAATTCATGAAATTGAAAATCAGATCATTCTTATATCAGACTTTAGGGCCATAGTAAATTGCCATAGCATTCATTTGATACTTATTTCAGCATCCTGGATTTGTTAACAGCTCTGGTACAAGTGATTTTGTACATATACCCCCTATTTTTTCCAAGGGTTTTCTCTGATTTCTTGTGTGTTTTATTAATTTTTATCAATAAGCAAATTCAGTGATTTGAATAAAAGCTTTTAAGGTTAAATTGCCAGGTCTATGCATCACTATCACACCAATTATAGTATTCTAAAGCATGCTTTTGTTGGTATATGAATATTTTTGAGAGTACATCCTATTCTTTAGAATTACACTGTGGGTGGAGGTGGAAACTATGTAATTTTACATCTTGAAAATGTGTTCATTGTTGAGGACAATATTTGGTCCCTCTGACAACACTGGCAGTCATGAGAATTGGTTTCATAGATACAAGGTAGATCATATAACCCATCAAAAACTTTGTAATGGCTATAGTTTTCACCTTGTTTTTACTCGATTTTCGACATATTGATTAATATTCATAAATATGCAAATGAGATAATTTTCATTTAGACCCATGACATCAATAAATTTGCCAAATGACATGACTGGTTTAATAACAAAGTGTCTCAATGATCGTTTGGGACTGAAATTAGTTTATTTATAGATATTTAGCGTTTTTGTCATTTTTATGTTTTCATTAAAATTCATGAATATGCAAATTAGATAACTAGCATTACTTACCATAGGATGAAAGGACAATGTATAAGCTTTAAAACGAGACCAAGTTTAGTGGTCTAGGATAAGTAACAGCAGAGATATAACAAATTTAGTATGCCCACCGCTATGTTCAAGAATCATGCATTTTTTCATAGTGCAAAAGAGTTTATCTTTAAGGACAAAAATTCATTTCATTTCTAGGGTCCCAGTGAATGATTTGGCACCCATGAAAAATTGTCCTGGGGTGCAAGGTAGGTCAAATTAGCTCCCGGGGGGATTTTACTAATAACTTCGCAATTTTGCACTGAAATGACCTTTAACCTTGCTAGGGTATATGTTTAGCACTCTCCTTTGTTATGCTATAAATGCGACATGCATAATAAGTGTATATAATGTAGTTTCGGTGAAATTTTACGGAAAATACAGCAAAGGAATGACACTGAAAAGTGTTTTTATACATTTGTCTCGTTATTTTGCACCCAATCAATGTTTTGAGCAAACATTTTGAAACTATCAAACATTTAGGCAGCCATCCAATCGATGAAAAAAAAATCTTTAGATGGCAAAATGGGGTAGAAGCTGGCATCCATGCTGATATTGTTCCTAGACTTGTAAGAGTCATATAGGGGCCCTATGTAGCATCACCATTCTGCTGAATACTTCGACACACTTTATCATTACTTGAATGGTCACCTCATGCAGGAGGCAGCCGATGAAAACGTAATAGCGATGACCAGGCTATTTCCTTAAAGCAGTCCATTTTTGACCAAAACATACTGTAAAAATTCAACGAAGCGGATGACAAAATTTAACAAATCATTTAAAATAACCATACTTTCTAACTAGAAAAAAACACACACACACACACACACACACACACACACACACACGGTATCCTGGAACTTATTTTAAAGCTAGTGTATATGGCTTAGGCCGCATCGTATTGCATACTTTTTTTTAGAAACTATCTTTATAGATTGATGTTCTTGTTTCAGAGCATAGCGAACATTTTGGGTTACATATGATAAAGTTATCACCGTAATTACTGGAAAAGACTGGCTATCAAACAGCTTTCCACCGTCACGAACTGTGCTTTAAGTTTTTACTTCTTTCTGTTGCTTACATTAAATTTTGTTTCCGAGCTACGCATATATCAGTCCACCTTTCAGAACAATAATCTTCCAGCGAATAATGTCAGATAGGATGAAACTCTGCGAACTGATATTTGTAATTAGGCTGTAATTGTGCCAAAGAATTAGTCCACTGACTCCGGAAATACCTGTTGTTCCGTAGTCGATCTCATTTCTAGCTGATTTCAACTTTATGACAAGGCTTAAGATTGATAAGCATTTCTATTTCTGTTGATGAGACATCATAAAATGGATAATTACCCATATTTGATATCAATGTAGAACCGTTTTACTTTGTATCGAACGTGACATCTCATTGGTCTACAAAGCACAACTTCCGGTTCCAATGGACTATCTATCACGCGTAATGAATTTGCGTTTATCTTCATTACCTGCGAACTCCACGACACTTTTAATCAATTATGGAAAATGAAAATGGATGCAATGAACGCTTGCTTCATTCTGCTATCGCGTGCTGTTTATTTCCTGGCTCCTACAATAAAACAAGATATAGATGAGCTTGTTCAATTTATTCGCTTTATTCTTGAAAGGCTTAGACAGGTGTAATTAAGGGAATCGTTCTACTGAGTATGTTTTAAATTGATCTCATCTATGGCTCTTGTGTCACAAGTGCTTAACACGGGACGAAAATGTATTACAACTGCTCTCATGTTGGTAAAATCAGGAAAGAAATTCTTAAAGTCAAATGATATAACTTTGTATAGTAAACTTGTAGGGGCATCTCTCTTAGAAGGTTCGATTGGAAACAAAATTGTAGGCAAAATATCCTTACAAGAACTCGCATAGACTTGATACATGTATCTTATAGACGATGAGAAAATTACTTTATTTCATTCTGAATATGTATCGAATTTCACTAAATGTCAAGTAATTATGTTCAATTTCATCACTCGTTTGAGTGCATTCTGTAACTCCTGAACCATGAAAGGTAGACTTTCGCAATGCCTACATACGCAATGTAATTGCATTCAATCATTTATGAATCAGTCCGACAGCATCATAGTAGAGAGATACAGAGGCACTGCAGAGTACCTTTAAGAATTTGAAATCTAAAGGTAGAAGTAGTCAATGATCAGGAAATGGCGCACTCAGAAAGAAATTCACACTCCAAAAACCTAGGTAGGGAAAACTAAATTGACAATAAGGTAGAGCATATCGTAAGCCGAGTGAGCAGCTATTTCCCAATAGGCGGTCACTCAGTAAGCCGAACTTTAGATATATGAAAACGCACATTAAGTGCAAATTACACAAAAAATCAGCACTAAAACATTTAATAATTAGAACCACAACAGAAATATCTTATTGGAATGATCAGTAAGACTGGTTTTCGTTGTAATTTTAACTATTACTTTATGTTGCCTTTAGGCCAGAATTTTTTTATTTATTGATTTACGAACTGAGCCTACACTCTAATTTTCTGAAAAGTGGAAAAAAAAAAAAATAAAAGTGATGCTCTGGAATTTTATTTTTATTTTTTCCCCCTACCCTAATAATTTTATAAGAATGAAACAAATTACTTCCCATACCAACTTTGTTTTAAATTTTGACCATTTCGTTGCTTTCTTGAGTAAACATGGACAGTCAAAGACCTCTGAACAGCAAATTACTTCATATTACACCCAAAGAAAGGGGTGTTTGATGGTGACATATCAGTATGCGTAAATTTTGATCTCTTATAATACTTAGTAACAATACTTATAATTATTAGTAACAATGATTTGGAATTGTCAATACCTAAAAGTATGAATATTAATATTTGATTCGTGGCAATGGTGATGAAAATAGCACCACCACCCAAGAATCACCATAGAAACCATAATGGAGATTAAGCTGAAGCCTTGTAGATATGTTTATAATTTTTAGCTCACCTGAGCCGTCAGGCTCACAAGGTGAGCTTATAGTATACCCATGCTCCGTCGTCCGTCCGTCCGTCCGTCCGTCCGTCGTCCGTCCGTCCGTCGTCCACCATTTTCAAAGATCTTCTTCTCTGAAACAGCTTGGCCAATCAAAGCCAAATTTTACATGAAGCATCTATGGGAAGGGGGAACCAATGTGTATATAAATAATCCAGGTCACATGACCAAGATGGCCGCCATGCCCATATATGGTAAAAACCCTTCAAAAATCTTCTTCTCCGGAACCACTGGACCGATTTCAACCAAACTTGGCATGAAGCATTGATGACTCAAGTACTACAATGTGTATATAAATCATGACCTTGCGGTGACCTTGACCTATTTTACGGCAAGGTCAACATAGGTCGCCTTTGCATTTGAATGGGAAAAATTGTTAAATTGTCATTTAAAGGAAAAATCTTGCAGAAAATCAGCAGTAGGACTGAATATTAATGATTCTGAAAAAAATAATTGGGCACCAGTGGCTCATCCGCCCCCACCCCGGGGCAATATACATGTATATTATCATAATATTCAAACATCTTCTTCTCTGAAACCGCTTGGCCAATCAAAGCCAAATTTTACATGAAGCATCTATGGGAAGGGGGAACCAATGTGTATATAAATAATCCAGGTCACATGACCAAGATGGCCGCGATGCCCATATATGGTAAAAACCCTTCAAAAATCTTATTCTCCAGAACAGGTGGATCGATTTCAAAGAAACTTGGCATGAAGCATAGATGGCTCAAGCACTACAATGTGTATATAAATCATGACCCTGTGATGACCTTGACTTATTTTACGGCAAGGTCAACATAGGTCGCCAATGCATTTGAATGGAGAAAACTTTTAAAATGTCATTTAAAGTCATTTAAAGTGAAAGTCTTGCAGGAAATGGGCAGTAGGACTGAATATCAATGATTCTGAAAAAAATTGGACCCCAGGGGCTCATATGCCCCCACCCCGGGGCAATATACATGTTTGTTATATGACTGAAGAAAATCCTGTCTCCTGATTGGCTCATTCAGTTTTAATAAATCCTAATATTTGCTTAAAAACAAGACCAGACTGATGAAAACCAGATCAAACCAGTTCCTCGAGGTTAATTATTTTGACAGTTTTTCTATATTAACTTCCAAAATCTATATTACCCTCCTGGCCAAAAATAGCATCACCATGAAATCAACATGGGCTAGGTGAAATTGACATGCTTTGCTGTATGTGTATAAAACCTGCCAGTTAGCTATAAATAGCCTGAACTCATTTCAGTTCATGAAATCTACATGCTTTTCAGTAACAAACTTTTACAGGTAAACAAAGCACTTCAATTATAATCAATGGCTCATTGTTATCTAGCCTTCTTTCACATCTGTTATGATTTTGTTCATTTATTTCCTTTAATGAAAATATAAAATACACATTGAAACAGTGGAAATGTCATATAACAAAACAGTTATTGACTTCAATTTCGGTAGATATAAGGATTTATCTACCCTCAAAAGTGATATTCACCTCGGCCTCCGGCCTCGGTGAATATCACTTTCTCAGGTAGATAAATCCTTATATCTACCTCATTGAAGTCAATAATTGTATAATATTACCATAATATTCAAACATCATCTCCTCAGAAACCGCTCGGCCAATCAAAGCCAAATTTTATGTGAAGCATCAATAGGAAGGGGTAATCAATGTGTATATAAATAATCCAGGTCACATGACCAAGATGGCCGCGATGCCCATATATGGTAAAACCCTTCAAAAATCTTCTTCTCCAGAACAGGTGGATCGATTTCAAAGAAACTTGGCATGAAGCATGGATGGCTGAAGTACTACAATTGGCATATAAATCATGACCCTGTGATGACCTTGACCTTTTTTACGGCAAGGTCAACATAGGTCGCCAATGCATTTGAATAGGGAAAACTTTTAAAATGTCATTTAAAGTGAAAGTCTTGCAGGAAATGGGCAGTAGGACTGAATATTAATGATTCTGAAAAAAAATTGGACCCCAGGGGCTCATCTGCCCCCACCCCGGGGCAATATACATGTATATTACCATAATATTCAAACATCTTCTCCTCTGAAACCGCTTGGCGAATCAAAGCCAAATTGTATGTGAAGCATCTATGGAATGGGGGAATTAATGTGTATATAAATTATCTTGTTCACATAACCAAGATGGCCGCCATGCCCATAAATGGTAAAAACCCTTCAAAAATCTTCTTCTCCGAATTTTAAGGACCGATTTCAAAGAAACTTGGTATGAAGCACCAATGGCTGAAGTACTACAATGTATATATAAATCATGACTCTGTGGTGACCTTGACCTATTTTACGACGAGGTCAACATAGGTCGCCAATGCATTGGAATGTGGAAAACTTTTAAAAAGTCATTTGAGGTGAAAATCTTGCAGGAAATGGGTAGTAGGACTAAATATTAATGATTCTGAAAAAAAAATGGACCTAAGGGCTCATATGTCCACACCCAGGGGCAATATACATGTATATTACCATAATATTCAAACATCTTCTCCTCTAAAACCACTTGGCCAATTGAAGCCAAATTTTATGTGAAGCATCTATAGGATGGGGGAACCAATGTGTATATTAATAATCTAAGTCACATGACCAAGATGGCCACCATGCCCATATAATGTAAAAACCCTTCAAATAATTTCTTCTCTGAAACCAATAGATTGATTTTAATGAAACTTGGCGTGAAGCATCCATGGACAGTATATTGATTATTCTGAAAAAAGAAAACGGCCAAAGGGCTTCATCTGCCCCTGCACTGGGGTTAAATACCATAATATTCAAACATGTTTATTGGTATATGCAGCAGACTCAGGTGAGCGTTTACAGGACCATTGGTCCTCTGGTTAATTTCTATAGTTACAATGTGTTATACAGTTACAATTTCTATAGATACGGGCACTGATGTCTTGACTCTGCAGTAATTAAAAAGGAAACGAAAGAAACATTAACACTTATCATCTCATTGGTTTAGACATGCCTTTCAGTTTGTATTCAAAGTAAAAAAAAAATCTTGAAATTTCCAATTTTATTTTTTATTTTTCATCGACTGGCCATTTTGAGAGATATTATTTTTATTTCGTCCCCCGACCCAAAATCTGTAAAAAAAAAAATTCCCGTAAATCAATTAATAAAAGCAATATTGGCCTTATAACATTCTAATAAACCGGAGGAAATGGTCTGGCTGTAATTGGAACCAAACTACCGGATTCGTCATTAACAAAGTTTAGCACTTGCTTGATATATGGTATCCATTGTCGAAAAGCAACAAACACTAAAATCAATAAGTTTATTTGTCAAGCATGTTGCGACCAATTGGATTTATTTGCACTGAACAGATTGCGTTGATGTCTTATCTCTAGTTGGTTCCATAGCATATGGCAGCATGACAGAGTAAGAACTTGTTACCACTTTGCGAAACTTTGCCCATACAATATAGAAAACTTTTCAGCTGTAAAAATTGTAAATTATTGGAAATTAGGCAGCCATCCAATCAATCATTTGAGGCTTCTTTCACTTAAGATGGCAAAATTGAGTAGAAGCAATTTGTTGTCATAAACATATTAATTGATGTATGCCTGAAGCCATAGGGGCGGATGCCATGTCCAGATTTGCCTATTAAGGTCAGAAATTAGGTCAAAGTTCAATGAGTGCAAAAGTTAAGAAACGTTACCGTAGCTGTATATACAAGTACAATCATGGCCAAAGTTAGTGGTTTGAATGCTGAGATTTGGTATACTAGTGGCTAAATAATACACTAAAGGGTTGTGTATGTCACTTTATCAAGCATGCTTGTCTGAACCAGGGTATAAAAGGTCAAAAGGTCAATAAGTGCAATTTAGCAACTTTTCAGTGAAATACACCAATGTTCATTAGAATGTTGGAAAATCTTTGGCTTAAACTCATTTTATAGATGAATTTATATCACATTTATTGAAACAAACACATTTAAAACATCACTGAATAGATAGCGCAATCTTAGACATTTATTTTTAAATTGCATTTACCATTTCCATAACATCACATTTGCTAAAAAGGTAAACTTCTTATAAATAGTTTGCCATAAACCCAAGATTGCAGTGCAATAGCGTCTAAAGAAAATAAATTTATAGAAATAAATTCACATGGATATCCAGATAATGCAGGTTGACATTCATGGGAAATTCAAGATGACCGCCAAATTACAAGATGGCTGCCAAAATAAGGGTTTTTGATAGAAATTCATGCATATATATGATAAAATCTAAACATATGACATTTAAAGTGGAGAATACATAAAACGAATATTTAAGTAATTTTGAAACAAGAAGCAATTCGAAAGAAAATCAATATGGTCTAAAAAATCCAAGATGGCTGCATTAAACAAGAGGACCAATGGTCCTGCAGCTCACCTGAGAGATTTGCTCATTGTTAGCTTAAAGGTCAGATGATGATACGCCGGAGCCCTGAGTTCTGATCTGACCTGACCCAAAACATAATGCAACCTTCCCCTACCTCATTGATGCTCTAGTTATAATTTGATCGTTATAGGCCGTGCGGTCTAAAATATATTAATGTTTAAAAGTGTTGGACGGATGTCGGCTTAAGTACCATCCTATAAAATCATCTTGTGAGCCTTCAGCTAGCTGTGTATTTTAGTAAACACAAATAAACAAAATGACAGGAATTCACTTTTATATAATTGTTATCTGCATTTCACTGACACTGAATGTGTTAAATTTATGCACACATTATGGAAGGCGCGGATATTGGCGTTATATGGTCAAACGAGGTGGAGAAAACTGGAGAACCTGGGAAAACCACCAATCTAAGATGGGAGACTACTACCCTGCCACATCCCGTGATCCCCGCAAACGAGACATGGACTGTTTTGAAGGTATTAGATAGGGTTTATGGGCAGGGATATAGTACAATAGACTCAGATTGGGTAGGCTAGGATAGGGCAAAGTATGAATGGCATGTGGTATGGCACTGGGTTTTAAAGCTGTTTGTATTTATAGAGACTATGAACAGTAATATTGCGATGGTAAAGGTTTGGTTTGGTTATGCTTTGATGAACCATGCAATATTTTTTCAACAATCTTGTAGTAAAGCCACAACTTTTTGTTATGGGCTAGGATTTTAAAGTGTCTTGATCAGGGACTTAATATTTGGCGGAGATAAGGATAAAATTCTCTTGCTCTGGTACTCTACTACCAGCCTACCACAGTCCCCTGGTGTATGGTAGGTTAAGGAACAGTGGGTTGGGATGTTGTAACAGGTGAAAAAGTTACTGGTTTTTCACCGTTTGTCTCGAGCCAGGATCGAACCAGGACGTGATAAGCCACTCTACTACATGGCTGTAAGATAAAAATAATTGTTAGATCCTTTGGAAGCAGTAAAACATTTAAAGCGAGAAGATGGGCCATATTGTATAATTTCGGGTAATGAACCTTCGTCAGTGACCCTTTACAAAACTGGCAGCGAAAGCCAGACATTTTTGCTGCAATTTCAAAAATTTACATCGTTGTAGTCTAAATCGAAGACTTGTATTCCCAAAGGGGCCAAATAATCAAAATACTGTTAAGAAGATGATTCTTAACGTACAATATTTTTGAAACACTCAAAATATATTCACTGATCCCAAAGGATCAAAAGAAAAATATAATCTGCACTATGGATGATGTACGGGGAGACTTTTTAGGGCCGCCACACGGCACAACACCAGCTGCAGTAATAGCAAATAAAAATAATTGTTAGATCCTTTGGAAGCAGTAGAACATTTAAAGCGAGAAGATGGGCCATATTGTACAATTTCGGGTAATGAACTTGTATATATCAAACCAGTACAGTACCAGCCGACTTGTATATATCAAACCAGTACAAATGTGCATTATGCCTGAGACCACTGCATAATCTATTCCGCTCCCATTTCGTTTACATCTTTCAATATTGTAATCGACTGGACATTCTCTATTGGGTTGATCATTTAAGGTTGATCACCTAATGCAACAGGTCAACTTTTGCCTATGATTACAATTAGAGATATGCGGGGTACAACAGGGGTGGGTGTGGATGCTAAAGATAAGATTTGCATCTTCTAGTAACTATGTACAATATCTTTTTGGCTTAGTTTTGTAGTATTTGGGGATGTTGGGTTCGGGAACAAGTTACAGCTGTTTGTTCAATTTTCGTGTGTTCACCTGTACTGTAGGAGAGTATTCTACTTTGGGCCTCACACATCTTTCGTGTTTATATGAGGTAGGGCTGTACATTTACCATTGCAGAATGGAAGTGATATTGGCCGCTTTCATGATAGGTTTCTGTAATGCTTGTCAGGGGCATCCGACTTTCATTGTCTGGGTATGGTGCACTGCATTGTTTGTAATCAAGGTCAATTTTACTTAACAATGTTAATGTACATAATGCTAGAGCCACTTTCCTCCATATGTAAATTGCCGATGGTCTTAAAAAGACAGGGCATATTTTGTCTATCTGGGGTATGCCCTTTGAAATCACTACATCTATGATTCGACAGAAAATTATACATTCTACAGGCAAAGATTCAAGCTTGGCTGGAATAGAGCCTGCATTAGAGTTGGTATTTTGTAACACAAGAATGTTGAACCATACTCATGTGCTAACCTTACATCCAGTTATCTAAAGTTAAACAAGATCTGGCTGTTTAAAAACATTTGGACGTCTGTGTAAATGGCTCATTTTGCTAGTACATTTCTAAAAAATATTATGATCAGCGTTTCTTCAAATGGAGCTCTGATAGAAGGCATGTGATTTTCTATGTATACCGCCTTAATTTTTACATAATTTTCCTCTAAATTTGGAAGGTTTTGTTAATATACATTAAACAAAAAATCAAATGACATATATATTGTAGTACAGGATGGTCTAATATTGCACTAGCAATCATTTGATGCCATTTTCAGCATGTTAGGGATTTTGGGTGCCAAGATACAAGTCATTCTGTAGGTTTACCCGTTTAATTTTTCCACTTTTCATTCCTATTTATGAAGTTTTCATTAAAATTCATGAAATTGAAAATCAGATCATTCTTATATCAGACTTTAGGGCCATAGTAAATTGCCATAGCATTCATTTGATACTTATTTTAGCATCCTGGATTTGTTAACAGCTCTGGTACAAGTGATTTTGTACATATACCCCCTATTTTTTCCAAGGGTTTTCTCTGATTTCTTGTGTGTTTTATTAATTTTTATCAATAAGCAAATTCAGTGATTTGAATAAAAGCTTTTAAGGTTAAATTGCCAGGTCTATGCATCACTATCACACAAATTATAGTATTCTAAAGCATGCTTTTGTTGGTATATGAATATTTTTGAGAGTACATCCTATTCTTTAGAATTACACTGTGGGTGGAGGTGGAAACTATGTAATTTACATCATGAAAATGTGTTCATTGTTGAGGACAATATTTGGTCCCTCTGACAACACTGGCAGTCTTGAGAATTGGTTTCATAGATACAAGATAGATCATATAACCCATCAAAAACTTTGTAATGGCTATAGTTTTCACCTTGTTTTTACTCGATTTTCGACATATTGATTAATATTCATAAATATGCAAATGAGATAATTTTCATTTAGACCCATGACATCAATAAATTTGCCAAATGACATTACTGGTTTAATAACAAAGTGTCTCAATGATCGTTTGGGACTGAAATTAGTTTATTTATAGATATTTAGCGTTTTTTGTCATTTTTATGTTTTCATTAAAATTCATGAATATGCAAATTAGATAACTAGCATTACTTACCATAGGATGAAAGGACAATGTATAAGCTTTAAAACGAGACCAAGTTTAGTGGTCTAGGATAAGTAACAGCAGAGATATAACAAATTTAGTATGCCCACCGCTATGTTCAAGAATCACATCGACGGTTGCAGTGGAGACCATGCATTTTTTCATAGTGCAAAAGAGTTTATCTTTAAGGACAAAAATTCATTTCATTTCTGGGGTCCCAGTGAATGATTTGGCACCCATGAAAAATTGTCCTGGGGTGCAAGGTAGGTCAAATTAGCTCCCGGGGGGATTTTACTAATAACTTCGCAATTTTGCACTGAAATGATCTTTAACCTTGCTAGGGTATATGTTTAGCACTCTCCTTTGTTATGCTATAAATGCGACATGCATAATAAGTGTATATAATGTAGTTTCGGTGAAATTTTACGGAAAATACAGCAAAGGAATGACACTGAAAAGTGTTTTTATACATTTGTCTCGTTATTTTGCACCCAATCAATGTTTTGAGCAAACATTTTGAAACTATCAAACATTTAGATTGCGAGTTCTAGCGAGGTGGTTCTAACGAGTACCCTCAATATATGTTTTGGATTAGAAATAAGAGCCAGATGGACCAATGGTCCTGTAAACGCTCACCTAAGATCTGCCATATACCACATAATCATATTTGAATATTATGGTATAAATAGCCCCTGAAGTCCTGTGGCCATTCCCTCCCCCTCCCCCCCCCCCCCCCAAGATAATCAATATTGTGTTCATTTGCCAATTTCCTGCAAGTTTTTTTTTCCCTTCAAATGACATTTTAACAATTCCCCCATTCAAATGCATGGGTGACCTATGTTGACATTGTCATAAAATAGGTCAAGGTCATCATAGGGTCATTATTTATAAACTTATTGTAGTACTTTAGACTCAAATGCTACATGAAATCAGTCCAGCGGTTCCGGAGAAGAAGATTTTTGAATGGCGTTTACCATATATATGGGCATGGCGTCCATCTTAATCATGTGACCAGGATTATTTATTAACACATTGGTTCTCCCTTGCTATAGATGCTTCTTATAAAATTTGGCTTTGATTGACCAAGCTGTTTCAGGGAAGATCTTTGAAATTATGGACGACGACGACGGACAGACGCCGGATCAAGGCCATCCTATAAGCTCACTTTGTGAGCCTAACTAAAAATCATAACCTGTAAACCCCCATTTTTGCTTTATAACATTGGGGTTTGATGGGGTATTCTTTTCGTGGACATGTTATATCCTCATGATATTTTCCATATTACACGCCTATTAATTTGAGATTAAGGGCGTGAAAGCGCTGCCTTTGGTCAAATTACAGGCGTTTACCAGTTTCGTAGACGGTGCATATTTGAAGTCTAAGGGCGACAACTTTGATGAGCGGCAATAGTCTGCATGCTTAGTTCTAACCCGGTCATCGACTTGAAAATCTTGTCCAGCGCCTAGATTAAATCATATCCCAGCTTTTATTCGTTGATATTGGCATTTCAACCAACAATGATTTGCATATGCGAAAACAAAGGCGCAAATGAGCTGTGCAGTAGCAGATCAGTGCCTTTGTTTACGCTACACGATAGTACAGTTCCTCATCTACTAAAATCCAAAATTTCAAGCTTAAAACACGTTTCTTTGCCTGTACAGGCAGGTTTGTGTCGGACGTGGTCGGAACTTTTTCTGAACTTTTCTTATGCAATTGCTCAATTATGAATATGACAATCTGGCATGAGTTATCGCACTATCGCGCCCCTTTATGCCACACATCATCCAAAGCTAACATGTCATAACAATATTGTGACAATTTCATGAAACTTCCTCGGTCAAACAAATAATCATTAAATCGCAAGTAACACTCCCTGTTTGCTTTGTGCGCAACGGAGAATGGTTAAATATTGGCAATTTCGCCCCCTTCTTGTCACATTAGTCCAGCGTTATTGACTCGCCCTATGACCTAATCAATTACGCCCCGATACATACTGCCCGGTGCCCGGGGACTAGCGGTCAAAGATCAATCAGATCAAATCAACACGAGAGGGACATCCATTGAAACGTGTTGTGTGCTTTCAACACCCACAAAACATCGCCTTTAATTCTTTTCTGTAAACTTTCTTCTTTTAAAATGGCACAAATCAATCTACTTCACATCTTAACCTGGAAATTTATGCGGAATTAGATTTAAAAGGACTTGCTCATTATTCAAAAATCTAAATAATGTCTCAGAAGATATGTCTCGATATGACACTGGTTGATGAGAGTCCCAACAGCTTAGATAATGCATACTATTTACTAACTTGTGTTTTTTATTTGATTTTTATTCATTGTCCGGGCAATACTATACAATTATTGACTATTGAGTCATTGAATATGATGTGATATCCAACAGAGACTACCAATATTGACCGAGGCGAACAGAGACTACCAATATTGACCGAGGCGAAGCCGAGGTCAATATTGGTAGTCTCTGTTGGATATCACATCATATTCAATGACTCAATAGTCAACAATTGTTTTATTGTATAACACTTTCTTTTAATACAAAACTTTTAAAGAGAATGAGCAGAAAAAAAAATATTTTTCATCTGAAAATGGATTGTTGTCAACAGCTTACATGTATATTGTCCCAGCATGACTGAAAAAATGTTCATTGGGACATAAAGTCTTAATTCAAATAAATCAAACAGTTGTAAATATCATCTGTAGTTCATCAGCAGGACTGCAAGACATCAATTAATGTACATTTCCGTGATAGATACAGTGTTCTAAAAGCAACATATATTTAATGGGAAAAACCCCAGGTCATAGAATATGACAAAATATGCAATGAGCTGAAAGCATTGTCTGAAATACTGTCTATTTATAGTTATATAATAATATCAATTATTCCACATGTCCTCACATTTTGTGTGTCACCATGACACATGCCTACAAACATTTGTCAGGTCATCACGAAATATATACCCCCTTAAACACCACCTTTATATAGCAAAACTGGGGTATGCGGGGGTATACCTATTTTTCTTATTTTTGCTCCAAAACATAGATTGTGGGTACTCGTTAGAACCGCTTCGGCGAGGCGGTTCTAACGTGTACCCACAATCTATGTTTTGAGCAAAAATATAGAAAAATATAAAAAATATTACCATGAAAAGGGGGTGTTACAAATGTGCCCACGCATGGATTTTCTTTAAATTTTACAAATACGTAGGTCATCATATATGAGCTACGAAAATGTATATATTGAATTAAATAATTAATTATAGGACTCAGGAGGCAACCTTGGCTCACTCCCACAATGACATGATACCCGCCCTCATCTTTGTGTGTCCTAAAATTACAGTTTTATAATTTTCTAAGATTTGTCAAGTGGATTGGCTCCAGAACATCCCAGGCATTATACTTATACCGTAAAATCATTTTACAGAAGTATTATATTGATTTCCTGATTAGAAAATTATGAAATTTCTCAATTTTTTCTCGAAAATTTACAAAAAATACCAAATTCAACTTAAAAGATAAATATGTTCCAGTCTTTGTCAAGATACCATATTTGCATAAAAACATGCCATATATATCCTCTTGATATGAGAAAAATTTCATGATGATTCAAAGCCGGTAACATTGTCATTTTTTACGTTGTATACATGTAGGTCACTTTTCATAATTTTAACAAAATGTTGAAATTGCTCCAAATCATCGCAAAAAGGTTTTGGATTATGACCATAATGCATATTTCTGACGCACATTGTGATAAGACAATCCTGAATGGCATACATGTAGTTACATTTATATAACTGAGTGGCCATCTGTTGGGAAATAGACATTCTATTGGCAAACTGTACATTCTCTTTGTACAAGTAACTATTTGTTATTTCGCTTGTTTTCCACGTGGGATTTTAGGTTGAACCTTGGTTCTAATTGCAGCAGCTTCTGGTCATTGCTTATGTTTGCCAAAAAGATGTTATTCATGATGGTTTTCTACCATCTGTTTTTCACAATTGACTGTTTTCTTTAGATTTAGATCGATATAAAGTAGTTCTAAAATAGCAGTGAGACCAAATGGCTTACAGTTTGCCTTCAGTTGAATCAATGCTGAAAGCTCTGGACTCCGAATTATTCTATTGAGGAAATAATAGAGGATGTTTAACTTTGTTTAACTGATAATCATATGGTATGCTTCTCGTATAGGAGTGAGACAGGGAGGTCCATGTGGAATTGTCTCGTAGTGATAAACTGAATCTGATATTATTATTTCTCACTCTTGGACCAAATGTATTTTCTTGTAAAAGACACAAGTGGAAATATAGACAAATGTTCACTGTATATTACTTTATCATACTGTACCAATTCCATGTTTTAATTCTTTAGAGGGAAAGCTAGAGTACCTGACCTCCTATATCTCTTACTGTACCCAAATTTTATATCTTTGATTTTCAACAAACGATCTGATTTTGATCTTTACATCAGATTAAAACAGACATAAATTCTGTAAAGTCATATGCCATAAGTATTTTAAGCATTTAGCCTTCAGTCAAATGCAACATCTCTGCATTACATATGTTACCCACATAAATGCTTGCAAAATAAACATCAAACCAAAATCTCCTATAAAATGTATGCATTTAGGCTGATTATGAAGTATGTTTCATCGTTAAAGCAAGTCAACTTCCTATATTCACATTCCTATGGATCTTATTCAGCATATTAAATGTATATTGTACGTTACATACATTACATCATTCAAAACTGAATATTAAAGTTTATATTTTCTTGGTAAAAATAGGTTTAATAAAGTAGGTTCTGTCATATCATGACAAACGTCTTGTAGACAAATTAGTTTCCTTTCATACAAATACAAACATTAATCTGCATATTATGTGTTCTTATCGGTTACACAAGCCTGCAAAAGTACTAAGATAGGGTTGGCATCAAAATAAAACATTGAATGATGAATAAATGTCAGAAAAACAGATTGGGTTATGAGCTTATAATCTTTTCTTGAGATTAATATCGCGTTACATGTATTGTGATGTTCAATGAAATGTAATTTCTTAATTTATAATGTTGTAACATGCTAATTAAATAAGGATAAGATGAATGCAGTTGAACAGCCACATGATTTAGCATGTGTATTAACTAGTTACATATAGCATCCTTTTAAAATAAGAAGAAAAAGTTCAGCATTTAAAGATCGTATCATATGAAAATTGTTCACAGTACATGTTTGCGCTAAATGTAACATATGTAACAAATTGAAAGGGTTCTGAGAGACAACTTCTGAATTCAGGAAGATCAATAATATTGCATTTTAAACCCTGCAGTTATACTAATGTGATGTTTAAACACAAAACTTTATTGAAATCTTTAAATTATTTTAAGTCTGTCCAAATGGTAACTTATGTAACAGGGTATAAGGTGTGTGTGTTGGGTTTCATTAAAAGCATGCTATAATAATATAAATGACTTATAATAAGCCTACAGTAAAACTCCTACAGTCATAAATCATTTATTGAAGTACTTTGTAATTATTAGTGAACAAGTTAACATTTTGATGAATAAGGGTCATGTGTAATGAATGTAACAAAACACCATGTTACCGGTCCACGATTTTCGTGAAATTTCACGAAAATATTTCTAACATATGTGGGCAGTTTTTATTTTAAAATGGTGTCTTGACAAAGACTGGAACACAAGAAAATTTTAATTCAAATTCTACCTCTTTTAAAATAAGCAGGTGAAAATTGGGGTTACATGTACATAAAAATGACTGCTCCGCCACTATCTTGATACATACGAAGTCATTTATAGTATCAGCAAACTTACCAATGACTACTATAATTCTGCAAAGATTTCAACATTTGCTTCATGAATTGTTGATCACTATAGAAATGTTTAAAGTGGGATACCCTCAGCTATGGTAGTGACGTCATATATTACGTCATAGTTTGCCAATGGAATTACATTTAAAAGGGAATACACCATTATTATAGCAGTCATAACTAAAACAATTAATGCACATAATTTCATAAAATTCCATGCGTGGGCAAACTTCCATGTTAATTTCCCATACCCTGTAACAGGCCCTTTTCAATTTTTACTGGTGAAAAAATCTATGTATATTGCATGGGCGTGTTTTCGTATTGTGAATATGTTGCCTTTTTTCTGAATCCACACGTTGAAGGAAACCAGAACAATGTCATACAGCTGCATTTAATTATTAATATACCACAGCAATATTTAGAAATAAATTGACAACTCGTTTTGTTTGAAACTTGAATATCAATTATTTTTGTGTGAAAAGTCTGGGCTTAAGCTCCTATGTAATTAGCGTCACAAGATCTGGAGGTTTTATATGTAAAGTAAATTTTTACCAATACATATAAAACAAATTCCTCCAATTATCCATGTCTCGCCAGTGACAGTTTAGCCTGGGTTCCAGCCTGATCATTTTCTCTCTTTTTTATTTTTTCGTTTCTTGGTCAAAAAAATGACAATATCTACGGAAATCAATAGCGGCTACCGATACATTAATTTGATGTGTAATTTTTATAACGTATGCATTGTCGAAAATAATAATAATAGAAAATGATTATATTGACTACTGGACCCAAGCTAGTGACAGTTGTTCGGAAACAAGAAGCGGTCAAAATAGTCTCTTGTAGTTCCACAGCTATAAATTGTACTCCGACACAAGCCGACCATATACATTAAAATTGTCAAGTGGACAGGTTGCCTTTATTTCTGAAATCCATATGTTCAATTTTGTATGAACATTTCAAGTCCATCAAAGAAGAAAAAGGAAGCGATAATAGCATTGCCAATTTGTTATTTACTAAAACAGCAGAAACAGATAAAAAGATTAAACCGGCAAGTAATAAATCAAAGGTACTCTCTCTCTCTCTCTCTCTCTCTCTCTCTCTCTCTCTCTCTCTCTCTACACACACACACACACACACACACACACACACACACACACACTTTTACTCAGTTTTAAGTTACATAGTAACCAATATATAGCAAACTTCAAAGCTTTTCAGAATTATTTTCTTTACTGTACTTTTATCAGATGTATTTTTTCGTTCCTTCTTTAATGTTGCTGGCTTGCTGGTGTACTGCAAAATAATGAGTTACATGTACATGGCTTATTTTAATTGGCTTCGTAATGCTATTTTCTATTTGAACGTGGATCATGTCGATGAGACAGCTTTGAAGTTCATTTTTCCATCATCACTCATATTTTCAGGATACATGTAGTTAGAGCCCCAGCCATCAGAAAAATGGTGATAGGTGGTCGGAAAGTAGCACAAATTTCATTCATACCCTCTTGTAGAAGAACCCACTGGAAGCTTGAAAAACAATGTTTGGTCAATTTAATTTAAGTCTTGCAAAATTGTTGAAATGATGGGATGTATACTGCTACACGTGACATTATATAATGCGATTCTCGATAGGAAGCTATTTGCCATTTTCCCAAAATATGAAATGGGAAGATCTCGAAAAAAAAAGTTATTATAATAAATAACAACCACTTTAACACATTCACTGCCACCGACGACTGTAGTCGTTTTTACCGTTCACTGCCACCGACGACTGTAGTCGTTTTACGGGTCTACCCGTATGTCCCGGGTTATAGAAGGAAAGTTTTAAAGGGAGGTAAATATATTATATATCAGATTTTTCAGCGTAAAAAGCCCTTTTCAGTGAAATATGATATGCGCATATATCTAAAATATTAAAATTAATAAATAAATTAATAAATCAATAAAAATAATAAAATAAATATATGCTTGGCAGTGAGATATTGATTTTTTGAGAGGCGTGGCAGTGAAAGTGTTAACCAAAACATCTAGATCAGAGTGTGAGGTAACAACACAATGCTGGCGCAACAGAAAGATGACCTAGTTTTTTTAATAGGACAAAATTAAATTTGCGGAGAATAGGTGTGAACAAGTGGGCAACAAATTAATGAAAAACAGAAAATCGTGGATTGATTAAAGATTAAACTCTTAATGGTTTATCTATTGGGTATCGCGTCTTCCCGAGAAATTAAACTTTCATCTGATTAGAGAAACTGAATGCAGAACAAGTGGGCTTATTTTCGTGAAAACTTAATTGAAACCTAAAGCAACAAGAAAGGTACACATCAGCCGAGGAATCTAGCTACAAATCTAAAGATTTGTTGTTCTGCCTAGTTTGAATTATGGCGTAAATTACATCATGAAAACATGTCCGTGCAATGTATACCCCCTTGAACCCCACTTTTATATAGTAAAACTGGGCTTCGCAGGGGTATACCTATTTTTCTTATTTTTGCTCCAAAACATAGCTTGTGGGTACTCGTTAGAACCGCCTCAGCGAGGCGGTTCTAACGTGTACCCACAATCTATGCGAGGCGGTTCGAACGTGTACCCACAATCTATGTTTTGAGCAAAAATAAGAAAAATATCAAAAATTTTCCTCTGAAAATTATCGATTTTTGACCTGAAAAAAATTACTGTTTTTCATATGGGCATGTTTTCGTAATGGAGGTTCTAATAAGTTCTAAGCCTTGCGGGGAAATCTGAAAGCAGATTGACTTCGCGAGAGGTAGCTCCAAAGTGGCAGTGTATATACATTTTTACCTATAAGCCAGTCACACACACACACACACACACACACACACACACACACACACACACACAGTGGCCCTCTATACAACTATTTTATCACAATACAACTATATACAAAAATACAAAACTATACATAAAACATAAAATCACTGATAAAACTTGGGATGCATTAAAACATGAACATGCTGTTTTAAGCTAAAATTCCATTAGAAGTTTTAATTTTGGTATTGGTATAAATGTTAAAAGCTCACAAACGGAAAACATTTATGAGCCACTTCATGAGAAAACCAACATTTTGCATATCCTACAGAACAAAATTAATGTGCCAAAACAAAGGCGCATATCAGCTTCGCAGTTAGCAGTGTCAGTGCCTTTGTTTTCGCTACACGGATAGTACAATTCCTCTACTTTCTAAATCTAAAATTTCCACCCTTTAGCCATCTACTGTGACTGTACAGCTCGGTTTTTGTCGGACCTGTCCGTAAACCACATTGTTGGTTTTCTCATTAGGCGGCTCATAATTTTTGCACAAACATTCCACCAAAGGAAGGGCAGTACTGGATTCATGAATCTAGTTGATTCATACACTGTGGAATTTCGGCCCGTGGTTGTAATGGTTCCCTCTCTTGTTCAGCTGACTTCTGAAATTAATAGTTAAATTTAATGACTTTAACCGATGTTCCGCTTAGAACGTCGTATTCCTTGAGAAAAGTGGTCATAAGGGAAACTCCATTTAAAAAATCAGCAACAATCAAACCATTAATGTTGAATGAAACACACACACACACACACACACACACACACACACACACACACACACAACGTAACAATACCTTGCACATTTTATTCCATAGGCAACGAAGGATTGACTGTAAAACCATCCCCAGGACCACACAACCAACGCACGTTCCAACAAAAGCCCACACCAATATGTTTATATACCGGTCGTCAGGGCAATCGCTATGGTCACCGCACGGATTCAGACCGTTACATCTCAGGCTTTTGTCGATACATCGTCGATTAGTGCACTGGAATTCGTCGATATCGCACGGCTCTAGATCATATGGAAAGATGACAATCGGGGAAAAACTAATGTACAATCAAAAGCTCTATTATTACCTCACCTGAGCCGAAGGCTCACAAGGTGAGCCTATAGGATGGCCATGCTCCGTCGTCCGTCCACAATTTCAAAGATCTCCTCTGAAACCGCTGGGTCAATCAAAGCTAAACTTCATGTGGAGCATCCTTAGGAAGGGGGAACGAAAGTTTATATAAATGGTACAGGTCATATGACCAAGATGGCCGCCATGCCCGTATATGGTAAAAACCATAAAAAAATCTTCTCTGGAACCGGTGGACCAATTTCAACGAAACTTATGTATCATCGGGAACGCTGGTCCATCATAGTTTATATAAATCTTGACCTTGGGTTGACCTGGTTGCATACGCCTTTCAATGGAAAAAAAATGAAAACGTTGAATTTTTCAGGAAGTTTTGAAGCCTATGACCTAAAAGTTGGTAGATACAAACAACATGTTGAGCCAATGAAGTGTTGTGAGTATTAAAGATAAAGGTCATTTCTTGACCTTGGCCAAAAGGTCAGTTACAAATTAAAGGAATAGGTTTACAAGCATTATCCTTCATTTCAAAAGAAAGAGATCAGCAAAAAAAAAGAGATCAGCAAAACAAACATTTTGACACCACATTTATTAAAATCGGTTAATTGGTTTTGAAGATATGAAAGTTTTAAGATTCAACAATGGCCACCTATGGTGGCCGCCATTTTGTTTAGCTAGTCACGTGACCAAAAAGGAAAAAACGCTTATTGACAGTAGTAGGCTTACTTTTTACATTCGAAAATATACTGAACAAAAAAAGAAACGCAACAATAGGCCACCGAAGATTTTCGAGTTTAAGGGTAAAACGTTGATAATTTCAGGTCTGTTGCTGTATGATTAACATTCATGGGATATTAGGGTATATCATGCAAAGAACTGATCTTCATTTCGATAAAAATTGAATGAGAGATTTGTGTCGTCTTAAATAATGCAAATTGTGACAGATCTGCTCTGCGCATGCGCACACTTTTGAAACTCCAAATCACCAAGAAACAATGTCAGCTGCTCCCTAATCAAAATTCAAGAAAAAGAAATAAAGTTAAATGACACACAAGCTCGTAATTAAAACCATCAAAATCCCTTTATGTTTAATTGAAAGGGGGATAATTTCAATTTTATTCATTTTATTTCTTTAACGTGTGAATTATCTGCTGAGTGGTACATTGTGATTTTGAATGCGGGTTTAGAGCGGATTTAAATCGTACCATTATTTTAATGCTCGCGCTTGCGCACTGTGTGGTTTTCCACTTTTAGCATGCCCATGGTCGGCATTGAATAACTCCGTAAATATGCATCAAAATGAATACCGGTTTCTTGCATTCGGAAGCCTGATATCTAATGCAGAAGTAGAAAATGCAATGATTTCTGATTGTATCAAAATTTGCTCAAAATTTAGTGAAATATAATTGTTCAGTGTCGGGAAACAAAGTCCGTGTATGCTATCATTTGTGTATACGTCATACGACAGAGCGTGCGTTCGTACTGCACATATTTTCGGAAATCGCGCGTTGCTATTTTCATATTAAAGAAAAATGTTTTACACATATCCTATCATATGCGGCATATAATCATCATTAAAAAGCAGTATTTTCTTTCTTTGAAACAATTGTCAACATTTAGAACACTTCGGAACTTTAAAGTTTCCTAAGTGTTCTTAGAGACCGGATGATGAATTATGAAAGTTTTTACAGTTATACGACCAACAATGTGTGCTGCATATGATAGGGTATTTAAATGTTTCACAAATAACTTACGCAAACGGCACCAAAAATTTTCCGAACTTAGGTTTAGTCAGAACTGTTAAAATTCTCTGTGACGTCACCGCTATGTGTGCAAATGATAGCTTACACGGAGTTGTTGCGTTTCTTTTTTTGTTCAGTAGATCAGTATGATTCCATTAAGTGAATAAAAAGTATTTCAACAACTTTCATACTTTAATTTGCACAGAAATAGCAGATATTTATAATTCAATCATTGTGAGGGAGTGACGCCATATCCTCACAGCCTCGTTCTGGAGTTGGGCCATCAAATTTTTCAAACTGCTATAATTTTCTTATATCTTGGTTGATTTTTACGAAATTTGTTGCAAACTGTTCAGCTACATGAAGGCTTTCATAGATCACACACACAATAGTTTGTGAGGCTATTCCTTTAAATGTTCAACTTAATTTTCTCAGTAGCCGATTGACCAATCCAAGCCACATTTTATATGTTGTATTCTTAAGATGGTCGAACGAAAATTTATATAAATGGTCAAGGTCACATGACCAAGATGGCCGCCATGGCTGTAAATAGCAAAAACCTTTAAAAATCTTCTTCTCCAGAACCAGAAGACCTACGATTTTGAAACTTGGCATGAAGCATCAGGGGAAGGAGCTATACAAAGTTTATATAAATCATGACACTGGGATGACCTTGACATATTTTAACATATTTTAAGGCAAGGTCAACATAGGACGCCCATGCATTTGAATGGGGAAAATTCTCAAAATGTCGTTTGAAGGGAAAAACTTTATGAAAATGGGCAAATGGACTGAAGTTATGATTCTGAAAAAAAATGGACACCAGGGGCAGGTCTGACCCCATCCCTGGCCAGTATACATGTATATTACCATAATATTCAAAGATCTTCTTCTCTGAAACCGCTTGGCCAATCAAAGCCAAATTTCATGTGGAGCATTCTTAGGAAGGGAGAATGAAAGTTTATGTAAATGATCAAGGTCACATGACAAAGATGGCCGCCATGGCTATAAATAGCAAAAACCTTTAAAAATCTTCTTCTCCAAAACCGGAAGGCCTATGATTTTGAAACTTGGCATGAAGCATCAGGCAATAGAGCTCTACAAAGTTTATATAAATCATGACCTTGGGATGACCTTGATCTATTTTACGGCAAGGTCAACATAGGTTGCCTATGCATTTGAATGGGGAAATTTATTAAAATGTTATTAAATGGGGGGGGGGACTTGCTGGGAGTATGCAAATGGACAGAAGATTTATGGTTATGAAAAAAATTGTCCTCAAGGGGTTGTCTGCCCCTGTCCCGGGGCTATATACATGTATATGACCATGATATTCAAACATCTTCTTCTCTGAAACCGCTCAAGGCCAATCAAAGCCAAACATTAAGTGGAGCATCGGTAGGAAAGGGGAGTGAAAGTTGATATAAATGGTACAGGTCACATAACCAAGATGGCTGCCATGGCTATAAATAGAAAAAAAAACATTATAAATCTTCTTCTGCAGAACCGGAAGACCTATGATTTAGAAACTTGGCGTGAAGCATTAATGAATACAGCTCTACAAAGTTTGTATAAATCATGACCCTGGGATGGTCTTGACCTATTTAACAGCAAGGTCAGCTTAGGTTGCATATCCCAGTTCTCAGGTGAGCGTTTACAGGACCATTGGTCCTTTTGTCATTATTACCCAGGTATATATTATTTGTCGCTGTTTTTCAGCAAAATCTTCTTCTGGAAAGATTACACCAAACTTGAGTATTGCTAAGATTGATCATTAACGACCGATAGAGTTTTTAACCTTATGCTACTAAAGGCAAAACATTTTATCTTTGTTAAAAGACTAGAACTTTTGACTCCTTTATGCAGGTAATGAAATCATATTACCAGCTAGAAAAATATAATGCAGTTAAAAAATGGAAACTTGATTAGGTTTGACAAAGATTGGAAGGCTTATAAGATTTGTTTTAATGCTTAATTGTTTGCTCAAACATATGAAAGGGTCAGTCTTTACACAACTTATTTGTATCCAACCTTTTCCCCTGAGCTTAGTTTTGCAATGTTTTTATGAATGAGTTAATAAGCTATTTTAATCTTATTGATAAACTTTGTCCCAGAGTCTCCACCTTTTATATACATGTATTGTTTGTAGTATACCTTATCACGAGGAATGCTTTTCATATTAGAAACTCCCTTGTAACTTTGGCATATGCATATTAGACATGTTGTCTATGTTCTTCGAACTTTAGCCCTTCTTGAGGTGTCTATGTTTTTTGTTTGTTTTCGGTTTTGTCTAAAAAAAAAAAAGAAAAAAAAAAAAAAAAAAAAAAAAAAAAAAAAAAAAGAAAAACTAACATCTAATACATGTTGCTTAACGGCTTTAAGTTTCAATTGGACCAGATGAAAATTGTATTTTTACAAATACACACGTCGTCGGCTGAGTGCTATACTGTTCTATCTCCATATTTGGGTCATATTAAGTGTGATATACCGCTGTCTAAACACCATCTTCCAGAAACTGCGTTTTTCAAAATCTCACTTTTCTGAAAGACCTCAAGAAAAATATGACCATATCACCATTTCGCATCCCATGAGTCTTAAAAAGTGATACAAAAACTTTGAAAATCGGTTAACAAATAAAAATTTTATGCCAGAAAATAATTTTAGATAGGGCTTTTCCATTGTAAAAATGTCAGCAAGGGAAGTAACTATTTTCCCGTAAAAACTCTAAATTGATTATTTTTCATTTATAATGCACCAAACTAAAACAAAATTGTATTGTATGCATAGCTGAACACCAAACACTTAAAATTACTCCACAGATTCGCTTGATTTTCAATTTTCATGTGTATGGATTACCTCCCTTGCACATGCAAAAGGCCTATTCAAAATAATTTTTGGGCATAATTATTTTACTAGTGAACCGATTTTCAAAATTCTTGTGGCACTCTTTACGACTTTTGGGTTGCAAAAAGATGACATAGTCATATTTTTCTTGTAGTGTTTCACAAAAGTGAGATTTTGAAAAATGCAGTTTCTGAAAGATGGTGTTCAGACAGTAGTATTCAGCCTTTAAGGCTTACACTGGATAATGACTATATATTTATTTTGCACTTATAACTATGAGAAAATGCTGCATTGCTTGCTATGGAATCTGGGTCACCAAAATGTTCTATCTCCGTGTCATGAAAAAATAAGGACATTTGTTATGCAAAATGTTCTGTGTCCGAACACAAAATTCCTATTTTTTTCCCAAATTACTTCATTTTCACTGCTATTTTGTTGTAGTTAAGCTCATTTAAACAGAAACACATGTTCACAATGCGTGTTCACTCTAAATATGAACATATTGACCTTATTTGAGGGTCTCAAACCTTTGAACCCAATTTTCTCGAGATTTTGGAAAATGGAGATAGAACACTATAGCACTCAGCCGACGACGTGTAAATTTACTATTAAGTCCCATGCGAACGCAAAGTAGATTTACCCATGAGTATTTTTATTTCAAGTCAATATTCTGCTTTTAGATAATGAATTTTCACATTTTTTGTTCTTAACTAATTATATGACAGTTGCTGAAACTGTGGACATTGTTGCTAAATAAGAGTTAATTGCCATTCAATATATTTTAAATCATTTGGAGTGCAGACAGCCACACTATTTCTTCATCATTCTTGGGGTGAGGATTCTTGGGGCATTTTTACAGTAATTCCTTGTGATAGGATGATAATAGGGAACGGTTAAGCCTGACCATTACATGATTCTCCTCTGCTGCAAAAAGTCTACAACACAGTGTATATCCGAGCGTATGCAGAACAGACGGTTACGGAACGGACAGACGTTTACAGTAGCACGCGCTTTTTCGCGCCAAAAATGTTTTGTACAGTTTTTCATCCAAAACTGTACGCTTCGAATGTATTGTTATATCGGCCTTGCATGTCCATCTATTATCTTCCAAAACACCATAATTTCCGGCATGGAAGCCTTGTAGTTTAAGCAGAATTTTGTTGCTTAGCAACAAAAACATTACGGAGCGGAACAGTCTACAGATTCGTTTATGTTACGGGGCGGAACAGACGTAGCCTACGAAAAAAAACAGACGAATCAGCATACGGAGCGGTCACAGACGGCCATGAATACTACATGAACAACACTGTGATGTCAAATATAACACTTTGCGGCAACCTTCTGTATTGTAGCACTCGAACGTGACCAGATGGAATACACCTGGTGACCTGGATCAGCATCGTACATGTATCAGAATAGCATCGACTATGTTGTGAAAACAAAAAGTTGTTTGGGGGCAAACAGCAGATCAGAGAGAGGGGGGCGGGAGAGGTCCCGATAGCTCAGTGGTAAAAGCGCCCGCTTCGGGGGCGAGATGTCGTGGGTTCGCCCAGGCCGCGCCATATCAAATGCGTTAAAATGGTACCAATGGCTTCCTTGGTGCTCAGCATCACGAGGCAATCACGGCTTTTCTTCTCCTTTAAATATAGTATCACTAATAGTACATATATAACAATAAATTCTAAAATAAAAGACTGAAAAAAAGTCTGAAAAGGTCCGATAATAAGACTCATGTCTGTTTTAACCGGAGGTCTATATGGAAGGCTGGCATTCGTGCTGAATACGTTAGTAATATAGAGACCCAAGAATTTCGGTCAAAGGAAAAGGTTCCCTGTTTGCATACTCAGTCCTTAAGCAAAGTCATCAAGCGAACACCCACCTCCGTACACACCGGCGGGAGTACTCTCCAAAGCATCGGTCATATATTCCAAAGTCTTTCCATATATGAATGATGCGTGAGAATCAGCCAAGACGCCGCAAAAGGGAGCTTGCGGCGGGAGATAAAATCTTTGGCGTGATTTGTAAGCATATATGATTCTGTCATGCATCTTACTTATTTAATTTACTCGCAGTTTATTACTATTTAGCCATGCTTGTGCATATTAACACGATGAAGCATCGGAATATGAACATGATGAAGCATCGAATGAATCCATGTTGTTATGACGTAAGCCATAAACATTTATCCGTATTCTAAAGCTCGCCTACGTCTGTTCCGTTTCGTATGGAAATGCGTCATTTCGTCTGTTCCGCTCCGTAACAAACGACTGTACCGCCCCGTAACCATGAAATTACCATACGCTTCAGAAAAAAAACAAATCTTGGCTATTTTTACTGGAAAACATATAAAATATTTAATGTCTGGTGGTTCAGGACATATTTAACTACATACGGACTAAATCCAAAAGGTTGACAATGGCTTATTTTGCAAGCAATCTCGACACACAGCCCAAAAAAAAACAACCAAATATGCCATTTTTCACACGTCTTGGGCAGTTATGGCGAACCCCCTGAAAAATCATTGTGCTCTTGAGCACAGACAACTAGACGGGTATGTATGCAACACATCTGCTCTAGTTTGGTCTCAATATTTGCATTAGTCACTTTAAAAGAACGGAAAAACATTTTGGCGCGAAAAAGCGCGTGCTCCTGTAAACGTCTGTCCGTTCCGTAACCGTCTGTTCTGCATACGCTCGGATATACACTGTGTACAAGAACACCTTGAAGCAGCCTCTTCTTGTTTTGCAAATACAGAAAACTTAAATGAACAGGTTTTAAACCAGAAATGATAAATTTACATAAAAAATACTCCTGGTGATAAAACCCATGCGAACGCAATTTAAATTTACTCAAGGGTTGATATGCACACCGGAGTACATTTACACACCGGAGTATATTTACACGCGTGTATTTTTTGCGCATGCGAATTGGACTTTATACATTATTTTCAATATATCATTGGTACATCATATATAAACTTACAAAGTTTGGATAAATAAAGTTGAGAATCATTTCCTTAATTCTGTACTTTGCTTAGTACATACATGCTGAACAAAAGGGGTCGGGTATCAAACCTTTATTCTGGAAGTTCTAAATGATCTCGAACTTTTGAAAATCTTTTTTTTATTATTTAGGCTATTTATTTAGTAAGCTTTGTATCCTTAAAGATTGGCAAATTCGCCGTACAAACGAAAATTTGAGTCAGTATTAGATATGGGCCCAAGGGTGAATATTTAAAAGTTTGACCCGGAACACATTTTTTCCAGCATGTATCAACTTCTGTACGATGAAGCTAAGTCTTTGTAGCTTATACTAGGAATATCAAAAACATATTACAAAGTTGGATAGACTGACATGTCAAGTTTTAAAACAGAAATGTTATGAGACTTGTCCTGTCAGCCTACATGTGTTTAAATAATTTATAAACAACTGAAACAAAAACCTTTACAGCACTTTGCTATTCAGATTACAATATTAAGCTCTTTTTGTCAGAACGCCATGCTATGTCTTGATGTATGTATGCCATGTTATGTCTTCATGTATGTATGTTAGAAAAGTGAAAAATAAATCATAAAAAAGATTGATCGATTGCAATAATTAATGTGTGCTTTGTCTATACTAACCCTCGCCCCCCCTTTGTGTGTGTGTGTGTGTGTGTGTGTGTGTGTGTGTGTGTGTGTGTGTGTGTTCATAGAACCATAATAACGGCATGTGCACGTATCTGGATATGGCTTTTTTATGTGATAAACTATTGCTTTTAATTGCTAATGTTATAAGTGAAAAAAGCATATCAAAGATGTCTTTATAGTTTATGAATAACTTAATTAAACCAGAAAAGATTTTTCTTTGTCTTAATTCATACTTACCGTATCGAAATCGCGTGAGAATGGTTTCAAAACCTCTGTAATGGGTATTTTTGCCGGTCATGAAGTGGAACGTGATACTATTTCGGTGTGTTCTGTATACTAGCCCGTCTGGTGGGTGGTCGTCAACAGCACATATCTTGTTCTCTTTTCCCGGAACTAAATCTGACAAAAAAGCTACTGTGCATGATAAACCATAGAACTCGCATTCAATACGTGTATTTGAATAACAAAACAGTAACTTAACACACAATAACAAAGATTTCGTCTATATATAGCCACAAATAATAGAGGCATGCAAAATGTACAGTTTATACCGGGTTTAACAAAACTTTTTTTTTTCAGTTTACGTCCCTTTCAATATCATTTCAGCTAGGTGTGTGCCAGGTAGTTTTTCTCGGGGTTCTCCCGTTTTCGCCCCACCTACTGATTGGCCCGTCTCATATGAGCTGAAATTATCTTGAAAGGGACGTAAAACTTCAATGCACAGCTGATCTGCGCCTTTGTTTTCGCATAGGCAAATTGTTGGTTTTCTCATGCGGTGGCCTATATTATTTTTTATTTATTTTTTTTTAATGCATAGCTGATCAGCGCCTTTGTTTTCGCTGCACGGATAGTACAACCCTTCTTCTTCTTAAATCCGAAATTTCAAGCTTCTAGCCTGCTTCTGTAACTGTACAGGTCGGTTTGTGTCAGACCTGGTCCGAACCCCGAAGACCGATTTTCTCGCGTCGCGGCTCATTTCGTCTATATATACAGTCAAGGACCAAAGGTATTTCCACAACGTTAGAAACTCCATAGACTGACGTGTAATTTCGTGTTTACAAGAAACAAGAAATATCTTTAAAAAGATAATCGGCGTGCTTTAAATGGATGTGGGTTATAATATGTTCTGCGTTTTGACTCGAACATAATAAATTGTGTGGTCACAGCCTTATATGCTAACTTTATACAGGCTGAACTAAAACATTTTAAAACACTACATGTAATAGGCAACCTTACTGGAAAATAGTTTAGTTTGTTTTGGTTTAACGTCCTGTTCAACAATTTTCAGTCCTCTTTCTGATAATGCTTCACATGAAGTTTGATTTTGATTAGTTCCGTGGGTTATTAGTACGAGAACTTTAAAATTGTGAATGAAGACAACAGATGCCAGAGCATGGTTTACTAAAAACTCACCTGGTGAACTTTCGGCTCTGGTGAGCTTAAAATGTCGAAACATTGCTAGACTACTATAAGCTTAGCTTGGCAGCTTACATTTTGTTAACTATTTCGAATAGCCGACACCGGGGCTTTTTTACCTTTACCATGGCATGAAGTCAACCGATATAATACAGATTGAATCATTCTGAAGTACAGTTAAGTTGTGTTCAGTACGATGGGTAGGCCTAGGTCAGGGACTCGCATAGATATGCTCTATGCTTATAGGTCACTGTCACAGTGCCAGCAAATTTTACTCATTTCTACTTCTATTCACCCCTGTTTTTGCTGCAGAACATCCACTGGTGATTTCTATATATTCTAATCATAGAAACCTCTGAACAGTGGCCCCTTCGCGGACCCCACCACTAAGCTATCCTAACCACCATGGGAAGTCAATTTTGCTATACTAAGATGAAATTTATCATTTACAAACTATAAGTATTTAATGCTGATAAAATATAGTTAAAGAACTCAAAGCTACGCTATAATATCCATTCCGGTAATTATGTCCATTCCAGTAAAGGAACGCACCCGGAAATCCTCATGACCTAAAAAAATGTCGATCTCGTCCAAATCTCGCGGCTCGTCTAAATCTCGCGGCTAATTTACATATGACCCATAGTTTGTCCAATGAAATAGTGACAATGAAATTAGGTCAGTACTTAGCTTAGACGGCTCACGCCGAAAAATATCCTGTCTCTCTTGGTCAACATATTTTCAGAACGATTAAAGCCACTGTGGCATAACTCGCTAATAAGGATTTCAACATTTCGTGAATTTCGGTCACAACAATTTCGCGAAGGACACAACTTATTCGCGAATTACCTGGATGAAGATGTACCTGCTATGTTTAAAGCCACGCTTTGAAGTGATTAAGGTGAAATCTAAACTGAAATAGTTTCATATGCCTTGGCGAGACATATGGGTGAATGAATATGTACTTTTTATATTTGGGAAAGCTAATTAAGGATACTTATTCTCATTTTTCTCACAAAATTAGGTGTTTTCTTAGTTTAATTGCCAATCCAGTAAAAGTGTCCATTTGCACCAGAATTTGGACATGCTATATGTATAAAAGGACACCTAAAGAACTTCTTGGTATAAATAAATTGAAACTTCTATAACAATAGAGTCTGTAATACACAGAGAATCCCATGTACCCAGTCAGCTAGTGGACACAACTATTTCAGGAGCAAGCCATGAGAAAGCTACAAACATTTCTTGAGTCGGTCATAACTGTTTCTTGAGTCAGTCACAACTGTTTCTTGAGCAATACACGACATTTAGCATTCAAGTTTCATTTGTACAAACAAAGCACTGGAAATGGGCAGTGTGTACAGTTTGAACCAAAACAGAAGAATATACAGGCATAGCACAAGCCATGATCGTGATGAGCACTGAAGATTTATAATTAAAACCCTTACATAGAACACGACATAACCACGTTTTGACCTACGAATCACCGCAATATAGTTTTTTTCCTATCGTGAATAAGATTCAAACTCTTTAAGAGGAGTGAAAAACAAAGAAGGAAATAAAAGAATCAATCAACCTAACTTTTTGGTGCTCACGGTGCACGCAGTGCAGATCACTGTGTTTGTGCGGCCTTACCATTCTGCTGTCCAATCTCCATACAACCGCACGGCTGACCACAGTGTTTGCATAGCAACTTTCCTTTACTTCCGTCGAACCAATTTCTTTCGTTTTAAGGGACCGTACAACGTGCAGTACAAAGAGCTGAGCAGCCTGTATGAATTTTATATTGATCATAGGTTGTTGCTACCGTGATCTCATGGCAAGGTCTTATCAACCCACTATGTTCTTGTCAGTGCACCTACAAAGATGTTTCCATGGCGTTTCATTTTTGAGTATGACCTTGTATGCGACCTTATAATGTCTATCGGCGATGTTACTATGTTCTTTTTCAAGTATTGTACTGAGCTTACTTGCGATATGCTGTCCTGATGCGAAAGGGGTTTTTATCATTTATAAGCGAACAAACAAACGCACAAACAAAAAAGAAAGAAAAGTAGCTAGAAGACCAATGGTCCTTTAAACGCTCTCTTGAGATCTGAGATATATACAAATAAACTTGTTTGACTATAAAAGTCATACATGTATACAGCTCCAGGTGAGCGACCGTTGCAAAAAAAAAAAAAAAAAAACTCACTTTCCCATTCGCGTCAATGGTGTCAGACGTTACCCAAGAAATGTCAAAATAAATATCACAGAAAGCAATAAACAAGGTATTTTCAATCAATTCCGTGCATGCACTTTAAAGCTACCGATGTTTAAACAATCTGTGATATTTATTTTGACATTTCTTGGGTAACGTCTGACACCATTGACGCGAATGGGAAAGTGAGTTTTTTTTTTTTTTTTTTTTTTTTTTTTTTTTTTTTTTTTTTTTTTTTTTTTTTTTTAAATTTCCTCAAAATTCAAACTGTAGTATATAAACAAGTAGCCCAAGGGCAACGGTCGCTCACCTGAGAGTCAACAAGTACAGTCACTGGACAAAGTGATTTTTTTTTCTTTTTTTTACCCTAAATGGGTATGACGGCCATCTTGGTAATGTTTCAGGTCTATGGCTGCAATAGTTACCATAGGATCATTGGTCCTGTAAACGCTTACCTAGTGACCTAGTTGTCACTTTTCCCCATGTTTCCAAGTTTGCCTATGTTTCCAAAATTGACCTTGACCTAAATTAATCACATACCTTCATCTACTCTATTAGTTGTTTGCATCTACCACTTTTCAGGTCTCAGGCTGCATTTAGTTTACAAAATATTCATTGTTTTCACTTTTTCCCATGTAAAAGCCTATGCTTCCAAAATTGACCTTGCCGTAAAATAGGTCAAGGTCATCCTAGGGTCATCATTTTATCAAACTATGATGGGCTGGAGTCCCAAATGCTACATACCAAGTTTCGTGTAAGTCGGCCTGCCGGTTCTGGAGAAGAAGATTTTTGAGTGGTTTTTACCATATATGGGCGCGGCGGCCATCTTGGTCATGTGACCTAAATTTCGGGATCACACTTTCGTTACCCCTACCCAGGGATGCTCCACAAAATTTCAGTTTGATTGGCCATGCGGTTTCAGAGAAGAAGATCTTTGAAAAGTGTGTATAGACGACAGATCGGCCAAGGTCAAGAGATGACCTTGACCTAAATTAATCACATACTTTCATTAGTTGTTTTGCATCTACCACTTTTCAGGTCTCAGGCTGCAATAGTTTTCAAAAACTCCTTACTTTTCACTTTTTCCCATGTAAAAGCCTATGTTTCCAAAATTGACCTTGACGTAAAATAGGCCAATGTCATCCTAGGGTCATTATTTGGTCAAACTATGATGGGGTGGAGTCCCAAATGCTACATACCAAGTTTCGTGAAAATCGGCCTGCCCGTTCTGGAGAAGAAGATTTTTGAGTGGTTTTTACCATATATGGGCGTGGCGGCCATCTTGGTCATGTGACCCAGATTTCGCGATCAAATTTTCGTCCCCACTACCCAGGGATGCTCCATATAAAATTTCACTTTGATTGGCCAAGCGGTTTCAGAGAAGAAGATCTTTGAAAAGTGTGTATGGATGACAGACCCTTCAAGGTCAAGAGATGACCCTGGCCTAAATTAATCACATACCTTCATCTACTCCATTAGTTGTTTGCATCTACCACTTTTCAGGTCTCAGGCTGCAATAGTTTTCAAAAATTGTAATTTTCCGCTTTTCGTCTTATAAGTCAATGGAAACTTTAAGTTGCCATAGCAACCAAAGTAGTGGGACAAGGACAACAAAAAACACAAACTTTGTAGAGGCTCAGATCATAAGCATGTATGCAAAGTTTCAGCTTCATCCGCCTTACAGCTTCTGAGAAGAAAATTTTTGAATATTTTTTCGAAAATTTACCCTTTACGTTGCTATAGCAACCAAACGAATAAAGCGATTTTGACAAAAGTTGCCTAAAACGGGGAGGACTACTCAATAAACATTTATGTAAAAACATAATTTCAATATCCTCAATGAAACGGCAGAAATTGCAAATTTCCACTTTTTGCCTTATAAGTCAATGGAAACTTCAAGTTACCATAGCAACCAAAGTAGTTGGACAAAGACAATAAAAACACAAACTTTGTACAGGCTAATGTCATAAGCATGTATGCTAAATTTCAGCTTCATCCCCCATACGGCTTCTGAGAAGAAGATTTTTAAATATTTTTTTCGAAAATTTACCCTTTATGTTGCTATAGCAACAAAACGAATAAATTGATTTTTACAAAAGTTGCCTTAAACGTGAAGGACTACTCAATAAACATTTCTGTAAAAACAAAATTCAAATATCCCCAGCCTGACAACGGAAAATGCCAATTTCCACTTTTTCTCCATACAAGTCAATGGAAATTTCAAGTTGCCATAGCAACCAGAGTTCTTATCCGATCGAAATAAAAACACAAATATTCGTTCCTCCCTCCTGTAGATGCTATATGTGAAATATGAAAAGATTCGGCCTGGCAGCTTCAGAGGAGAAGTCGTTTGAAAATGTTGACGACGACGACGGACGACGCACGGACGCCGGCTCGACTACTATACTATAAGCTCACCTTCAGCTCAGGTGAGCTAAAAATGGAACGTTGAAACGCTCAGGTGAGCTAAAAATGCAACGTTGAAACTTCACCAAATGCTTTATTCATTTAACCTTCAAATGACACCAAAATTATGCAAATACGTTGGTTGACCAGAAGACGCAGGATAATTTTTCTTGTAAACATGAAAATACATGTAAGTCTACGGAGTGACGTTGTGGAAATGCTTTTGGTCCTTGACTGTAGCCACAAATAATAGATATATGCAAAATGTATCGGGTTGAAAATAATCAGTTTTTTCATCTCCACCTGTATCTATATATGTTAACTCAGTACCCACCTATAATTCCACAAACGGGCGGTGACAAGGTAGAGTTACCGTCGTGAACCTCCAGCCAGTCGTGCGCACACTCGTCATCCGGGCGTATATCCAGATACTTGAAATACAGCATGATATCTTCACTATCTTCCTCAACAACCAGGGTAAATGTACAGTTCATCTCGTGTGGGTAGAATTGTTCCCTGGTGGCGTTCACTCGGACTGCATGCTCCTCTGTTGGTAGGTTCAGTACCTTGGCACATTGTTCGTCGAGGTAGTCTGATGTTTTGGCAAAATAAAAAGTGATAAGTTTGGACCTTTTGAAGCAAAAAATACCTGTAGCACTCAAGCCTAACATGTATAACGCTCAATTGATAAGAGAGTGGTTATTTGTTTGTTTATATCTCGGATCCAAAATAACCGTGTTCAATGGATCCGAATTTGTACTGAGGTTTAACGTCACAGTCAATAATTTTTTTAGTCATGTAGGGACGGAGCCACCGTTTCCCGGGTATTAACCAGTACTCAGGGGGAAGGGAGGCAATGTGTCTTGCTCAAGGTTACAACATAGTGCCGCCAGTGGGGACCAAAACTAGGACTCTCGATTCGGAGTGCGATAGTCTACCACTACGCCACAGCGCTGCCCTTACGAGTGTGGCTATGGCAAATAAAGAAGAAGAAGAAGAAAAACAACAATTTGTGCATGTAGTCCCAGTGGTAGAAGAAGAAGATGATGCTTAAGCAAATTTCATGGCATTAAGGCAATTTAGTATAACAAGTTAACGCTCACATACAACCGCACTGAACTTTTAGTCTGTAGTTAAAAAAAAGTAGTAACATCCTACTATATTGTAATTAACATTAATAAGCATTGCAAGAAGGTGGTCTGTATTTTATGACAAATTATCATATGATTTTAAAACGATCACACCCGGTTTCAAGGTATCGTTTTCATAAACATAAGAACATAAGCTCATATTTACAGAAGGCCATAAATGACTGCTGATGTCAACACTTACATGTATTAATCGCTTCTACATAGCCAACCCAATAAGTGAACAAAATGAAACTTAACATTGCCAGTTTTGAATCTTCAAAACACGTAGTTACACAATTAAATGTGTTTGCTTTTCTTATGGTATTTATAACTATGTACAAAGAAATCAGCTATTTATTGCCCGGGATATAGTTCAGGTATTCAATACATCCTTTATTTGTCTTTAGAACAGGAAGTACAATTTCGTTTTAAATTTGTTAAGCCCGTATGGGTACTTTTGAAGCGACTTAAACATTAAGAAAACATGTCCGTGACATGTTTACCCCCTTATACCCCACTTTTATATAGTAAAACTGGGGTTTACAGGGGTATACCTATTTTTCTTATTTTTGTTCCAAAACATAGATTGTGGGTACTCGTTAGAACCGCCTCGGGGAGGCGGTTCTAACGTGTACCCACAATCTATGTTTTGAGCAAAAATATTAAAAATATCAATTTTTTTCAGGCGAAATTTTCCATTTTTATAGCTGAAAAAAATCTCTGTATATTGCATGGGCATGTTTTCGTAATGATAGCTTGTCGGGCAGCTTACTGAATCTGTCAGTCCTCGTTTTTGATTTCTCATGGTGATTATCATGATTCATTTGTTTTTCCTTGATGATTCATTGACTAGTTAGAGATTCACCACGAGGACCGAACAACTAACTAAATGTTGTGAAACCACTGCAGACACTGATGGTAGGGTGACAATCCAGGCTAAAAAATGAAGTGCCCGGTCATCCGGTATAACAAAACTTATAACAAAATATTCGGCAAAGTATGTAGTATCTGAAACTGCCGGCATAAATTGGCATAAATGATGGCGAGCCGAGAAATCCAAGATGGCGTCCAACATGCCTGCCAAAGTAAAAATCCATTTTTATGGTATATATGCCTTTAACAAATTTCAGGTCAAAAATATTCACACAATTTTTTAGATTTTCTAATATGTTAAGAGTGTTAGGCACAAAAACTAACCAGTTTGAATTTTATTTTGAGACAAAATAGCGTTCAGATTTCATTTACACGGTATCGGGGGCCTTTTGGGTAACCAGAGAAGAAAAACAATCGGCATAAAATTAAGTGGTTTGTTTGGATTATCTTCACTTGAATTAAATTATCTGATTGTCTTATACTAGAAAATGATAGTTTAAGTCCTGCTTTTACATTATTTACATAGTTATTTTGCATTTATTTACCCCATCCCCTTATATTAGATTTTACGTGCTTTCAGGTAATTATGTTAGGTTTCCAAATAACTGCCAGAAATAACATGTGCTGTAATTCATACATCATACAGTTGTATTTCATACATCATGCAGTCAACAAATTGAACTCAGCTGACCTTATTACATTGAATTCAATTCCACCATGACGCTTTTATGGGCAGTTATTAGATTTTCAATATGTATACATCCAAGATGGCCACAAAACATAATTCTTGGCCTCACATTTCACTAATAAGATATAGATGGCTTTAGTGTTTATAAAACTTGGTCAATGTGCTGCTTTAAACGTGTACAGTTATGTATTTACAGGAGTTTCAAGCCATTTTAGTGACATATATTATTAAAACAGCAGCTCATATACGTGTCCACACTGAAGATTCGAAAAATATGGAAGGCCAAGAGCACCATTATAATTTTAAAACTAGTTATGTAAAACTTTCATCTGATTTGACTAGTTCCAATTTATTCTGACTGCGAGAAGAACCAAAGCAGTGAGAATGGAAAATGTGGCGCTATGAATTTTAAGGAGACCGAGAACTAATTATGTCAACAAATCCCAGAAGTCAAAATCTGCAGGTTGCTCCGAGACTGTTATGCATATGATTGGGTGATAATTGTGAACTAAAAATACATTTTTTCTTTCTAGCAACTGGAAAAATTATTTTTCTTCAAATTGGTATATAATTTACCACCTGATGCACATAAATTGTGATTTTTCTGGTCCAAAAAGTAAAAACATTGATTTTGAAAATGAGGTCAGGTGGGTTTTCCCAAAAATTGACGGCCATTCTTCAACATGCAACAGCTGAAAAAAGAGCCGGTGATGGTATGTTTTTTCATTTTTAAATCTTCTTATCTATCTTTTGGCTTGAAATTCAGGTATATTTTGATGGCCCAAGTGTTACCTGGAATGCAGGATAAACTGTCAAAGAGCAGGGATTTAGCATTGGAGCCTATGGGATAAATAATTAGTTCACAGTCCCCTATAATGTCACTATATACACGGCGAAGACAATATGGCGGTTCATAACATGATCAACATGTAAGTAGATAACACAAAAATACTTGATCACGATGGAGAAGCCCAAACTCAATTGATTTAATATATTTTTAAAAAGAAACACTAAAATAAACAATTTTTAGAAAAATTCAGTCAGCAAAATTTTAAACTGAGGAAGACTATGGAGTTTGACGATACATAAGACGGCAGAGAAAATAAAATAATACATTGAAGTTATGTAGTGGAGAATTAAGATATAATCAGAAGTATGTTGGTCTGATATTTATGATATTGTTTGGTTTACGAATCTTGAAAAAAATCTTCAAATTGTCGACTGGTTGGGGTCTATTACCTGAAATTGTGCAATATGGCAACCCTTCTTCCTTTTGAATGATTTTCTTCTTCCAAAGTATATTCCTTTTATATTGTATTTACTGCACAACCATGTCATACGGCTCATACACATACCTTCCAGCAACCGTGTGTGGTTTCCTTTTTACATGTAGGGAGGTCATGAAACATATGCTTTCATTCTCCCTTCCTAAGAATCCTCCACATGAAGTTTGGCTTTGATTGGCCAAGCGGTTTCAGAGAAGAAGATCTTTGAATATTATGGTAATATATACATGTATATTGCCCCGGGGTGGGGACAGACCTGCCCCTGGGGTCCAATTTTGTTTCAGAATCATAAATCTTCAGTCCATTTGCCCATTTCCATAAAGTTTTCCCTTCAAATGACATTTTGACAATTTTCCTCATTCAAATGCATGGGCCCTTCAAATGACATTTTGACAATTTTCCCCATTCAAATGCATGGGCGACCTATGTTGACCTTGCCTTAAAATACATCAAAGTCATGATTTATATAAACTTTGTATAGCTCCTACCCCTGATGCTTCATGCCAAGTTTCAAGATCGTAGGCCTTCTGGTTCCAGATTTTTAAAGGTTTTTGCTATTTATAACCATGGCGGCCATCTTGGTCGTGTGACCTTGACCATTTATATAAATTTTCGTTCCCCCATCCCAAGGATACTACATATAAAATATTGCTTTGATTGGTCAAGCGGTTACTGAGAAAATTAAGTTTAACATTTAATTGTAACTGACCTTTGGCCAAGGTCAAGAAAACCTTTGACCAAGGTCAAGAAATGACCTTGACCTTTAATACTCACAACACGTCATTGGCTCAAAATGTTGTCTGTATCTACCAAATTTCAGGTCATAGGCTTCAAAACTTCCTGAAAAATTCAACGTTTTAACTTTTTTCCTTTTGAAAAGCCTATGTTACCAAAATTGACCTTGCCATAAAATAGGTCAAGGTCAACCCAAGGTCATGATTTATATAAAATATAATGGGCCAGAGTCTCCAATGCTACATACCAAGTTTCGTTGAAATCGGTTCACCGGTTCCAGAGAAGAAGATTTTTTATGGTTTTTACCATATATGGGCAAGGCGGCCATCTTGGTCATGTGACCTGAACCATTTATATAAACTTTCGTTCCCCTTCCTAAGGATGCTCCACATGAAGTTTGGCTTTGATTGGCCCAGCGGTTTCAGAGGAGAAGATCTTTGAAATTGCGGACGGATGACGGACGGACGCCGGAGCATGGCCATCCTATAAGCTCACCTTGTGAGCCTTCGGCTCAGGTGAGCTAAAAAAGGCCAATACAATAAATGATATCATATTCTAGTCAAGTTCTTAGAGGCAGAGGGTAAAAGTAAGCCGTGATCAGGACATTGCACAAATAGATCGAAAGTCCCACTCCAAACACTGAGGTGGAAAAAACTGACAATCAGGTACTAATACTAGAGGACCAATGGTCCTGTAAACGCTCACCTGAGACCTGAGATATATACCAATAAACTTATTTGACTAGAATGGTAATATACATGAATATAACCCCAGGGCAGGGTCAGAGCAACCTCTGGAGTCATTTTTTTAAATCATAATAATTCAGTCCATTAGCCAATTCACTGCAAGTTTTGTCCTTCAAATGACATTGTTACAATTTTCCCCATTCAAATGCATGGGCGAGCTAAAAGTTGGCCTTATCATAAAATAGGTCAAGGTCATCCAAGGGTCATGATTTATATAAACTTTGTAGAGCTCCATTGCCTGATGTTTCATGCCAAGTTTCAAAATCATAGGCCTTCTGGTTCTGGAGAAGAAGATTTTTGTTATTTATAGCCATGGCGGCCATTTTGGTCATGTGACCTTGACCATTTATATATACTTTCATTCCCACTTCCTAACAATGCTCCTCATAAAGTTTGGCTTTGATTGGCCAAGCGGTTTCAGAGAAGAAGATCTTTGAATATCACTGTAATATACATGTAAATTGCCCTGGGGTGGGGGCAGACAGACCCCTGGGGTCCAAATATTTTCAGAATCATCAATCTTAAGTCCATTTGCCCATTTCCTGCAAGTATTTCCCTACAAATGACATTTTAAGACTTTTTCCCATTCAAATGCATGAGCAACCTATGTTGACCTTGCCGTAAAATAGGTCAAGGTCATCCCAGGGTCATGATTTATACAAACTTGTAGAGCTCCAGTCACTGATGCTTCACACCAAGTTTCAAAATCGTAGGTCTTCTGGTTCTGGAGAAGAAGATTTTTAAAGGTTTTTTTATATTTATAGCCATGGCAGCCATCTTGGTCATGTGACCTTGACCATTTATATAAACTTTCTTTCCCCCTTCCCAAGGATGCTCCATATGAAGTTTGGCTTTGATTGACCAAGCGGTTTCAGGAAAGAAGATGTTTCATTATTATGGAAATATACATGTGTATAGCCCCGGGGCAGGGGCAGACACCCCCCCAGGGGCTAAAATTTTCCATTTACACTAACCTTCTGTCCATTTGCCTATTCCCAGTAAGTTTTACCCATTAAATAGCATTTTACCATTTTTTCCCATTCAAATGCATTGGCGACCTAAGTTGACCTTGCCGTAAAATAGGTCAAGGTCATCATAGAGTCAGGATTTATATAAACTATGATGGGCCTGCGTCCCCGATGCTACATACCAAGTTTCGTGGAAATCGGCCCACTGGTTCTGGAGAAGATTTTTAAAGGTTTTTGCTATTTATAGCCATGGTGGCCATCTTGGTCATGTGACCTGGACCATTTATATAAACTTTAGTTCCCCCTTTCTGCTAGATAAAATTGGGCTTTGATTGGCCAAGTGGTTTCATAGAAGAAAATATTTGAATATTTTTGTAATATACATGTATAATGCCCCGGGGTGGGGGCACACCAACCCCTGGGGTCCAAATGTTTTTCACATTTGCCCATTTCCTGCAAGATTTGCCTTTCAAATGACATTTTAACAATTTTCCCCATTCAAATGCATGGGCGACCTATGTTGACCTTGCCGTAAAATAAGTCAAGGTCATAATTTATAAAAACATTGTAGTACTCTAGTCCCCAATGCTTCATGCCAAGTTTCGTTGAAATTGGTCTAGTGGTTCCGGAGAAGAAGAATTTTGAAGGGTTTTTATCATATATGGGCATGGTGGCCATCTTGGTCATGTGACCTGGATTATTTATAAACACATTGATTCCCCCTTCCCATAGATGCTTCATATAAAATTTGGCTTTGATTGGCCAAGTGGTTATAGAGAAGAAGATCTTTGAATATTTTTGTAATATACATGTATATTGCCCCGGGGTGGGGGCAGACCAACCCCTGGGGTCCAAATTTTTTTTAGAATTACCTACCTTCAGTCCATTTGCCCATTTCCTGCAAGATTTACCTTTCAAATGACATTTTAACAATTTTCCCCATTCAAATGCATGGGCGACCTATGTTGACCTTGCCGTAAAATAGGTCAAGGTCATCCGAAGGTCATAATTTATAAACACATTGTAGTACTCTAGTCTCCGATGCTTCATGGCAAGTTTCCTTGAAATCGGTCCAGTGGTTCCGGAGAAGAAGAATTTTGAAGGGTTTTTACCATATATGGGCATGGTGGCCATGTGACCTGGATTATTTATAAACACATTGGTTCCCCCTTCCTATAGATGCTTCATATAAAATTTGGCTTTGATTGGCCAAGTGGTTTCAGAGAAGAAAATCTTTGAATATTTTTGTAATATACATGTATATTGCCCCAGGGTGGGTGCAGACCAAGCCCTGGGGTCCAAATTTTTTCTCAGAATTACCTACCTTCAGTCCATTTGCCCATTTCCTGCAAGATTTGCCTTTCAAATGACATTTTAACAATTTTCCCCATTCAAATGCATGGGCGACCTATGTTGACCTTGCCGTAAAATAGGTCAAGGTCATAATTTATAAACACATTGTAGTACTCTAGTCCCCAATGCTTCATGCCAAGTTTCGTTGAAATTGGTCTAGTGGTTCCTGAGAAGAAGAATTTTGAAGGGTTTTTATCATATATGGGCATGGTGGCCATCTTGGTCATGTGACTTGGATTATTTATAAACACATTGATTCCCCCTTCCCATAGATGCTTCATATAAAATTTGGCTTTGATTGGCCAAGTGGTTATAGAGAAGAAGATCTTTGAATATTTTTGTAATATACATGTATATTGCCCCGGGGTGGGGGCAGACCAACCCCTGGGGTCCAATTTTTTTTTTAGAATTACCTACCTTCAGTCCATTTGCCCATTTCCTGCAAGATTTACCTTTCAAATGACATTTTAACAATTTTCCCCATTCAAATGCATGGGCGACCTATGTTGACCTTGCCGTAAAATAGGTCAAGGTCATCCGAAGGTCATAATTTATAAACACATTGTAGTACTCTAGTCTCCGATGCTTCATGGCAAGTTTCCTTGAAATCGGTCCAGTGGTTCCGGAGAAGAAGAATTTTGAAGGGTTTTTACCATATATGGGCATGGTGGCCATGTGACCTGGATTATTTATAAACACATTGGTTCCCCCTTCCTATAGATGCTTCATATAAAATTTGGCTTTGATTGGCCAAGTGGTTTCAGAGAAGAAAATCTTTGAATATTTTTGTAATATACATGTATATTGCCCCAGGGTGGGGGCAGACCAACCCCTGGGGTCCAAATATTTTCTCAGAATTACCTACCTTCAGTCCATTTGCCCATTTCCTGCAAGATTTGCCTTTCAAATGACATTTTAACAATTTTCCCCATTCAAATGCATGGGCGACCTATGTTGACCTTGCCGTAAAATAGGTCAAGGTCATAATTTATAAACACATTGTAGTACTCTAGTCCCCAATGCTTCATGCCAAGTTTCGTTGAAATTGGTCTAGTGGTTCCGGAGAAGAAGAATTTTGAAGGGTTTTTATCATATATGGGCATGGTGGCCATCTTGGTCATGTGACTTGGATTATTTATAAACACATTGATTCCCCCTTCCCATAGATGCTTCATATAAAATTTGGCTTTGATTGGCCAAGTGGTTATAGAGAAGAAGATCTTTGAATATTTTTGTAATATACATGTATATTGCCCCGGGGTGGGGGCAGACCAACCCCTGGGGTCAAATTTTTTGTTTAGAATTACCTACCTTCAGTCCATTTGCCCATTTCCTGCAAGATTTACCTTTCAAATGACATTTTAACAATTTTCCCCATTCAAATGCATGGGCGACCTATGTTGACCTTGCCGTAAAATAGGTCAAGGTCATCCAAAGGTCATAATTTATAAACACATTGTAGTACTCTAGTCCCCGATGCTTCATGGCAAGTTTCCTTGAAATCGGTCCAGTGGTTCCGGAGAAGAAGAATTTTGAAGGGTTTTTACCATATATGGGCATGGTGGCCATGTGACCTGGATTATTTATAAACACATTGGTTCCCCCTTCCTATAGATGCTTCATATAAAATTTGGCTTTGATTGGCCAAGTGGTTTCAGAGAAGAAAATCTTTGAATATTTTTGTAATATACATGTATATTGCCCCAGGGTGGGGGCAGACCAACCCCCAAATTTTTTCTCAGAATTACCTACCTTCAGTCCATTTGCCCATTTCCTGCAAGATTTGCCTTTCAAATGACATTCTAACAATTTTCCCCATTCAAATGCATGGGCGACCTATGTTGACTTGCCGTAAAATAGGTCAAGGTCATCCCAAGGTCATAATTTATAAACACATTGTAGTACTCTAATCCCCGATGCTTCATGCCAAGTTTCGTTGAAATCGGTCCAGTGGTTCCGGAGAAGAAGAATTTTGAAGAGTTTTTACCATATATGGCCATGGCGGCAATCTTGGTCATGTGACCTGGATTATTTATAAACACATTGGTTCCCCATTCCTATAGATGCTTCATATAAAATTTGGCTTTGATTGGCCGAGCGGTTTCAGAGAAGAGAATTTTTGACTAGAGGACCATTGGTCCTGTAGCTCACCTGAGAGATTATCACATTGTAAGCTCATGAGATTTAAACTAGAAGGAGTTTTCAGAGGAAAACATATGTCCCCCCTCTCTGCCCCAACCCACTTTTAATTTTGTAATTTTTTTTACATATAACCCTGAAAAATATATACCAACAGACATTTTAAATTAAAACCAATATATACCAACAGACATTTTAAAATATCACATGTTTCAGCTTTCCATATTCATAAAGTTTGAAGTTTTACGAAATTTACCCATCTACAATCCCAAACCAATCCTTGCCGGTATCAACTAATATGCAAAGTTTGAAGAAAATCGGTAAAAAAAAACTACTCAAGTTAGAGAGCGGAAACGAAAAAAATGCAATTTTTAACATCAATCAAGGGCCATAACTCTAAGGTCATTTGACGAAATTTACCCATCTACAATCCCAAACCACTCCTTGCCGGTATCAACTCATATGCAAAGTTTGAAGAAAATCGGTCAAAAACTACTCAAGTTAGAGAGCGGAAACGAACAAAATGCAATTTTTAACATCAATCAAGGGCCATAACTCTAAGGTCGTTTGACGAAATTGACCCATCTACAATCCCAAACCACTCCTTGCCGGTATCAACTAATATGCAAAGTTTGACGAAAATTGGTCAAAAACTACTCAAGTTAGAGAGCGGAAACGAACAAAATGCAATTTTTAACATCAATCAAGGGCCATAACTCTAAGGTCGTTTGACGAAATTTACCCATCTACAATCCCAAACCACTCCTTGTCCGTATCAACTCATATGCAAAGTTTGAAGAAAATCTGTCAAAAACTACTCAAGTTAGGGAGCGGAAACGAAAAAAATGCAATTTTTAACCTCAATCAAGGGCCATCACTCTAAGGTTGTTTGAAGAAATTTACCCATCTACAATCCCGAACCACTCCTTGCTGGTATCAACTCATATGCAAAGTTTGAAGAAAAACGGTCAAAATCTACTCAAGTTAGAGAGCGGAAACGAACAAAATGCAATTTTTAACCTCAATCAAGGGCCATAACTTGCCGGTATCAACTCATATACAAAGTTTGAAGAAAATCGGTCAAAAACTACTCAAGTTAGAGAGCGGAAACGAATGGAGACACCTGGATTTTCAAACAGTTAATTGACCTTTGTGACCTTGAAAATTAGGTCAAGGTCACCGAAATCTAATCACTCCATTCGGCTGTCCCAATGAAGTTTCTGTGCCAGTTTGGTCTAAATCCATCCAGTGGTTCAGGAGATATTGTGCAGACAAAAAGCTACGCCGCCGCCGCCGACGCCGCCGACGGGATCCACACTAAAAACAATATGTCCCCCAACTCCTTTGGAGGGGGGACATAATTAATTGAGAATCGACCAATGAAAGTCTATGCATGGACACTATTGACCCCCGGGGCATGGCCAAATTTGACCCAGGGGCATGACTGGCACAATTTATAATGGGGACTACCAAACATTGCTACATACAAAATATAGAAGCTCTGGGCCTTTTGGTTTCAGAGAAGAAGTTTTTTTTAGTTTTTCCCATTGTAAGTCTATGGAGACTATCTACCCCCGGGGCGTTGCCAAATTTGACCCAAGGGGCATGGCTGGCACAATTTATGTAGAGGACCATTAGCCATTGCCACATACAAAATATCAAAGATGTGTGCCCTGTGGTTTCAGAGAAGAAGATTTTTGAATTTTTTCCCCATAGCAAGTTTATTGAGACTATCAACCTCCGGGACCTGGCCAAATTTGACCCCAGGGGCATGAATGGCACAATTTATGTAGAGGACCATTAGCCATTGCTACATACCAAATTTCAAAGCTGTGGGCCTAGTGGTTTCAGAGAAGAAGATTTTTTTAGTTTTTCCTATTGTAGGTCTATGGAGAATATCGACCCCCGGGGCGTGGCCAAATTTGACCCCGGGGACATGATTGGCACAATTTATGTAGAGGACCATTAGCCATTGCCACATACAAAATATCAAAGCTGTGGGCCCTGTGGTTTCAGAGAAGAAGATTTTTTAATTTTTTTCCCATAGTAAGTCTATGGAGACTATCAACCCCCGGGGCGTGGCCAAATTTGACCCCAGGGGCATGAATGGCACAATTTATGTAGAGGACCATTAGCCATTGCTACATACCAAATATCAAAGCTGTTGGCCTAGGGGTTTCAGAGAAGAAATTTTTTTTAGTTTTTTTTTTTCCTATTGTAGGTCTATGGAGACTATCGACCCCCGGGGCATGGCCAAATTTGACCCCAGGGGCATGATTGGCACAATTTATGTAGAGGACCATTAGCCATTGCCACGTACAAAATATCAAACCTGTGGGCCCTGTGGTTTCAGAGAAGAAGATTTTTTAATTTTTTTCCCATAGTAAGTCTATGGAGACTATCAACCCCCGGGGCGTGGCCAAATTTGACCCCAGGGGCATGAATGGCATAATTTATGTAGAGGACCATTAGCCATTGCTACATACCAAATATCAAAGCTGTGGGCCTAGTGGTTTCAGAGAAGAAGATTTTTTTAGTTTTTCCAATTGTAAGTCTATGGAGACTATCCACCCCCGGGGCGTGGCCAAATTTGACCCCAGGGGCATGATTGGCACAATTTATGTAGAGGACCATTAGCCACTGCTACATACCAAATATCAAAGCTGTGGGCCTAGTGGTTTCAGAGAAGAAAATTTTTTTAGTTTTTTTCCTATTGTAGGTCTATGGAGACTATCGACCCCCGGGCATGGCCAAATTTGACCCCAGGGGCATGATTGGCACAATTTATGTAGGGGACCATTAGCCATTGCCACACACCAAATATCAAAGCTGTGGGCCCTGTGGTTTCAGAGAAGAAGATTTTTTAATTTTTTTCCCATAGTAAGTCTATGGAGACTATCGCCCCCCCGGGGCGTGGCCAAATTTGACCCCAGGGGCATGAATGGCACAATTTATGTAGAGGACCATTAGCCATTGCTACATACCAAATATCAAAGCTGTGGGCCTAGTGGTTTCAGAGAAGAAGATTTTTTTAGTTTTTCCCAGACCTATCTGTTGCCATGGAAACCACAATTTTGATACAATCTGCTCCAAAACCTAATGCCATCAATCCCCCAACCCAATTATGGTTCACATTAAATTTGATCAAGATCGGCCTACTAGCTTCAGAAATATTCTTCTTTGAAATTGTGGACGGACTACGACGACGACGGACGACGGACGACGACGACGGACGCCTGCCTATCCTATAAGCTCACCTGTGAGCCTTTGGCTCAGGTGTGCTAACTAGAGGACCATTGGTCCTGTAGCTCACCTGAGAGATTATCACATTGTAAGCTCATGAGATTTAAATTAATTGAGAATCGACCAATGAAAGTCTATGCATGGACACTATTGACCCCCGGGGCATGGCCAAATTTGACCCAGGGGCATGACTGGCACAATTTATAATGGGGACTACCAAACATTGCTACATACAAAATATAGAAGCTCTGGGCCTTTTGGTTTCAGAGAAGATTTTTGTTAGTTTTTCCCATTGTAGGTCTATGGAGACTATCTACCCCCGGGGCGTGGCCAAATTTGACCCCAGGGCCATGGCTGGCATAATTTATGTAGAGGACCATTAGCCATTGCCACATACAAAATATCAAAGCTGTGTGCCCTGTGGTTTCAGAGAAGAAGATTTTTGAATTTTTTTCCCATAGCAAGTCTATTGAGACTATCAACCTCCGGGGCCTGGCCAAATTTGACCCCAGGGGCATGAATGGCACAATTTATGTAGAGGACCATTAGCCATTGCTACATACCAAATATCAAAGCTGTAGGCCTAGTGGTTTCAGAGAAGAAGATTTTTTATTTTATTTTTTTCATAGTAAGTCTATGGAGACTATCAACCCCCGGGGCGTGGCCAAATTTGACCCCAGGGGCATGAATGGCACAATTTATGTAGAGGACCATTAGCCACTGCTACATACCAAATATCAAAGCTGTGGGCCTAGTGGTTTCAGAGAAGAAGATTTTTTTTAGTTTTTCCTATTGTAGGTCTATGGAGACTATCGACCCCCGGGGCGTGGCCAAATTTGACCCCGGGGACATGATTGGCACAATTTATGTAGAGGACCATTAGCCATTGCCACATACCAAATATCAAAGCTGTGGGCCCTGTGGTTTCAGAGAAGAAGATTTTTTAATTTTTTTCCCATAGTAAGTCTATGGAGACTATCAACCCCCGGGGCGTGGCCAAATTTGACCCCAGGGGCATGAATGGCACAATTTATGTAGAGGACCATTAGCCATTGCTACATACCAAATATCAAAGCTGTTGGCCTAGTGGTTTCAGAGAAGAAGATTTTTTTAGTTTTTTTCCTATTGTAGGTCTATGGAGACTATCGACCCCCGGGGCGTGGCCAAATTTGACCCCAGGGGCATGATTGGCACAATTTATGTAGAGGACCATTAGCCATTGCCACCTACAAAATATCAAAGCTGTGGGCCCTGTGGTTTCAGAGAAGAAGATTTTTTATTTTTTTTTTTCCCATAGTAAGTCTATGGAGACTATCAACCCCCGGGGCGTGGCCAAATTTGACCCCAGGGGCATGAATGGCACAATTTATACCATTAGCCATTGCTACATACCAAATATCAAAGCTGTGGGCCTAGTGGTTTCAGAGAAGAAGATTTTTTTAGTTTTTCCAATTGTAAGTCTATGGAGACTATCGACCCCCGGGGCGTGGCCAAATTTGACCCCAGGGGCATGGCTGGCACAATTTATGTAGAGGACCATTAGCCATTGCCAGATACCAAATATCAAAGCTGTGGGCCCTGTGGTTTCAGAGAAGAAGATTTTTTAATGTTTTTCCCATAGTAAGTCTATGGAGACTATCGACCCCCCGGGGCGTGGCCAAATTTGACCCCAGGGGCACGAATGGCACAATTTATGTAGAGGACCATTAGCCATTGCTACATACCAAATATCAAAGCTGTGGGCCTAGTGGTTTCAGAGAAGAAGATTTTTTTAGTTTTTCCCATTGTAAGTCTATGGGACCTATCTGTTGCCATGGAAACCACAATTTTGATACAATCTGCTCCAAAACCTAATGCCATCAATCCCCCAACCCAATTATGGTTCACATTAAATTTGATCAAGATCGGCCTACTAGCTTCAGAAATATTCTTCTTTGAAATTGTGGACGGACGACGGACGGACGACGACGGACGACGGATGCCTGCCTATCCTATAAGCTCACCTGTGAGCCTTCGGCTCAGGTGAGCTAAAAATGGAAAAAAGTTGTAAGATTCTGAAATCAATTTGGACTCCAGAGGTTTTATCTGCCCCTGCCCTGGGGCTGCTCTTGGGCTGCGTGCATATACTAATATATGCATTTATATTCAACCTTCTTTCCAACTGAAACAAAACAAATTTTATATGTTCATTCCTTGGAACTTGAAGAACAAAATTTTGATAAGTGGTAATAAATGCTGCCTTGGTCATACATGATAAAACCTTTAAAATTCATGTTCTCAAGAATCCAAACACTTGTGATTATTATGTGCAATTTTTATAAAAAAGATATTATTTTACGTTTTTAAATGAGATCAGGTTCAGGGATCTAGGAAAAGTAGCACTGAAGATTAATTTTGTGAGAACAATTCTATTTTTAGCTTTGCATTAAGGATAGCCATCGAAACCATGCATTTTATACAGTTCAAATCATTGTTAATGCACCCTAGGGGGGCCGGGGATAGCGGGGACTTGGCGGGGCTAAAGTGCCAGGTTTTAACCTCTGATGGGTCCTGGCAGTGCCGGGGATGTGCCAGGGTTTTGATTTCTCACCAGTACACGGCCACATTATTTCAAATTAGATATTAATTGTATTTTTAACATTTGACTTTGATTACTGTTATGGTCCTTATTTAATTTGCAAATGTACCTGTACTTTAACATGCATAAATTCAAGCCCCTCTCTCATATTTCAATTTCATCAGGACAACTAGCAGCTGTTGTTCCACATTATTGTCAGCCTCCGGGGAGCCGGGGCCTTTAGCAGAGATTTTACCACAAAGATGACCCTGCAGTGCCTGGCTTTTAGCGGAGCTTTAGAAATTGAAAATTTAAAAGCCCTGCTATTGCCCGGCCCTAGAGGAGCCGGGGATACAAATGACTGGTGCTTGAAAAGTATAAATGAACAATCTGACAGCAACAAGTATTTTTTCTAGGATTGCAAGTTATGTTATATTAACCCCCTATCTATAATATACTAGAATCTGTCTAATTTGTTGATATTTATAAAATTGAGCCACCGCATGGGAAACCCAACAATCTGCATATGCGAAAACAAAGACGCAGATTAGCTTTGCGGTAACCGCGAAACTAATCAGCGTCTTTGTTTTCGCTACAGGGATAGTACACTTCCTCTTCTACTTAAATCCGAAATTCCAAGCTTCTAGCTCTTTTCTGTGCTTGTACAGTTTGGTTTGTGTCGGACCAGTTCAGAGACCACATTGTTGGTTTTCCCACAAGGCGGCTCAAATACAGGGAATCAGGTTATCTGTCAAGTTGTTTATGATACATTTCATGATATATGATGTTAAATGTGTCCATTTTCACTTTCACTTTCAAAATAAAGGCTAAATTTTGATGGATTTTGATAAGTATAATGAGCCAGATAACAGGAATACAGTAATTTTAGCTCACCTGAGCCCATGTCTCAAAAGGCCAGCTTCAAGGATGGTAATCAAGCCTGCATCCGCCCAAACATTCAAACATTAATATCTCTAAAGCCACTGGGTCAGTTGCAATAAAATTTTATCTGAACCATCATTGGGGTAGGGTAAAGGATGTATTAGGTTTTGGGCCAGGTTGGATCAGAACTCTGGTTTCCATGGCAACAGACAGCTTCTGTAGAATGGGAATAACATTTTTTTTTCTGAAACCACAAGACCAAGAGCTTTCATATTTTATTTGTAGCAATGTATGGTAAGCTTCTTTATAATATAAAACCCAACCATGCCCATGGGGTCCATACATGCTCTTCGCGCGGGGCGTCATTATCTGCCATAAGCTTATAGATGGGAAATACTATAAGCTTCCATGAAGACATTTTTTCTGAAACCACAAGGCCCAGATCTTTTATATTTTGTGTGTAGCAATGCATAGTAATACTCTTTATAAAATCTGAAGGCATAGTCTATTTAGACCCCCAAGGTCACAGTTGGCAGGATTTATAAAGAGGATTACTATAAATTGCGATACACAATATATAAAAGGTTTTGATCTTGTGGTTTCGGAGAAGATTTTTTTCTATGTTTTTCTCATTGTAAGTATATGGGAGCTAAAGCCCCACCCCCCAGGGTGGGGCCATTTTTGAATCAAGGGGCAAGATCAGCAGGATTTATGTAGAGCTCCATATATTATAACATTGCTGCTTACTAAATATACAAGCTTTGATTCTTGTCATTTCAGAGAAAAAAAAATTTCATGTATTTCCAATTAAAAACCTATGGCATATAATGATGTCCCAGTTTGTGGCCCGTGTCGACCCCTGGGGCATGACTGGCAGGGTTAATGAAGAGGATTACTATACATTGCTACGCATAAAGTATTAAACCTCTAAGCCTTGTGGTTTCTGAGAAGATGTTTTTCCTCTTTCTCAGTTATAGCTATCTGTTGCCATGGAAACCAACGTCAGTTCTGGTCAAAAACCTAATGCAACCTTTCCCACACCACAATAATGCTTCAGACAAAATTTAATTATAATTGGCCTAGTGGCCTAAGAGATATTTCTGTTAGAAAGTGTGGATGGACACACACATGCAATCACGGATGGTAGTCACCTTGAGTACCATCCTATAAGCTCGTTCAGGTGAGCTAAAAAAACTACTATACATGTATTTCTATAGTTGTATATAGGGCCATGAAAAAAATAAGTATTAAAAACATCTGGAATCTTGAATTTATTTATAACCACACCAATATTATGACTAGCATTTTGTCTGGCAATGTATTAAACAAGGCTTGTTCCGAATCGAAAGAAAACAATCACAGTTACATCAAAAGGGTGAACCAGTATTCTAAACACAGTACACAAACCTTAAGAACTAAAATTGAGCCGCCTCATGGGAAAACCAACAATCTGCATATGCGAAAACAAAGACGCAGATCAGCTTCGCGGCAACCGCGAAGCTGATCAGCGCCTTTGTTTTCGCTACACGGATAGTACACTTCCTCTTCTTTTTAAATCCTAAATTTCAAGCTTCAAGCCTGCTTCTGTGACTGTACAGCCCGATTTGTGCCGGACCTGTTCAGAAACCACATTTTTGGTTTTCCCACGAGGCCGCTCAAATATAGGCTTATTCGGATTGCATCATCTCGTACTTATCATTTTGGTGCAACAACTTTTATTTTATGTTGGTTGAGTAATTACGAATCAACAATACTAATGTTTGCTTTCAAATACAAAATAAACAAAAACCCTGTATTTCAACATCACTGGATATACATGGAAAAAATTTAGCACATCTATAGAAAAGAATCATTAACTCATTTAAAGCCTAGCATCCCTTTTATGGGACATAGGCAAACAGAATAGCCCCAGATGTGACGCTGCAGAACGCGGCGTCCCATCTGGGGCTATTCTGTTTGCTTTGAGAATTTTCATCGAAAAATTGAATAAAATTTGAAAATCCGACCTGAAGCCCCTAATAAGAGCTGTCGCAGGACAGCGTAGCTCGCCTGACTTGTGCTTTGCCACTACATCTGTTAAAATCTATGACCCATGACCTTGACCTCAAGGTCACTCAGGTGGGTCATGATGGTACAACATAAAACTTCAGACCAATGCAAAGTATCAACTTGATCAATCTACATGTTCAAGAGATATAGACTTATAAAAACATTAACCAAAACTTAAACACAAAATTTCCAAGTCCGTGACCCTGACCTCAAGGTCATCAAGGTGAGTTGTGATGTACAGCATAAAACCTGAGACCAATATCTATCAACATGCAAGTATCAACTTTATCCATCAACATGTTCAAGAGATTTAGACTTTAACAAAAAAAAAAAATAACACAAAATTTCTAAGTCTGTGACCTTGACCTCAAGGTCACCCAGGGTAGGTCATGATGGTACTGCATAAAACTTCAGACCAATATCTACCAACATGCAAAGTATCAACTCGATCAATCAACATGGTCAAGAGATATAGACTTACAAAAACTTTAACCAAAAACTTAAACACAAAATTTCTAAGTCCGTAACCTTGACCTCAAGGTCACCCAGGGTGGGTCATGATGCAGGGTTCGCGTTACCGATCGCCATTGTCACAAATTGCGAAATTTTTTTAAATCTGGCGAAAGAGAATAAAAATTGGCGAAAAAAAATGGCGACAACTAAAAATGTCTTAAGATCGCCATCTCCGCCGTAAATACATTGTCCAGAGCCATTAATTGGTCGCGCGTGCTTGTCTAATGGTCATATAATACCTTAATTATCGATCAAAAGACGGAAGCCGATGGAGTTTATTGAAAACAAATATTCGACACGCGCTGTCTATCTTGCACGATAGTAACGCCCACAAGTTCATTTGGTCCAGCCTTTCTATTAAATATTCATTACACATGATCGCTAGCTACCAATGGATCCCAGTATTGAGAATCGCTTCGGTTGACGTCACGGAAATTTCACACCCGGTTAACAAGGTATATATGGGAGGCGAGAATTTACGGCTATCGGTCAGTTGCCTTTACGGCTACGTCCTGGAGAATTTCGAACTAAGTCATAGATAATTTACAAATCGTTTGTGTTCCTTTACGCTATTTGAAGGTTGCAGCTGGACTGGGTTGAACTGAAAGTGTTTGGTCTAGCTTTTCCAGACATCTATTCCAGAAAAATTGTATAGTGCAAGATAGTGGTCATGTATTTTGTTTGCAACTTCAGAAAAATATGTTTCGTGTATTATGAACTTTATTTAAATAGTAAAATGTTAAATTGTCTTCTCATGGAATTCTGGAAAAAAATTATATTCACAAACATTTGTGAGAAACATTGTTCTAGAATGTAATCATTTTCTGAAAAAAAAAAAATCAGCTTTTTTCGGAAGCATATTTCCTTTTTAGCAGCCCCCAAATTTTGGTCAAGTATATGTTACTTGTGGACTATGTCTTGGTGACATTACGGCCACCAAAGACTTACAAAAACTTCAAACATAAACTTAAACACAAAAAGTCCTTGACCTTGACCTCAAGGTCACCCAGGGTGGGTCATGATGGTACTGCGTAAAACTTCAGACCAATATCTAGCAACATGCAAAGTATCAACTTGATCCATCAACATGGTCAAGAGATATAGACTTATGAAAAACTTTAACCGAAAGTGTGACGCGGACGTACACGTAAACGTGAACGGGGACGACCGAGGTGACTACAATAGCTCTATGCACTTCGTGCAGGCGAGCTAAAAATGAAAGTGGACTCACCCAAATGGTAATGATGGGAAAGTCCATTCGTCAAATATGGGTTAATTAGGATATGTCACAATTTTTAAGATAGTATGTACAGTTTAGTATAACATGTTCGAAAATATGTTTTAGTCGGATAAATTTATCACCTGAAAATGAAGTAGAACCAAACACTTGCCCCTATTATCTGTCTAAACTCATAATAAGGTGCTGTCATTGTCCTTTAAGACTACTCAGAATCAGTTTAAAGTATTAAATGGATAATCTGCATAGATATCATCAAATGCTCCTTAATTTATCTATTTCACTATCATCATAATAGTTAAGAACTAAAGGACTATGTCCCCCAATCATCATCTGTGGACAGTACCACAGTATGATATTACAGCCCAGTTTCCATTCACCAACCAGTTTTTATCCTTAGACTGAACCTCATCAGCCTGTCCCTCCTTTAACCCTGTAACAATGTCAGCTTTCAATGTTCTCAAGGCACACAATGGTGCTGGATGGAACTGCCGCAGACTCTCCTCAAATGGCGTTGTTGTTATCCAATCTCTATCACCAACAAGCTTTCTATAATTCAGATCACCTTTGAAGATTATTAGAGAAGAGTTACAGAGATCTTCGTGCAAGTCTGGGCAATATTTCTTCATATCGCTATAGTCCTGCGGCATAGTCCAGTAATCGTGAACTTGGAATGTCAAAGAACCTTCTGAAAGTCTTTCATTCCATTTTTTGCAAAACATATTCATGGATAGACTATTTGAGCTCTGGAAATATTCTTTTGTTGCTTGGAAATCTTTTGGAGTAACATCCGACACGAACCACGGAAAGGATTTGGCATGTAGATGTACCGTCTTTGCAATATCGGCTGCTAACAAGAATTCTGCTAGACAGAGGTCTGTGACAAACTCAAATCCAGCGTTGTCTAGGACTATATCTACACGGCCAGGACAAGCAGAACTGAAAGATCAGAAAATTCATGTTTCAATACAATCTGCAAGTAAACAGAAATTGAGGACTTAAGTTGTCTAGGTAAATCTGGACCCAATTGTTCAAAGCATCGTTAGCTTAACGATATCGTTAGGACATAAATTTGTTAAGCAAATATCAGCTAAAGTAACAAATACACTGTTATTTTTTGTTGAAAAAATGCGAGACTCCTTTGCAGTGCAAAGGATTCTCGCATTTTTTCAACAAAAAATAACAGTGTATTTGTAATATTAATGTTTTAAATTTTAACGAAACGTTAACAAACGACGTCGTTAGTTTTGAACAACTGGGCCCTGATGTCATCCAAAGTAGTATTCTGCTTTAGCTGCACACCACAGTCGGAATAGATCTATTGTTGAGAACCAAGCAAGTTACACTACTCAATACCCAAACAAATACACTACTCAACAAATACACTACTCAATACACTACTCAATACCCAAACAGTCGGAATAGATCTATTGTTGAGAACCAAGCAAGTTACACTACTCAATACCCAAACAAATACACTACTCAACAAATACACTACTCAATACACTACTCAATACCCAAACAGTCGGAATAGATCTATTGTTGAGAACCAAGCAAGTTACACTACTCAATACCCAAACAAATACACTACTCAACAAATACACTACTCAATACACTACTCAATACTCAAACAGTCGGAATAGATCTATTGTTGAGAACCAAGCAAGTTACACTACTCAATACCCAAATAGAGTATAAATCATTTTTGCGTGTAAGGACAAAAAATATTTAGCTTCAGAAGAAAATTGGCAATCAATAATGAACAGTATTACAAAAGATTCTGACAGATGAACTACTAGCAATAACTGTAGATACAGATATATTATTAACAAAGTTAAGTCTTCAAAAGATTTAAGAAAGTTAAGTCTTTTGATTAAAATGTAAGGCATGTAAAGTAATCATACTGTAATGATGAGCCACTAGTTGTCTAGTTATCCAGGGTTTTCCCAAACGCAGGATATTGAGTCCCAGACTCCCAGAAACCGGTCAGGGACTCAATAAATAAATTGCCAAGAGTCCCTAGGGACCCCCAAAAAGTTTGAAAGCAATTTTCAACAATTTGTCTATTAACAGAGAATCTGCAGAGGGTTTTTGAATCTAGTTGTTAGAAATCGTAATTTCTACCTAATATTGGTTGGAAAATAGTCAATACTTTTTCTCTTATTTGGTAGAGGGACTCGTAGAATTTGTACCAGAACCCTCAACAAGAGGACCAATGGTCCTGTAAACGCTCACCTGAGACCTGAGATATATACATGTACCAATAAACTTGTTAGACTAGAATGGTACAATGCATGTATATAACCCTAGGGCAGGGTCAGAATAACTCCTGGAGTCAATGTCTTTTTCAAATCATAAAAATTCAGTCCATTTGCCAATTAACTGCAAGTTTTGTCCTTCAAATGACATTTTAACAATTTTCTCCATTCAAATGCATGGGCGATCTAAGTTGACCTTGCCGTGAAATACGTCAAGGTCATCCCAGTGTCATGATTTATACAAATTTTGTAGACCTCCGTTCCTAAATGCTTCATGCCAAGTTTCAAAATCATAGGCCTTCTGGTTCTGAAGAAGAAGATTTTTAAAACATTTTGCTATTTATAGCCATGGCGGCCATCTTGGTCATGTGACCTTGACCATTTATATAAACTTTCATTTCCTCTTCCTAAGGATGCTCCACATAAAGTTTGGCTTTGATTGGCCTAGCAGTTTCTGAGAAAAAGCTGTTTGAATATTATGGTCATCTACATGTTTATAGCTCCGGGGCAGGGGCAGACAACCCCTGGGCCTAAAATATTTTCATAAGCATAAATGTTCTGTCCATTTGCTCATTCCTAGCAAGCTTTCTGCCATTACATGACATTTTCCTATTTTTTCCCATTCAAATGCATGGGCAACCTAAGTTGACCTTGCCTTAAAATAGGTCAAGGTCATCCCAGGGTCATGATTTATATAAACTTTGTAGAGCTCCATTCCCAGATGCTTCATACCAAGTTTCAAAATCATAGGCCTTCTGGTTCTGAAGAAGAAGATTTTTAAACATTTTTGCTATTTATAGCCATGGCGGCCATCTTGGTCATGTGACCTTGACCATTTATACAAACTTTCATTCCCTCTTCCTAAGGATTCTCCAAAAAAAAGTTTGGCTTTGATTGGCCTAGCGGTTTAAGAGAAGAAGATGTTTCAATATTATGGTCATATACATGTATATAGCCCCGGGGCAGGGGCAGATAACCCCCTGGGCCCAAAATATTTTCTTTAACATAAATCTTCTGTCCATTTGCTCGTTTCTAGCAAGTTTTCTGCCATTTAATTACATTTTCCTATTTTTTCCCATTCCAATGCATGGGAGACCTAAGTTGACCTTGCCGTAAAATAGGTCAAGGTCATCCCAGGGTCATGATTTATATATACTTTGTACAGCTTCATTCCCAGATGCTTCACACCAAGTTTCAAAATCATAGGCCTTCTGGTTCTGAAGAAGAAGATTTTTAAACGTTTTTGCTATTTATAGCCATGGCGGCCATCTTGGTCATGTGACCTTGACCATTTATATAAACTTTCATTCCCCCTTCCCAAGGATGCTCCACATGAAGTTTGGCTTTGATTTGCCTAGCGGTTTCAGAGAAGAAGATGTTTGAATATTATGGTCATATACATGTATATAGCCCTGGGGCAGGGGCAGACAGCCCAGGGGCTAAAATTTTCCATTAACATTAATCTTCTGTCCATTTGCCTATTCCAAGTAAGTTTTACCCATAAAATAACATTTTACCATTTTTTCCCATTCAAATGCATTGGCGACCTAAGTTGACCTTGCCGTAAAATAGGTCAAGGTCATCCTAGGGTCATGATTTATATAAACTATGATAGGCCTGCATCCCCGATGCTACATACCAAGTTTCGTGGAAATCAGCCCACTGGTTCTGGAGAAGAAGATTTTTAAAGGTTTTTGCTATTTATAGCCATGGCGGCCATCTTGGTCATGTGACCTGGACCATTTATATAAACTTTCGTTCCCCCTTCCTAAGGATGCTCCACATTAAGTTTGGCTTTGATTGGCCAAGCGGTTTCAGAGGAGAAGATCTTTGAAATTGTGGACGGACGACGGACGGAGCATGGGTATACTTTAAGCTCACCTGTGAGCCTTCGGCTCAGGTGAGCTAAAAATCAAACTTGGGAGTCCCCAGGACTCATCGAATACAAAGCTGAGAGAAAACCCTGGTTATCCTTACCTTATATGCTGCCAGGCCTGGTCTAAATCATCTATAAGTATGTAAGGTCTCAGTGAGTTCACCTGATCTAGAGGACAGGATGTTTGAGCATTGTCTTGCCCTGCTGATATAGATAGATCACACTTGTTACCCCAGAGGGCTACCTGAAGATAATAAATGAAACTATATCATTACATGTACTATCTGTCACTTACTCACTTTTTAGACAGACAGTTTAGTTCAACATTATATTGCTCCTTCAAGAGCAGACTTGGTTGGAGTTGTTTATGACTTAAGTTTCTAGTCATGTCGGAACAGAGTCACTGCTTCCTGGGTATTAACCAGTACTATGAGAAGGTTAGCCTCTTGCTCCAGGGCACTACAACGCAGAGGCTATTCACATACATTTGAGCCCCCTCGTGGGAAAACCAACAATGTGGTTTCCAAACAGGTCTGACACAAACCAGCCTGTACAGTCTCAGAAAAGAGCTAGAAGCATGAAATTTCGTATTTAGGAAGTAGAGGGATTGTACTATCCGTGTAGCGAAAACAAAGGGGCTGATCAGCTTCGCGGTTACCACAAAGCTGATCTGTGCCTTTGTTTTCGCATATGCAAATTGTTGGTTTTCCCATGAGGCGGCTCATTTACTGCATATTACTGTGTGACTGGGGCTTTAAGCCATAACCAAACCAAATATATGTAAACAATTTATTTGTGACAGTGCTCCAGATAAGGATTTGTACCTATTGAGTATTTAAGCACCGATTTTTGGCATTATTGGGAATACCAGATTTTAATTGGGTAATTGCCTTGCGTATCCCATATTGGGTATCAATCAAAAAATGTATAAAAATGAAGCAAATCAATAAACAGAAAAAGTCTTTAAAATTGGTTTTATTTACACTTCGCCATTATCGTAAGCCTGTTCAATGCTGTAAAATGTGATAAAGAGTTGTTTCACCTGGAGTTGTTTCATCCATCCTTGGCAGGGACACCACAAATCCAGTTACACAAACCAGGCTAATACATACAAATCAACATGAAATCTCCCAAATACAACATTTTCCCCATGTTACAGTGGTATTTTGGTATTTCACAATCGTAAAGTTAAGATTCAAAGTTGTATGTACCCACTTTGATTGTTATATATTGGACCAAATGGAATGACCATTTGGCACTGGGATGAGTCAACCCATTTCCTGATTTACGACAACCAAAAATCGATGGACTGGTTTACAGTTAAATGCAAATGACCATCGGTCAAAATTAATGACGAAACATCAAAATTTCAAACATGAATATTACGAATACACCATTATTTTTTGTTGATAAATTGTGAGAATCCTTTGCAATGCATGCAAAGGATTCTCACATTTTATCAGCAAAAAATAACATTGTATTTGCTTATATAGTCAGCATTTACTTAACAAGTTGTCTTAACGATGACGTTAAGCTAATGAAGTTTTGAACAACTGGCCCATGTAGGCCATTTATATCTCCACATCAACAACAAGAATTAAATAACACTAAGAAAAGTTCTGTTAATCTGACTAGCAAGTACCCTTAATTTACCTGCATAAATTGTTTGAACAGTTTCTCCCTGTCAATATCAGCATGTCCATTCTCAATGTCACCAACAACTGACATTAGATAGTTCATCAAGATCAGTATAGCACCAGAGGAGTCTGTTAATGCTTTCTTCTTCTGCTCTTCAAACACATCTAAATCCTTCAATATCTCACTGAAAATCATGGAAACGAGAAGAATCATGAAAATTGAGGAACAATGGGACTGTAAATTTTTATCCATTATGAAAACTTGCCCATGCAATGCAATATAAGGAATTTTTTTGCTTGTAAAAATGAAAATTTTCCGTTGATTTTTTATAATTTTCTTATTTTTGCTTAAAACATAGATTGTGGGTACATGTTAGAACCCCCTCGCCGAGGCAGTTCTGACAAGTACCCACAATCTATGTTTTGGAGCAAAAATAAGAAAAATAGGTATACCCCTGCATACCCCAGTTTTACTACATAAAAGTGGGGTTGGAGGGGTATACATTTCATGGACATGTTTTCCTGATGGTTATCAGGACAAAGAATGAGAACAAAATTAATATTAGTTTGGCCAAAGCATATCCTACATTATTGATGGAGTCACTGAACGTCTGGTTCTAAAGAGGATTTTTAATAGTTTACTGTCTATAGGCATGACAGCCATCTTGGTCATATGACCTTGACCATTTAGACAAATTTTCTTCCTCTATGCAAAATTAATAAAATTATGTGATGACCTTAGTGTTTTATCAAAAAATTGCTATTTATAACTGCTTCTACCAATCTTTTTGATAGTTGGCCATGCCGCCATACAGGCCCAACAATAATGATGTAGAAACTCTAACTATATAGTAATCAAAATGAAGGAAATGTTAGTGAAAGATTATGTGCACATTCTGCAAAGCCTTTTGCATCGAAAAACACTTCTGTCTCAAAACTGTAAAATTACATTTTAACATGCATACTCACGTAATGCCATAGCATGATATCTCTACTAACCTCTTTTCCATAGCCTCTTGCACTCTCCTATACATGTAGCACTCTACATACAGCCAAGGGGAAATAAACCAGGATGGTTCCTCTCCATCTCTATCAGTGACCTCCCTTAGATAATCGTTCCATGCTTTAGCATCACTCCTGCTGTCTTCTATCGGCACCAATGACTTGCTGGTTTGTAGTTCATTCCGTAGTTTGGAAATGCAACCAGCAATATCTTTCAGCTTTTCTATGGCTTCCTGAATGATTTTGAAATATTTATATTAGATGAATTTGGAGTTGTTGTTAATAGTATTTGTATTTTAGCCTTTACTCAATGACATCTCAATGCCCTACCATACAAAACTGTCCAAATAGATAAATAAGACTCATATGTTAACTGATTGCCTTGGCAGGCTCAGGCCCACAGATAACAGTACTCAGGTGATGCCTAAAAATAGTTTGTGTGTTCTGTGAAAATACTAAAATAGTGTTGATAGGTAGGAAAACCTTTTTTTTTTGTATTTTATCTTTTTTTTACATGGAGGTCAAACAGAATGACAGACAAGGAAAACTCTAAAACTGCCTAAAACGTTTGGGTCCATGGTAATAGATAATAAATTAGAAACTGTCAGGTTACCAGAAACAAACAACATTTTAGGCCTGATGAGCCTTTTTACAGATCTGAATTGATGCATCATGCTCCCCATTCATTATCAGTCCCAATGGGCAGGGGCTGTGCAATTCATTTACCTGTCCATGCTCTTCTTTGACCCATGATTTGCTCCTGAATACTGTATCAGCTATCTTGGCTAGAATCACAGGCAGTCGGTCTTTAATTGTCACATATGCAAATGACCTGAAATGCAAAAAATTAAAAAAAACAAGTTGAATTGTCAGATTTAATTCAAGGAAACTTGTCTTTTGTCTTTTCAACCATGTCAAGTAAAACCAGGGTTGTAGAACTACCGATGATGGCACAAAAAGGATCAACATTCTGAATTCTATTCATGCTTTTCTAAAGCACTACCACAACTAAAAGTAGTCTAACCATAACAAGCTGATGTGTTAATGACTACCCTAGCCCAACTACATGTAACAAACAAAGTTAAAAAGATGTCATAAGATCTGTCTGCTAACACTCAGCCCCTGTTCCCCCTCCCCTCCCACATAAAATTAAAAATGTAATCTAACCATACAAATCATTTTTCTTTTTAATTCAGTTTTACATCCCTTGCAAGATTATTTCAGCTTCTATGAGACAGGCCAATTAGTAGGTGGGGCGAAAATTGGAGGACCCTGAGAAACCAGAGGACCAATGGTCCTGTAAATGCTCACCTGAGATCTGCTGTATATACGAATGTTACAGAAAATAGTCCCAGTATAGAGGCAGATGAAGCCCTTGGGCCATTTTCTTTTCAGAATAATCAATATACTGACCATACAAGTTTTTCCCTTCAAATGACATTTTAACAGTTTACCCATTCAAATACATAGGCAACCCATGTTGACCTTGCCTTAAAATAGGTCAAGGTCATCACAGGGTCATGATTTATACAGACATTGTAGTAACTTGAGTCATCAATGCTTCATGCCAAGTTTCTTCGAAATCAGTCCATCGGTTCAGGAGAAGAAGATTTTTGAAGAGTTTATACCATATATGGGCATGGCGGCCATCTTGGTCATGTGACCTTGATTATTTATATACACATTGATTCCCCCATTCTATAGATGCTTCACATGAAATTTGGCTTTGATTGGCCAAGCGGTTTCAGAGGAGAAGATGTTTGAATATTATGGTAATATACATGTATAATGCCCCGGGGCTGGGGCAAATGAGCCCCTGGGGTCCAATTTTTTTCAGAATCATTAATATTCAGTCCTACAGCCCATTTCCTGCAAGACTTTCACTTTAAATGACATTTTAAAAGTTTTCCCCATTCAAATGCATTGGCGACCTATGTTGACCTTGCTGTAAAATAGGTCAAGGTCATCCAAAGGTCATAATTTATAGTCACATTGTAGTACTTCAGTCCGCAATGCTTCATGCCAAGTTTTGTTGAAATTGGTCCATTGGTTCAGGAGAAGAAGAATTTTTAAGGGTTTTTACCATATATGGGCATGGCGGCCATCTTGGTCATGTGACCTGGATTATTTATAAACACATTGATTCCCCTTTCCCATAGATGCTTCCTATAAAATTGGGCTTTGATTGGCTAAGTGGTTTCAGAGAAGATCTTTAAATATTTTTGTAATATACATGTATATTGCCCCGGGGTGGGGGCATACCAACCCCTGGGGTCCAATTTTTTTTCAGAATTACCGGTACCTACCTTCAGTCCATTTGCCCATTTCCTGCAAGATTTGCCTTTCAAATGACATTTTAACAATTTTCCCCATTCAAATGCATGGGCGACCTATGTTGACCTTGCGGTAAAATAGGTCAAGGTCATCCAAAGGTCATAATTTATAAACACATTGTAGTACTCTAAGCCCCGATGCTTCATGCCAAGTTTCGTTGAAATCGGTCCAGTGGTTCCGGAGAAGAAGAATTTTGAAGGGTTTTTAGTACTTTTTACCATATATGGGCATGGCAGCCATCTTGGTCATGTGACCTGGATTATTTATAAACACATTGGTTCCCCATTCCTATAGATGCTTCATATAAAATTTGGCTTTGATTGGCCAAGAGGTTTCAGAGAAGAAGATCTTTGAAAATGTTGGAAGACGACGGACGGACCGACGACGGACGGACGCCGGATCATGGCCATCCTATAAGCTCACCTTGTGAGCCTAACGGCTCAGGTGAGCTAAAAACACTAGACACACATCATGCCCACTAGTAGTTGAGAAACCCCACTCCACTATATTCCGTTGCGGACCTTGACAGTTCTATTTTATCAAAACAATTTCCGATTGAATAAAACAGGATTACACATGGTTGACACGGGGTGAGTGCATCTGACTCGACCCTGACGCCACATGGGTGCCTTGACTTCACGGCATGCACTTTGGTGCATGAGCATGGAGAGCAGCTTACTGATTGGCTTAGCATTGCGGTCCAAAAGCGGGCGCAAATGTACTAGCTGAATGTGTAAATCTCACAGAAATTAAGGATTTAAAGCAGGAAATCAGAGACTTCTTATGAAACATCATCTGGAGACAAAACTTAATATCTCTATGAAAAGCATGCGAAGTGAGGATGAGCAGGATTTAGTTTTTCACAGTGAATTTCGTGTTTGAAAATAAGATGTGTAAAGTTAAACATTTTTTTTTCCCAGTTAGTACATGCTTGGTACTGAGGCTGTGTGACATTTGGAATGCTATTGTGTTTACATGGAGATTGTAAACAATGAGATTTCAACCCGTCAAATGCAACATGATGCAGCTGACAAATAAACGGTCTAGTAAGATACAGGCTAACTACACCCTTGAGGGCACTGTACTGGAAAACATTGAAAGCATAAAATACCTGGGTGTAACTATCACAAATGATCTGAAATGGAATATTCATATTTCCAATGTTTGTACAAAGGCTAACAGAACTCTCAGATTCTTGAGGAGAAATTTGTATTCTTGTCCCCCAGATGTGAAAGAAGCAGCTTATAAAGGACTGGTGTGACCGGTCTTGGAATATGGAAGCTCAGTTTGGGAACCTCACACTCATGGCCTCCAGGAAGAACTGGAAAAGGTCCAAAATCGTGCGGCAAGGTTTGTGACTGGAAATTATGTTTTTGAAACTGGCAGCATGACTGGCATTTTAGGTCAACTGAAATGGGAATCTTTAAAGAAAAGGAGGAAGGATAGTAGACTTATATTGCTATACAAAGGTCTAAAAGTAAAGCCAGAATACCCACAGATGACCTTATCCAGAAGGTAAGGCATTGTAGAAATCAACTGTGTGTGCACTCTTTGGCTTTTCAGATACCTTCTGCTAGCAAAGAAGCGTACAAAAGTAGTTTCTTTCCACAGACTATCAGGGACTGGAATGACCTCCCTGATTCTCTGATCTCCTCTGCTGAAATGTCTGATGACTGTGTGTCCAAGTTCGCATCTCTTGTGAGAGCCAGGGACTAATTTCCCTCCTGGCGCATCCCCCTTGTGAAGTATTGTCAATTTGGCATATCACCAGTAAACCATTCAGATTCAGATACAACAGCTGAAGGTCTGAGTCTAACCCGCAATCGTAACTTGGCTTGTCTCACATGTGCCCAGTTTGGGGCTCAAACCCACACCAGACACAGCTGTAAGATGAATGTTATTAAGAAACAGCCCTCTTAACCACTCGGCCACGGGGGCTACCTCGAATTTTGGAAGATGAATCATTCATGTTCATGTACAATGAAATAATAGAGACCAGTAACATGCAATTGAGACCATGCCATATCTCTAGCCACTCAGTCAGCGAAGAGAGAGAGAGAGAGAGAGAGAGAGAGAGAGAGAGAGAGAGAGAGAGGGGGGGGGATTTTCTAACCAGAGGACCAATGGTCCTGTAAACGCTCACCTGAGATCAGCTGCATATACCAATAAACATGTTTGAATATTATGGTATTTAACTCCAGTGCAGGGGCAGATAAGCCCTTGGGCCATTATCTTTTTTCAGAATCTTCAATATTCTGTCCATTTGCCAATTTCCTGTTGGCTTTTTCCTTCAAATGACATTTTAAGTTTTCCCAATTCAGATGCACAGGCAACCCATGTTGACCTTGCCATAAACTTGGTCAAGGTCATCACAGGGTCATGATTTATATATACATTGGAGTACTTTAGCCATCGATGCCTCACGCCAAGTTTCCTTAAAATCAGTCTATTGGTTTCAGAGAAGATGATTTTTGATGGGTTTTTACCATATATGGGCATGGCGGCCATCTTGGTCATGTGACCTAGATTATTTATATACATATTGATTCCCCCATTCTATAGATGCTTCACTTAAAATTTGGCTTTGTTTGGCCAAGCGGTTTCAGAGGAGAAGACGTTTGAATATTATGGAAATATACATGTATATTGCCCCGGGGTGGGGGCACATGAGCCCCTGGGGTCCAATTTTTTTCAGAATCATTAATATCCAGTCCTACTGCCCATTTCCTGCAAGACTTTCACTTTAAATGACATTTTAAAAGTTTTCCCCATTCAAATGCATTGGTGACCTATGCTGACCTTCCCGTAAAATAGGTCAAGGTCATCACAGGGTCATGATTTATATACACATTGTAGTGCTTGAGCCATCGATGCTTCGTGCCAAGTTTCGTTGAAATCGGTCAACCGGTTCTGGAGAAGAAGATTTTTGAACGGTTTTTACCATATATGGGCATGGCAGCCATCTTGGTCATGTGACCTGGATTTTTTATATACATATTTGTTACCCCTTCCTATTGATGCTTCACATAAAATTTCGCTTTGATTGGCCAAGTGGTTTCAGAGGAGAAGATGTTTGAATATTATGGAGATATACATGTATATTGCCCCGGGGTGGGGGCACATGAGCCCCTGGTGCCCATTTTTTTTCAGAATCATTAATATTCAGTCCTACTGCTCATTTTCTGCAAGATTTTTCCTTTAAATGACAATTTAACAATTTTTCCCATTCAAATGCATTCGCGACCTATGTTGACCTTGCCGTAAAATAGGTCAAGGTCATCATAGGGTCATGATTTATATATACATTGTAGTGCTTGAGCCATTAATGCTTCATGCCAAGTTTGGTTGAAATCGGTCCAGTGGTTCCGGAGAAGAAGATTTTTGAAGGGTTTTTACCATATATGGGCATGGCGGCCATCTTGGTCATGTGACCTGGATTATTTATATATACATTGGTTCCCCCTTCCCATAGATGCTTCATGTAAAATTTGGCTTTGATTGGCCAAGCGGTTTCAGAGGAGAAGATCTTTGAAAATGGTGGACGACGGACGACGGACGGACGGACGACGGGCGACGGACGGACGGACGACGGAGCATGGGTATACTATAAGCTCACCTTGTGAGCCTGACGGCTCAGGTGAGCTAAAAACCAAAAACATATTCTGGAAATGGTCGGACTGGCCACATTGAAGTAACAGCGGATAGCAAGCTTGTAAGTTTTAGACCAATAATTTTAAGAGGAATCTGTATTTGAAGCATTTATAAGACGAAGTAGCTTGATCACCCTTTATTTTGGGCCGAAAGAGCAGGGGGTAAATCCACCCCTTTTTCCATTTTTTTTTATAAAAGCTAAGCTGGAAACCGACGTCATCCGAATCTTATCTTCAGCCCGGGGGCCGTTATATTATGACCAAGATGGCAACCATGCCAGTATATGGTAAAAACCGTTCAAAAATCTTCTTCTCCAGAACCGGTGGACCAATTTCAACGAAGCATCAATAGGAAGGGGTAACCAATGTATAGATAAATAATCCAGGTCACATGACCAAGATGGCCGCCATGCCCATATATGGTAAAACCCTTCAAAATCTTCTTCTCCGAAACCGTAGTACTGATTTCAATGAAACTTGGCATAAAGTATCTATGACTCAAGTACTACAATGTATATATAAATCATGACCTGGTGATGACCTTGACCTATTTTAGGGCAAGGTCGGCAAGGTCAACATAGGTCAATGCATTTGAATGGTGAAAATTTTAAAATGTCATTTAAAGTGAAAGTTTTTGCAGGAAATGGGCAGTAGGACTGAATATTAATGATTCTGAAAAACAAATTGGATTCCAGGGGCTCTGCTCCCACCCCAGGGCATTATGCATGTATATCTCCATAATATTCAAACATCTACTCGTCTGAAACCGCATGGCCAATCAAAGCCAAATTTTATGTGAAGCATCTATAAAATTGGGAAATCAATGTGTATATAAATAATCTAGGTCACATGACCAAGATGGCCGCCATGCCCATATATGGTAAAAACCCTTCAAAAATCTTCTTCTCCGGAACATGTTGACGGATTTCAAAGAAACTTGGCATGAAGCATTGATGGCTAAAGTACTACAACGAATATATAAATCATGACCCTGTGATGACCTTGTGATGACCAAAATATTGATTATTCTGAAAAAAGAAAATGGCCCAAGGGCTTCATCTGCCCCTGCACTGGGGTTAAATTCCATAATATTCAAATATGTTTATTGCTATATGCAGCAGATCTCAGGTGAGCAATTACAGGACCATTGGTCCTCTGGTTTACCAATTTTCAGCCCTTGGCCTTCTTCAGGAAAACAATATTAATTTTGATTTTTACAGCTAGGTGGCATCCATTTTGAAATTTCATAATCATTGTATCAGTATTCAATCACAACAAAGCCTGAGGAAAGCCAAGGGCTGAAAAATAAAAAAAAAACACATCAGGATAACATGTCCCTAAAATGTATACTGCCTTTAACCCCTCTTGTAGTAAAACTGGGGTATATAGGGATATACCTATTTTACATATTTTTGATCCAAAACAGAGATTGTCGATACTTGTTAAAACCGCCTTGCTGAGGCAGCTCTAACGTGTACACACAAAATTAATGTTTTGAGCAGAACTACTAAAACTTTCAAATTTTTTCCAATGAAATTTTCAATTTTTCCTTCTGAAAAAATTCTCTGTATATTGCATGGTTAAGTTTTGTAACAGAGTGAGAAATTATCATAGTGACAGATTTTGAGTAGCAGTGCATATTTTTTTCTTTGTTTTTCAGAAGAAGGACCAGTTTTCACAGTAATCTTGGCAAGTGGAGAAACCAAAACCATTCTACTCAAACGAAAATCACCACCTGGAGACTATGTAAAAAATTATGGCCATAAAGTCCTTGAATTGGGAATGTTGTTTAAAAGCATTCTACAGTTGTGCAAGTCCCCCAGCAGAAAGACAGGATTGAGTCTTATCAAGATTACCATGCTTGTTTTTAAAGCCAACAACAATCTGTCGAAATATGCATATGAGTGCATGAGATTTCTCGTTCACCAGAAATGTTCTCTGTCTGAGAAGGAGGCAGCGGAAGAATTTTATGGCTTGTTTGTGAACACCAAAGGGAGGCTTGACAGTCACATTCCATGTGACTTACAGATGGAATATATAGTCAAACTTGTGAAGAAACATCTTAAACACATGTTTTCAAATCAAACAGAGAAAAATGTCACAGCTAGAACAAGTGCCATCACAGCAATGGTTGAAGTAAGCAAGAATTTTGACAATAAAAGTCAGGTGATTGTTCGATCAAAAAAGCACTCAGACAAAGACAGCAAAATGGATGAAGTTGACATGATAAAGGACTTACGGAATGTTAGACCTTTTCAATTTCAGAGTGGCAGGGCACATCCAACCTTTCCAGAAATTAAATCTAGTTTGACAGAAAGTCTAGACCCAGCAGACATCAGATCATGGATAGAAATGCAAACCTTGAAGTGGGCTACTGAGATAGGCCAGTGAGTTATTTGTGGTATGCTTATGGAGAGCCACATACTTGACCTTCCTGTAAAATAGGTCAAGGTCTGAACATACCGTTGACGTGAACAGTATTTCTAGTGTTATGTACATGTATACAGATCCTGTGAAATGGACCTATAAAAGGCATGACATTTATGGGCTGTCCACACTGTCAGGGAAAATACATTTTTTCAAGGTCATAGAATTGTCAAGGAATTTTGATATTAGTCAGGGAATTTTGCATTGCTGTTAAAAGTCAGTGTAATTTGAAAAGACAGATAAATTTATGACACGCAAAACTTATCAAGAATAATGGCTACGGCAGTTTCTCCATGTTTGGATTTTACAATAATTAAAAAATTAATACAGAAATTATGTTTTCATCAAAAAAGAAACATTACACATTATATATTTCAAATTATCCTTTGTGAAGAAACAGAAGGGATTGATGCGACTCATCTTCCCAGATGTAATAAAATTACACACAAAATACACACAAGTTAGTCAGGGAAATTTGATTAGTGTCAAGGAAAAAGTCAGTAAATTTTGCTTTGCTCAAATTGTGGACACCCTGTAATAAGCAATTTGGACAAACATGTCACTAGCAAATGTTTCACATAAGTTTATCATTTTTGTCAAAGCACTATATGGATAATAGGGTACACTGAAGAGCTTTAAAACACACAAATTGAAAGTCAAAATGTTTTGCATATGTTATAGCATTTCATTTTGAATAAAAAAAACTTGACACAAATACACAGTGATATGTTTGCAACTATGTTTTGATTTTCATATCAAAGTGGTAATTAATAAGAGAGCATTGATCTTTCAAATATCCATTCCCTAACAGTCTCTTATAATTCTGTATAGAATGGGTTGATATTATTCATTTTGTGTGTATAATTTGTTTGTAATACTGTATATCAACATGAGACTGAAATAAACAAATAAACTTAAATTCTAAAATGTCCTGGCTCCAAAAAAAAAAAAAAAAAAAAAAAAAATAATAATAATTTTTCATATTGTGCGTATGTGTGTGTTTTAAAGCTATTCTCTCTAGTATACAAATGTTCTTGAGGCAAAATATCAAATCAACAGCCATCTTCTGTGTTACATCTGGTCACAGCATTACTCATATTATGATAAAAACAAACAACATTTGAGCCGCATCATGAGAAAACCAACAATGTGGTTTCCAAACAGGTCTGACACAAACCAACCTGTATAGTCACAGAAGCCGGCTTGAAGCTGGAAATTTTGGTTTAAGAAAGTAAAGGCATTGTACTATCTCTGCTGATCAGCACCTTTTATTCTATATATGCAAAATGTAGGTTTTCTCAAGACATGGCTCATTTTACCCTTAGTGATATCTTGGATTAATATTTTAAATTGATATTCATACATTTGTACCCACTGGTATTCACTCTTAGTAGGGTGAATTTACAGAACAGATGCATTTGTTTTGAAGGTGCTTATCATTTTTTTTTATATACATATATATAAAATTTGTTCATATGACGTCGCTGTTTTCCAGTGGATAACGTCATGTCATAAAAATCGTATGACCACACGTGTATTAACACTTTTGCGGGAATATGTAACGTCATTGACGACGTCCGTAACAACAATGTAAATTTTCATTAAAAATATGTCCACTTCGAAGGCGATAAAATCCTGTTTTAAAAGTCATATGATAAAACGAATCTTACACTCATGGTCATTTCATATGAAATTTATTAAACTGGCCAAAGGCTTGTTTAATAAATTTCAAATGAAATGACAATGAGTGTAAGATCCTCTATATATGTCATGACCCAAAACTGTGATATAGATATGTTTATGATATTGAATATAGTTAAATACTCTATATGGACTGCTATGCAAGAAAACTGGTCTTCGGGGTTTCTGACCAGGTCTGACAAAAACTGGCCTGTGCATCTACAGAAGATAATTGGAAGCTTGAAATTTCAGATTTAGGAAGATGAGGAATCGTACTAGCCATGTAGCGAAAACAAAGGCACTGATCAGCTGCAAAATTATTGCACAACTGATCTGTGCCTTTGTTTTTGCAAAGGCAGAAAACTGGTTTTCTCATGAAGTGACTCATATAATCTGGTTTAATGTTATTTGATGCATAAGATAATTGTGATATAAAATGTGTCTGTAATATTTTATTTTTTGTAAATGTACGGTTATATTTTAGACATTTTTCATGAATTTTGAAAATTGGTCAACTGATATGTAGCAAAGGCACCTGCAGCATACTGTGAGTCAAATTTTATAAGCTCACCTGAGCCGAAGGCTCACAAGATGAGCTTATAGGATGGTCATGCACCGTCATCCGTCTGTCGTTGTCATCCGTCTGTCCACAATTTCAAAGATCTTCTCCTCTGAAACCCTTGGCCAATCAAAGCCAAATTTCATGTGGAGCATCCTTAGGAATGGAAATGAAAGTTTATATAAATGGTTTAGGTCACATGACCAAGATGGCCACTAATGCTATATATAGCAAAAACCTTTCAAAATTTTCTTCTCTAGAACCAGAAAGCTTACGATTTGAAATTTGGCATGAAGCATCGGGGAGAGTAGCTCTACAAAGTTTATATAAATCATGACCTTGGGATGACATTGACCTATTTTATGGCATGGTCAACTTAAGTCGCCCATGCATTTTTTTTTTTTTTGGAAAATTGTCAAAATGTCATTTGAAGGGGAAAACATGAAGGTCCAATTTCAACAAAACTTGGCCTGTAGCATTGTGGACTAGAGTACTACAATGTATACATAAATTATGTCATTGTGATGACATTGACCATTTTACGGCAAGGTTAATTTAGGTCACCCATGACCATTATAGTCAAACAAGATTATTGGTATATATCCCAGATCTCAGGTGAGCGTTTACAGGACCACTGGTCCTTAAAGAGTTTACTCTAAGAAACAAATTTCTTCTGTTCATCTGTCATCAAAATAGACCTTTACATTGTTCCATTATTGCTATAATATTCTCTGCCACTGTACTTTTTATCATTGGATACTTTTTAATTATACTGTCCCTTGTTGAAGTTTTATAGTTTCTTGCAATTTCTTCAGCGAGCATGTCTGACAGTCCTGTCTTTAATGATGCTGTTGGTAGGCCTGTTGCTGAATTTTCCAGTTTAAAATAGTCACTTAAAGCTTGTTGAATACAGTGAACCTGATCTTTCCCATCTTGTTCCGTTGGAGTGTTCTCTTCTGTGCCAGTGTCAAAATCTACATCCGCCAAACAAAAACAACTGTCACAGTCACAAACCTTCTCACAGTTGTCACAACATTCGTGTAAAAACTGGAAATTTTTCTCAACATTTGCACCAAAATGCTCACAGATAAATTGCCTACGGCAAGATTCAGAGCTGCAAAAACTGCGGATGTCATCATTAACTTTTGCTGCTGCTGAAATGTCACTATTGTTATAATACATAACAGCCTGGGCTGGTGAACCATCTCGACCGGCTCTCCCTATCTCCTGTATGTACACTGAAAAAAAAATAAAAAACAAAAAACAACATAAACACATAAATATATATTCGGGTCATGGTGATATTATTGACTTTATATCTTCTGCATGTAACACACATTTTCTTGTCATTTTTCTGCATATCAGTAGTTGTTTAGTTATGCAAAAGTGGAAGTATATCTTTTTATGTGGAGATTTTATATGTGATATTCATAGGATGTTTGATCACATTCAAAGAACAGAAGAATTCAAGAAAAAAATGCCAGTGTTTTGGATAAAAGACAAATAAAATCAAAATTCTAATTAAACCTACTCTCTAAAGTTCCTGGAACTCCTGCATGGATGACTCGTCTTATGTCTGGAGCATCTGTCCCCATACTATATGCTTCTGTGGCAAACAAAAGTTTTACATCACCATTAGGATCTGACATACTTTTCAGCACTTGACTGCGCATCTGAAAATGATGAGACAGCTAATTTATAATAAACCTAATTTTTGGCTGAGGCAGAGACATCAAGCTTTTTAGTGTGTAAAAACTTGTGATGAAAATAAACAACTGTATATCATTACTATTCCGCCCATATTTTTTTTTAAACATTACAAAAACTGATATATCTAAAACATATATTACATGATTTTTCTGCTTTTTGAGCAGTTTCCTACTAGTAACGTAAGATTGTTCAAAGGTACATTTTGTCATGTTGAGTTTCATATATACTCCTCAAAAATTCTAAGGGCCACTATATTATTTTCCATAATATATCACAATGTTAAGGCATCCAAATTAAACCCATATTAAATGGACATCCCAAAGGATGCAGAAAAGCTATTATTTTAGGTATTGTTTTATGCCGCTTGGATTTTTTTATTCCGCCCAGATTTTATTTCGGGCTAAATATTTGTTAATTCAGCCTTGAGTACAGGCTAAACATTTTGTACAGGGCACTATGCAACTTTATCTTAATAAATAGGATGACAATTTTGTTGAAACTGTGGATGTCTGATTTGGAAGAAAACTTACTTCTTTAGTACATGTACTGTGGTACTGTGCAACTCTTTGAGCTATATCATAATCATCAGTGTCCATCACTGCGGCCTCATGCCCATAGCCGCACCACTTTAATTTTGTATATACCACTGTTTTTGGAAACAATGCTCCCTTCTGTTGTAGCTCTTTAACAAGTGGCTGAAAAATCCCTTCATAGGATTCCTCAATCTTATGGTTGGGCTTCCTTTTCTGTACTTTAATGAAGATGTTAGATCTGTCCATTGGAGCAGCTACAATGGTTGGGGACTTCATAGCTAGATGAGTAGCAATGTCCTCTCTCATTTTTATAGTTGCTGTGGCAGTCAGTGCCAGCACTTTTGCTGTTGGGAATAGTGATCTGAGCAATTTTATTTCTCTAAATTTCTCTCTAAATCCATTTCCCCACTGTACAACACAATGTGCCTCATCAACAACAATGTGACTCACTTTCTCCTGCAATACTGTGTTTGCCCTCAACAGCTTAAAACCTTGTTTGCTTATAAATGGTTCTGGATGTCCAATGAGAAATTTAAGGTTTCCTGACTTAAACTTTTGTATATCATTTTCTTTGTTGTAATTGTTACTATCCACTTTTCCTATGAATTCTTGGTTGTAATTAATGGAGTCATTATATCTCCCTAACTGTTCCTCAATAATAGAGTTCAATGGGCTGATAATGATAATTGTACCATTGGTGAAATATGGGAGAGCCTCGAATATCATTGACTTTCCATATCCTGTTGGAAGAACACCTGCCGAAAAGAAAGTACAATATTGTTATATGGGCCACAGTACAAGAAATAAACCTTCAGACAATTATTGAGTATTAGAAAAACAATCCTGCTTTGAATGTACATGTATAATGTTTCTAGAGTATTTGACCAGATTATTCAAATTATTTTGTTAGTTTTGATGTCAATTTTGCATATGCAGTGCCTACAAAACTTGATGTTTTCATAACAATGTTGAAGCCTTGGTCAGAACTTGTGGCTTATTATGTTTTAAAACTCATTTATAGGATAGTCCAATGTTCAAACATTACAAAAACTGTTATATCTAAAACATATATTACATGATTTTTCTGCCTTTTGAGCAGTTTCCTACTAGTAACGTTAGATTGTTCAAAGGTACATTTTGTCATGTTGAGTTCATATATATACTCCTCAAAAAATTCTAAGGGCCACTATAATATTTCCCATATATCTCAATGTTAAGGCATCCAAATTAAACCCATATTAAATGGACATCCCAAAGGATGCAGAAAAGCCATTTCGTTTGCATTATTTTAGGTATTGTCCCAATGTAAGTGACGACAAGACATTTGAGCCACCTCGTAGGAAAACCAACAATGTGGTTTCCGAACAGGTCTACACAAACAGGGCTATACTATCACAGAAGATAGCTAGAAGTTTGAAATTTCGCATTTAAAAAAAAGAGGAATTGTACTTTCCGCTTAGCGAAAACAAAGGCTGTGATCAGCTTCGCAGTTACTACAAAGCTGATCTGCGTCTTTGTTTTTTGCATCTGCAGATTGTTGGTTTTCCAATGAGGCGGCTCATTTGTAAAAGGAAACGTCATGCCATAGAACAGTATTAGCAATTTTCAAAAATCATGAAATAATGGCATTTTTAGCTCACCTGAGCCGAAGGCTCACAGGTGAGCTTATAGTATACCCATGCTCCGGCGTCCGTCCGTCGTTGTCGTCATCCGTCCGTCCGTCCGTCGTCCACCATTTTCAAAGATTTTCTTCTCTGAAACCGCTTGGCCAATCAAAGCCAAATTTTATATGAAGCATCTATAGGAAGGGGGAACTAATGTATATATAAGAAATCCAGGTCACATGACCAAGATGGCCGCCATGCCCATATATGGTAAAAACCCTTCAAAAATCTTCTTCTCCAGAACCGGTGGACTGATTTCAATGAAACTTGACATGAAGCATCGATGGCGCAAGCACTACAATGTATATATAAATCATGACCCTGTGATGACCTTGACCTATTTTACGGCAAGGTCAACATAGGTCGCCAATGTATTTGAAGGGGGAAAACTTTTAAAATGTCATTTAAAGTGAGTCTTGCAGGAAATGGGCAGTAGGACTGAATATTAATGATTCTGAAAAAAATTGGACCCGAGGGGCTCATATGCCCCCACCCCGGGGCAATATACATGTATATCTCCATAATATTCAAACATCTTCTCCTCTGAAACCGCTTTGCCAATCAAAGCCAAATTTTATGTGAAGCATCTATAGAATGAGGAAATCAATGTGTATATAAATAATCTAGGTCACATGACCAAGATGGCCGTCATGCCCATATATGGTAAAAACCCTTCAAAAATCTTCTTCTCCGGAACTGGTGGACCGATTTCAAAGAAACATGGCTTGAAGCATCGATGGCTAAAGTACTACAATGTATATATAAATCATGACCCTGTGGTGACCTTGACCTATTTTACGACAAGGTCAACTTAGGTCACCTATGCATTTGAATGGGGAAAACTTTTAAAAAGTCATTTGAGGTGAAAATCTTGCAGGAAATAGTTAGCAGGACTGAATATTAATGATTCTGAAAAAAAGTTGGACCAAAGGACTTATATGGCCCCACCCCGGGGCAATATACATGTATATTGCCATAATATTCAAACATCTTCTCCTCTGAAACCGCTTGGCCAATAAAAGCCAAATTTTATGTGAAGCATCCATAGGATGGGGAAATTAATGTATATATTAATAATTTAAGTCACATGACCAAGGTGGCTGCCATGCCCATATATGGTGAAAACCCTTCAAAAATCTTCTTCTCTGAAACCAATAGACTGATTTAAAGGAAACTTCGTCTGAAGCATCGATGGCTAAAGTACTCCAATGTATATATAAATCATGACCCTGTGATGACCTTGACCAAGTTTATGGCAAGGTCAGCATGGGTTGCCTATGCATTTGAATGGGGAAAACTTTTAAAAATGTCATTTGAAGTGAAAAGCCAGCCAGATATTGGCAAATGGACGAATATTGATTATTCTGAAAAAGGAAAATGGCCCAAGGGTGTCATCTGCCCCTGCACTCGGGTTAAATACCATAATAGTCAAACATGTTTATTGGTATATTCAGCAGATCTCAGGTGAGCGTTTACAGGACCATTGGTCCTCTGGTTTCTGAAATTCCATAGATTCACAAAAATTCAACTCGAGTTCGAATTTTTCTTGAAGATTAGTTTTAAATGCATTCCGGCAAATGCTGTTTGTGTAAAATTCATTTTTTGCTAATGATGATCCTGTTTGAGTAAATTTTGAAAAAATGCCAATTTTTAGCAAAATTTAAGATTTACAAAAAAATCTATCTGGACTTTGACATGGCATTTTTGGTTTCAAATTTCTTATAGTCAGTGACTTCGAAGCATTATTTAAGCTAATGCAAATGAGGATGGGAATTGGTCCACGGTGATTGGCATTAACTTTGAGTTGAACTGGGATTGCATTACACTACGATATATGGAAAATAATACAGTGGCCCTTAGAATGTTTTGAGGAGTATAATATAAATGTGTGTTTTTGTGTGTGTGTGTGTGTGTGTGTGTGTGTGTGTGTGTGTGTGTGTTATAAGGAATAACATGTTTTTGATTTTTGCATTAATTTTCAGCAAGATAGGAGCAGTTGCTTCACATTTGAGCCGTGACGTGAGAAAACTGGTCTTTGGGGTTTCCGGCCAGGTCCGACATAAACTAGCCTGTACCGTCACACAAAAAAGCTAGACGCTTGAAATTTTTGTCTTTAAGTAGAAGAGGAATTGTTCTATCCCTGTAGCAAAAATGAAGGTGCTGATCAGCTGTGCAGTTACTGCACTTTTGTTTTCTCATATAATAGGCGAAAATCCGTTTTTCTCATGACAAGTCTCATTACAAAGAATGTTGTCTCTGTCTTGTCCTGAAGGTGACTATGTATACATAAACTGGTCAAAAAAAGTTAAGCTCCAGCTTAGACTTGCTGCAAAAACCTCCAAATTTGTTTTGTCATAAATTTTGACTGAATAAGCATTTTATCATGCAACTTTCAGCCATTTAAAGCTTGAATTATCTTATTAGTTTTCTATAGAGTGACACAATATTCACCAGACCTCAATAAAAGGTCCAAAATATTCCTATAGTAAAGGGGTTGTCACTCATATGTGAATTTCTATAACACAGACTGTCAACTTCTTGTTTTCTTGTTGAAATAGTTTGAAAACATGTTATAAAATATAACAAATCCTGTAATTAATCCTTTAACGAACGGTAAACGCAGGATTGCACTTTGTTGTGAATGGTTACATATCATATTTGTATATTTGTTTAATCCACTTGCAATAGGATGCGCTAAGGATAGGTTGATTTACAAATTAGCCTGATTGTGTGATGCAGTTTTACAGTTAGTTGCGAATCTTTACGCAAGATTACCCACTGTAACAAATGCTTTGCGAATACTTGCGATTGATAAATGCAATGAAATGCAAATAAGCGAAAATTTGTTTGGTTTTCAACTCGAAGCATTGTGTAATATCATGCTATAGATGGTATTGTCTATCTTGGATTCGGTACTATTGAAATCTTTAAAATTAATAAATAAACTTAAGCCCCTATCTCACTGGAATGCGACAACTGGAGACTAGTTCGGGAATAGTTCGCGACTATTTGGCGACAAAGATTAACGATATAAACACAACTTTCACGTTGCAGTCTCATTGAATAGACATTTATGCGACAAATTCACGAATTTCGGTCTAATTTTGATAATATATATCACGATAATATATATATATATATATATATATATATATGCGCGATAGTCGTAAGAGTGTCTCACGACTTTCCCGCGAATTTAGCTTATTTTCATTTTAATTCGTATGACAGTCGGGCAACATTCGTGCGAGTGTTGCACGACATTCGTATGAATAACGCTTAGTTTTATTTTCTCGCCAGATAGTCGCGAGGTTTTCGCAAGACTGTCGCATGACCGTCGTGTGACACTCGCACGACATTCGTAAGAGTGTCGTGAAAATTTCGCATGGTAAATTCGCCAAAATTTCGCGGCGACAGGTTCGCGACACACGCACGAACGTTGCGCGACCGTCTTTGTTTTTTTGCATCTGCAGATTGTTGGTTTTCCAATGAGGCGGCTCATTTGTAAAAGGAAACGTCATGCCATAGAACAAGTTTGGCAATTTTCGAAAATCATGAAATGGCATTTTTTTCTGAAATTCCATAGATTCACAAAAATTCAACTCGAGTTCGAATTTTTCTTGAAGATTAGTCAAAAATGCATTCCGGCAAATGTTGTTTGTGTAAAAATCATTTTTGCTAATCACAATCACGCGACAGTCTTGCAAAATATTTTGGCGAAAAAATTCGCATAAAATTTTTAAACATGTTTAAATCCTTCGCGACCAGTTTGCGACAAGTTCGCGACACACGAAAATTCTCACGACACCCGTGCGACACGCGCACGAATGTCGTGCGAAAGTCCTCGACAAAATTCGCAAAACAGTCGCAAGAAATTCGCATGCCAGTGAGATACTAGCTTTAGGCAATTTAACATTATGGCTTTGGAGAAAAAATGACATGGAGCTTTACTTATTTTGACCAGTTTTTATGCATAGTATAAGCATGAAATACTTATTCATTCATAGTTAATTGCTTTTTATTATGTTGTTTTTTTTTATAACATATGATGATGTTGAGCATTTTGTATAGTGTGAAATTTAGATTAGCTTGTATTTTACTACCATTAAAGTACTCTTACAATATGGTTATTACATGACTGTATTATTATCAGTTTTAAGATGACTACTTCCTATGTACAACTAGGATCAGTTGTTTGTCAATCTGTCTGTCAACAATTTGTCAAAGTTGTGTATTATCTCTATAGTGTTGATAATTCGAGCATGAAACCTTGCATTGTATCGATGTAATTTTTAAATAAACACCTTGGCCTTGTGGCCTTGACCAACACTTCATGGTTCATTGACTTTGTGAAAATATATGGCTAATTTCATTCGAGCTTGCTGTTCCAGCATATAGGCCAATCAAGTTTTTGTGTATATCAGATAACTTCTGATAAAAAATTTCTAAGTAATAGTTTGGTTTAAGCAAATATTTTTTAATTCTTTGCACAACATACTCTGTGCATATTAAGATTACACACAGTTTAAATAGGGTAGGAACATAAGCAAAATGTTATTGTTTTGAGCAATTTTTTTTTTTTTTCATATGCATGGCGAAACTTCTACATGGTTAGATGAAAAACACATTCGAGCACGCCATTTTAAAGGTCATTTAGTTTGAAACTGTCACTCAAATCAACAAATCAATCAATCCAAGTGTCTTTGTGGACACAAAATTTAATTTAGATCTTCAAAACACCAGTGTTCTCTTCATGTAACCCAAATGCTGTAACAGCAAGCTCAAGTGAAATTAGCAATATGTCCAAAACCCTGCATAGTAATCACCTGTATGAAACATTACGCCCATTACGGGAGGGAAAGAAATACCTCATTTTTACTGGCGAAATGAAGAAATTTTTGCCTGGAAATACTCAGTGCTTTTCAGCTTTTGGGGCGGAATTATGATTTCAGCTTCATTATCTCCCCGAAAGTAGGTCTTACGCCTCAACATTGCCTCATTTACGGGTGGAATCCGCCCCAAAATTTCGTAAAGGCATCCTTGACATACTCTTCAACCACACACCTCGACTAGGGCCTGGACCAATATTTCACAGTTCATCAACTTATCTCGCAGTGACAGTTATAATCATGAAGCCATGCATACTAAGTGACCTTGACATTCACTTCAAGCAGGTACTTTGATCCTATGCCATTGATGTTTAATGTTATATAGATTTTCTCAGTTTATAAATAAAGTGTATGTTCCAGTTGTGGTAGCTACAAGCAGGAAATCTTGCATAAGAAATTGTCATAATCCATACCCTTCAACAATTCACTTTCACTTGCGCCCGTGACCTGTATTCTCACTTCAATTATTTTGTCAGATATAGGTGCGATATTGACCTTCACAACATTCTTGTGTTATTTACTACTCAAACTTTGATAAGCATCGAAACTTTTTTTTGTTCACACGACATACTGATAATCTAACACCCAAACTTTTGCTATTGTGATATTGCTATTCTGATATGTAGCAGAACCATCATTGTGCAAACATTCCATTGCCTGGGAGTGCTTCTCACAGATTAGCAGAAACAATGGAAACCCCATGAAAGTGAAGTTGTCACTGTTGCCTACCCTATCCAGTTGTCATTCATCCCTCCTACAGACTCATTCAACTACATAACTGTTTCGATAATCGAAAAGTCGATACTTTTATGTCTAAAATGCACTTCGGGAACAATTACAGAAATTTTTAAAAACACTTTACTATAAAGTTTTTTTCGCTTAAAACATTGCCCTTTATTAAGCTGCGAGTTTGGAACATTGGTTTAGATTTTACAGAGTTTTAAAACATTTGTTAAAGATGCTTATCAAAGTTTGAGTAGTATATTAGTAGCTCTTCTGGTTTTAGAGAATAAGACTTTCAATCCCATACGCGTAAGACACATACATTGACACCTCTGGGGCATTTGTTGATTTGGACAAGGCTCTCAGAATTTATGAAGGGGATTACATACAAAATACAGAAGTTCTGGCCCTTGTGCTTTCAGAGAAGAAGATTTTTTGTTTTTTTTCCCTGTTGAAAAGCCACAGGAAAAATCCTCTGCTATGGATACCAAAATTTTGATGGTCTGCTCCAAAACCAATGATGGTTCTCATTAAATTTGATCAGGATTGACCTGCTACCTTCGAAAATATTCTTCTCTAAGACAAGACAACCAAGGCTTATATTCTATATGCTCACCTGATGAGACTTCGGCTCAGGTGCGCTAACAATAGGTTATTGATTAAAAAATAAAGACAAAGGCTAGTTATACATGTATATTTTATTTGCTTTCCACTAGTTATGGCGTTCTTTATAAAATTGAGCTGTGTCATTAGATATTGCTTATGCGAAAACAAAGGTGCATATCAGCTGTGCAGTAACTGCACATCTGATCAGCACTTTTGTTTTCACTACACAGATTGCATATAGCCAAAATTTAAAGCTTCCAGCTTTCTTGTGTGACTGTACAGGCCGGTTTGTGTGGGACTTGGTCGGAAACCCTGATGACCATTTTTCTCATGTCGTGGCTCATATACAAGGTGTCCCAAAATAGGTAGCCGTTACAATATATGTTTTTACTATTTATTTCATTTTCACAATCAAACTTGGCAGGAGTATGCTTAAAAACAACATCTTCAGATACATATAAATTGCAATTATGTACTTTGCCTAATACCCCAAATGACCACCATTATTGTAAATGGCCACTTTTGGAGTAACAAAAATTTTACGCAACATATTTGATGGTTGTTCTCTCCCCATTTAAAAATAAAATTTACATTATTGACCACATTTTGTCCAGTTTTTAATAAATGCTTTATTTACAAAGCTGTGCAATTTTTTGTAGCGGCTACGTTTTTTGGGACACCCTGTATTATCGATGCATGATTTGCATATGATATCAATTCTCACTTGTAAATTAATTTTAAAAATGTGTTACATTCTATATAAATGTAAGATGTTACATGTACATCTTTATAACTTAAATGACATAACAACATGTTCTTTTACTCTTTCATTTAGCTAACCTCAAAAAAATGTCTGAGAATCTAATATGAAAACTTGCCTATGCAATATACAGATCTTTTTTCAGCCACAAAAATGGAACATTTAGTTTAAAAAATTTTTTAATATTTTTGTTCCAAAACATTGATAAAACATTGATTATGGGTACATGTAAGAACCGCCTCAGTGACGCTGTTCTAACAAGTACAACAACCATTGTTTTGGAGAGAAAAAAAAAAAAAAAAGAAGAAGAAAAACTGTTTACCTTTGTAAATCCCATTTTCACTAAATAAGTGAGGTATGAGGGGGTATTCATTGCATGGACATGTTCGCTTGAAAAATATCTTTTTTCCTCCCCTTATAGGTTTGTATTGTATTCATCAGCCCTACTAATTAATAAATTCATTAATTATAATATAATTATGCACTTTCTTTTTCATTCATTTCCATCAAATAGCAAATAAAAGGTTCTTGTAAGTAGTCATTTCATACATGTATTTAATTTATGAAACAAGCTTTCATAAATTTCATAAGAAATTGCAATTCCTGTAAAATTCTTCTGTTTAATATATGAGCCGCATCATGAGAAAACTAACGTTTTGTATATGCAAAAACAAAGAAGCAGATCACCTGTGCAGTAACTGCACAGCTGATCAGTGCCTTTCTTTTCACTCCACAGATAGTACAATTCGTCTTATACTTATATCCCAAATATTAAGATTCTAGCATTCTTCTTTGACTGTACAGGCCAGTTTGTGTCAGACCTGGTCGGACATATGAAGACCTGTTTTTTTTTTTGCGTCCACGCTCAGATGAAAAGTGTTATTATAGTTACAGCTTTATGATATTATTGGCCAAAACTGGTCAGTATGGAAGTGGTTATAGACGTTTTCTTTACATGACATTATCCTGTGGTAATCATAATTGTTCTACCGATTCCGAATCAAGTTTATGAAAACTGCTGCGTATGTGCATATGAATGATTTTTGTCAGTGGGAAAACAACGCAATGATGAAAGACTGTACATACATAAACACAATCAATTATAGTTATCAGCATAACTCATTAACTGAGTGTTAAATACGACATACATGTACCAACAAAAATATGTTTTCGTCTTTGACAAAGTTGAGGTCACAAAACCAACAAAGTCTTCCCCCAGCCTGCTCAGCTACAAAGCCATTTTACACTCTAAATACTGAATCAAGTACATGTATCAGCATTAAATAGAGCATTGAATGTGCTAAACTTACTATCATATGCCGCACTCCCATATACCGAATATCCCTTGCGAATGTTAAAATATGAAATTCAGACTGAAATTACCGAATATGATGCGAATGGACGGGACGGGGCTTGTCGAAAACTAAGTATTTGCGAAAATGTTAAGAAATGCTTGCGGATTCTTACAAATGAGCCGCCTCATGAGAAAACCAACAATTTGCAAAGGATTTCTAGAGATTACTGTGAATTTGCGCAAGATTGCATTCGCAAGGAAAACTCGGTATATATGGGAGAGCAGTAATAAGAAGTTATGATCATGCAAATGTGAAACCAGAGGACCAATGGTCCTGTAAACTCTCACCTGAGACCTGAGATGGTTAATTCATTTTGCTATCTATAGCCATGGCGGCCATCTTGGTCATGTGACCTTGACCATTTATATAAACTTTCATTCCCCCTTCCCAAGGATGCTCCACATGAAGTTTGGCTTTGATTGGCCTAGCGGTTTCAGAGAAGAAGATGTTTGAATATTATGGTCATATACATGCACATGTATATAGCCCCGGGGCAGGGGCAGACAACCCCCCAGGGGCTAAAATTTTCCATTAACAATAATCTTCTGTCCATTTGCCTATTCCCAGTAAGTTTTACCCTTTAAATAGCATTTTACCGTTTTTCCCATTCAAATGCATTGGCGACCTAAGTTGACCTTGCCGTAAAATAGGTCAAGGTTATCCCAGGGTCATGATTTATATAAACTATGATGGGCCTGCGTCCCCAATGCTACATACCAAGTTTCGTGGCCCACTGGTTCTGGGGAAGAAGATTTTTAAAGGTTTTTGCTATTTATAGCCATGGTGGCCATCTTGGTCATGTGACCTGGACCATTTAAATAAACTTTCGTTCCCCCTTCCTAAGGATGCTCCACATGAAGTTTGGCTTTGATTGGCCAAGCGGTTTCTGAGGAGAAGATCTTTGAAATTGTGGACGACGGACGGACGGACGACGACGAACGCCCGAGCATTGGTATACTATACTTTTTGTAGGATAGCCACCTTATTAATTGTCACTGCCGAGGCGTGAAAGCAGGGCATTCAATATTTTAACTGCTATTTTAAAAACGTCCATGTTACATGTATATATAACTGTGCCATTATTTCTATATAATCATATGCGCCAAGTATCAGGTTGGTTGGTATCTTAAGACACCTGAGCGACCTATCCACCATTGCCCAGGCAGACATTCGAATGCTGTATCTGTATCCAATGTTGTTTGAATGGGGTATCCAACGTCTTTTGAAAGGGGATATCCAATGCCGTTAGAACGGGATATCCAACATCGTTTAAATGGGGGTATCCAAAGTTGTTCGAATAACCTCAACAGGCACATGTGGGACATCTATAACACTGGTTAAATGGGATATCCATTATCGTCTGAATGGGGGTATCCAAAGTCGTTCCAATATCCTTAAAGCATGTGGGACATCCAACGTCGGCTGAATGGGGTATCCAACGTTGTTCAATTAACCTTATATCTAATGCCGTTAGAATGTGATATCTATAACACTCGTTAAATGGGATATCCATTATCATTATCGTCTGAATGGGGGTATCCAAAGTCGTTCCAATATCCTTAAAGCATGTGGGACATCCAACGTCGGCTGAATGGGGTATCCACCGTTGTTCAATTAACCTTATATCCAATGCCGTTAGAACGTGATATACAACATCGTTTAAATGGGGTATCCAACGTTGTTCGAATAACCTCAACAGGCACATGTGAGACATCTATAACACTGGTTAAATGGGATATCCATTATCGTCTGAATGGGGGTATCCAAAGTCATTCCAATATCCTTAAAGCATGTGGGACATCCAACGTCGGCTGAATGGGGTATCCAACCTTGTTCAATTAACCTTAACACACACATCAACACTACCGAATAAATACTTTCTTGAAACCTGAACCCTTCTTCCCATTAGACTTTCACAAAGTGGTATAAGCTGAATGACATAGGTATGCTGGTGGCTGTCATTATTATATTTGTAGCTAGCACATCTGAAAGACAAAGAACATAGGAGGATAAACACAGAAAACTAAAATACTTATATTTCATATTAAGATATAATCATGTTACATTAATTTGCATTATTTGTTCCTTGGACAAATTACATTTGAAGTGTGATCATTAATTCATTATCATCTATATATCCTGCTAAAAACCAAACTATACAATGCTGTGACTTTGAGACAGGTTTATTGTTAAATTATGGGCAATCATATAACATTCTAGATAGTATTAATTAGTACAATGAATGCATGATGTCTGTCGTCACATTTTAGAATGAGCCAAAAGTAGTAGAAAGTTGACATTTTAATCTAAAGCTGGATTAAAATGACATCTAATGGAGGAAAAACATAGGTAAAACCATTGCTTCCCTATAATAGAGGTAACAAAATACATCATATTGATTTTACTCTCCTTTTCTTTTCTTCAGTATCAATTCAACATGAACATTTATAAACATAACTTTATTGCATATACATGTACATGTAATCTCAGACGTTGAATACATGACAAACATACAAAATACACAAGGCCGTCGTCGGCGGTCCGGCCGGTCCGGCCATGGCCGGACCACTTTTTTGGCCGAAAATGGGTTCGGCCGGACCAAAATTTTCGATTATTCCGCCTAAAACGTGTTTGCCTTTTCATTTTTTTTGAAGTGCGGTGGACCAATTAAATGATATTAAGCGTGCTCAGTGAATCAGCCCGAGGGTGTGAAAGATGGTCGTTGTATAAACAATCACGAAAATGACACCTGTATTAAAGACTGGTATTGTCATATTATTGGATTTTGACGGATTATCGTTTGAAGAGAAGGTGCATTAAAGTGTTCTTTAATTCATTGTGAATAAAACCGATTCTCTGTGATCTTATAACATTATTTTTAAAAAGTGTTAAGCTGTATTCCACAGTTGAAATTTCTACTTATTGAACATAATACAATAACACAATCACTGTTTATACTTGCATTAAATCAACAATGCCGAAAAATCGTTTACGTATAAAATTTTTGCAAATATCATTTTTCTTCATATTCCAAAATTTGTTAAAACGTGCATGTTATTATCATATCATGGAACATATTCCGCCGGTTCCTAATCAACCGACGTCTTTCTAATTCCCTCAGCGTTCCTTTGGCAAGGCGAATCATGGGAGTATTTCAGGCCTCATAGTTTTCGACCAGTACGTGGCTTCATAATGTTTCAAAAATTGTCTCAAAGTGCATTAAAATCGTTTCTACGGACGTCCAGCAATATAAAATTTTCTCGGGGGAGATCCCCCGAACCCCCCTTACGAGAGGGGGAAATACCCCCTCTCGTGCTCTCCCCCTACTCGTGCCTTTGCCACTCGTGAACATCTTTGACCTTTCATGGCCGGACCACTTTTCAAAAGCCGACGACGGCCCTGATACATGTATGATAAGCAAAGTATAAAAGCCATATCATAATCATGAGAAAACAGTAGGGCCTTTGCAATCCAATGACCCAAAGCAGATCCAGCATATCATCAGACCGATCCGACTTATGACTGCAAACAGAATACATATAAACATTGAAATTTAACCAGACAGAGACTTGTAAATCAAAACAAGCAGAGGTAAAGTAACAAACAAGAGTACTAATTAAAACGCAACACAACATCAAACTTGACAGTACCTTTTGTGTCTTTTACCATCTAATCCAAGCTCATATCAATAAAATCTAATTGTTAAAATAAGGTCAATTTTGTTTCGATCCATAACATCAGAATGAAAGTGTCACTCCACCTCCTAGTATACTGAATATGAATACCCAGATTGAATCTACCCTGAACACTATTTAAACACTGTTTCAGGAAACTATGTGAGTTTAAATGAAGACCTTATATACTGTGTGGTACAGAGGTCAATGCTACTTGGAGCCATACGGCTATATTCACTTTTGTCACTCAAACTCAGCTCGAGAGAGTATGGTTGGAGTATGGGTTGAGTGGGATTTACTTGAGTGTGAGTGGAGTATGGATTTGGTATGCACAACAGACACTCAAACCTCTGACACTCTGTGTCACTCACTGGAGTGTCAGATTTTCCTTATCAAATATTTGAAATCTTATGGACATTTTGTGTGATTTAACTATTCGAAGTAACATCAAATAGCAGTAAAGACTAACTAGACGTCGCTCTGACTCAACCCTGCATCTCACATCGAGTTGTTATAATTATAATGATAATTATTTTGATGTGCACACATAGTATTATGTTTGCTTAGGCCTAAGTTAAAAAATTGTTTGTTTGTCCTTTACCTACCCAGCATTTTAGACTTGGGTAGGTAGGTAGGAAAATTATTTTATTATTTTTTGCTTCCAGTAGAAAGTGGACAAAAATGCCAACATGTTGCGTTTTTGTCTAATACTGCTGGCAACACAGTTACTATTGGTTTTCATGTGTATGATCAATTGATCTTTCAGATTCATTGCAGTATAAATGTGCACAACAATGGTTTTGTCCCAGGTACATGTACTACCTGGCATGTAGACTGACAGGATGCACTTGCAGGATCATTGAACCACTAAACAATGTTTGATAAAAACTGCATTTCCTGGGCCAATCCTGGCAAATTATCTAAAGTCTGCCACAACAAAAATAAAAATATTTTGTCATACAAAATTGCAATATAATTTTTTGGGTAGGGGGGTAAAATGTGGGTAGGTAGGTAAAGGACAAACAAACAATATTTTATTTTCTGCCTTATACTCATTCCTTTTTGGGGTTTGTTTGTTCTTGTTTTTATGTGTCTCTTTCAATCTGTTTGGTCTCTCTCTGTAAATGGATGGTGGTGGATGGGTGTCTGTGTATGTGGGTATGTATGGTTGGAGGGTGTGAGTCTGTGACAGCCTAATCTAGCGTGAAGGCACAAATGTCTGCAACATTGACCACCCATGTAAAAGTATGGATCATTACTTTTCATTTTCAAAATAGTCGTAAATGGCATGCCTTGAGAAAATTGAAATTTGTTTGGAATTCGCAATCCCTCTCAATGTGCGATTTGTCCTAAGCATGAAGCTTCGTCCAGGCGAAATATGCAAACTGCTACTATTGGCCTTTTTCGAAGACAATGTGAAATAAGGGTCCAAAACTTTTTAGTAACGGTCGAGTGAGTACCTGGAGGAAAACACAATCTGTTACAAGACTTTACATACCCGTAGAGACAAAGAAGACTTTAATATATTTAAGTGTTGAATACATATAACATATAACATACAACAATATAAACCCTGCAGGACTTATACTGTGACAAACATGACCAGTTCGGGAAAGGTATGACTTTGAGGGATTTGTTAACAGTTAATGTTATTGTTAACTTGAGTTAATGAATTTATTAACTTTTACCCTTATTTTTAATTTCTAAAAAATCACCATCAAAATATCAATAGCTGATTTAATTTTAACTTCATAAAATTAAGCTAAAAATTAAACTTTTTGTCCAAGCAAAAATAAAATTCCGTCCAAGAATTCAAAAGTTATGCTAAAAAACTGGGTTCTTTGTACCTGTTTATGGTCACGATTTTATTTTGGTCATCTTTTGGCTTCCATTTTCTAACGCATCATGCATGATTATGATTAGAATTTCTAGCTTAACTTTATGAAAATAAGATAATATTACAGCAGGTTTAAATACTTTGATGCTGATTTTTAGAAGACTAAAACTAAGGGTCAAAGTTAATGAATTCAATAGCTCAATAACTGGTTATAGAAATCATTTACATTAACGAATTCCTGCCCTTCCCAAACTGTGACTGAGTAAGAATAAAATAATACAGTCTGACTATTAGTTATAAAGAAGATAATTAGAGAGACCAACATCTGTTGTTATGATAACAAATTTAATCTGTTGTAGATGAAAAGCGCAATGTCAAAACTCCTTCAAAAATCTAATTTATTGCCTCAATTATTTATTTCATATGACACCGTTCTAATGGCCCACCCCAAATGTTTTCTTTTCCCTTGACCAAATTCTAAATTTAGCCACCCACCCCACACCTGTGATGATTAGAAATTGATCGACTCAGTATCAGAAGATAGATAGACACCAAAAGCATGAAAATCAGTTGACAGGGAGAGGCAGAATAGTTTTTTCTTATAAACAAAAAAATTAAGAGTCAATGGAGTTTCTGTCTGATGAGGACAGTAATTTGGCACGTAACTGTAATTATGCAAAATTTAATAGAACTTTATTATTAGAAACAGTCGCCTACATGGGGGGAGTAATCCAACAAGCCTATTTATGGGACAGGGATATTGTTGGCTAAAATTTTGGAGGGGCTATTTTGAGAAAAACTCTCATCCTATATCTCCTTGCATTATAAAAATGGGTCATTTTAAAAATAGTAGGGCATTTTTGCCCAAGGCCCTTCCAAAATTATCCCTGATGGGAATAATCCAACAAGGTTAGCACCCTTATACTGTAAAAATGATAAAAAATTGTTGTTGTCGTAAGCGTTTTGGAAAGCTATAACTTGTAAAGCAAAGAGCTTTGACATTTTCCGTGTTTCTTTCAACAACTTGGCTTGGTTACCTATTGTATCCTGGCTCAAAGCTGCCTTTATACACAGGATTTGTTTTGGTTTGAACAGTTGATACGACTTCTTTCTGTTACTGTTTATTTTAGCCAAAATAATTTTGGACTTGACGGAGAAGTCAAGCTTCTCCGCCATCTTTGTTGAACAGACGCCTTGACGAGCGACCAATGATATCGCTGCAAGTCAATTCGATTTGACCAATGACATTATTCGATTTGTACCGTACCTGTTGTCAATATAGAACAACAGGCCAGCCAGTTTATATAAAAGCGTTCATTGATCGAGACTTATTTCAACTATTGGTACATAATCCGTGCACGATACGGGTAAAAAGTCGTTCCGTCCCCAAAAACACAGCTTCAGTCGTTATGTTAGTCCTAGTCGTTTCTCCCCTTTTAAATTTCATTGTCTGTCTTTGCATACTGCAGCACCCTCTTTCAAGACGAGTCATAGACAGTTGCGCTATCAGTGCCCTTAATCAAATCAAATCAAATCAAATCAAATCATTTTATTGGTATAAAATCCAATGACAGGATTGTCACCATATACAATACAGTACATATATACATGTAGAGCAAATTCTTGGGTTATCTAAGTGTATTATACACAAGTATACTTAATATTTTACGTGTTAATCAAAGCAACATGTATTAACATTCAAAATGTCCAAGGTACCCGTAGCACACTTAGATAACATATTATATGTTATCCAAGTGTACCACGAGTACGAGTACACCAAACACTCTACATGCCAATACATACCGCTTTGATGTACACAAAAGTGGAACACTGATTTTTCAGAAATTAATCAAATACACGTTAAGGACCTTAATGGGTCCTTAATTGGAAATAAAATTTATTGTCTATGGCAAGAAACTACTAAACAAACGGGTGTGGTACATCATACTTTTCTTTCTTTTCTGCGGGGTCGCACTTGATATAGCCAATCCGATTGATCCGATCGACCTGAGCATAAGGATTCTAAACCAAGTAGTCGCAATGAACCGCGACGAAGCGCTCCGCCGTCCAATGTGGTGTGGTCGGAGCAAGTCACGTGACCTGCTCTAAAAAAAAACATGGCTTCAGCAATGTTTCAATGCGAGGAGTGCAAAATTTATTTCTTCAGCATGGAGGTGTTTGTGAGACATCCATGCGTATTGCAGGGTAATAAACACGCCGTAAATCAAAATCATTTAAAGCAACAATTTGACTTTTTTCTTTATTGTTTTTCCTCACTTGTTTTAGTAATGGGAATGCACTCCGTTTGCCCACTTTCCCTTGATTTAGCGTACTGCCCGGACCAATCCGATCACTCTTAAAATTTCTAAATCAAGTACACCCCAACCGCCGGTGTAGGCGAACCACATCGCTGTGTATAATCAACTTCTTAAGTAAAAGTTCTTATATGCATTAAAACAGGGGGGCACTTAAAAGTTGACGAATATATACACTTTATAATCCATAATAAAAGAATATCCATTACCACATCCCAAAACCATAGGTAAAATAGGAGGAACAATATTTACATTCAATAACTAGGGGCAACCACCATAATTTTATTTATTCAACTGCTTCAGTCTCTGATACCGCACAGAGTACAAATTATGTACTAGCCTTCTGTTGTGAAGTTCTAGAGTAGATAATTCCTGAAGATTCTCTTTTCTGTGTTTTACTTTCATATTGTTCACTAGTACGGAACAATCTATATGAGTTGAATCTTGTCATTCACACATAGATTGGTGAAAATAATGTCCTGCCTATGCTGTAATTCATACTGAATGTCCTTTAGTTTTGGATCTCTAACTATAAATAACGATACATGATAAAATGAAAAGGTACAAGTAGGCAAAGATCAGGAAAAGGCGCAATCAGAAAGAGATTCCCACTCCAAAAACCGAGGTGGGAAAAAACCAAACTAACAACCAGGCACTTATACCATGAAACATATCGTAAGCCGAATGAGCAGCTATTTTCCCAATAGGTGGCCACTCAGTTACCTTAACTTAATTAAAAATATGAAAACATACATAAGGCGCCAACAGCACAAAAAATTTTAAACACCAAGACATAAAACAAAAAGAACCACCACAGAAGTATCGCCTTGGAACGATCAGTAACACAAAGTTACTGGCGGGCTTAAACCGGTTTTACAGGATCCTAAACTCACACTCAGCTTCTGCAGTGGTTCATAACATTTAGTAAGTTCTTCGGTCCTCGTGGTGAATCTCTAACTAGTCAATGAATCATCAAGAACAAACAAATAAATCATGATAAACATCCTGATGAATCAAAAACAAGGACTCACAGATTGAGTAAGCTGCCCGACGATGGAGATCCCTGGGTGCCGAATAACCTACTAACTCTGGAGCAAAAGAAAAACACCAGTTGGACCCCGGTGGGCCAAGCAACAGACAAGAAGCTCCGGCCCCAACCAACTAAAATGAATAGCTTTAAGTCGGGGCCATCATAGAGTCTGACGCCCGACCCACCGGCGTGCAATTAAAGAAGGCAGCATAGTTATCAACCATGATTGGGTTAAAAACTAAGCATGCAGACTGTCGCATAACATTCAAGTTATAACCTATACGTCTGTAACGTGTTATGATTTTTCTGAACTGAAAAGAAAAATCATTAATTCCTATAAGTTTCTTAAATTTGTAAACTAAGTCACCATAAAATTCAGGTTCCGAAAGGCCCTCACTTAAAAGCGTCTTTAATCCAACATTAAATAACAAGAAAAATTTACTATATCAAAATCAAATTTATCATAATTTTTAGAAGAAATAAATCCATTTGCAACAGAAAGATGTAGATCTAAAAAGGGGGCTTCGGTATCTGAGATATTGGCTTTGTTCAACTGAAGTTCAGGTGGATATATTTGATTGACCATACCTTCAAAATAAGGGTTGTCAATGTTCAAAAGGTCATCGAGGTACCTAGATGTGGAATTAAAAGCCTCGATAACATCAGCTTGATTGTCATGGTTAAGAGAATCCATGAAATCTCTTTCGTAGCAGTATAAAAATAAATCAGCTACGAGAGGTACGCAATTTGTACCCATCGGAATTCCAACAATTTGTCTGTATAACTTGGTCCCAAATCTAATATAAATATTATCAAGGAGATAGGACAAGGCGTCGCACACATTCTGACATGACCAAAGTATATACCGACTTTGGTCAGAGGAAGTGAAAAAAGCCTTTCTGAAGTGTTCTAATGTTTCTTCTGATTCACCACATAGCATACAGGTTGGATCAATTTCAGCTTTATTGAATTTTTGTCGGTTAGTCTGTAGTACATATGGCCCACATAGAAACTTCAGTTTTGAGGGAAATCTAGTATTGTCCTTTACTGACTGTGTATCAAATTGTAGAATTGGATGTATTTTCCCAGGAGTATATAAATCACAGTTTATGAAACATAAATTTTCATAAAATGGTACTGGAGATACAATTTCTTCCTGCCAGTATTCATCCACTACCCTAGTGACATTTCTTTTCCATTCCAATTTTGGGATTGGATTTTCTTAGTAGAATGTTATATCTTTCAGATCATATTTCCACAAAAGTTTTTTAACAGTAACGAACCAACCATAGTTGAAAGTGTTCGGGGCATTTCAGACACACAGTGCAACAATAGTATTACATACACCAACCCTAGTCGTCTGCTACAGACTGCTAACAGACTTGCATGACGTCATTTTACGCTGACTGCCGATAAGCTACGCCTGAGATGCATATCTTGGTGAACTACACATTTCTCGATTTTCAAATAAATAAATAAATAAATAAATAAATAAATAAATAAACATGCGATTTATTGCTGTTATCGCAGCGGGAGCCAATTTGATTTTGGTTCTTTGATCTGTAGGTATTTAAAGTGCATGCACTTCTAGAATCCTTTAATAACAAATCACGTGCATTTTATGCCCGAGCTTATTTGTCGTTTTCATACCAAACTTTTTATATGTTTTCTCACTCATTGTGTCACGTTGACATTGTATAGCCATAATATATGTGTTAGAGCAAGCAGATCTATATAGCGAAAGGGAGTTGATACTTGTATAATTGCTTAATACGGCAAAGTTGTGCAAAGTGGCGTAAAGAGGCGTAAAGTAGCGTAAAGGTGTGTACAAAAAAGCGTATTATTTATCAAATATGAGGAATAATTTAGTAATTTACATATATGCAATACGCATGTATGGGTAGGAAGATGGGGGTTGAGCGCAACATAGTCTGACCAAAGAGTGTCCTTGGTCTGACGGACAGAAACTTCTTCGTTGCATTATTTGTTGCAATATTTGTTGCGTTATTTGTTTCATTATTTTTGGCGTTATTTTTGTGCAAAATTATGATCTTCAGAAGACTTAAAATCTCGAAATGCAGAAAAAAATGTGACAGTCGGCAAGGCAACGATCAGGAAAAGGCGCAATCAGAAAAAGATTCCCACTCCAAAAACCGAGGCTGGAAAAAAGCAAACTTACAATAAGGTACTTATACCATGAAAACATTTCGTAAGCCGAATGAGCAGCTATTTTCCCAATAGGTGGCCACTCAGTTACCTAAACTTAACTAAAAATAATTATGATAACATACATAAGGCGCCAACAGCACAAAAATTTCAAACACCAAGACATAAAACAATAAGAACCACCACAGAATTATCGCCTTGGAACGATCAGTAATATAAATTACTGGCGGGCTGAAACCGGTTTTACAGGATCCTAACCCCACCCTCAGCTTCTGCAGTGGTTCATAACATTTAGTTAGTTGTTCGGTCCTCGTAGTGAATCTCTAACTAGTCAATGAATAATCATGGACAAACAAATAAATCATGATAAATTCCATGGTGAATCAAAAACGAGGACTCACAGATTGAGTAAGCTGCCCGACGATTGAGATCCCTGGGCGCCCAATAACTTAAAAACTCCGGAGCAAAAGAAAAACACCAGTTGAACCCCGGATCAAGGGGGCATTAATTTTTTTTTGGCTCTTTCTTATGATCAAAATGTACGAGGCGTGCAATATTTAGAGTGAGATAGGCAATGTCTGTGAAAAACTACAAAGTGTCACGCATATGGTGAAATATGTCAAATATCGATTGGAAATTGGTCGTCTAAGAATTCTGTAGGTGTAAATTATTAAATGGAGAGAAAGAAGACAGAAATAATTTCGTGTACTGCCAATCGGTTCGATGTTTCACGCAGAGTTTATCCTCACCATAATTTTCGTCGCATTAATTTATGCAATTCTGTTTCAATCGATTATTAGACACAAAACTGTCTGGTTTTAAAGACAGGCAAGTCGGGTACGAACCCCTATATTAAACTGTTAAGCGTATTGCACCAGATGCTAGTTGTGTACATGAAGGAGATTGAAAACTCGTTCCTCTTTTGACAGCTAGGTACTAATTTCCTCGTGGCCGAGTGGTTAAGAGCACTGACATTTCATTACCGCACTAAAACATGTCTCACAAGTGCCCCGTTTGGGTTCGACAGGAGAACCCCGAGAAAAACCACCATGCACACCCGCAAGCAGACTTTGGCTTGTCTCACATGTGACCCGTGTGGGTTCGAACCCATACCAGATCGAATGTCAAAGTCAAAGTCAGAACCCGACTTAAAATAAATTTTGACTCGAACTGGTGTGGGTTCGAACCCATAGGGGGCACACGTGAGACAAGCCAAAGTCTGCTTGTGGATGTGCAAGGTGGTTTTTCTCGGGGTTCTCCCGTCGAACCCAAACGGGGCACATGTGAGACAAATAGAATCCATCATGGGTGGTCAGTGAGGATAGGAAAATCTCAACCCGAGGGTCCATCCGTTCCAGTGGGAAACGAGGCTCGCCGAGTTTCCCACTGGAACGATGGACCCGAGGGTTGAGATTTTCCTTTCTCCACTGAACACCACTGATGGATTCTTTTTCTTACATACCCCGATTAGGCCTAAATTCATTTTACCGGTAAAGTAACCTGGTACCGTGCTTTAAGACTGATGACGTAGTGTTTATTACGGATATGACGTCAAATGTAAATAAATCGTTGTCAAAGTCAAAAGAGATGCAGTTTTGATTTGTTTTTCGTTGGAAACGAGCTAATACCCGGGGGGGGGGCACTCCCTGGTAAGCAGTGTACCGATGCGTGATCAAAAAAAACGATGAGAAAGGGTACTTTTTTTCAAGAAGGGCAGTGCGCAGCGCTGACATCATTTAGGGTAGCCAAAATGTCGTTTTTGTGGAAAAAGGGTATGTTGTTTACAATTCTGCTAAAACGCTGTGAAAAGGGGTGGACCGAGGCGTTCTTGGCCGATATGTTTTGGACCGAAATGACTAAAATGTCTAAAACCTAAGGGATAAAACATGATTTTCCCTTTCTGTTCAACAATGTGTGTTGCTTCAATAGAAATTATTGTTTCTGCTAATTGAGTAGTTCATACAAATAAAAATGGTTTGTATTAAAACTTGTCTTTTGTACCGTGTTCTCCATAATGCTTGCTATGTGTAAGTGCTTGGTATTTATCTACTATATCAAGATTTATTTCAAGTATATATAGAAGCCTAATGGTGTTGTGGGAAAGCTGCTTGCCTTGTAAACCAGGGGTCAATTCCAGGCTTCTCCAGTTTTTCGTACAAGACTTAAACTAATTTCCTATCGCCATATTACCTTAGCTGTTTAGTGGGACAAAACACAACATTAACCAACCAACCATTATTTCATATATATTTGTGTCAATTTTCTGTGTACATTTGAACAAATTCAGATGCTGAGGGCAAAGCTTGAAAGCCCTGAAACAATTTAAACCCCCAATACTTTATTACTGACAGTTCCAAGGCGATACTTCCTCTGTGGTTAGTCTGTTTCTCGTTTCAGTGATGACAATTTCTTTTACAAGTATGTGCATTTTAAGGTTTACCATCTTTTCTTATTGTACCTGTATGTTGCCTATTTGTAACTTTAGCTATTTCATGTGTTGATTGCATGACCAAATGTTTGTTTATGATCATATCAGTTCCACATTTTTAAGCATTTTAACCCAACAGAGCCAAAGTCTCAAAGGTGATCTTATAGGATAGGCAGGTACCTGGCATCCATCTTCCGTTACTGTAGTCTGTCTATATTTTAAAATTACTTCTCTGAAGCCATCAGGCAGATTGTTTGCATATTACACATATAGCATCTTTACGTGGTTATAAAAGAATTATTGCATTCCAGTGTTTTAGTTGACTACAGTGGAAAGGGGTACTTTTTGACGGGACACAGTGGAAAGGGTCACATTTTAAAGCAAACACAGTGAAAAGGGGGGTCAAATTTTAAATGTCGATCACACTGTTTAGGGTATGTTCAACAATCCTTTGATCACGCATCGGTACACTGCTTACCAGGGAGTGTCCTCCCCGGGGCTTTTACCCAACGAATTCACACCAGTTTAGTCTAGTTTTGTTTAAGAAATAGATCAGCTCTAGCAGTGAATTGTTGAGTAATAATTCGCTGTTTGGAGGTCTGTTGTAAAGAAGATCAAATCACGAGCGCGTAGCGCGAGTGATTTATCTTCTTACAACTGACCGACAAACAGTGAATTATTACTCAACAAGTCACGCACTTGAGCTGATCTATTTCGATTCTAACACACAATGAACGGAATAAATGTTGCTGAAACCGTCGATATCGTTCAGCTTTCCGCCATTGCATTGCAGATATCCCGCCAAATATTTGACTGTAATGCTGGTATTTACACACACTTATTACTGTACGTTTGTTGTGCGCTAAAACGACGTTTCACCGTCTAACGCTGCTTTGTGGGATAGCTGACGTCACAAATGCCGCAAAGTAACGTCACGCTTATTCGCCCAGTGAAATTGTTGCACAATATAACACGTTTTTTTACCATTGGCTCTATTGGCGAGGTGTGTTAGAATGAACATTATTGCTGCAAGCCGCTGCTTTGGGCTAGAAACGATCGAATTTAGTCGCGTTTTTTTTTTTTTTTTTTTTTTGGTTTTTTGTTTTTTTTTTATCTTGTATGAGCAACCAAGCCAGCAGTGTAAGATCGATTTATCTACCACCACTAAAATTCCGGAATTTTTCTATCTTTATGATAGAGGTATGTAAGAAAAGCCAAGTTCTGCTTGCGGGTGTGTCAGTTTTTTTTTCTCGGGATTCTCCCGTTTTCGTCCCACTTACTGATTTGAGCTGAAATAATTTTGAAAGTGACGTAAAACTGAATAAAACAAAAAACAAACAAATGTTTCCTCCATTCAATCACAATCCACTGATGTGATACTGTCAGTTTGGCGTTTCGTCAAATATTGCGATTCTGATGATCAATTTGGAAATGGAATGATGTCACTTTCTTTCTTCAGATACCGAGTCGATTATTTTTTTTATCATCACCTCTGGTGTGGCGTGGGTGGCTAAAGTTTGAATTTAGCATATGGGGGAAACATTCGGGATTAAAACTATTTACAAGAAGCTGAACTGAGGCATATGCAAACTCGTTACTTAAATAAGAGCCTTAAATTCTTCCGTGGTCTTAGCTGCGACCACTGAAGAAGGAAAACTATTCCACAGTGGAATAGTCCTTGGGAAGAAAGAATTCTTCAGAGCATCACTGTAGGTCATGTATCTTGTGTACTGTGAATCATGAGATGCTCTGGTATATCTTTATCCAGGTGCCAGGGTGAGATTTTTATCTTTGTCAAGAGACACTGTAACGGAGTAAATCTTGTAAAAGAAAGTTAAGGAAATGTACAAGTAGGCAATGATCAGGAAAAGGCCAATCAGAAAGAAATTCCCACTCCAAAAAACGAGGAGGAAAAAAACGAAATTGACAATTAGGTACTTTAATACACTAAGAAAACATATCGCAAACCGAGTGAGCAGCTATTTCCCAATAGGCGGCCACTCAGTTACCCGAGCTTAAATAAACCCATGAAAACGTACATAAGGTTTCAAACAGTACAAAAATTTTACTCCAAAGCATAAATCAAATAGAACCACAACAGAAGTATCGTATTGGAACGATCAGTAATATAAAATTACTGCGGTTTTACAGGGCCCTAACCTCACCCTCATCTTCTGCAGTGGTTCAAAACATTTACGTAACTCGTGTTCGGTCCTCGTGAATCTCTAACTAGTCAATGAATTATCCAGGACAAACAAATAAATCATGGAATAAAACGAGGACTCACAGATTCAGTAAGATTTTAGCCTGCGGTGCTCCAGTGATGGCCACACAAGTTCATCAAGCATGTCGTCGATGTTACTGGAGTTTCTCCATCGCCTACAGGCCCACCTGGCTTCTGTCCTCTGGATTTCCCCATCTTATCTGTCTAGGTGTCATTATGTGGATACAAAAATACAGGAGATTTATACTGGAGCTGTGGGCGAACCAATGTTTGGTATACAGCTTCATTCATGTGTCTATGTTTCAGTGCCAAATTGCACCGAAGAAAGCCCATTGTCTTAATTGCTTAAGAAGAGATTTCCGAAGCATGTTGACCCCATTACAAGTTGTCTGTAATAGTAATTTCAAGGTATTGGCGGACGGTCCCGGAAATTTTGATTTCCTATGCTAAAATATTTGAATATTGTGTATCCTTTACGATAACTAGGGACTTATTACCTTTCTAAATTTGTTCCCTGCGAAAAGATTGGTTCAAAGAGGAGACTTCCTTAGATCACACAGCAAATAAAACGCCTGATTCGAAAAAAAGGACTCTCTCTACCAAATGTACAAAAGGTCATCAAGACCTAAATACAGAAAACAATGTGTCATAACATGCCACATAGTCAAAACAAAAATCAAACAGGCATGCAACCGCTATTTGGAGGATTTGCCCGGTGTCTATAACCCTGACCAAAACATCTCACCCATTGGTGAGACAGGTCTTTCCAAGTTTGCGCCCAAGAAGCTATATTCTTTCTTTTTGAAGTGGGTGATCCAATAAAGAATGGGACTTTTTGAATTATTTCTATATAAATAAAATTTGCATATTTGGAGTAAAATATTATTGTTGCTCAATATAATGCAACCCCAATTTGCCGTTAAATTTTGACATCTAGACAACAACCTGCCATTGCCTAGCAACGAGAGAATGTTAGTAAACAGTCCATGGCCATGTGGGTAATATGTACCTAAATTTGGTTGCCATGGCAACTGGTGGCAAAAATCCACTAAAGACACACTGTAGTTTATACAGTACATTTCTGGCTTTATGCGCTGCAAAGGTCTGGATGGGGTATAATGATTAATGAATAATGGCCTAAAAATTTTAATGAGCCTGAATAAAGAACAAAAAATTTAATGATTAGTGAATAATGAGCTCCTAAAGAATAATGAATAAATGTAATTTTTTAATGAATAGCAGAGTAATATAATGAATAGTGAATAATAACATTTTAAAGAATAATGAATATGCTAAAATTTGGCTTTGGAATTGTCTTAGATTGCCTCCCTGACGTTCCAGAATTTCACTTTTTTTCCGATTGAGTTAAAATTTTGTATTCATATTTTAGAAATCCTTGAATGTTTGGAAAGACATATGTCTGGAAGCCAAGCATGTAGGGGCTCACCTAATGGACCAATTGAAAAGGAAATGTGTCATTTGAAGGCAGAGAAAAACAAGCAAATTCAGAGAATTTATGTCCCCCGCCTTAATTGTTTAGTTACACAAATATATCTGACAATAATGTATATCCAAATCACATGCATTTACTTCATGTCACAGTGTCAAACATTAATCTGAGGATTATATTCAAACCACATGCAAATCTTCAAATCATTGTCAGGACATCTGTACAGTTTGAAAAGAATCAGAATAAAACTGAGGGAGGAGTTTGCACACAAGGTACACAATGTCCATTCACTTTCATTGTATAAATGCCTGAAAAACGACTAAGTTCAAATTGCGAAAAAGTGTCAAAAATTAACCTGAGGATTATATCCAAAGCACATGCATATCTTCAAAGCATCATCAAGACATCTGTAAAGTTTCAAAAGAATCTGAATTAAAAACTGAAGGAGGAGTTGCGCACACAAGGCACCCACTGTCCATTCACTTTCATTGTCAAAATACCGAAAAACGACTAAGTTCAATTTACAAAAAAAGTGTCAAAACTTAATTTGAGGATTATATCCAAACCACATGCACATCTTCAAAGTATGATAAAGACATCTGTAAAGTTTCAAAATAATCGGAATAAAACTGTAGGAGGAGTTGCGCACACAAGGTACCCTTTGTCTATTCACTTTCATTATCAAAATGCCCGAAAAATGACTGTTCAAATTGCAAAAAAGTGTCAAAAATTAATCTGAGGATTATATCCAATACACATGCACATTTTCAAAGCATGATGAAGACATTTGTAAAGTTTCAAAAGAATTGGAATAAAACTGTAGGAGGAGTTGCGCACACAAGGTACCCACAGTCTATTCACTTTCATTATCAAAATGCCCGAAAAATGACTAAGTTCAAATTGCGAAAAAAGTGTCAAAAATTAATCTGACGATTATATCCAAACCACATGCACATCTTCAAAGCATGATGAAGACATCTGTAAAGTTTCAAAAGAATCGGAATAAAACTGTAGGAGGAGTTCCGCACACAAGGTACATACTCCTATAGGGGGACGGAAGGACGGACGGAAGGACGGACGGACGGAAGGACGGAAAGCCAAAAACTATGTCCCTCCGCTTTTCTTCGAAAAGGCGGGGGACAATAAATCATTCTGGATGTTTACTGAGCCAGATACTATTTCCCTGTTTTGTTTGGAAAGACATATGTCTTGAAGCCAAGCATGTAGGGGCTCACCTAATGGACCAATTGAAAAGGAAATGTGTCATTTGAAGGCAGAGAAAAATAAATCATTCTGGATGTTTACTGAGCCAGATACTATTTCCCTGTTTTGTTTGCTTATGTATATGTATTTTCGTTTTACTCTATTACCCCACTTTGTCCTTATTATGTATGTTCCAATCCTATAATGATAATCTTTTCTGTGGCTGGACATCATCTTGCTTTTTTATATGACAGAACATAATTATAGTGTCTGTTGCAATCAGAAACAAGGCAGCACTAAGAACATTAATGCAAATCTATCTGGCAATTTATATGGCGCTACATAATTTTTTTCCTCGCTCGCTTCGCTCGCTCGGTATTTAAGACATTAATAAAATGTATTGTACAATCAGGCATACGGTAAGCACAATTCCATACATCACATAGCACTCCTATGCTAACTTGTTTACTAAATAAAATCAACAGCATTTTATTATAACTTTTACCCCTGAAGTCACAATTTTTCTTAAATAACCTTTGGTATTCATAATTGAAGAGAAAGATTCAGGGTAAAACTTAGGGCGTATTCAGTATTTAAGGTGGAGGGGATTATACTCCCAACAGATCTAAAAGGGGATTTGCTAAAAAAATGGTGTACTATTTCGGAAAGTTTATATGAGGCTTTGTGGTCTAGCAGAGTATATAATTATGATTCCCTAAAGTTGTTAATATCAAGGTTGCACTCAGCAGTCTACAATATCATAGAACTAGTCCTTGTGGCTTATGGATATTAGCTGGGTGAAGAAGGCGTGACTAGTAATTATCATATACATATTTTAATGAATAATTGAGCTAATTTTAATGAATAAACCAAAATTTTAATGACGGTGAATAAATGGCTAAATTTTTAGTGATTAGTGAATACCAGGACCCCCCATCCAGACCCTCATATATACAGCTGAAACTTTAAATAGGGTGAGCATTTTTGCGAGAAATAAAGTACAAAGGTAAGAAAAGCTGGATTTTGTTTGCAAAAAGGTACAATGCAATTGGGGGTAGGGGTGGGATATATTTCATATCTTGAGTACAAACAACATAATAAATTGTTGTGAACCTTCAAATTATCAGTTACAGTGCAAATATTGCAAATGAATTACAAAAGAGACATCTGACCTTTTAGATTTATGTTGCCTAGCAACCACAGAACTCAGAAAATGCTTAAAGTCAGAATTCATAGAGTAGAATGGTTGCTAGGCAACCACCTCTCGATCACTAGCGCTAGATCCAAATTGACTGTAGAAAAATCTTTCAGAGATAATTTTTAACACAGACATTACTCAAGTATGATCAGTTATCGTTTTTCAAATGTGTGGCGTAGCTCCATTTTAATAGGTTATATTACTTCAAAGGACAGATCATGACCATAGATCCCAAGTAACCATAGCAACCAAAGTTGTTGAGCAAATCTGATAAAAAGTGCTCTGTAAAGAGATCAGATATGTATCTAGTACATGAAAGTTGTAAACTTGAGTCAGTCAGTAGGGTTAATGAAATAGGAGAAAAGTCCCATTCTTTATTGGATCACCCTCGTATGAATGCCGTGACCCCCATACCAACGAGGTCCTTACATCCAACACTGACAAAGCAAATCTGATCGATGACCGCTTGCAAAAAAAGGCACCCTTAAGGAGGAAGACATCCCAGGAACATTCAGGCCTAAAGTTCCTGAGGTGCCCCAAATTGAAATCTCGCTAGCAGGTATTCTGAAACTGCTAGCCGGGCTTGACCCATCCAAAGCTGTCGGTCCCGACGTAATAAAACATGTTGTGCTCAGATCCTTGGAGGATCAAGTAACCCCCATACTCCAAGCAATATTCCAGCAATCATTACACACTGGCCAGATACCTTCATACTGCGTCAAACCTAACCAAGCATCTCCACAAACATAATGTACTTATTGTACTATATGATCTTCGAGGCTTTATGGAAAAGAGGTCCTGCGAAACCCAACCCATCCAACTCATGGACGAACAAGCCAAAGGTCTTTCCATAAGAGGTCAATAAATTGACGTAATTTTCCTGGATTTTAGTAATGCCTTTGTCAAGGTTAGCCACACCAAGCTTCTTTTCAAGCTCCACCAGCATGGGATAACTCAAAGCAATCTCACCTGGATTAACGCATTCCTACTCGGACGTTCACAGTGTGTGGCCCTTCAAGGGGAAAATCGTCTGAATTTCCGGTCACGTCGGGGGTACCCCAAGGATCGGTCCTTGGAACAATCTATAAACAAGTTGGCTTCTTTAAAAAGAAACCAATGAAAAGGTCAGCAGCCGTTTGTTATAAGAGATATTCCCTTTTGCTCTAAATTTCAGTGTTGTTGATTCTCTGGTTCGTCATTCTCATACATTTCAGTTTCGTTTCCTATACATGAATGCCGTTTCTTGTAATGAAGCTTGACCAGTGTGTGTATATGTTGCTCAAGGCAATGACAAAATTTTTTGATGTTATGGAATCAAAGCCGATACTAAAGGGAGCACGATTACAATCAATATGTCGATTTGTAGAAAACCATTTTGCAGTGCAGTCATTTTGCAATTTGTGACAGAGTTCTGAATTTTGACCTGCAGCCACACTACCAGAAACAGACCCATGGTGCGATGTGATGGACTAAAAGTCAGCCATATAGAGTTTCTGTACTCCTCGTCAGGGTATATACGATGTAATCCTAGATGCGCTATGATAAGCAGTCACCACGATCGAGTTTGCTTGCTAGATATTTACCGCTATTTGACGGGGAGTGCCAACAATTGATAAATTAAATTGATTGTGGTGAACTGTCTAGTCTCTATAGACGGGTTCACTAGTTTTTAGTAAGCGCTTTATGTGACAAAACGCGTAATTGAGGGAGAGCAGTCGATCATGGGTACAATTTTCTTCATATTCAAAGTAAACACTGTGGAAAAGGTCCTGAGGGACCTTTTCCAATGATCCGCCCGATAAAATAACCTCACAGGTCAGATCATTCGCTGACAATACTGCTTTGTATCTGACAGTGACCAGCAAAGATGACTCCTAGGCCCTTCAGCAGGACCTCATAAAACTCGATCATTGGAAAAAGACTTTGGAAATGCACTTCAACTATAGCAAGTGACAAGTCATGCATGTCTGTATATCCCCAAATCCCATCAAAACCTAATAAGTTCTACATTGCCAAGTCCTAGATCTATGCAGTAGAACATGCAAAGTATCCTGGCCTTGAAATGGGTAATAAACTAAACTGTAACCACCATATGCAAAATGTGACCACCAAAGCAAACAAGAAACTATGCTACTTACGTAGAAATATACGCACAGACATAAAGGCATACATCAAACAGCATATCAAACTCTTGTAAGGCCTCAGGTAGAGTATGCCTCCACTGTATGGAGCCCTTATACGGATAAATAAATAAATAAGATCGATGCTGTCCAGCACAGGCAGAACGCTGGGTCACCATGACTACTCTTCATACAGTAGTGTGACTCGGACGATCAATACCTTAAAGGCTTAAGTCAGCCGCCGGGTGGCGAGAGATTAATACCTTTTTGATACAGGTAATACATGTAGAGATGAGCTACTGTGCAGCTTCTGTCATATTTATTGTCTTATTGATAATCCCCTAGACCTGTGCCATAAATTATTCACAGGTATATGTGCATATGTATTTATGGTTATCTGTTTTACAAGGGAGCATATATCAGTTATTTTACAGGTAGCAGCAACAGTTAATCAAATTGATTATAGGATTTTTAGGAGCTTCTGGAGATGTTAATCCTTTGATGTCTAGACAAATACTGAGATAAGCTACCCAACTTTGCCTTTTATAGTCCACCTAGGTCTTTACGATGGATGTCATTAGAACAACAACGTGCAGACGGCCGGCTCATAATGTTCTATATCTATCTATCTATCTTCTGATACTGAGTCGATCAATTTCTGATCATCACCTCGGGTGTGGGGTGGGTGGCTAAATTTAGAATTTAGTCAAGGGAAAAGAAAACATTTGGGGTGGACCATTAAAACTATTTACAGGATATAGATGAGAGGCATACTAAAACGCATGCCTCTGGGCCAATGATTTAAATAGAAGCCTTAAATTCCTCAATGGTCTTAGATAGGACCACTGAAGAAGGGAGACTATTCCAAACCTGAATAGTTCTGGGGGAAAAGGAATTTTTCAGGGCATCACTATAGGCAAATGGTCTTGTGTATTGAGACTCATGTGATGCCCGAGCACGCCTTAGGTTGGGTGCCGGGGGTCAGGTATTTGTCTTTATCAAGAGACACTGTACCGGAGTGTATCTTGTAGAAGAAGGTTAAGGAGGACCGCTCCCTGCGGGACTTCAGGGATGGCCACTCAAGTTCGTCTAGCATTTCTCCGACGCTACTGGTGTTCCTCCATCGCCTGCAGGTCCACCGGGCAGCAGTCCTCTGCACCTTCTCCACCTTCTCAGTCTGAGTTTCATGATAGGGATGCCAAATAGGGGCTGCATACTCAAGTTGAGGCCGAACCAATGTTTTGTATGCAACTTCCTTAGTATGCCTAGGTGCCAGTGCCAGATTGCGCCGAAGAAAACCCAAAGTCTTAGTTGCCTTGCATGTAATTTCAGAAATATGTTGACCCCAATCAAGATCATCTGTGATAGTTAAACCTAGGTATTTAGCGGACTGAATCTGTTCTAATGTTTGCTGATGCAGTGTGTAATTGAATTCTATATGCCTGCCTGGATGTAGTCGCGTCACCCTCATTGAATGACATTCGCTAACATTGAATTTCATTTGCCAATCCATTTCCCATTTGACCAAGCTATTCAGGTCATCTTGTAAAATTTGACAATCCAATGGTGACTTGACATTCCTGTATAAAACACAATCATCAGCAAATAGCCGAACAGATGACCTGATATTGTCAGGAAGATCATTAATGAAAATAAGAAATAGGACCGGTCCTAAGACCGATCCTTGTGTGACACCAGAAAGAACCGGGACTGGGTCTGAGGCACGGCCATCTAATACCACTAGATAGTGCACTAAGAGAGCCACGAGTCGATCCACTTATGTGTAGATCCTCTAATCCCGTAGAGGTCAAGTTTGTATAATAACCTTTTATGTGGGACCTTGTCAAAGGCCGTAGCGGAATCCATGACAATCACATCCGTCTGCCTGTGGCCACTACTCACTGCTCGGTCCAGATTATAACCAAATCATGATAGAACTGAACTAACTGGGTTTCGCAAGACCTTTGACTTCGGAACCCATGCTGACAGTCGGCAAGAATGTTTTCAAGAGCCAAGTGTTTGTTTATGTTGCTGACTATTATATGCTCTAGAGTTTTGCAACAGATACAAGTAAGCGACACCGGTCGGTAATTAGCTGCATCGTATTTCTCACCTTTCTTAAATACCGGGGCTACATTTGCCTGTCGCCAATCGTCTGATACAGCACCCTGAGCAAGCGACTCATTGAAGATATAGGTCAGGACAGGAGCAATTTCAGAGCTACATTCTTTCAACACCCTAGCACTCAGGCCATCTGGCCCAGGCGCCTTATGTATATTCAAATTATTCAACAGTTTAATGACCCCTTTGGGGTCAACTGTAATTTCACCCATAGCGGTGAAAGGACTTGTGCCTTTGGAGGGGATTTCATCATTTGATTCGCGAGTGAAGGCTGACTGAAACTGCCTATTACAAATATTAGCCTTATCCAAAGTGTCAGTCTTCAAGATACCGTTTTCTCTAAGAGTATTGATCCCAGACGATGGAAAAATCTCCCAACATAGGCTGTCCACTGCCATACGCCCTCGCGGAGATTTTAGGCAGGTGAGCGCTGTCGAGCTTGGTTAGCTGAAAAAAAAGAAACTGATAGAAGCATAATAGTGAAGGGGATAAAAGATGATAAAAATAGTTCAGGTCTGCCATTTACAGCCTAAACCACATTATGCTATAAATCAAGGTTGTTGTTTTTATAAGCTTTAACTTTTTACTTCTTCTCTGTACTAACACAGCCATAGTATTGTATTGTATTGTATTGTATTGTATTGTATTGTATTGTATTGTATTGTATTGTATTGTATTGTATTGTATTGTATTGTATTGTATTGTATTGTATTGTATTGTATTGTATTGTATAGATTAAAGCAGGAAACCTCCTCGCTCCCTACTGCGCTATATAGCGGACATCAAAAGTTTAAATGCGAGGTAAACTTTTAGCCTCACTAAACGCATTTTAACTTTCTTCTATTAACCTTTTCTTCGACGCGCGCACCTGCATCTAATCTTCGCGAGAGGTGCTGCAGTATATATGGAAAGAAATGGCAAGAAAGAAAGCCACGAATTAACATAGAGAAAATTTCGTGTGACACCAGTTTGGGGGAGGGAGGTGGCGGAACAAAATGATCCGGATTCTGACACGACCTGCATGCAAACAGACGATATACACGCTTGACAAACAAATAGACCCATAAAAGGGAAAAGAGGAAAAACAATTAACAACAATTAGTGGAAACAGATGATCTTGGCTGTTAGATGGAGTTTTTACCATTGCATACCATTCCAGCATATTTTAAAGAATGTGCTGAATTGTTAAATGAAGAATGGAAGCGAAGTTTAAATGCGAGGTAATAATGTCATTAGTTTCCGCGACATCTACTAAAAGACTCAGACCTTCAACTAATGTTTCGGAACTTTCCCCTAGCCACTTTTTGGACAGCTGTTGTTTACAATTTTTATGTATACACAGTAGCATTCCGAATGTGTCACATACATGTGTGTAGTAAGTGGGTAAAAATGTTTTACTTTACCCATCAAATTTTCAAACACGAAATTCTGAATCTGAATAGTTTACTGGTGACACGCCAAATGACATTAATTCACTGTGGCAAACTAAATCCTGCTCACCCTCACTTCACATACTGTTCGAAGAGATAATAAATTTTGTCTCCAGATGATGTCCCATAAGAAAAGTCTCTGATTTCCTGCCTTAAATCCACTATTTCTGTGAGATTTACTCATTCAGCGGACCCATCTGCTCTCATTTTTAGGGCGCATACTCTGATTCACTGAGCTCCAACCAATCAGAAAGCAACTTTCGTGACACACCTATAAATCTAGTCTGGCGGGTCAGCCGTCAAAATGAATTTTTGATAACTGATTTATCATTTTGACGTCTGGCTCCAACACTATCAAAATTTCCCAAGTTCTATTAATATCTCTGCAAGCTGTTTATAGACATTGATTTTATGGGAATTCCTAATCTGATTGGTTGATGGCTGGGTGCTGAGGTCATGCACTCTCTGAGGGCCAATCAGAAGCTCGCAATTAGAATTGTCTCCCCTTTCAAGATGACTTTTTGAAGAAAAAAATGTCAGCCATGATGAATGGATTCTTTTAAAAAATCATCAAAATAAACAACACTTGGATATATTTTATGAATTTTAAAATGGAGGTTTGTTTATTATTTTGTTTCACAGTGCTTGACACCATTTTTTTTCCATAAAAACTTGTTATTCTGTAAATAATGGTTTTCACCCAAAAGTGGCTAACAGCTTGGCTTTTTGATAATGTGCTGGAGTCAGACGGCAATATGATACTTCATTTTGACGGCTGACCAGTCAGACTACTATAAATCACACGAAAGTGCATGCCGTGATCAAGTTATGAGGCACTCACCACATGTCAACCATGCATCATCTTTTTTATACCCCCGGTATTTATGCCGACGGGTATATAGTTTTCGCTTTTCAGTTTGTATGTTCGTTCTTTAGTTCGTTCGTAATTCCGGAACGAGTTCGTGGAATTTATGTCAAAGTTTTTGTTAAAGTTTCTCTAGTGGTGTATGTATCTCTTGAACCAATGATCAGAAACCATTCATATTTCAACCATAGGTACCCTATAGGGTTTGCTTTGTTTCCATGAGTACGGACCCAGGGTGCATGCCCAGGGGTGGGGCTAGAGGTCAAAATCTAGGTCACCTTTAATTGGGGGTCAAAGTTTTGGTTAAAGTTTCTCTGCTGGTGTATATCTCATGAGCCAATCTTCAGAAATCATTCATATTTGGAATTTAGATACCCTATAAGATTTGCTTTGTTTCCATGAGTTCGGACCTGAGGGTCTATGCTCGGGGGTGGGGCTAGAGTTCAAAATCTAAGTCACCTTCAAAATGTGCTATTTACATATTTTTTTCTCTCTGAGTTCATATATTAAAAAATACTTATAGGAATGTATTCCTATTTGGATCATAGATGCCCTTTAAGGTTGAATTATATTTCATGGCACCAAACTCTAGGGATGGGGCTGGAGGTCAAAATCAAGGACACATGTATTATATAAAATACAATAGTTACCAAGATTAATATTCTGTAGGTCTATATCTTGACAATCATTTGTCAGAAAGCATTCATGCTTACAACATAGGTACCACATAGTCAGCTCTGTATACTGCTCTAAAATAGATGTGTCATTCTAAAACTCCACTCCCCCATGTTTGTATGCAAAGTGCTTTACAGTGCTTATTTCTAAAGTGTACATGACAAGGTACTGTCTTTCATCAGGGATTAGAGGTTCAATGTCAGGGGTGAGCAAGTGCCGGGTAATATGGGTAGGGGGTAGGGAGGGGGGCTTGGTGGCTACCAGCCGGGGTATACGTGCCTCTCAAGGCACTTTTTCTAGTTTTATTCAGTCGGATATTGTTTTGATCAAATCGAACCATCAAGGTCTGCAACGGAACCTAGTGGATTGAGGTTTGGGATGTCCCGGTACTAATAGACACACTCTCGGCTGTTGTTTACATTTAAAATCTCCTTTGCGTATTTTCATTCTAAATTGTCAATGTGTCTCTCAGCATAGATGCTAAATACCACCGGCTACATCTAGGTATACAAAGGCATGCCGACAATGCAAATTTTATGGTAACAATCCCATGCTGAATCTTATCAGTCTGTCATTTCATTCTCAAGATATTGAACGGAAAAGAAATTCTGACCTTTCTGTCAATTTGTTCTCAAGATGGAAATGTTTACCTACAAATTGCCATTAGTGCAGAATCAGAATAGTTTACTGGTGAAATATCAAATTGACAATACCACTGTGGCACAACAGATGGATGGGACTGGTCCAGAGGGGATTAGTCTCGAGCTCTCACAAGAGAAGTAAATTTAGACACACAATCATCTGACATTTCAGCGGAGGAGATCAGAGAATCATGGAGGTTGTTCCAATCTCTAATAGTCTGGGGGAAAAATACTATGTAAATAGGCATTTGCACTTGCTGAAGGTATCTGAAATACCAAGGAGAGTTGATTTCTACAATGCCTATTCTTTGGGATGAGGTCATCAGTGGGTATTTTTGCTTATCCTTTTAGACCTTTGTAAAGCACTATAATTCTATTATCCAATAATAGGTGAAACACACATTTATCTTCTTAAAGAAAACTTATGAGTAAGAAGCTTGCAGCATTCATAAACTTTTCTGAGTTTGACCAAACTATCCATGACCTTGCATCAGGAAAACATGTCCGTGCAATGAATACCCCCTTAAACCCCTCTTTTATATAGTAAAACTGGGGTATGCAGGGGTATACCTATTTTTCTTATTGTTGCTCCAAAACATAGATTGTGGGTACTCGTTAGAACCGCCTTAGAGGCAGTTCTAACATGTACCCACAATCTATGTTTTGAGCAAAAATAAGAAAAATATAAAAAAATTTCCTCTGAAAATTACTCTGAAAATTATCGATTTTTGACCTGAAAAAATTACTGTATATCATATGGGCATGTTTTCGTAATGTTTGCTTTTCAGACTGCACAGTCTTGAAAAATCTTGTAATACATTGCCAATATGTCTGGTACTACTGGAGAGAGGTCAGTCAGGGAGCTCATCAGTCGTGGGACATAGCAGACTGTCGGATGTACGAGGACAAACCAACAAGTCTTGCTTAGTGGAATCAGGTAGTCAAGGCTTCTTGTTAACAACAGACATTCTAGTAACTTGTGTAAAATTTTAAATTATTTAGCGGTTCCTTATGAATATAAAGCATTAAATGAAATCTGTGGAGATTTTGATTAAAAATGTCTCTATTGGAGAAATCTGATTTGTGTATGTACTGACTTTTTATTTTTGTTGAACAGCTTTAACATTTAAGCCGCCTCATGGGAAAACCAACAATTTGCGAAAACAAAGGTGCAGATTTGCGGTAACCGCGAAGCTGATCAGCAACTTTGTTTTCGCTACACGGATAGTACAATCCCTCTACTTCCTAAATACCAAATTTCATGCTTCTAGCTGTCTTCTGTTACTGTGCAGTCCGGTTTGTGCCGGACCTGGTCGCAAACCACAATGTTGGTTTTCCCACGAGGCGGCTCATTTATCAGGGAATGGGATATTCCTCTCTCATTGATAGTTAATGTGTTTTAATATCTTTGTTTCAGTGGTTGTTAAGAAGAATCTAAGAGGGAAAGGATATGGCAGAATAGTTATGGAAAAAACTGAGCAGTTTGCTGCTAGGTAATTTATGTCGGTCTTACAAAGATATTTGTTAAGAATATGCAAGCAAGAAGTGTCCAGATGCGTCTTTTATATCCAGTTCTACCTACTGCTCACTATTAAGTTGGTCTTACTTTGCTGCTTGAGTCTGCTAAAAGCAACAAGGGTTCCATAATATTTGATGTGATAGCTTTACCTATTTGTTATAACAAATTTCTTTCGTTTATAGATGCAGGCTTTTTGGTAGGTTTATTATAGCCCCGCTTTGGAAGAGTCGGGCTATACTGGATTCATACAGTCCTTCCGTGATTCCGTGAACATTTTGTTTCCGCTCAATATCTTGAGAATGAATTGACAGATCAGACCAAATTTTGTATGCACATCAACATTGACAAGATCTAGCTTGGGATTGTCACCCATCATTTTTTGCTAAATTTTGATGAAGTTACGACCCTTGAGTGATGTCTGATATTAGTTTCCGCGTAATATCTTTAGAACAAATTGACATAGTTTGACCCAATTTTATATGCGCATCAACATTTAGAAGATCGAGCTTGGGATCGTTACCTATCATTTTTCATTATGATTACGTTAACATCTCTGTTTGCACATACTGTTTTACAGTTAGAGCCCCTTTCACTTGAGCTTGCCATTTCAGCAGTTAGGTCAAGTTTTTGTGTAAATCAGGTAACCTTTTTATTCTATTTTAGAACTGAAACTTGTCTCAGGTGCCAGGTGTTCTTAAAATCTATTCAGCATTTATCTTTAGACAAAGCTGTCACTCTTCTGATAAAAACAACATTGTAGTTGTTTGGTTAAAGCACATTTTTATTTCAAAATTCTTTGCACAACATATACAATGCACATTAAGAACATACACTTAAAAAGGATTGGAACAAAAGCAGAATTTTATTAATTTTAACAGTTACGTTTTGGTATCTACATGGCCAAAAATTCCGCATAGTAAGATAAAACTTCATTCTAGCATGCCGTTTTAATGGTCATTTAGTTTGAAACAGTCACTCAAATCAGCAGATCAATCAGCCCAGATGTCTTTGTGAACAACATGAAAAGAAACTCAGCTCTTCAGAACAGGTGGTCTTCTAGTGTAATACAAAATGCTCTAATGGCAAGCTCGGGAGAAAGGGAATGTAAGCTGATTTTGATTGTATTTTTGCATTTATCACACTCATTCTTCGAATCGTAAAATTGAGCATTTTAAGTATGTTATGATCACCTCATCGTTTCGATGAGAGATACCCCCAATATAAAATTCAATGGATAAATATAAAAAATCGATAATTTCATACCAACCCCTGATTTCCCCCATTTTTACTATATGTAAGGTGCAAATCTGGGGTAGGTTTCATACGGAGATGTTTTTGTGATGTTGAAAAGTTTTTACGGAGTTTAGGCCCTTGATATCTCAATAACTGACAGAATCCGACCAAATTTTGTGTGCATATCAACACTGATGAAATCTAGCTTGCTTTTGTTACCTGTCATTTCTTTTGCAAAATTTTGACAGAATTACTGCCCTTCATTTTCGTCAGAATTTCATTTCCACTCAATATCTTGAGAATAAATTGACAGAATCAGACTCAATTCCGATTATCGGAAAAGATGGTGTGAGGTCATCAGCCAGCATCCCGGTCACTCTCACGGGTACAAATCAGTAATGGCGGCTTTATTAAAAGCCAATATACGTATGGTTTATCAGCTCACCTGAGCCGAAGATGAGCTTATAGTATAGTAGTCGAGCCGGCGTCCGTGGGTGCGTCCGTCCGTGCATCCGTCCACATTTTCAAACTTGAATATCTCTAAGACAACAAGGCCAATCGTGACCAAATTTTATCTAAAGCATCATTGAGGAGCGGGAAAGTTTGTAAAAGGTTTTGGGCCAGGTCGGATCAGAACTCTGGTTTCCATGGCAACGGATAGCTCCCATAGACTTAAAATGGGAAAAACATAAAAAAATCTTCTTCTCAGAAACCACAAGGCCCAGAGCTTTCATATTTTGTGTGTAGCAATGTATAATGGTCCTCTTTATAAATCCTGCCTACCGTGCCCCTGGGAAAACCACAAGGCCCAAAGCTTTCATATTTTGTATGTAGCAATGTTTAGTGGTCCTCTATATAAATCCTGCCAATCATGCCCCTGGGGTCAAAAATGGCCCCGCCCCGGGGGGGGGGGGTCATTAGCTCCCATAGACTTACAATGGGAAAAACATAAAAAAATCTTCTTCTCCGAAACCACAAGGCCCAGAGCTTTCATATTTTGTCAGTAGCAATGTATGGTGGTCCTCTTTATAAATCCTGCCAACCGTGCCCCTGGGGTTCATACGGGCCCTGCCCCGGGGACGTCATGTGAAAAACTTTAAAAAATCTTCTTCTCCGAAACCACAAGGCCCAGAGCTTTCATATTTTGTGTGTAGCAATGTATAGTGGTCCTTTATATAAATCCTGCCAACTGTGCCCCTGGGGTCCATTCTGGGGTCCACTCTGCAACCACAAGGCTCAGAGCTTTCATATCCATATTTCATATCCATATTTTGTGTGTAGCAATGTATAGTGGTCTTCTTTATAAATTCTGCCAACAGTGCCCCTGGGGTCCACATGGGGTCCATACTGGGGCCCCGCCCGAGAGGGGTCATGGGTAAAACATAAAAAAATCTTCTTCTCCCAGACCACAAGGCCCAGAGCTTTAGCAATGTATAGTGGTCCTCTTTATAAATCCTGCCAGCCGTGCCACTAGGGTCCATACGGGCCCTGCCCCGGGGGCGTCATGGGAAAAACTTTAAAATATCTTCTTCTTCGAAACCACAAGGCCCAAAGCTTTCATATTTTGTGTGTAGCAATGTATAGTGGTTCTCTTTATAAATCCTGCCAGCCGTGCCCCTGGGGTCCACTCTGCAACCACAAGGCTCAGAGCTTTCATATTTTGTGTGTAGCAATGTATAGTGGTCCTCTTTATAAATTCTGCCAACTGTGCCCCTGGGGTCCATACGGGCCCCGCCCCGGGGGCGTCATGGGAAAAACGTTAAAAAATCCTCTTCTCCGAAACCTCAAGGCCCAAAGCTTTCATATTTTGTGTGTAGCAATGTAAAGTGGTCCTCTTTATAAATCCTGCTACAAATCCTGCCAACCATGCCCCTGGGGTCCATGTAGGCCCCACCCCGGGGACGTCATGGGAAAAACATAAAAAAATCTTCTTCTCTGAAACCATATGGCCCAGAGCTTTCATATGTTGTGTGGACCAATGTATAATACTCTCCTTTATAAATGATGCCAACGGTGCCCCTGGGGTCCATACAGGCCATGCCCCAGGCATGTCATTATCTTCCAGACTTATAATGGAAACATATGAAAAAATCTTCTCTGCAACAGCATGACACAAAGCTTGTATATTTGATATACAACATTGTCATGTGGAGCTCTACATAAATCCTGCCAATCTTGCCCCTGGGGTCAAATATGGCCCCACCCTGGGGGTCGTTATAGGACCCTGACCTTGTTAGATGATTTTTTCAAGTGAACCAAAATGGCAGAAAAGAAGAAACACAATCCAGACAAGAGCTGTTCTGCTGATGTAAGTAGGGTTTCAAGGTCACGTGACCAAGATGGCCACCATACCCATATATGGTAAAAAACCCAATTACTTTGTCCAGTGACTGTACTTGTTGATTCACAGGTGAGCGATCATTGCCATTGGGCTACTTGTTTGCACAAATGACCCAAAACGCCCAAATTTTTAAAAGTTTTGATGTGATATGAGGGAAGATTGTTTCCAGAATGCATATTTTTTGAATTTGGAAGGAAAATATCTTGAATAGCGCAATATTTCCGTGTTTATTTATAGTTAAATATTTTGATTTTTCGGCAAGCGCGGGTGGCTTTAATCTCTCGATATTTGATATGCACACAATTTCAGGCACTTCAGTCTCAAATTACATTGAAATTTTACGACAATTTAATACGCCGTAGTATTTATGCTGTCGTTTTGTAGTATGTGTTTTTGTAGGAGGCATATTTAAGATTTTAAATAACATATCACACATGTTTGGATATATAAAACTGCAACAACTTCAACGGCACGGTCCTTGTGCATTTCTATCTATTATTCAGCTATTGAATTATCATAATTACGAAATAAAATCGTGAAATATAAGCTGCCGTTAGATAAAAACAAATCTAGAAAAATGTAAACTGATAATAATAAGTGAATTAATTGGACAAAGTTATCAAATTACATGTAACTCTTTCTCAGAAGCTCATTCAGTATTCTGAGTTGAAAACAAACCTTGCCAAAATAATTTTTCAGACAGATGACGGATAATTTTTTTCAGTGGTTCTAATATTATGTTAAATTTATTTTAGTTAATTCTGCTTTGATTTTAACGTATATTAACAATTTACTTAAGACACTTTTTTCCCCGCACAAATATGTGTATTAAGTCTGTGTATTTATTGACTCTGCACCCGTGAGTCCACAGGTAATATTATCGATGACGTCATTGCCATCTTTTCTGATAAGCGGAATTTTATGTGCGCATCAACATTGAGAAAATGTAGCTTTGGAGTGTTTGCAAATTTTTGACGGAGTTACGGCCCTTGATTGGGGTCAGAATTTCATTTCCACTCAACATCTTGAGAATAAATTCACAGAATCAGACCAATTTTGTATGTGCATCAACATCGTCATTGACAAGATCTAGCATGGGATTGTTAACCATTTTTCGCAATTTTTTTACAGAATTAAGGCCCTTCCGCACAATATATTGAGAATGAATTGGCAGAATCTGCCCTTGACTGAGGTCAGAATTTTGTTTCCGCTCAATATCTTAAGAATGAAATTACAGAATCAGTCAAAATTTTGTATGCGCATCAACATTAACAAGATCTAGCATTGGATTGTGACCTGTCATTTTTTTTCTTCTAAATTTAAAGGGCATTACAGCCCTTGAATGACGTCAGATATTAGTTTCTGCTCAATAGTTTGAGAATGAATTGACATAATTTGACCAAATTTTGAATGTGCATCAACATTGACTAGATTTAGCTTGGTATTGTTACCCGACTTTGTTTTTCTCGCCCTTGAAAAAAAGCTCTGAAAAGGGGCTATAGTCAGATTCTCTGACAGTTCTAGTTTTTACCAGCACTGACTCTAATTTTGTAAGTCATAAGAATCATAGTACTTGAACATACACGATAAGTATTACACCGTGACCTCTTTATAACATGGTTCATTACGGCATGGTTTTGGATTTAATACAGACCACTGCTGGACCCCAAATGGTCATTTTAAACTTATTTTGCTATTATGTATACACTTTAATCTCATTTTAACAGAGATTGGACAGCTTAAACAAAGATAGGCTTGGATCCCAATAATAGTGTTATAAAGAGGTTGCATCTTGATTGAATATCTACATACATTTATTAGAGCCGTCGCATGGGAAAACAAACTATCTGCATAGGTGAAAACAAAGGCCCAGATCAGCTTCGCAGCAACTGTGAAGCTGATCAGTGCCTTTGTTTTCGCTACACAGATAGTACAATTCCTCTACTTTCCAAATCCAAAATTTCCAGCCTCTAGCCATCTTCTGTGACTGTACAGCCCGATTTGTGTCGGACATGGTCGGAACCCAAATTGTTGGTTTTCTCACGCACAGGCTCATTTGTTCTTCTTTTATTCAGCAAAGGTTACAAGACAATGTATCTAACAACCCATGACAAGCAGGACTTCTACAGGCATCTAGGCTATGAGTTTTGTTCTCCAATTGTCTGCTTTGATTCCTCTCTTGTACCAGAACACCTGGTAAGTTATTTAAACCCATTCCACATAATGAAAACATGCCAATACAATATGCAATCATTTTAATAGCCATGAAAAATGATATTTTTTGTCGATTTTTTTTTATATATACATGTGTATATACTTTTTGCTCAAAACATAGATTGTGTACACATTGAGACAGCCCTACCATGTCAAAGCATTTAAGGAGTACCACAAAATAAAAAAAAAAGTAAAAAAGATGTATACCCCTGTACATCCCACCTTTAATACATGTACATTGTATATGAAAGTCAGATATACAGATGCAACTCATACATGTATTTGATGATAAATTAAAGCTTTCTCATTTCAGGCACTTTTGAATAGGTTTTACCTATCAGTGGTGTAACTGCCATGTGGTGTAACCACAGTGCCAAAATATAAAGACACTGACAAGCAAATTATTCATGGATACCCAAGCTACTGAATCAAATTTTCACATTTGAGCTGCCGCATGAGAAAACCAACAATCTGCATATGCGAAAACAAAGGCGCAGATCAGCTTCGCAGTGACTGCAACGCTGATCTGCGTCTTTTGTTTTCACTATAGTGGATAGTACAATTTCTCTACTTTCTAAGTCCAAACTTTCCAGGCTCTAGCCATCTTCTGCGATTGTACAGCCCAGTTTGTGTCAGACCTATTCGGAAATCATATTGTTGGTTTTCTTGTGGCATGGCTTATTTTCCTTTAATTTCAGGCTCAACAACTTCTGGGTAACATGACATTGTCAAATGCTACAAGTGCCAAAAGTGATTCATCTTCAAAAACTACTGTCTCAAATTCTCAAAGCAACAGTCAAGACAGTGATAAGAACGGAAAATCTAATGGGAGTGTTAATCCATCCAGGAATCAGGACAGTCCAGAAGCCCCACTAGCTCCTCCCCTTCCACCTGTAGTCCCACCCACTCAACCTTTGGCTCCTCCCATTGCTCCACCTCCTATGGCTCCACCCCCTCCAGCAGTGTCTTCAGCTTCTCAAGACAAGAAGAGAACTTCAGGACAAAATGACAAGACTGTAGTGAGATGGGATCCGAACATGGTGTCTTGGATGAAGAAAGATCTGACTTTGCCGTGAAACTCAGTGATTCCTTGATTGACTTGGGCTTTGCATCTGTTGAAGACTAAGATTAGCCTAGGCTATGAACCGGTGTTCTTTGTTTGTTTGATTGATTGTATTTTTTTAAAATATCTCAGTCAACAGTTACTCATATCATATTGAAATAGAGCTAACTCTTCATTGGTAGTACCAGTTGAGCCGCCTCATGAGAAAACCAACAATCTGCATATGCGAAAACAAAGGCACTGATCAGCTTTGCGGTTACAGCGAAGCTGATCGGCGCCTTTGTTTTCGCTACACGGATAGTACAATTCCTCTACTTTCTACATCCAAAATTTCCAGTCTCTAGCCATCTTCTGTGCTTGTACAGCCGGTTTGTGTTAGACCTGGTCAAAAAACACATTGTTGGTTTTCCCACGAGGCGGCTCAATTGGTAGTACACTGGAGAGCTTTAAAAACGCAAAAGAAGTAATTGATATTTTTTTCTAATTTATACACAATCGATTTTTATGAAATTTGACACAAGTAAACATTGATATCTTGGCCAAGTTTGTCTAAAATTTCATGACAAATAAATGAGTACTTTTTGAGCTACAGTCTTTCACAAAGCACTACCCCTATTATCAAAAACTGCAATTAATATCGCGTGTAGCTACCATTTGCCGCTATGCAAGCCGTGCATCTTCATCTCATTGAAAGCACAAGATTTGCTACAAACTGTTGAGGCATGTTATTCCATTCATGTATCAGTGCATTTCTAAGTTGATTTACGTTCCTGGGCACCTGCGGACGAGCATGAATTCGTCGGGTGAGTTCATCCCAGACATGCTCAATCGGAGACATGTCTGGGGAATAAGGCGGCCAGTCAAGCACTTGAACAGCATTTGCTGCCAGGAAATTGGCTGTAAGGCGAGCCCTATGAGCTGGAGCATTATCATGCTGATAAATAAAGTTGCCTCTCCTGTTATTCGGACGCATAAATGGAACTGCCACAGGACGAAGAACGTTGTCAATGTAACGCCTAGCATTCACGTTTCCATTTAATATGACTAGAACAGTTTTGTTAAACTGTGTTATTCCACCCCAAACATGGACACTTCCACCTCCACCGCGGTTACATTTCAGAATGTTATCCTCCGCAAATCGCTGGCCTCGTTCGCGATACACCCTTGCACGTCCGTCGCTGTTATCCACGTTAAATTTCGATTCATCTGTAAAAAGCACTGACCCCCATTGCCTTCTTGTCCACCGATGATGAACTCGGGCCCAGTTCAGTCGAAGATTCTTGTGCCTGTTGGTCAGGACATGGCTTTTCTTTGGCCTATGACAACGTAGCCCGACTTCCCGAAGCCTACGTCGCACCGTACAAACGTTGATGGGACGTCTGAAAGTAAACGAATTGAAAACATTGTCTAGAAATAAGACTTATTTTTATGTAATTGTAAATATTTTTTTCTTAAAAAACATAAGACAACTTACCCTCGGAGTCCTACTGTTCGTCTGGCACTGGTGGCAGCGGACCGGAACGGAAAGCGTCGATGCAATCGACGTACGTTGCCGTCTTGACGTCGAGTCGTTATTCTGGGTTGACCAGGTCGCCGTCGATCTTTCACGGTCCCAGTGGCTTGGAAACGATCCCTCAGGCGCTGAATAGTTGATGGGTGGCAGAAACGCGGATTCCGGCTTGTAACATACCAATTGCGCCAGACAGTTCATGTTCGGATAACCGTGGCATGATAAATACAGTGAAAGAAATAAAGCTATTGTGTTTTTTATACATGTAAGGCTACAAGGTACATGTGGGGTGACAAAATATTTTGCTTCGTTTATTCGTGGAGGCGTCACATGCTAAACATGGTAAATCGTTAATGTGTATCTGGTGATGGCCAGTGCCTTAATAAATGCCGAATTTTGTTATAGGTAGTAGCCGAGCATCATTACCAACACATTTGACCTGGTCAAATTGACTGAAATTTTTTTGGGTGAAAAAAAAAATTGATTTTTAATTTTTTGCGTTTTTAAAGCTCTTCAGTGTACCAGTACTAGTGTGCGTCTTGCTTAAGAGAAAATCTCCACTGAGGGTTCAAACCCAGGACCTTTTAACTTGGTCACTAGCCCACAACTCTCCAGTGGCCAAGCGTGTGATTGGTGCAAAGCCAAAACTTCATTGAAATTGTCACAGTGCAGCTCATTTGAGCCGCATCGTGAGAAAACCGGATTTTTGCCTATGCGAAAACAAAGGCGCAGATCAGCTTCGCGGTAACCGCGAAGCTGATCAGCGCCTTTGTTTTCGCTACTCGGATAGTATAATTCCTCTTCTACTTAAATCCGAAATTTCAAGCTTCTAGCCTGCTTCTGAGACTGTACAGCCCGGTTTGTGTCGGACCTGGTTGAAAACCCCGAAGACCGGTTTTCTCGCGTCGCGGCTCATTTGATTCATTATCATTAGAACATTCTCAGAATGAGAAAATCTGTATTACATCTGTGCTAACTACAAAGATGTAGGTTTGTCTATATACATATACATGCAGTCTGATATAAGCCCTTGTCTTCAGTGCAGCAATATTATCATCATAATATCTTTTTGGTTATGTAAAATCAGAGGAACTGTGATTGTTTATGCTAAACTAGTGCAATAATTTGAAGTTCATGTTCATTGTTCTTGCTTTTTGTAGTTTATGTATTATGCTCAAGAATCCTTTCTTTATCTAGAAATTAACATTCAATATGAGCCTGTGCGTGAGAAAATCAACAATTTGGGTTCCGACCAGGTCCGACACAAACCGGGCTTAACAGTCACAGAAAATGGTTAGAGGCTTGAAATTTTGGATTTAGAAAGTAGAGGAATTGTACTATCTAATTAGCGAAAACAAAGGCGCTGATCAGCTTCGCAGTTACTGCGAAGCTGATCTGCGCCTTTGTTATCGCCTATGCAGATTGTTAGTTTTCCCATGCGGTGGCTCTTTGCATTGTTTTCTATTTGTACATTAGCTAAATGTCATCTCACTCATCTGCAGTTGTTGACAAAATAGTTTTGAAGAGCTGAATATTTTGATAAATTTATTCATTTGTAGCATTGATTTTATGAGTAGCAAATGATCAATCATGCCATTTTCAATGTTATGCTGTAAACCATCATTGAAAAAACTGAAAGAGAACATGTTCAGATTTTCAACTAGAGGACCATTGGTCCTGTAGCTCACCTGAGAGATTATCACATTGTAAGGTCATGAGATTTAAATTAATTGAGAATCGACCAATGAAAGTCTATGCATGGACACTATTGACCCCCGGGGCATGGCCAAATTTGACACAGGGGCATGACTGACACAATTTATAATGGGGACTACCAAACATTGCTACATACAAAATATAGAAGCTCTGGGCCTTTTGGTTTCAGAGAAGAAGTTTTTTTTAGTTTTTGCCATTGTAAGTCTATGGAGACTATCTACTCCCGGGGCGTGGCCAAATTTGACCCCAGGGGCATGGCTGGCACAATTTATGTAGAGGACCATTAGCCATTGCCACATACAAAATATCAAAGCTGTGTGCCCTGTGGTTTCAGAGAAGAAGATTTTTGAATTTTTTTCCCATAGCAAGTTTATTGAGACTATCAACCTCCGGGACCTGGCCAAATTTGACCCCAGGGGCATGAATGGCACAATTTATGTAGAGGACCATTAGCCATTGCTACATACCAAATATCAAAGCTGTGGGCCTAGTGGTTTCAGAGAAGAAGATTTTTTTAGTTTTTCCTATTGTAGGTCTATGGAGGCTATCGACCCCCGGGGCGTGGCCAAATTTGACCCCGGGGACATGATTGGCACAATTTATGTAGAGGACCATTAGCCATTGCCACATACAAAATATCAAAGCTGTGGGCCCTGTGGTTTCAGAGAAGAAGATTTTTGAATTTTTTCCCATAGTAAGTCTATGGAGACTATCAACCCCCGGGGTGTGGCCAAATTTGACCCCAGGGGCATGAATGGCACAATTTATGTAGAGGACCATTAGCCATTGCTACATACCAAATATCAAAGCTGTTGGCCTAGTGGTTTCAGAGAAGAAGATTTTTTTAGTTTTTTTCCTATTGTAGGTCTATGGAGACTATCGACCCCCAGGGCATGGCCAAATTTGACCCCAGGGGCATGATTGGCACAATTTATGTAGAGGACCATTAGCCATTGCCACGTACAAAGTATCAAAGCTGTGGGCCCTGTGGTTTCAGAGAAGAAGATTTTTTAATTTTTTTCCCATAGTACGTCTATGGAGACTATCAACCCCCGGGGTGTGGCCAAATTTGACCCCAGGGGCATGAATGGCACAATTTATGTAGAGAACCATTAGCCATTGCTACATACCAAATATCAAAGCTGTGGGCCTAGTGGTTTCAGAGAAGAAGATTTTTTTAGTTTTTCCAATTGTAAGTCTATGGAGACTATCCACCCTCGGGGCGTGGCCAAATTTGACCCCAGGGGCATGGCTGGCACAATTTATGTAGAGGACCATTAGCCATTGCCACATACCAAATATCAAAGCTGTGTGCCCTGTGGTTTCAGAGAAGAAGATTTTTGAATTTTTTCCCATAGTAAGTCTATGGAGACTATCGACCCCCGGGGCGTGGCCAAATTTGACCCCAGGGGCATGAATGGCACAATTTATGTAGAGGACCATTAGCCATTGCTACATACCAAATATCAAAGCTGTGGGCCTAGTGGTTTCAGAGAAGAAGATTTTTTTAGTTTTTCCCATTGTAAGTCTATGGGACCTATCTGTTGCCATGGAAACCACAATTCTGATACAATCTGCTCCAAAACCTAATGCCATCAATCCCCCAACCCAATTATGATTCACATTAAATTTGATCAAGATCGGCCTACTAGCTTCAGAAATATTCTTCTTTGAAATTGTGGACGGACGACGACGGACGCCGACGACGACGGACGCCTGCCTATCCTATAAGCTCACCTGTGAGCCTTCGGCTCAGGTGAGCTAATAATATTAAATATGTCCGAAAATGTCATTACAGGCTTCAAAAACTTGCTGTCTTTAGTTTTTCTGTCAAACCTAAACTGAAGAAAAGAAATCATAAAGGATCATCTGCCATAAAGGACCCACTGTGAGAGGGTCAAAACCCTTTTTACATGAAAATCATCCACCAATGTTAGCTTACTATGCTATACATGCAATAGTTCAACCTTTAATCATTTCACAAATGACCGGTGGGGAGCGGGGTGATGTAGTGGTGGAGCATTGGACTCGTGGGTTTTATTCCCACTGGCAACACTGTGTTGTGTCCTTGAGCAAGGCACATTAACTCCCCACAGTACTGGAAATACCCAGGAAGCGGTGGCTCCATCCAGACATGACTAAAAATGGTTGCCTCGGATGATAAACTTCAATACAAACAAATCACTGATGACCACAGCTGGGACATAAAGCAATAAATCAATCAACCCAGTTGGACCAAGTTTGTATTGGCACATCTATTTATATCCCACCATCACATTTACCACAGTAATTGAGCAGCCTCGTGGGAAAACCAACAATGTGGTTTCCGAACTGGTCCGACACAAACCGACCTGTACAGTCACAGAAAAGAGCTAGAAGCTTGAAATTTTGGATTTAAGTACAACAGGAATTGTACTATCCGAGTAGCGAAAACAAAGGCGCTGATCAGCTTCGCGGTTACCGCGAAGCTGATCTGCGTCTTTGTTTTCGCATATGCAGATTGTTGGTTTTCCCATGAGGCAGCTCAATTGTTCTTTTTACCATATCCAGATGGTTACCTACATAAAACAATTCAGACTTTTCAAATATACATTTTATTGTAGAACACAACTGCCAAAATTGTAAGCTTAATGCAATCATTTTTGATAAATTTGTATATGAATATAAGCTACTTCATGATAAACTACATGGGGGCATCGAAGACTGATCAGCTTGTCCATTCTATTCTGTTCTTTTGTGATAATAAGCTATGGACATTCATCATACATTACTAAGTCAAAGCTGATCTGTCTTTGATGGATCCTGTGAACATGTCCATTGTATAAACATGCAGGCTGCAGCTGCCATACAAATAGCTATATACTTTTATCATCACAGAAAATCTGTAAACAACAAGGACTTTGACAAAACAATGTTAAAATATCGAAACATAACCTGACTAGCTGTACATTCTAAATGATTCTGTGTTATTGAGATACTGATATTTTTGTATGATCATTTGTCTGAATTTTAATGTCAGGATGCACCCAACACTTCCCAGATTGCAGTATTACTAAGGGGAGTATATATGAGCCTCGACGCGAGAAAACCGGTCTTCGGGGTTTCCGACCAGGTCCGATACAAACCGGCCTGTACAAGCTCAGAAAAGAGCTAGAAGCTTGAAATTTCGGATTTAAGTAGAAGAGGAATTGTACTATCCGAGTAGTGAAAACAAAGGCGCTGATCAGCTTCGCGGTTACCGCGAAGCTGATCTGCGCCTTTGTTTTCGCCTAGGCAAAAATCCGGTTTTCTCACGATGCGGCTCAAAGACATTGCCTTACAGTGGTAGGGTTCGAACCCAGAACCTCTCAAATCATGTCATCATTCTACCACTAAGCAACCATGCTGCACACAGATAGGACTGAATGAGACAGGTCTTTTCACCTAGCAACTAAAATCTAATAGATCTACATGTATCACTTTTTCAAGGCACAAAAGCAGCAGTGTGCAGGTTGTTTTTGTAATTCTCTATGAATCTCTCTGAAGTAGTATCACAGTCAGTAGCTTATATAATTCATCAGGAAAGCATGTCCGTGCATTGAATACCCCCTTAAACCCAATTTATATAGCAAAACGGGGGTATACAGGGGTATACCTATTTTTCTTATTTGTGGTCCAAAACATAGACTGTGGGCACTCATTAGAACTGCCTCGGCTAGGCGGTTCTAAAGTGTACCCACGATCTATGTTTTGAGCAAAAATATTAAAATTATCAATTTTTTTACTGGTGAAATTTTCAATTTTTACAGCTGAAAACAAATATCTCGATATATACCCTAGCATGGGAAAGTTTTCATAATGTGGTTTGGACGCAGACAAATGATTACCTAGTTGCATTTCTTTCTTGTAGAATTGGTCATGAAAAAATTCTGAGGCCAATCTTCATGTTCTTGAGAAAGAAGAGCTCTTGTCAAGTTAAAGAAATGTGCACAAAGAATTGATAATCTGCCACCCTGAAGCTCGCATAGGAATAGACAACTGTAGGATAACATGACCTCAGCTATTTAATATGGAGTTTAAGCACAAATTTTCCAGCCAGTAAAAACCTTCATTTTCAGTATTGAAATATGTACAGAAAGTGTGCTAGCTATGTCAGGAAAAACCCTGAAAAAAGGAACACAGTTGGTCTAGCCATACAAACTTGACAGAAAAGCTATCTTGAAATGAATTAATGCTTCTATCTATAAAATATAAAATAAAACAATACATGTATTAGCAATAAATAATTTTAAGACCATAAAACTTCATGAATTATGTATTAAAAGTCACCGGAAGAACATAACAAACCGATTTATTGAATGAGATTTGAGCTGCCGCATCAGAAAAGCAACACTCCGCATATGCGAAAACAAAGGCGCAGATCAGCTGTGCAATACACGGATAGTACAATTCCTCTACTTCCTAAATCCAAAATTTCCAGCCTCTAGCCATCTACACTGCTTGTACAGCTCTGTTTGTGTAGCACCTGGTCGAGGACCCAAAGTGTTGGTTTTCTCATACATAGGCTCAGATGGTATTTTGGTTGGAAGCATGTCTGATCAGTACTAAAGTAGACCTGCTGCAATGCATATCCATGTCCGGCACATACCGAAATTCCTTCACAAATATGTGATCATAAAAATATTTCTGACTCCAATCTTACTCTTCCACTGATTCAATAGGTGAACAAGAGCAATTGTCACTAGAAAGAAATATCTTAGCTACAACTGTACTTAGAACATAAGTAATTTGCCTCAAGGAGGCTTGCACACGAACATTGTGATAATGATAACTAACTGTCCTGGCATGACCTCAGCTGTTGACTGTGGATGTAAAGAACTGAATCAAAAAGACAATTTAAGGATGATACCGACCCCAAAGGCGATTTTAACTGCTCGATAAATTTTTCTAATTTTTATTTTGAAGCTACTTTAGAATGTTTTCTTTGTACTGAGTAAATAAAAACTGGGGGTCACCAGGTTTAATTTTGAGTTATACCTGATGAAAGAACACCCATTGCGTGTGCTGAAAAAGGCGTTTTCTGCTAGTTGCTACTACACATTGACAATGAAAAATTCGAAAAGTACAAGTTGTACTATCCAAATACCATACATTTCAATAAGACTAGACGTTGTTGAATGAATATAACCATCATCAGGTGTGAGCCTTGCCTAAAAGTGGTATTACTTACAGATATTTGGTACATTTGTGATTTTTTGGTTATTTTGTTTCAATCCTCATTTATGTAGCAATTCTAATATTATTCGAGAACCCTCTGATAAATTTACGCGGAAAAACTTTCAGTTACAGACCATCTCATAACAAGTAATTTGATGAGAAAAAAACATGTGGTTACCAGAATAAAAAAATACTACAGACGGTTTTGTTAACCCCGCTCCTTTAATTTTGCTTACGCTTTTCATGATTTTATAATTATGGAAAACATATTTAAATCAGTACTGTAGGTTTTAAATCGTGGTGGTGAACCTGAATGTGTAGCGCAAAGTTTCTATGTTGATATTCAGTAAAAGTTTAGAAAATACTCTGTGCTTGTTTAATTATATATGCAGCTTTAATCAAAATTGTATCACAAATTTCAAAGTCAATGCGCAAAAAAACGTCGCACGAAATTGATAGGAATTCAACGTAACGTCGCCTTTATGACGTCATAGGCATAATTCATATTCAAAAAATGTGTCGAATTATACAGACGCTATTTAGACCATTAGTAAATTAGTTGTTTTGCATAAATCCTCCATTTTCAAAATCTGAAGCCAGCAATTCACAGCTCGATAGAATTTCCGGCCTGAGTGTTGGTATAATCCTTAATGAAACATTATATTTATTGGCAATAACAAGACATCACGACCAACTTATAAAATATGTGATTATGAATTCATTATACATAATTTCTTCTGGTTTATGCAATACTGTTTGGTGATTTAAGAAATTAAAATAATCTACAGTCATATATGATGTCCATTCTTCTGACTCATTTCTTTCACTCGGGCTTCAAGCTCACTGAGATGAGAGTCCACTTTCTCCGGAAGCAGTGTACGTAAGGCATGAGTCAGATTCATGAGATAATCTATATTCTTTCCACTCGGTCCAACAGAGTGACATATAGTGTGAGCAATATCATCGAGAGGGGCAGGTCCGAGGTAGTTGGGATTATCCTCTGTCCCAATATACAGATCTAGAATAATTTCCTTCTCATTCTTGTCTTCAGGATAGAATGTGACTGTTTTTGTCGTGTAACCACCCTTTTCTCTATGGTCAAGATGGCTCCGCACAGATTCTGCATCAGCTTTGTCAATTTCAAACGCAACACCCCATACAACATCCTGCAAGTAACAAAATAGGCAAATACATATATCTTGAAAAAAATTATTAAGAGCAAAACCAGTTGATGTTTTAATAATAAGTTAACATGTATGGTTGGTGACTGTTACTTTGTTTCTGTCCCCACTTTAGGTAAACAGAAGGTCCAGGGAAAGCCAAAAATGAAATGAGCCATGTCCCGAGAAACCCATCTTTGGGTGTTCCGACCAGGTTGGTCACAAACTGACCTGTACAGTTGCAGAATAAGGCTAGAAGCTTGAAATTTTAGAAATAAGTAGAAGAGGAATCCTTCTATCCATGTAGCAAAAACAAAGGCGCTGATCAGCTGTTCAGTTACAGGAAAGCTGATCTGTGTCTCTGTTTTTGCGCAAGCAAATTCTCATGGCGCAGCTCAAAAACCATAACCTATCCCAAGTAGCCAGAGGAAGAGTGGCTTGTTAAAGAACATAAGAACCCAGGGCCCCAGATAAGGGTAGTATTTGAGTATTTTACTACCCTGTAAACAGCAAATACTCCTCTTTGTCAATATTAAGGAGTACCATTTACACATACATTTTCTCAAATACTCCTCAAATCAAAAGTGTGTGTGAATTTTTCTCACCAAAGTTAAGAAATTGTGGTTTTGACCAACATGGAAAATAGGAAAATGTATGTATCTTTGAACTAGATATGACATACTATTGAGGTCAGCAACCAAATGACAATAAACATTTACTCTGATGGCTTGTTTTTGAAAGATATACCATTTAAAACAAGAAGTATTTTACAAAAACATATGACAAAAATACTCTGCTGAAAATATTTTCATGATTCAAAAATATGCCTTTTTACACCCCATAATTTCCTTTTACTCATCTGGGCAAAATTTCAGGAGTAAATACTCCCAAGGAAAAATAATTATCTGGGGCTCTGAGAACCAGAGGACCAATGGTCCTGTAAACGCTCACCTGAAACCCCGAGATATATACCAATAAACTTGTTTGACTAGAATGGTAATGTACATGTATATAACCCCAGGGCCGGGTCAGAGCAACCCCTGGAGTCAATTTCTTTTTGAAAACATAAAACCTCAGTCCATTTGCCAATTTACTGCAAATTTTGCCCTTCAAATGACATTTTAACAATTTTCCCCATTCAAATGCATGGGCGACCTATGTTGACCTTGCCGTAAAGGGTCATGATTTATATAAACTTTGTAGAGCTCCATTGCCTGATGCTTCATGCCAAGTTTCAAAATCATAGGCCTTCTGGTTCTGGAGAAGAAGATTTTTAAAAGTTTTTGCTATTTATAGCCATGGTAGTCATCTTGGTCATGTGACCTTGACCATTTATACATACTTTCATTCCCACTTCCTAACAATGCTCCTCATAAAGTTTGGCTTTGATTGGCCAAGCGGTTTCTGAAAAGAAGATCTTTGAATATCACTGTAAGTCTGTAATATACATGTATATTGCCCCTGGGTGGGGGCAGACAGACCCCTGGGGTCCAAATTTTTTTCAGAATCATCAATCTTAAGTCCATTTGCCCATTTCCTGCAAGTTTTTCCCTACAAATGACATTTTAACACTTTTTCCCATTCAAATGCATGAGCGGCCTATGTTGACCTTGCTGTAAAATAGGTCAAGGTCATCCCAGGGTCATGATTTATATAAACTTTGTAGAGCTCCAGTCACTGATGCTTCACACCAAGTTTCAAAATCATTGGCCTTCTGGTTCTGGAGAAGAAGATTTTTAAACGTTTTTGCTATTTATAGCTATGGCAGCCATCTTGGTCATGTGACCTTGACCATTTATATATACTTTCTTTCCCTCTTCCCAAGGATGCTCCATATGAAGTTTGGCTTTGATTGGCCAAGCGGTTTCAGGGGAGAAGATGTTTCATTATTATGGAAAAATACATGTATATAGCCCCGGGGCAGGGGCAGACAACCCCCCAGGGGCTAAAATTTTCCATTAACATTAATCTTCTGTCCATTTGCCTATTCCCAGTAAGTTTTACCCATTAAATAGCATTTTACCATTTTTTCCCATTCAAATGCATTGGCGACCTAAGTTGACCTTGCCGTAAAATAGGTCAAGGTCATCCTAGGGTCATGATTTATATAAACTATGATGGGCCCATTACATACCAAGTTTCGTGGAAATCGGCCCACTGGTTCTGGAGAAGAAGATTTTTAAAGGTTTTTGCTATTTATAGCCAAGGCGGCCATCTTGGTCATGTGACCTGGACCATTTATATAAACTTTCGTTCCCCCTTCCTAAGAGTTTGGCTTTGATTGGCCAAGCGGTTTCAGAGGAGAAGATCTTTGAAATTGTGATTGACGGACGACGGACGACGGAGCATTGGTATACTATAAGCTCACCTGTGAGCCTTCGGCTCAGGTGAGCTAAAACAGTCCTCACACATTACATGCAGGCTCAACACAAGCAAGTTGCAGAATTGCAAGACGCTACAGCCTACAGTCTAGAACCTAAGATTTAGATAGTAGAGAAATTAATTATCTATGCCATCCTGTAATGATTAGAGGTTTTTACAGCCCTTTTCACTCAAGCATGCCGTTTCAGTATTTATGTAAATCAAGATTTTTTGTAAATCAGGAAGCCTTGAAGCTTTTTTAAATTCTATTTTAGAACTGAAACAGTGTCCCAAGTGCCAGGTGTTCTTAAAATCTATTCAGCTTTTATCTTTAGGTTATGCTGTCACCTCTTCTGATAAATACATTGTACATGTATATGTAATTGTTTGGTTAAAGCAAATTTTTATTTCAAAATTCTTTGCACAACATATGCAATGCATATTAAGAACACACATTTGAAACAGGATAGGAACACCAGAGGACCATTGGTCCTGAGAACGCTCACCTGAAGCCTGATCCTGGAGTATTAAGTCATCATGAAATGACCTTGACCTTGAATACTCACACACCTTTATTGAATTCATAAGTTGTCTGCATCTGCAAAGTTTCAGGTCTCAGGCTGCAATAGTTTCCAAACCCAGTGATTTATGAGAAAACCATAATTTTAATTTTGATATTTAAATGACTTTGGGTCAAGGTCAAGAAATGACCTTGGCCTTCATTAATTACTTACCTTCATTGACTCCATTGGTTGTCTGCATCTAGCAACTTCCAGGTCTCAGACTGCAACAGTTTCCAAAATATCCATTGTTTTCGCCTTTTCCCATGTAAAAGCCTATGTTTCCAAAATTGACCTTGCCGTAAAATAGGTCAAGGTCATCCTATGGTCATCATTTGATCAAACTATAATGGGCTGGAGTCCCAAATGCTACATACCAAGTTTCGCGAAAATTGGCCTGCCGGTTCTGGAGAAGAAAATTTTTGAGTGGTTTTTACCATATATTGGCGTGGCGGCCATCTTGGTAATGTGACCTGGATTTCGCGATCAAACTTTCGTCTCCCCTACCAATGGATGCTCCACATAAAATTTCACTTTGATTGGCCCTGCAGTTTCAGAGAAGAAGATCTTTGAAAAGTGTGTATGGACCACAGACTGGCCAAGGTCAAGAGATGACCTTGACCTAAATTAATCACATACCTTTATCTACTCCATTAGTTGTTTGCATCTACCACTTTTCAAGCATCAGGCTGCAATAGTTTTCAAAAAATCCAGTTTTCACTTTTTCCCATGTAAAAGCCTATGTTTCCAAAATTGACCTTGCCGTAAAATATGTCAAGGTCATCCTAGGGTCATCATTTTATCAAACTATGATGGGCTGGAGTCCCAAATGCTACATACCAAGTTTCATGAAAATCAGCCTGCCGGTTCTGGAGAAGAAAATTTTTGAGTGGTTTTTACCATATATGGGCATGACAGCCATCTTGGTCATGTGACCTGGATTTCGCGATCAAACTTTCGTCTCCCCTACCCATGGATGCTCCACATAAAATTTCACTTTGATTGGCCCAGCATTTTCAGAGAAGAAGAGCTTTGAAAAGTGTGTATGGACGACAGACTGGCCAAGGTCAAGAGATGACCTTGACCTACATTAATCACATACCTTCATCTACTCCATTAGTTGTTTGCATCTACCACTTCAGGCATCAGGCTGCAATAGTTTTCCAAAAATCCATAGTTTTCACTTTTTCCCATGTTAAAGCCTGTTTCCAAAATTGACCTTGCCGTAAATTAGGTCAAGGTCATCCTAGGGTCATCATTTTATCAAACTATGATGGGCTGGAGTCCCAAATGCTACATACCAAGTTTCATGAAAATCAGCCTGCCGGTTCTGGAGAAGAAAATTTTTGAGTGGTTTTTACCATATATGGGCGTGGCAGCCATCTTGGTCACGTGACCTGGATTTGGCGATCAAACTTTTGTCTCCCCTAACCATGGATGCTCCACATAAAATTTCACTTTGATTGGCCCAGCAGTTTCAGAGAAGAAGATCTTTGAAAAGTGTGAATGGACGACAGACTGGCCAAGGTCAAGAGATGACCTTGACCTAAATTAATCACATACCTTCATCTACTCCATTAGTTGTTTGCATCTACCACTTTTCAGGCCTCAGGCTGCAATAGTTTTCAAAAAATCCATAGTTTTCACTTTTTCCCATGTAAAAGCCTATGTTTCCAAATTTGACCTTGCCGTAAAATAGGTCAAGCTCATCCAAGGGTCATCATTTTATCAAACTATGATGGGCTGAAGTCCCTGATGCTACATACCAAGTTTCGTGGAAATCGACCCACCGGTTCTGGAGAAGAAGATTTTTGAAGGGTTTTTACCATATATTAGCGTGGCGGCCATCTTGGTCATGTGACCTGAATTTCGCGATCAAACTTGAAATGCCACTACCCAAGGAGGCTCCACATAAAATTTCAACTAGATCGGCCAAGCGGTTTCAGAGAAGAAGATCTTTGAAATTGTGGACGACGGACGGATGGACAGACGCCGGATCATGGCCATCCTATAAGCTCACCTTGTGAGCCTTCGGCTCAGGTGAGCTAAAAAGCATAAATCTATTAATTTTAGCAGTTACCTATTGGTATCTACATGGCCAAAATTCCACATAGTAAGATACAAATTTCATTTGAGCATGCCGTTTTAATGGTCATTTAGATGGAAACTGTCACTCAAATCAGCAGATCAGTCAATCCAGATGTCTTTGTGGACAACATGAAAAGAAACTCGCATCTTCAGAACACATTCTTCCTGTACAATACAAATGCTCTAATGGCAAGCTCGAGTGAAAAGGGCTGTAAGCATGCAATCAGGACAGACAGGTTCAGCCTTTCAGGTGCTGTAAACACTGTCATGTACGTGATATCGTGTAGATTATTTTGGCACTAGTGTAGATCATACCAAGATGGCGGCCAGAAAAACTGGGAGATTGTAAGTAGCCTTTCATTTGTTAAAATACCAGGCATTTTACATGCCAGTGACCAGTCTGAGACACCCCCATGCTCAGAATAAATTAGATTTTACGATTTTGTTATTGCCTTTATGCAGTCTGATCACTTTAGCAAGTATTTGGCCTAGATGCGTGGGTGAATTGCCGATTTTGTAATCAAAGCGGAGATCAGCAGGGTTATGGAGAGATTTTGTCTTTAAATTAGCAAATATCGACCATTCTCTTCAAAATACTATTAGCCCAGACTCAGAAACACCATCCCTAGCCCTGATAGCCCACAGAAACTGTCGTGGAAGAAAATACCAGAGTTTGAAATTTTCACTCGGGCAACTGTGTAGAGACCAGTGTGTTTTTGTCAGCAACCGTGTAGACACAGATGGATTTTGAGAAATTTGTAACTGTGTAGACACAGATTTTTGAAACCGTGTAGACATGTTTTGACATTTAAACTGCCCATTACATTTGGCTAGTGATGATTAATCATCATCTATTAAATTATTAGTTTTGATACTTAAGCCTGTTAAAATTTACATGGTAATACGTCCAAACCATTTTCAAGTCAGAATATCAGTACCGATGTAACCCATAGCATATGAGAAATATTGCACTATGCCATCTTAACCTTTGGTATGAACTATAATACATACATCTCAAACCGGCCTCGGTAGCTCAGTAGATAGAGTGTCCGCTCCGAGATCGAGAGGTACCGGGTTCGATCCCTGCTTTGCACTCGGATTTTCGGATTAGGGCTAGGACTGGTCGCCCCGCTGTCAGTATAATGTGACTGGGGATGGTATCGGGCAAATTGTCTGGGATTTGATACCACAGTGAGGCAGTACTATGAAAGTGGGCACTGAGCTCCCTGTCACAACCGGACACTGTTGTGATATGACTGAAAGATTGTTGAAGGCGTCGTTAAACCCCGAACTACACACACACATACACATACATCTCAAAACTTAGTTATGTGTAGAGCATATTTCTCTCATCACCATTTACTTTGATTACAGGTAGACACCTTCTATGTTCAGATGATGGAATCGGAAACAACAGAGTGTTATTACTGTCCATGGGCCACGGATGATCTTCAGACGTGTATCAATCATATGGTTGAATTACATGGTGACAAGTTATTAAAAAATTAAAGCAGCCGCTTTAGATGAACGAACTGGCACGCTTGGAATGAAAACAAAAAAAATTGGACTAATTCCGAATGAACTAGAAGTAGTTTTCAGAGGAAAACATATGTCCCCCCTCTCTGCCCAAACCCACTTTTAATTTTGTAAATTTTTACATATAACCCTGAAAAATATATACCAACAGACATTTTAAATTAAAACCAATATATACCAACAGACATTTAAAAAAAAATCGGTAAAAAACTAAGTTAAGGAGCGGAAACGAAAAAAATGCATTTTTTACCATCAATCAAGGGCCATAACTCTAAGGTCATTGGACGAAATTTACCCATCTACAATCCCAAACCACTACTTGCCGGTATCAACTCATATGCAATGTTTGAAGAAAATCGGTCACAAACTACTCAAGTTAGAGAGCGGAAACGAACAAAATCTAATTTTTAACATCAATCAAGGGTCATAACTCTGAGGTCGTTTGACGAAATTTACCCATCTACAATCCCAAACACTCCTTGTCGGTATCAACTCATATGCAAAGTTTGAAGAAAATCGGTCAAAAATTACTCAAGTTAGAGAGCGGAAACGAAAAAAAAAATGCAATTTTTAACCTCAATCAAGGGCCATAAATCTAAGGTCGTTTGATGAAATTTACCCATCTACAATCCCAAACCACTCCTTGCCGGTATCAACTAATATGCAAAGTTTGAAGAAAATCGGTCAAAAACTACTCAAGTTAGAGAGCGGAAACGAATGGAGACACCTGGATTTTCAAACAGTTAATTGACCTTTGTGACCTTGAAATTTAGGTCAAGGTCACCGAAATCTAATCACTCCATTCGGCTGTCCCAATGAAGTTTCTATGCCAGTTTGGTCTAAATCCATCCAGTGGTTCAGGAGATATCGTGCAGACAAAAAGCTACGACGCCGCCGACGCCGACGGGATCCACACCAAAAACAATATGTCCCCCACCCCTTCGGAGGGGGGACATAAAATATTGTTACCAGGACAGTACCTAATAGCCAATCACAGCAATTGGACTGTAACCGTTTATGATGATACGAGTTGTTGATGACAGTAAACAAATGGACTGTGATGAGGGAATGTCATCACTTGAAAAATCCCTCCACAATTTGTCATTAGACATTGCACCCGATGACGAAACATATATCGCTAGCACAAATTTGTCACAAATTTAGCATGCTAATGGCTGTAATTTATTACTATGTTATGCATTCTTTGAGTCCGTCCAAATATAATGGGTAGCTTAAACGACTTAAACCGTGTCTACACGGTTTCCAAAACCTGTTTCTACACGGTTACAAATTTCTCAAAATCCACCTGTGTCTACACGGTTGCTGACAAAAATACACTGGTCTCTACACAGTTGCCCGAGTGAAAATTTCAAACTCGGGTTTTTCCTTCCATGGCAGTTTCTGTGGGCTATCAGGGCTAGGGATGGTGTTTCAGAGACTGGGCTAATAGTATTTTGAAGAGAATTGATGGTATTTGCTTTTTAAAAGACAAAATGTCTTGAAAACCTTGACGATCTGCGCTTGGATTACAAAATCGGCAATTCACCCACACTTCTCGACCAAATACTTACTAATGTGATCAGCCTGTGTAAAAGCAATAGCAAAATCGTAAAATTTAATTTATTCCGAGCGTGGGAGTGTCTCAGACGAGTCACTAGCATTTAATATGTCCGGATTTTTTTACATATGAAAGGCTACTTACGATCTCCCACTTTCTGTCGCCGCCATCTTGGTATAATCTACACTAGTGCCAAAAAAATCTATACGATATCATGTACATGACAGTGGTAAAGAGTAAGGAAAATGTCAAATGCACATTTTACTTATTATACTGATGGTAGATCCGATAGATAGAACACAGTATAGAGCACATAATCATTTCATTGTTCTTATAAATAGAAAGCTTATAGTAAATGTCTTGTTAATATCTAGTATATCTACACGTTTAGATGTTCCAAATATAAGGCAAAAACTACCGTAAAAAAAGCCTATGCACATCAAAGGTCAGTGCTATACCCAAATCCATCAGTCTTTTCAAATTTGTTAAGCATACAGATTATCACAGCATTGTTTTTATATTTAGAAACTGAAATTAAAGACATTTACAATAAATTAGTTCAATCAGACTCACCTCCTGGCTTGCAGGTATCAGCGTCACCACCCTACCAGGCTGGAAAATATAATATGAGTAAATAAATACATTACTATCAATCAAACTGCTATTTAAAGTTCACGGTAATTCACGTTTCTGAGATTTTTGTTACAAGATTATGAAAATCTTAACCTGCAATAACTGACCTGCACTTGAATAATAGTTTTAGAAATGTCTTATACAGTGGGCTGTGGACTTTCATTTGGCAAGTTATTAAACTTACAATAATAACAGAAAAAATTTAGAAAAAAAAAATATTATAACGCAATGACTCTAAATATCAGCCTTATAAAAGACCATAAAAGGGTTTTATAAATTATCGCTTTATTGAGCTCCTGACCAAATAAAGGCCACCTCTACTGACTAAATAAAGACTGTGTTGTGGTTTTGTTTAACGCACAAAAAAGAAGCTCGGCTGTGACATCAATTTTAGTGACGTAATTCTCCCCCATGATTTTTATGCTGCGTTACGTTAATGAAACAATGGACAGGAAAAATATATATTAACAACAAAATATACTGCTATGGTGGCAAATTTTGAAGAGTTCTTCTGCGAGCTGTTGACTAAATAAACAAAATGGTGGAAAGCAAAATTTAATCTCCTCACATCAGGTAAGTTTTTTTTTTGCAAAATTTGTCGACTTTCATTACATTCTAAAGTGCATAACTACCCTGTGACCAAAAATAAACCCATTTATTACGCTCAGACCATAAACAGATGAAAAAACTTGCTGAAAGCATGCCATTTTATCTGTTGACTTATCGTAGTGTGATAAATCAGTTAACTTTTGGTCATGGGGTAGCCATTTACTTATTCAGCTAGAATTAATATGATTATATTATAATGCTGTGAATATTGTGTTTCTGTCTTTCCTGCTATGGTTGGGATTTTTGTACTACATAAGCAGCATACTAGGCTGACATTGCCAAATAAGAAAAAAATCAAGCTCACCGACCCTCTCTTTTTAACAGGAAAGTGTACAATGACTTAAAAATTGTTAAAATTTCAAACTGAAACATAGTATTTAAAATTACATATTTTAAATTACTTGATGTTATATTAAACACCCTGTGTACCTGTGATGCAACCAAATTTCTTACAGTGCAGATCTATGCAACATCACATGAGCCGCGTCATGAGAAAACCAGATTTTTGCCTATGCAAAAACAAAGGCGCAGATCAGCTTCGCAGTAACTGCAAAGCTGATCAGTGCATTTGATTTCGCTACACATAATACAATTCCTCTACTTTCTAAATCCGGAATTCACAGTCTCTAGCTATCTTCTGTGCTTGCAGTTTTTGTTGCACCTGATCGGAATCCCCAAAGACTGTTTTTCTCGCGTCGCAACTCTCATGACACCTGACAAAATGGAGTGAGGTGTTTGGAAGCTTGATAGATATAACTGCAACCAAGGTAATACTGAAGGTTGTTGGCCAATTGATCCAGCTTCTAATCATCAAACTCCATTTTGTCATGCGTCATGTGATGACACATCAAACTGCCTTGCTTTGTAAGAATCACGGGGTATAGGGTATTGAATCTGTAGACATTGCCAATTGGAACTGCCTTGTCCAATTGGAGATCAGGCCCGGATGTGTACACGGCATAGGATTATGTGCAAAATTTTGACATTTTTAGGTCAAGTGCGGAAGAGAAAAAGTGCAGGAACATGTGTTGACAAACCAAGTGAAATTGATTATTCTTGAGAGTCCAATCTTTATTTCAACAGGTATAATAAAACAACATTTTTCAATACACATATTTCAGTACTGCATTTCTTCAATGTTATTTGAGCCGCGACGCGAGAAAACCGGTCTTCGGGGTTTCCAACAAGGTCCGACACAAACCGGGCTGTACAGTCTCTGAGAAGCAGACTAGAAGCTTGAAATTTCGGATATAAGAAGAAGAGGAAATATACTATCCGTGTAGCGAAAACAAAGGCGCTGATCAGCTTCGCGGTTACCGCGAAGCTGATCTGCGCCTTTGTTTTCGCATAGGCAAAAATCCGGTTTTCTCACGATGCGGCTCATTTTTGATACATTTGAATCTGTTTATTTGGATTGTCATGGTATCCTATGGCATCATGGTCATTGCATGCACAGACATCTAGCATTACATGTGACTCGTTTGCATAAAGTACATGTAGTCAAATGTGATGCATCCGAGGCCCGATTTTGATTGTGCGAGGAGTACAGAATGTCTACATTGCATGTCTTTTCCAAACATGAGGGGAATGTTTTTTAAAAAAAGGAACTTATGCATTAAGTTTCTGACCTCTTGACCCTGTCTGAACTACAGTAATTTTTAGCCTTAGGGCTTTTTAGGTCATTATTCAGTACATAAACAAATTGTACATAACATTGTAGCTATCTGTTACCATCATACTTTCTGGTAGAAAATCTTTGAAGCTGCCCTGCCAGATAGTGCATACCTGAGGCTGATGATTCTAACGAATCATTTTAAATCTCAATCTGAAGGAAACAATGCAAAAGAAAATAAAGCAACTAAGAAATTGATGAGAAAATCTCTTGTCAAGCACAGACCTTTCCTGGAATTCCTCGATGGTCTGTGCTCCCTTGCCAAAATCTTCTGATATACCCTTTGATGTGACCTGTAAGTCTTCTTTTTACTGGAAAATCAACTTTCCAAATCAAAGAACCATACCCAAATACCCACATTATGTTGAGTTCTGCGCAGAATTTTGACAGCAGTTTGTTTACAGCTGTTTGTGATTTCCGGTTTGAAACTGGTTCACCTAAAACCAGCAAGGTGTGAAAGTGATAATTGGTCATTTCGGTCCAAACGACACTGGCTTTCCGCGCTACGGTCCTGCCGATAACGCCGCTTATCGGCACGACCGTCGTGCGGATAAGCGGCGTTATCCGCACGACAGGGAAATCGATAATCAAATGTTACATGCATAGAAAATGGATACAGATTTTTGATTGATAAATATTATGCATTATTTTCAAACTGAAACAGAAAACAGCAGGAAATTTTAATTATCACAATTATTATTTTGCTGAATTTGGCTTACCTGTGAATTTACCTATAAAAATCAGTCATGTGTATGCGTAAATGGGAAAGTAATCATCGTAACCTAAATAAATGTAATAAAAGAATGTGGTAATCTAAAGAATAAACAACCAGTTTGATTTAATAAGGATGGAAACAGTTCAGTAAAAAAAAAATGAATAAAAACAAGGACACTCTATCGAGAGGACGACACACTCAATGGAAATCGCTCATGAAATATTGACTATGTACTATGCCCATTTTACCTGTCCGCTAAGCCGCAGCAGTCGATATTGTCGCCATTTTGAAATAAGATAAATCATACCTGTTCGAGTTTTTATTAAATAACTCCAAAGATTTGTTGCATTCAAATTGATAAATAAAGAAAAGTTTAGTGCACAAAGTCTACCATCATCATAACAGACAGTTTTAGAACCAATTTTTAAACGAAAACCTTTCAATTTAGGAAAGAAATGTAGGAAAAAGAAACCCCTAAAACAAATTTATGAGCCGTAAATTTCCCGGAAAAAAATTGTCCTGACAAACTGGCAGTATGGCTTGAATTTAGGTTTTGCATATGTCAACTTGAAGATTTGTCTTTAACATACAAAGTAAACAAAATAATTATTGGTAGAAGGTAACAGGATCTTTCGCGACCTGGTTCGTTCGCACTTAGTCCGTTCGCTACCTCCCATTGGTCCGTTCGCTACTCGGTATTTTTCGCATCTTTTCGCACCTTATCGACCCTAGTCGGTTCGCTACCACGATGTTTTTCGCGGCTTCCCGCCCAATTATGACCGTTAATTATTCACTCACTACTGAACCTCACAGCTTCCCGCCAATCATGACCGTTAATTATTCACTCACTACCAAACTTCACAGTTGATTAGTAGCCTACTCACGAGTAGGACTTTTAAATTTTAAAATGATGGTTCTTAAATTATTCGATTTTAGAATGTTTTAACTTTGATATCTTTTAAAAACCATGGGAAAACGGAAAATTTTTAATTGTATCCACTGTGCTAAAACAGTAACAAGCAGACAACATGCGGTCCAGTGGAAAGAATAATTAAGAATAAATGAACATGCTGATCTATGTCTTTGCACACTGGATTTTATTTTGATGTCATTGATTTTATTTATAATGTCATCTGTATATATCTTAGTGTTTCTATTCATTCATTCATTCATTCATTCATTCATTCCCTTTTATTTTTGCCGCGACGCAAGAAAACCGGTCTTCAGAGTTTCCGACCAGGTCTGACACAAACCGGTCTGTACAGTCCAGACCTGTGATAATTGTAATTGTAATTGTAATGTAATTGTAATTAATTACATTTTTAAAGTAATGCAAAGTAATTTGTAATAACAGTTAATTATAATGAGACTGATGTGCACATTTTATCAGAAACTGGCAATATGGTCAGAACTATGTTGGGGGAGTATGATCTCCCCAATAATACGTCTGGCACTTTTAAAGCAAAATGTTGCCACTGTGGATCAAGTATTTCTGGAAGCATCAGGGTTCAATCAAATTTTGCCAGCACTTGAAGGTACTATTATATTTGTTCATTATATTGTAAAAGTACATCTGCACCTGTGGAGCACTTATTCAGTATTGCTGGATGATGGAAAAATATTTAGACCTGAAAGATGCTCACTGAGTGATAAAAACTTTGAAACACTTATGATGATAAAATGCAGCAGTGAGATAAGAACTTTGATAATGAAGAAATGAAACTGTGAGACTGAAAATTGAATTCAAGTTTTCAAATGTGATGCTAGTGACAGACACCAACTGTAAAGCCAGTCAGCCATGGACCATCGCTATTGTTTAAAAATGGAGTATTTTAATCAATTTGCTTTTTAAAAATGTATTGTATTAATGTAATAATATATGCATGTTATAAACGATTTTAATTTTATATGAATAAATTTCTCAACATCTCAAATGGCTTGAAGTAATTGTAATGTACTGCATTGCTTTGCAATGTAATAATAATGTAATGCATTACATTATCAAATCAGCTGTAATTGTAATGTAATGCAATGATTTTGAAAATGATTGTAATGTAATGAATTACATTTCAAAGTAATCGAACACAGGTCTGGTACAGTCACAGAAGCAGCTAAGAAGCTTGAAAAGTCGGATTTAAGAAGAACAGGAATTGTACTATCCATGTAGCGAAAACAAAGGTGCGAAGCTGAACTGCGCCTTTGTTTTCGCATAGGCAATAATCCCATTTTCTCACGATGCGACTCATTTTATTATAATTATAATTTATGCTAAATTACGTTTCTTCCCTTTTTATAATAAGGTAAATCTTTGCACGCTGGATTTTATTTTAATGTCGTGATTTTATTTTAATGCCATGTATATATTTTAGTGTATTTATTTATTTTATTTTTTTATTTCTTCTCCGTGTATTAGTAAATATATGCTAAATTAAATTTCTTCCTTTTTGAGATGTTTTAATCATTGCTCATGTTTTAAGTTTTTTTATTAGGAGAATCATAATGTGCATTTCTTTAATGTTTACATGTTTAATATATTTTATGCTAAAATTATACAATACAATACAAAATTATAACCCCAATCAGCAGATCTCATCTTTTAATTGTCTATGAAAATATTAAAATAAATAATTATAATTGTCTACATTGTGTGTGTTAAAGTGTTTGTATGTAAATTATTGTCACCTGTAATTACCCTTTTAGGCTTCACCGATCATTATTTTATGTGTATTAAACCATGAATATAGTTTATAAAATTTCTGTTGTACATAGTTTCATGAAACAAAATTAAATATGATATAGATCTATATGACTTCACCATCACTTCTATAACCTATTATTTACATTTAGAAAATCAGGTAGCGAAAATGTAAGGTAGCGAAAATGTCAGGTAGCGAACATGTACATGTAGCGAACGCGTTGGTAGCGAACAGGTATAGGGTGCGAACAGGAAGGTCGCGAATCGACCATAAATCTTGGTAGAAAGCTCAAATAAAGCTGTAAAGTGTTCCAAAAGCGCCACCGTTGATTTTCGTTTTCTAAAAACGGTCCGCCATTTTGTCACGCGGACTTTGTAATTTCTAATAAGTTTACTACTACACATTTCAAAATATCAAACTCTTATATAAATTTTCCGAAACTTTGATGTATCTGCTTTTCATAAATATTATACTTACTAATAGCACGCAGCTTATATCTATAAGTAATCGGTTCCGATTTATGACGAATTTGTGAAAATTGGTCGCCATGACGCCATTTTAAGGTCAAAAATAGAAACAAAATAAGGGTAAAGAAAACCACTAAAATTACCTGTAATGTGATATTAGGGGAAAGATAAATATCTCAGATGAAAGATAATCAAATGGCCTTTAATCTGGTAAATGGATTTAATTGTTAAAGGTTCTGCTAACTGGCTCAGAGAAGATAATTCCATTCAATTAATTCTAATTTTGAAACTAACGCTCGTTTGCCGGATCACGCGGGGCAACGGGTCGTTTCGGTCCAAAATCATGTCACAGTAGATAAAGGGCAAAATAATCAGAGTGTGTCGTCCTCTCGATAGAGTGTCCTTGATAAAAATAAATGCTTTACCCACAGGGCACTGTTCTCGGTCCATTGTTGTTCTCCTTGTACATAAATGACATACCCGTTGGCATTGATTCTCATGTCAGTCTTTTTGCTGATGACTGTCTTTGTTACCGCGAGGGTACAATATTGGAAAATGTTAAAGTGTTTTGGTACCCTAAATTGGTATGCACTTCAAATTCAAGAGCTTTCAAAACCAAGCATTTTGATATAAATTTGATGAAAATCGGTGGTCAAATAAGAAAGTTATGGGTAATTAAGTATGAAATATGGACAGCCGCGATTTTGTTTTCTAGTTGAGGTTAAAAGATTAGGATAAGATCAAAATAAAAGGCTTCCTTTAACATAGAATGTGTGCCAATTTGATTAACAATATTTCCTGTTGCTAGAAATAAACAGATATCAAAGTTTGATATGAAAATATTCAGGAAAAATTTATTTAATATGATTTTTTTTTTCAGTTTTGATTTAGACTCCACACATAACCAAAAGTAGACTCCTGGCGGCCATTTTGAATATTTTCAAATTGCTCTTATTGCTCTATTTCTCTGGCGATTTTGAAAAATCTTTCTCCAGAATGTATAACTAGCTGATCCCAATGCTTGAAGAAGTTTTTTTATTATAATTGGGTTCAGTGGTTATTTTGATTTTAATTAAAACATGAAAACTAACCGAATAAACAAAATGGCGGCGCCCAAACAATCATTTTTTTTCATGTTAAATTGCCTATAACTTTCTTATTTCCCAGCCGATTTTTATCAACTTTATATCAAAATTCATGGTTTTGAAAGTTCTTCAATTTGAAGTACATATCAAATAAGGGTGCCAAAACACTTTTATATCATTAAATATCTAGGTGTAACAATTACAAACGACTTGAGGTGGAATACCCATATAACCAATATCTGTACTAAAGCCAAGAGAACATTTGGATTCTTGAGGAGAAACTTATTTTCTTGGCCCCAAGATGTTAAGGAAGCAGCTTATAAAGGACTGGTGCGCCCAGTCCTGGAATATGGAAGTTCTGTTTGGTATCCTCATACTAAAGGCCTCCATGAGGAATTGGAGAAGGTACAGAATCGTGCCGCTAGATTTGTAACTAGGTATTATACTTTAGAGGAAGGAAGTATGACTGGCATTCTTGAACAACTCCAATGGGAATCTCTCAAGAAAAGGAGGACAGATAATCGACTTATATTGCTATACAATGTTGTGAAGGGTAAAGCCAGAATACCTACAGATGACCTTATCCCCAAGACTAGGCGTTGTAGAAATAGTCACTCCAATGCATTTCAGCTTCCATCTGCTAGTATAGAGGCCTATAAATGTAGTTTCTTTACCCAGACTATCAGAGACTGGAAAGGCCTCCCTGACACTCTGTTTTCTACTGCTGAAATGTCAGATGATATATATATATATATTTCACTGTTAGAATCTAATGTGATTCAGCTGACATCAGATGAATGAAATAATCAAATCAAATAATTTATTATTTTTCCTATTCATAATTAACAAAAGTGTTAAATTGAAAAATATATATTTCAATAGCTAAATACATAATTAATTTACTTAATGACAACTTTTAAAATAGTTTAGTACATACGTAAGCTTGTAATAAAATCCCACACTCCCGTCGTGTCGATAGCCAATACCTGTAGCACAGGCTATCCGCACGACCGTCTTGCCGATATCGCCACTTATCGCACGACGGTCGTGCCTCAGCCGTCTAAACTTACAATTCCTTACAAACTTTCAATTCGAGAAGTGGCTAAAGAAAAGGCAGGCCGGCGCTTGTTCTGTCGAGGTAGCTGAAGTTGTGTCGCCCGAGCCTGACTGCCGAACCCGAGGTTTTGAAAATAGTTGGCTGTGGAACTCCAGACAAGGTTCAGGACTCAGACAAGACCGCGGTCCTTCAGCCGGAGATTTGTGTGGTGCAACAGGATAACCAGATTGAGCAGCCGTTGCAAGAACCACCCCATTACCATCCTCCGATTTCCCATGATTCCACCATCATTACATGTAGTTCAGATTCAGGGCTGGAATTTGATGGGAATGATATAAACGACTAGGAGTTTTGTGCAAACTGTTTGAGACAATCTCTGGCCTGTACCTTGAAGCGCTGTACTCGCTGTCTCTTGTCGTATTACTGCAGTGTGAAGTGCCAAAGAGTTAACTGGCAGGACCATAAATGCTTGCTCTGTAGTTGCAGGACAGCGTAAGGCAGCCCTTGGAACAGTTTAGAAGTGATCTTTGTTTTATTAATTTGTGTACATCAATTATATTTTTTATAATATTCCATGTGTTTTATGGATTGGTTTATCTTGGATTATTGTGACGTCGTTCATAATATACACAACATACGTGCTACCTGGTTCATTGTGTGGTCTTATAACACTATCACTGACAATCGCACATATAGAGCAACTCTCCAGGTACCATATACAGACACTCAGAAATACTCAGTTCTCCCTCAACGTACTTCAACCTCGGCCGTGTTACCGCTGGGCGCGTTACCACGTAAAGTGACGGGCGAAGCTTCACAGAAAGAAATTAAGCTCTTGCCATCAATGTTATAAATAGTGATAATCGTACGTTAGAGACAGTTGGCATGTTCCCATGAGATTAAGAACAGATTTTTCAAATGAAATGACAATCATCCTACAACAGCACAAGCCTCTATCCCTGTGTCACCTCTTTAGTAGTAATATCACCAAGCTTCAGTGGAAACATGTACAGGAAGGCTATACATTTATTAAAATTCATTTAAAATATCTTCCATGTTATAACCTGCGTGTTGGTACTACACTGCTTCGGTAATGCTGTGTGGTTAAGGCCAGAATTCTGACGGGCACCTACATTCTCCAATAGGACCGGCAAACATTCAGCAACGGCACCGTTATCTGAGAGTGCTGTTATTGTCATCTGGTGGAAGAAGATTTTGCTGCATCTGGTGTCGCGATGTCAATCTTTCTACAGAGTGCAAATTGACACTGCATGTGTTCGGGGTTCTGGTACATTTGTACCAATTTAACTACCAACGGTGTCATCGGTAAAGAAATCGGTGTAAATGTTTTTTTTTTTTTTTTTTTTTTTTTTTTTAATTCAGCTCATATGAGAACGGGAGAACCCCGAGAAAAAACACCTGACACACCTGCAAGCAGAACTTGGCTTGTCTCACATGTGGCCAGTGCGGGGCTCGAACCCATACCAGACACAGCGGTGAGATGATCGTGTGATTAAGAAACAGCGCTCTTAACCGCTCGGCCATGGGGACCGCCAAAAAAGCTAGAAATAGTAATACCATTGTTACCAATGGTACAAATGTTACCAATTGTATTGGCACTATCACACCAGCGGATGGTGCTTGACCGAGGGGATTATATAGTTCTTTGTTCTCACAGTGAACTTAGACATCGGTATTATATACAGTATTTCAAACCCCTGCTACCACTGGCGTCGCGCCAAGAAAAATACGGAATGGCGTTACTTTGTGGTGAGCGCGGTAGGATCGTTAGAAATGCCATGGAAACGCCGGTGGACACTATGGGATTGAATAGAACGCCGAAGAACGCTTAGAACACGCTCAGAACAAATGCCATCGCTCGGTGTGCCCCCCCCCCCCCCCGGCAGCACATAAAGGTCGCCATCAGCACAAAACGGGATCCGTGGACTCGCAGTGCAAACGCCGAGGTAGCCCATGGCGTTTGCACGGAGATTGTCCATTGCGATATGAACGCGTCTATGGCGCTTACTAGTATGCGGACGTGAATTATTTTACGGCGCTCCTTTTACTATTGCAAGCCACTGACATGCAAATGATTGTGCTTCGATCGCTGAATCTTTCACCGCATTCAATGGTGATTTTGAAAAAAACAAACAAAAACAAACAACAAATGAAACAGGTAAAATACATGGCTCGGTCATTCCAAAACTGACGGGAATTCCTATGTCTCTGTGATATTTATCACGATATATCACAAGATAAGCAAAATAATTTGAAATTTTCTATGTGTTTCACTATTTAAACATGATTGTTTTTCAACAGTTTCTAAGAAAGCTGGTGACGAAACAACGCCCACATATTATGCAAAATCTGTATGTTCATATCACAGGTTTGCAGGATGTTTGAGTATTTCCTTCACATTAATTATCACAATGATATAAGGTATTGTTATTTATTGTTAGAGAAGATGTACATGTAACATCAGCTAAATAACTCCAATAAATCGATGCTTGACCACAGAGCCCCATTTTTATATATGGCTTAAAATCGAATTTTAAAAAAGAGGTGTTATACTTAGCCATAATCTAGACAAGAATCTTAGTCACAGGCAACTCATTGATTCAAGAAATTAAGTCAAAGGAAGAAGTTTATCTTAAGACCAACGTAATTACGTAATTCTGACTAATTATTCAATATAATCTTTTCAATAGACAATTTTTACAAAAAATATGATGAAACCACTGAACCATGAAATAAGGTCACTGTGACCGATATTTATACTCATGTCAATAATCATTTTGTCATAATAACCCATGAGCTTAGAAAATCTTGTCCATTCATCACATGGCCCGGAAGACACAGGGAAATAATAACAGCTATAAAATATAGGTCACAGTCTGATGACTGTGTGTCCAAGTTCGCTTCACTCGTGCGTTCAAGGGACTAATTTCTCCCCCATCCGAACCCCCTGGTGAAATAATGTCATTTGGCGTGTCACCAGTAAACTATTCAGATTCAGAACATTTTATGTGGGTCATACATAGGGCCATACTGACATATGATCAAAAAGTGCACCGCTATGTATATCCCTTTGTAAAAATGACAATATCACTGAACCGTGAAATTAGCCCAGCAGACATTTGACGTCAGTTGGACGTCAGATTGACGTCAGACTCCGATGTCATAATGACGTTGGAGTTAGGTTGATTTTGAAAGTTTGTTTGACGTCAAAAACAGACGTCAATCTGACGTGCTAAAGCCAACGTCGGTTTAACGTCTGAAAGCTGACATCAATCTGACGTTCTAAAAACGACGTTTGATTTTATGTCATATCAATAGTTTAAGGTGTATGTTTTTTCGCATTTTTGAATAACAGTGCATTCAGAAGGGCAGTGATGCACTTTTGATAGTCCCTTTCACTCCTTTGATAGAGTTTTTCGGGACATACAAAATGTTAAAGATATTAATTCAGCCTGATGTTGGTACATCTTATTTAAGCAAAAATTTATTGCTTTATGGTGCTAAAACCAATAAGACATTAGTGTAAGAAATAAGATTATTCTGAACAAATAATTATTTAAAATGGTGAAATAAATATTTAAATATACAAATTTTATTTTCATATTACATGTAATTGAAAGTTCGATAATTTAGTGAAAGACGTTCTTTTTGTTTTATGTCGTGGTGTATAAATTGTTTTGTGCTGTTGGCGCCTTATGTGTGTTTTCATATTTTTAGTTAAGTTAAGGTAACTGAGTGGCCACCTATTGGGAAAATAGCTGCTCATTCGGCTTACGATATGTTTCATGGTATAAGTACCTGATTGTTAGTTTGTTTTTTTCCCACCTCGGTTTTTGGAGTGGGAATCTTTTTCTGATTGCGCCTTTTCCTGATCTTTGCCTACTTGTACCTTTTTATTTTGATTAATAAATAATTATTTTTTCTACATTAATTAAGCATGAGGGCGAAATATGGGATTTCCCATACGAGACTCAGATATGACTTTTAAGTGGCAAGGTTGAAATTATTATTTGAATTTGATATTATTACATAATATGTGTAAGAAATTATGTGAGTTTAAGGGCAGCTAACTCTGTCGACATATATGAAAAACACGCCAAGGTCTAAATCACGTCTTGATTACGACGTCTAACTGACGAACTAGTTTGACGTCAAAACAACGTCCAATCCAGACGTCCAAAAGACGTTAGGAAATGACGTCTGATAGACGTTGGAAATTGGTTATATGACGTCGCGACCAAAATATAACCAATATCTGACGTCAAACAGACGTCAGGTGCCTGCTGGGAGGTCACACTACGGGGGAAATGTCTTGTTATACGCACTCATTATTAAAAATAGAGTCATGTTCATATAAATGTAATAAAAATATAAATTGGGTCAACCTGACATTCACCTCATGACAGCATAACTCAGCGTCACAAAAACAGAGATGATCCCCTAGTCTAGCCCGATGTCTAACCCCCATGGCCTGTACTCTGAGGTAGCATGCTTACAGAGTTTGATCCAAAATAACCGGTGTAAAAGGCACAGATCAGTCTGTCATGTTCATTTGTGTTATACTAAAATCAAACATTTTCATGAAATACATGATAGTTCGTCTCTCACTAATGAGAAAGACCATCATTATTTCTTGAATAGTGCTGATGTGTGTTGGTGAGTTCTTTGATGGCTGACTAGGCCAATTCTGGCTCTAAACTGTCGGTTGCAAGTAGAGCAAGTCAATGTCATAGAGTCTGATGGTGGCACATTTGTTTTGGCTTTGCGCTCTCTTCGCTTTCTTTCAGCTTCACAGATTCTCTTCTTTTCATAAAGAGCTGCTCCTTTGTTGATGAGACCTCGCCACTTTGATCGCTCCTGTGCAGTCTGTTCCCAGGACCCCATTGGTATTTCGAAATCCTTCAGAGAGGCTTTGAGGGTGTCTTTGTAGCGTTTCTTCTGGCCACCTTGAGAGCGCTTTCCCTCCTGTAGTTCTCCATAGAAAACTTTCTTTGGAAGTCGCGCATCAGGCATTCTTATAACATGGCCAGTCCATCTTAGCTGTGCTAGCTTTAAGACTGTATGCATGCTTTGCATCCCTGCTTTCGTCAGGACCTCTGTGTCTGGAATCTTGTCCTGCCACTTGATTTTTAACAACTTTCTCAAACAGCTTAAGTAGAAATGGTTAAGTCTTTTTGCATGGCGTTGGTATACTGTCCAGGTCTCACATGCATACAAGAGGATTGGCAGTACCACAGCCTTGTAGACTTTCAGCTTGGTGTCAAGCTTGATTCCATTTCGCTCCCAGACATTTGCACGGAGTCGTCCGAATGCCACACTAGCCTTTGCAATTCTGGCAGTGATCTCATCATCAATATGCACTGCTCTGGAGAGAGTGCTTCCCAGGTAGGTGAACTTGTCAACAACTTTCAGTTTTTGCCCATTCACAGTGATGGTTGGTTCATTATATGGCTTTCCGGGCGCTGGTTGGTGTACAACCTCTGTCTTTTTTGTGCTGATTGTGAGATCATAGTTATCACATGACTGTGAGACTTGATCCATGGCTCTTTGCATTTTTGCCTCTGTGCTGGCATTCTTATCCATATCATCTGCATAGAGGAGCTCATCTAGCACATCAGTCTGGACCTTAGTTTTGGCTTGCAACCTTCTGAGGTTGAATATGTTGCCATCAAAACGGTACCTGATTGGAAAACCAGTGTCACTGTCCTGAAAAGCATCCATAAGCATGGCAGAAAACATCATGCTGAACAGTGTTGGTGCCAGAACACAGCCTTGTTTGACCCCATTTGTTACTTCAAATGGTTCAGAGAACTCTCCATCATTTTGCACACGTGCCTGCATGCCATCATGAAACTGCCGCACCATTGCTATGAATCTGGGTGGACAGCCAAACTTGGCCATGATTTTCCAGAGTCCATCACGACTAACAGTGTCAAAAGCTTTGGTGAGGTCAACAAACGTCATGTATAGATCTACATTCTGTTCTTGGCATTTCTCCTGAAGCTGTCTTGCTGTGAAGATCATGTCTATTGTCCCTCTGTCTTTTCTGAATCCACATTGACTTTCTGGGATAAGTCCCGTCTGATCAAGATGAACATTCAGACGATTCAACAGAATTTTTGCAAGTATCTTCCCAGCAATTGATAGGAGGGAGATGCCTCTGTGATTGTCACAGACTTGAGGATTTCCTTTCCGCTTGTATAGGTGGATTATGGATGCATCCTTAAATTCTTGTGGGATAGCCTCCTTTCTCCACATACAGTGAAACAACTCTGTCAGTTTCTCTGCCATGGGTAGCCCCCCAGCCTTGTAAACTTCGGCAGGAATTGCATCTGCACCTGGGGCTTTGCCAGATGATAGTTGTTGAACTGCTTTTCTTGTTTCCGTAACGGTAGGAAATTCATCTAACAGAACATTGCACTCTATCTGTGGAAGTCTGTCGATTGCATCCTCATTGATGCTTGATGGTCGATTAAGCACACTATTGAAGTGTTCTGCCCACCTTTCCAAGATAGCTTCTTTATCTGTGAGAAGAGTGTTACCATCTGCACTGAGCAATGTGGTGGCTCCAGAACTCTTTGGACCATAAATGGTTTTCAGTGCATCATGAAATTTCTTCATGTCCTTTCTATCCGCAAAAGACTGAATTTCTTCTGTTTTCTTCCTCAGCCAGGAATCTTGCATGTCCCTAAGCTTGGTCTGGACTGTCTTACAAATGTTGCTGTAGGCTGCTTTCTTTGATACTGAGCTAGTATCATCTTGATGTGCCTTGTGCAATCGGTGCTTTTCTTCAAGAAGCCTCTGAATTTCGTCATCATTCTCATCAAACCAGTCTTGATGTTTGCGAGATGGATGGCCTAAGGTGCTTGCAGCTGAAGAAAGAACTGTTTTATGGAAAACTGTCCAGTTTTCTTCGGGGTCCTCTGAACTGAGATTCATTGCATCCAGTTGGTTGCAAACGTCTGTTAAGAAATCTTGTCTCATGCTGTCTTTATTCAGCTTTGAGACATCCAGTCTCTTAGGAGCTTTCTTGCCTTGAGGTCGCCTCGCAGGCTGTATTCTTAGGTTGAGTTTGCTGACAACCAGTCTAATGACATTGAGACTTCCTCTGTCAGGCAATAAACATGCAACTATTGTCAGTGCTTATGCACCCACAATGACCAATCCAGATGAGGTCAAGGACAAGTTCTATGATGACCTAGACAATGTTATTTCTGCAACACCCCGCACAGACAAGCTTATCCTTCTTGGCGACTTTAATGCCAGAGTGGGTACAGACCACCAGACCTGGGAAGGAGTTATAGGTCCAGAAGGGGTTGGAAAGTGCAACAGCAATGGTCTCTTGCTTCTCAGGAAGTGTGCTGAACATGACCTTCTAATCACCAACACAGTCTTCCGTCTACCTAATAGGAACAAAACATCCTGGATGCATCCCCGTTCCAAACACTGGCATCTCATAGACTATGTCATAGTGCGGAGAACAGACAGGCAGGATGTTAAATTTAAGTGACAAAGACTATGTGTGGTGCAGACTGCAGAGGTCAGGTCAGTTTAACTGCTACTGTAACATGTAATCAGTACTACCTGTTGTCATGCGGTGCAGATGGGGCTCGTTAGCCTTGGAAGGCAACTCATCTAGGAGTTAAGCTAGTTCTCTACACAAAAATCTAGCTGGGCAGGGGGAACTCATTAGTCTTGGTTGACAGTCCTCCTAGGAGTTTACAGGTCTCTAAACAAAACCTAAGAAAGGGTAGATGGAGCTCTTCAGCTGTGGCCAGCAATTCATCTAGGAGAAGGAAACTCAAAAATCAAACCTGTGTGTCTGGATATGCCTAGTCCAGATATGCAAAGACTGTTTCGGTAGATGGAGCGGAAGAAATCACCTGATTCAACGGTTCAGAAAGCGATACAGCAACATGTTGTGGAACATGCAGAGCGTGACAAGGCACTAAAGATGTTACGGTCATCCACTGCATCTAAACCCAACTCCAGACGTCTTGACCTGTGTCTTGCCTCTGGGCGCAGCTGGGCGAGGACTAGAGAGTGAAATACATAAGGTGAGTGCGGTGGTGTAGTGGTAGAGCATCGGGCTCAGAATCGAGAGATCCTGAGTTCGAACCCCACCGGTGGAACCATGTTGTGTCTTTGAGCAAGACACATTAACTCCCAAGAGTACTGATTAATACTTTTTCGTTTTAAGTTCTTATCGCGTTTTAGTGAGGCCCCTCGTTGTTAGCCGATGCGGTTAAAATACTATACATTCGGACCAAATTGAGGAAATTTCATCTCAAGTATTTTGTGAAAATGTAAACAAACAGGAGAAAAAACGTCATTTAATTGTTTTACAGTCGTTTTTCATACATATCGAGACTGCAACATGAAGTGGCTGATATTTGCCAGTATTTTGTGTCTGGGGTCAGCTGAGATGATGCTGGGTGGTAAATCAAAAGTTGACATTTCGAAGGAGGAAGCAAAAGAAAAATATCTGTCAACAAGCATTTCTGAAATAAATGCGCAATTGTCAAAGCTTGGCCTCGAGGGAGTTGACAAGGATCATGATGATATTAAGTTAGAAAAAGTGGAAACACAGGTGAGTTTGCAAATAATATGTTTTTTTCTCCACTGTAGTCAGCTGTTTGGCGTGTTAGGGGACAAGTGATCGATTGGGGACCAGTGATCAATCACCTTCAAGAGTAGAGGATCATCATTTGACTGCCTGCAAGCTTTGAATCTTCAATAATTCTGCATAATGAAAAAAAAACTGCATTCAAAGAAATCGTGTCAAAGAAATTTTACCCTCTTTGCAAACAACAAAACGTCTTAGCTTAAAAATTTCGGCTGAGGCTATCCGCACGACGGTCGTGCCGATAAGCGGCGTTATCCGCGAGACGGTCGTGCCGATAAGCGGCGTTATCGGCCCGACCGTCGTGCGGATAGCCAATGCTACAGGTATTGGCTATCGGCACGACGTGAGTATAAGATTTTCTTACAAGCTTACGAATGCATTAAACTATTAATTTGTCATTAAATAAATAAATTTTGGTTTTAGCTATAATATAGAAATACATTCGAAATTAACATTTTTGTTAATTATGACTAAGAAAACTAGTTTGATTTGATTTATCCAGCTGATGTAAACTGAATCACAGCAGAGGACAAAAATATAATCATTGCAATTATTTTAATTGTGTAACTGAAATGTTTCCATACTTCATTGTTAAAATCAAAGGCTGTTTATTCTGTTGGATTACCACATTCTTTTAATATTTAGGTTACGATAATTACTTTCTCATTTACGTATACGCATGACTGATTTTTACAGGTAAATTCACAAGTGAGCCAATTTCAGCAAAATTACAAATTTGTTAATTAAAAGTAAAAAATTCCTGCATGTGTAATATTCTGTTTCAGTTTTGAAGCCAGTGTAATATATTTATCAACTTTAAATGTATCCATTTCCAGACATTTTTAACATTTGGATATCGATTTCCCTGTCGTGCGGATAACGCCGCTTATCCGCACGACGGTCGTGCCGATAAGCGGCGTTATCGGCACGACCGTCGTGCGGATAGCCAGTGTCAAAAATTTCAAGCTAGCTTCTTGTACCCTTGCCAGAACATCATATCTAAATTTAATCGTTTCATCAAAGGTCTCACTATTTTGTTATCAAGGTATAATAGCAAGTTTCCCAGTGGGGCCCTGCTAAAACTATTTCAGTCAGCCTCTGAAATGTAGCTGGCACATTGAAAATGCCAAATGGTAAAGTTTTAAGCTTTTAAAACTGATTGTTTTTTATTTTATTTATTTTGTCTCCAATTCAATATCAAGTGTTCGATTCCGGGACATCTCGGCCCATAACAAACTCGGCCCATGACAAACTCGGCCCTTGACAAACTCGGCCCATGACAAACTCGGCCACCAAATCTAGGACCATACCAACTCGGCCCATACAAACTCGGCCCATATCTATAGATACTATGATAACCACATTTCAGAGTATTGTACGAAGTTATAAACAGTGGTTTGATAGAAAAATATCATTTTAGTATTTTTCAAAATAAAACATATTGGCAATTCTAGGTTGCTTTCCAATACATATACTCAATGAATTATGATTGATATTAATAAATGCTGCCTCAACAAACATTTTCAAGTAATGCAGAGTTTGTCATTACGCTGAGTTTGTTATCGATCGTGGGTATAGTTGAAAGAAAGAAATAAGAAAGAATGAAAGAAATGGTAATGAGTATTCTATGTAAAAGAAAGTTAGTCAATAAAAAATGATCATTGTCAATGTTTTGTCACACCTGGCCAGTAATTAGACAATGACAGTCTTTGTTTGGATGAAGAACTCAGTCAATTATGCAAAACAAACAATTACTGAACAAACCAATATAATTATCACTGTTCAGACTGCATGCATCCTATTTATTAAAAATAATTGGTTTACTTGCATGACTTAAATTGGTAAGAATGATTCAATCAGAAAACGCAAAATTAAACTTTATTGTGTGTTCTTTTTTATTTTTACCTTCTTCCCTTCTGTTTGTCTGTTCTAACAGAATCATGATGAAAACTTAATTTTCTAGTCTTATCAAAAAGATAAGTCCATTGAGGTTCATTAAAGTTTTTGAAGTTTTCAAACCAACCTGCAACTGGTCGTATAAATAGAAAACATTTTTTCCAAAAACAATGTCAATAAAATTTTCTTACATTTTCAAATAAATACATGACTCTAACAAAATGTCCTCAATTGTTTCTCAAATGAAAAAGAATACCACATTTTATATCAACTAAGTCATGTAACACAAGTAAAGTATACTTGTATAAAGATGAGTATATAAATAATAAGAGAAGTATATCATGTGTATGAAGACTTTGTAATTTGTTTTTATCAGTACTTGTAAGTAACTGTAATATTCTCGAATATTCCGTTAATCATACATGTACTAGAAAATCCATATCGTATCAGTATTATAAGTAGAGGCCGAGTTGGATATGGGCCGAGTTTGTATGGGCCGAGTTTGTTATGGGCCGAGTTTGTCATGGGCCGAGTTGTCCAGTTACCAAGTGTTCACACCACCAGATGAAAGTATAAACAGCTCAAGCCTAGGCCTAAAATAAAATTTTGTTGGTTTGCAATTGAATATATATGAAAAATATGACATCATACACAATGAAACATTATTTACTTGAGGTCATCATATGAATAGTTCATATTCAAATCATATACTGGACAATACTGTTACAAGGCACTCAGCTGTGTGCATTGTAGACAAGTCAGAATGGAATGTACATTGTTTCTGTAATCTGTTTGTGTGAGAATCTACTAACTTTATATTAAACTTCTATGGTGTGAAAAAACTTGTAATGTGCTTGAACTGTAATGCAATGGTCCGTACTAACAGTATCCTCTTGTGATTGAACCTATATCACAAACACAGTTGCATCACCAAAAACAGATCTAAAAATGACTTTTTACATCATGACAAGATTTCTGAAACAACAAAACCAGCGAACAAAAGTCCACACATGACATCTCCTTGCAAACGCCACAGCGTTTGTCATCTGCATCATGTTGCATTTGATGGGTTGAAATTTCATACCCCATTTCCTAGCCCAACTGCCTTTAGAAATGATTAATGTCTCTGAAGGTTCTTCATTCTTGATTTCACAATAATCATCAGCAAAGGTCTTATTTTAGACTCAGTGTCATCTGAGATATCATTTATATACGAAGAAAACAGCAAGGGACCCAAAATGATGCCATGAGGGACACCCGACACAACTGGAGCCCAATCTCATTTAACACCATTTACCATTATAGTGATCAAACATGATTTTCCATTCATTAACATTCGCTAGGTCCTGCGGGGAGTGTTGAAAACCGAGGGACCTAACAAATGTTAATGAATGACAAAATCATTTTTGCTTGCTATTATTGCATAAATTCTGCACAAACAAAAGAAATAATGGTGCACTATATTTTACAGCCTCGATCATCACATTTTCATACTCATAAAAGCTTTCATTTTTATGCTCGTTCCAGGCGGACGTCAGTTTCTCATTATCAGCATGTGCTTTGCATGGCATCTGGTAACGAGCATAAGTAAAAGCCATGTATTAACAGCATGTGTGCTCGTAAATTGCAATTTTAATGCATGGCTTTCTGTTCAATAATAAATGGGTGGTAATATCGTGTGACATGGGTATTTATGTAATGATACCTTTTGTTGTCTGAAGCAAAGGAAAGCATTTATCCAATTCAATGGTGTTCCATAGCTAAAAATGTGCTTTTAAGGAGTTCATGGGGAGGAGTATCAAGAGCCATTTTATCACCGTAGTCAACTGAGTTTCACAGCTATGCCATTTCGTAAATGTGTGTTCCCTGTCCGACAGGAGTTCATTTTCATCAAGAATGGGCCATAATATTTGAGCATACAATATGTTCAAACAGCTTTGTAAGGAATGCATGTCAAAGATACAGGGCAGTAATTGCGGGAAAGAGACCTGTCACCCTTCATCAGGGGGCAAATATTAGCAAGAGGCTAGAGTATAAAGTTAAATGCGGACTTCAGTGTGCGAAATAAATGTTTAACAGCTTAACTTCTCCAGCAGGGCTATCACTATCATAAACTTTGTAAAACATTTTCTAAGCTTTATCACGGACACTATGAATTGATTTCCAAATTTAATGTTGGTCTAAAGACCCTTTTATGCGAGGGCCTGAATTTTATGGTGACTTGGTTTACAAATTTAAGAATTTTATAGGAAGGAATGATTTTTCTTTTCAGTTCAGAAAAATCATGACACGTTACAGACATATAGGATTTAACTTAAATGTTATGCGACAGTCTGCATGCTTATTTTTTAATCCAATCATGGATGATAACTATGCTGCCTTCTTTAATTGCATGCCAGTGGGTAGGGCATCAGACTCTATGAAGGTTCCCACTTAAAGCTATTGGTTGGTTGGGGCCGGAGCTTCTTGTCTGTTGCTCAGTCTTCGCAAAATCTTTTATTTAAGCTGCAGGACAGCTGTCTGGCAGACTGCAAGAAACCCAATTTTGTAGGACAGTTCTATATGTTATCATTGTAATTTTGGAAAATTTTGCTGGACATTTGTCTGAGAGAATAAAATATTTTGTCAGTCAGAATAGAACTTTGCTGGTTTTGACCGACAGACCGGCACTTTTTGTAAAGACTGGTTGCTTGGCCCGCCGGGGTTCAACTGGTGGTTGTCTTTTGTTCCGGAATTAGTAAGTTATTTGGCGCCCAGGGATCTCCATCATCGGGCAGCTTACTCAATCTGTGAGTCCTCGTTTTTGATTCATCATGATAGTTATCATAATTTATCTGGTTGTCCTTGATGATTCTTTGACTACAGTAGTTAGAGATTCACCATGAGGACCGAACAACTAACTTAATGTTGTGAACCACTGCAGAAGCTGAGGGTGAGCTTAGGTACCTGTAAAATCGATTTAAGCATGCCAGTAATTTTATATTACTGATCGTTCCAAGGTGATACTTCTGTGGTGGTTCTTATTGTTTTATGTCTTGGTGTTAAAACTTTTTGTGCTGTTTGTGCCTTATGTATGTTTTCATATTTTTAGTTAGGTATAGGTAACTGAGTGGCCACCATTTTGGAAAATAGCTGCTCATTCGGCTTATGATATGTTTTCATGGTATAAGTGCCTGATTGTTAATTTAGTTTTTTCCCACCTCGGTTTTTGGAGAGGGATTCTCTTTCTGATTGCGCCTTTTCCTGATCGTTGCCTACTTTTACCTTTCTTTAAAGTAAAGTAGAGCAAATAAGTACTCAGAAAAATAAGCTATGGAATTTATGTTTGGCTCAGTTTTAATTCTGTATAAATGGATTGCAATTCCATATACAGACAGCCTTGTTTGCACATTGATTACTTGCTATTTTGTTTTGTTCAGAGGAGTTGCCTTTGGTATCTGGGATAGGCTGCCTTATTTGAGTTTGGCACTTGACTTTTTGTACTTACACTTTTCATAAATGTTAAAGCCTAAAATTTAACTTGTATACCAGAAAGGTGAGCTTGATTCAATGCTTCCAGGGTATCAATGGCTTATTACTTCAATATTACTGTCAGTCCAGTTTTTATCATTAGCTCACCATATGTATAGTTGTAGCCTGAAGACTCTTTGTTTTTTGATCAGGTTTTATCTTTGAAATTTGAAACAACAGGTGGTTGAACTTTTAAGTTAGAGAATAAAAAGATAAGATAAAAGGTTACTTTCTCATTTCGACTTTCGTATCCACTAGACTAACACAACAAAGAAGGAGGATGAAATTTTTGATAGTTTTAGCCAGTGTCTTAGGGGTGGGATTATGCCAGCAGTTGGGAGGGCATATGTTGGCCGGAGGGCTTCACCACCAGCCCTCTAGTACATATCCAAAGTATTTAGCGATGGCTATGGCTGAACTGCCTGGGCTGCAAGCTACTGATCATATGGTTGTCACAGATGTTCAGACACAGGTATGAGGATTCTTCATTGGTTTAGGATATTTTTTATATTTTTATAAGAATAAAGGATGCACAATGTACCCTGTTTTCAGACCCAACACTATATATGGCTAGAAAGAAAATTTGAAATCATCAAAAATAATTTTACAAACTGCATCATGTTTTATCTTACGTTCTGGTCAAACTAAACTGTCAAAGTCGTCTTTGACCTGTTCATACTTAGTAAATGATTTGATTTTAAACTGTCACCGTGACCAAAAGACAACATTGGTAAAATTTACCCCAGCTCTAACAGTTTTGGGCGATGTTTCTCTATCAAAGATAAATTGATACCAATGCGTTAATGTAGTTAGTTCTTACTTGGACTTCTAGCTGTCAAGCCTTTAAATTGCTTGATATCCTTATCTTAGTATCTTAAACCTGCTGTTTGTTATCTAGTTGTCCTTTTGGGTCAACTCTATGTTACAACTACAAGCGTAACAAAAGTTTTACCTTAATAAGTTGATAAGTCATTTGCACTGGAAGTCTTGTACGAACAACAATGAAAATCTTTATTGTACTAGCCAGTGTAATATACACAGTTTACTGTGCTGGTGGGTTGCATGAGCAAGATGCCTCAACTTATCCCAAGTATCTAAATATAGCTCTAAATGAGCTTGGATTAACTCAGGAGTCAGAGGCAGCATCAAACATTCAAGTGGTTGCAGTTAATACTCAGGTATAGAAGATTTAATATTTGTCTGATTATTGAAATTAGGATATTCTGAGCTTTGTCAAGTCCAAAAGTAAGTTCTAAGAACCCTTTTTTATAGGGATGTCAACGAATGCCGATATTGGTATTCGAATATTCGCATACGATATTCGAATATATTCGAATATTCAAATGATATACACATCTATGTCCAATAGACCCATTACGATGACTTACTTGGTGGTGCATGTATTGAAAATATGAGGTACATGTATATGTATGGTATCGTATGTGGGCTATACCAATGGCGCAATGTAAGAAAATCAACAAATTTTGCACAGTAAGCTAGACAATCTGGAGGTGTTTAATAATGACAAATCTCTGGGGTTCTGTCCGAGAAAGCAATGACACACCATTATTGTCAAGCCAAGATTAAGTTCTGCATGCATGTCGTTGATATCCGCCACCAAGAATGCTTAGGGTCCATTGTAATCGTGTGGCCTACATGTACTTTGTGAAAGGTCTATTGTGACTGTGTTGTTCCTAAAGGATTGAGTTGTCAATCTATCTAGCTATCTTAAGTTTTCACATGACACAGCTCAAATTATAGGACTTTCACACCTTAAAACGTTTATTGAAAGCAAGCAATGATTTCTTCTCAACTTGAATCAACAAAGTGTCACTTGAATCAACAAAGTGTCAAACTGTTAATTGAGCAATCTCAATTTGCAAGTGTGACAAAATGTTGACCATCTTGAATGAGTGTAGGACAAAACACCCCAGGGACAAAACACCCCATGTCCATTTTGTTATAGGTGGACAAAAACCACCACATGTTTTTTTGAAGGCTGACAAAACACCCCACGCCCAAAAGTATAAGGTGGACAAAACACCCCATGCAGATTTTAAAATTAGGACAAAACCCCCCTCATGTTTTTGCAGTGTAGCTAAGCAGATGGAAGCAGACGGAAGCATCCTAATGCACACAACATGCATTTTCTTGTAATATCACTTCTTTTTCCTTCTTTCAATTCTATGTAGATGAATGGATCTTTTCTTTGATTCCATCCCAATTATCACTTATAAAACGAATGCATGTATACTGATTGTGTTTGTACATTTTTAAAAACATAATGTGCTAATTGAGTGCTATTAAGGTAATTGAATTATTTAATCATTTACTTAATTTTCACAATTAACGCAAACACCTTTATAATCTGTCTGTGCTAAAATGGTTGTTTTTCAATTGAAGTCAAATTGTAAATTGCTTGTTTGTCTGATTAAAATGATTTGAAATATGTTGTGTTATTATTTTTGTAACAGCCCATATACACATTAATACAACAAGATCTGTTCATTAAAAAGTTTAAATCTTAAATAAGTCCGTATACAGCTTTCATTAACTAATGTAAAGAAATAAATAAAAATTGTCCATGGTTTCATGTCCAAGTCATAAATTTTGTTATGTTATATGGGGAGCTAAAACATAAGACATTTTTATTGCAATCAAATTTGGTTATGGTTTCTTGTCCAAGTCATCAATTTTCAGTCATGTTATATGATTCATATTATATTTGATAAAGAAAACATAAGATTTGGTTACGCCTTAATTTTCCAGCCATCAATTTTCAGTCATGTCATATGGGGAACTAAGAAAAACATGTGGGGGTTTTTGTCCTAATTTTGAAATCTGCATGGGGTGTTTTGTCCACGTTATACTATTGGGCGTGGGGTGTTTTGTCAGCCTTCAAAAAAACATGTGGTGGTTTTTGTCCACCTATAATAAAATGGACGTGGGGGGTTATGTCCGTGGGGTGTTTTGTCCGTATACCATTACTCAACAGATAAGCAGGATTACTGGTCATATTATTTTTTTTACCTTTGGCCTTAAATTTGAGTCCTCCTTTAAACTGATACATGACAATATTGCAGGTTAGAAAATTATGCGAATATTTGAATCCAGAAATCGCATTCGAATATTCGTATGAAATGCGAATATTCGAACATTCGAATATTCGTTGGCATCCCTACTTTTTTATATGAGCCGCGTTGTGAGAAAACAGGATTATTGCCTATGCGAAAACAAAGGCACAGATCAGCTTCGCAGTAACTGCAAAGCTGATCAGCGCCTTTGTTTTCGCTACACAGATAGTACAATTCCTCTTCTTCCTAAATCCGAAATTTCAAGCTTCTAGCCATCTTCTATGGCTGCACAGGCCGATTTGTGTCTGACCTGGTTGGAAACCCCGAAGACCGGTTTTCTCGTATCGCGGCTCATATGATAATTTGGATGCAACGCTTACCACTTTCTTAAGGCCCTTATTCTAAGGTTTTAAGCAATGAATCCTAAACCTCACCGTCCAATAGCATCAATAGAGGGATCAAACATGATTTTTAAGCAATGAATCCTAAACCTCACCAATAGCATCAATAGAGGGATCAAACATGATTTTTAAGCAATGAATCCTAAACCTCACCGTCCAATAGCATCAATAGAGGGATCAAACATGATTTTTAAGCAATGAATCCTAAACCTCACCATCCAATAGCATCAATAGAGGGATCAAACATGATTTTTAAGCAATGAATCCTAAACCTCACCAATAGCATCAATAGAGGGATTAAACATGATTTTTAAGCAATGAATCCTAAACCTCACCAATAGCATCAAAAGAGGGATTAAACATGATTTTTAGCTCACCTGAGCCGAAGGCTCACAGGTGAGCTTATAGTATACCCATGCTCCGGCGTCCGTCCGTCCGTCCGTCGTCCGTCGTCGTCCACAATTTCAAAGATCTTCTTCTCTGAAACCGCTTGGCCGATCAAGTTGAAATTTTATGTGGAGCCTCTTTGGGTAGTGGCATTTCAAGTTTGATCGCGAAATCCAGGTCACATGACCAAGATGGCCGCCACGCCCATATATGGTAAAAACCCTTCAAAAATCTTCTTCTCCAGAACTGGTGGGCCGATTTCTAGAAACTTGGTATGTAGCATCGGGGACTTCAGCCCATCAAAGTTTGATAAAATGATGACCCTTGGATGACCTTGACTTATTTTACGGCAAGGTCAAATTTGGAAACATAGGCTTTTTCATGGGAAAAAGTGAAAACTATGGATTTTTTGAAATCTATTGCAGCCTGAGGCCTGAAAAGTGGTAGATGCAAACAACTAATGGAGTAGATGAAGGTATGTGATTAATTTAGGTCAAGGTCATCTCTTGACCGTGGCCAGTCTGTCGTCCATACACACTTTTCAAAGATCTTTTTCTCTGAAACTGCTGGGCCAATCAAAGTGAAATTTTATGTGGAGAATCCATGGGTAGGGGAGACGAAAGTTTGATCGCGAAATCCAGGTCACATGACCAAGATGGCCGCCACGCCCATATATGGTAAAAACCACTCAAAAATCTTCTTCTCCAGAACCGGCAGGCTGATTTTCATGAAACTTGGTATGTAGCATTTGGGACTCCAGCCCATCATAGTTTGATAAAATGATGACCCTAGGATGACCTTGACCTAATTTACAGCAAGGTCAATTTTGGAAACATAGGCTTTTACATGGGAAAAAGTGAAAACTATGGATTTTTTGAAAACTATTGCAGCCTGATGCCTGAAAAGTGGTAGATGCAAACAACTAATGGAGTAGATGAAGGTATGTGATTAATGTAGGTCAAGGTCATCTCTTGACCTTGGCCAGTCTGTCGTCCATACACACTTTTCAAAGATCTTCTTCTCTGAAACTGCTGGGCCAATCAAAGTGAAATTTTATGTGGAGCGTCCATGGGTAGGGGAGACGAAAGTTTGATCGCGAAATCCAGGTCACATGACCAAGATGGCTGCCACCATCATATATGGTAAAAACCACTCAAAAATCTTCTTCTCCAGAACCGGCAGGCCGATTTTTATGAAACTTGGTATGTAGCATTTGGGACTCCAGCCCATCATAGTTTGATAAAATGATGACCCTAGGATGACCTTGACATATTTTACGGCAAGGTCAATTTTGGAAACATAGGCTTTTTCATGGGAAAAAGTGAAAACTATGGATTTTTTGAAAACTAGTATTGCAGCCTGATGCTTGAAAAGTGGTAGATGCAAACAACTAATGGAGTAGATGAAGGTATATGATTAATTTAGGTCAAGGTCATCTCTTGACCTTGGCCAGTCTGTCGTCCATACACACTTTTCAAAGATCTTTTTCTCTGAAACTGCTGGGCCAATCAAAGTGAAATTTTATGTGGAGCATCCATGGGTAGGGGAGACAAAAGTTTGATCGCGAAATCTAGGTCACATGACCAAGATGGCCGCCACGCCCATATATGGTAAAAACCACTCAAAAATTTTCTTCTCCAGAACCGGCAGGCCAATTTTCGCGAAACTTGGTATGTAGCATTTGGGACTCCAGCCCATCATAGTTTGATCAAATGATGACCATAGGATGACCTTGACCTATTTTACGGCAAGGTCAATTTTGGAAACATAGGCTTTTACATGGGAAAAGGCGAAAACAATGGATATTTTGGAAACTGTTGCAGTCTGAGACCTGAAAGTTGCTAGATGCAGACAACCAATGGAGTCAATGAAGGTAAGTACTGTAAATTTCCAATGAGCATGGACTATCATTGTAAAAAGTTTCATTGATAAGACTTCACTTGTAAGATACTGACCAATCAATTTACACAAAGTGTCTTAAATTAGAACATTTACCCTTTGTGATTCAGCATGGTCAAGGCAAAGAAAAAAAAGAAGTAAACAACATGAAATTATTATATATCAATTTTATTTGCATATTTTCACTTTCTTTAGGTATGTATAAAGTTTATTTGAGGAAGTTTGTTTTGATTTGGATTTCTAGTGTTCTCTGGTTATCATATTCCCATGTATAGAGTTATAATTATGAAGACAAACAATAGATTTTTCTGTGCACTGATACTGTAAGTATCCAAGTGACAGTATTGATTTTTCTTCTACACTGACTGACTGACTGACTACAGTTTGAAAAAACAGGTAAATTCGATTGTCCACGCTCATTGGAAATTAACAGTAATTAATGAAGGCCAAGGTCATTTCTTGACCTTGACTCAAGGTCATTTAAATATCAAAATTAAAATTATGGTTTTCTCAGAAATCACTGGGTTTGGAAACTATTGCAGCCTGAGACCTGAAACTTTGCAGATGCAGACAACTTGTGTAGTCAATAAAGGTGTGTTAGTATTCAAGGTCAAGGTCATTTCATGATGACTTAATACTCCAGGATCAGGCTTCAGGTGAGCGTTCTCAGGACCAATGGTCCTCTGGTTAAGCAATGAATCCTAAACCTCAATAGCATGAATAGAGGGATCAAACATGATTTTTAAGCAATGAATCCTAAACCTCACCGTCCAATAGCATCAATAGAGGGATCAAACATGATTTTTAAGCAATGAATCCTAAACCTCACCATCCAATAGCATCAATAGAGGGATCAAACATGATTTTTAAGCAATGAATCCTAAACCTCACCAATAGCATCAATAGAGGGATTAAACATGATTTTTAAGCAATGAATCCTAAACCTCAATAGCATGAATAGAGGGATTTAACATGATTTTTAAGCAATGAATCCTAAACCTCACCAATACATGTATTATGAATAGGGCAATCAAACATGATTTTTAAGCAATGAATCCTAAACCTCACCAATAGCATGAATAGAGGGATCAAACATGATTTTTAAGCAATGAATCCTAAACCTCACCAATAGCATGAATAGAGGGATCAAACATGATTTTTAAGCCTCACCAATAGCATGAATAGAGGGATCAAACATGATTTTAAGCAATGAATCCTTAATCTCACCAATAGCATGAAAAGAGGGATCAAACATGATTTTTCTGTTCATTAAATATTGATGTCTAGTTCAAATGCTAGGTCCTGAGGGGCCTGTTGACAAACGAGGGCTGTCCGAGTTTTTCAGCACTACTCAAGGGACCTCGCAAAATTATTAATGTTCATGAATGACAGTTTAACAAAATCATGTTTGGTCATTATTACCTAGTATCACATAAATTCAACAAAAACTCAGTTCAGTTACTCAAAAGTTAGCATGTGCTTTGGGTGGCACCCATTAATAAGCATAGTTAAAAGCTGGGTATTAACACAAATTGCCTGATAAATACACGGCTCCGTGACACTACTTTTTATGTAATAATATATATTGTTGTTTTTCAGGTTGTTGCTGGAATCAACACCTACATTGATCTCACGATTAATAATGTAGGTATCCATTCTTTCTGCTATGGTATCTTTGATTTATAAACATGTACCTATAAAAAAATAAAGCAGCTTACTTGAAATAGTTAATTATAGAGCATAAAATATAATGTTAATGCTCTATGAGAAAACCAACATGGTGGTTTCCTAACAGGTCCGACACAAACCGAGCTATACAAGCACAGAAGATGGCTAGAGGCTGGAAATTTTGGATTTAGAAAGTAGAGGAATTATACTTTCCATGTAGCGAAAACAAAGGCACGGTTCGGGCAAAGCTGATCTGCGTCTTTCCTATATGTGAAATGTTCGTTTTCTCATGACGCCGCTCCTTTAATCTCTTGAGGCTATACCCAGTATCCTTGTCATACAGGTCATGTTAAGCCAAAGCAAATGAATGACCATTTAAACTGATAAATTTACACCCCCAATTTATTTAGTTCAACTGTCCATGTTTCAGCAACCATGCAAGATGGTCATCTTTGACCAGGCCTGGACAGGTACCCACCAAGTCACCACTGACACCTGCACAGCTCTCCTCACATCAGCCGGGAAACGACAGCTCGGGGGTATGCCCGGTGGCTATAGTCCTGTCACAAACCTGAGTGACCCAGAGATTCAGAAAGCCCTGGGTATGGTCGTAGATCGGGTTAACATGATGGTCAACTCAATGTACAGGCTGACAGAGTCCAAGGTTTCAGTCCAACAGCAGGTTAGTGCATACGTGGCTTGTCCCAAAAGTCCCGTTACACATACATTTTATTCTGAACGCGTAGCAGGAACCAACAACAGTTACTCATGTAGAGTAATTGGCCATATTGGAACTTATTTTAATGTTCAAAATGATACTCACTTCAATGACCTCACTGCTTCAGTTACCTTGGTTACCATAAGTAGGCATGACCGGAGCAAGTCAAATTATGCAAAATGTTTCCGCAATTTCTATTTTTCGCAAACTGCTAAATCAACATAGGTATGATGTGATCATTTAGAAAAATATACCAGCCTAACTCCTATTCTATGAGCATCATTTCATGATAATTTAATGAAATTTGAGAATGTTTTGATAGTTTGGGAGAAAAATAAAGAAGCTTACCTATAAAAAATCAACGACAAAATTACGACGTCGGCAAAAACATGTGGAGCAAAAATACAGGGTCATTATATTTAAACATCTAAAATATGTTCTTTAATGGAAACCAAGCAAATGTTTAGCTTGAAATTAGTTGGGGACTTCAATACTAGAACACAACACCTACTTTTAAAGCGATATATCAGCTAACAGTAATATTACTTGACCTAATGAAATAGGCAGTAGTTAACAGTGGATAGCATTTGGTCAATTATTCTTATTTTGCATGGCTTATCTTTATACGTAGCACTAATTTGACGATTTGCTTATACATATTTTACTCTGATTTCCAAATATATGCTACGGTATCGTTTAGCTAAATATAAATCTAATTTTGAAATTGATTCTTTTGTTTGTAGTGTATTTATCCAAACTGCAAAATATTAAGAAAAAATCAAAATTAACGGCGACGTCATTAGACCTGCTCCGCTGAAGTAGGGGAACCAGGGTTCAAACCTCCACTGCAAATGAACAAATGCACGTAGCAACTTACGAAAATTTGCCCCCAAAGCCCTTAGATATAGCACCTGGTGATCATAAGAATTGTAAGCTCTGACGTGTTGTAATCAATGCAAAACAGTGAGTGTAATGGAACTTTTGGGACAACCCTCGTACATGATCCATATCAGCTGTAATTGATAGCACCCTAATTTGACCCACCATTATGAAAACTTTCCCATGCAATATACTGTGATTATATCCCCGGCATTTATGCCGACGGGTATATAGTTTTGGTCTTTCCGTTCGTATGTTCGTTAGTTCGTTCGTTAGTTAGTTCGTTTGTTCAGTACAATCTGTGTCAAAGTTTTGGTTAAAGTTTCTCTAATGGTGTATATCTCATACACCAGTTGTCAGAAACCATTTATATTTGGACCATAGGTACCCTATAGGGTTTACTTTGTTTCCATGAATTCCGACCCCCAGGGTCTATGCCCGGGGGTGGGGCTAGGGATCAACATGTAGGTCACCTTTAATTTGCATCAAAGTTTTGGTTAAAGTTTCTCTAGTGGTGTATATTTCATACAACAATTGTCAGAAACCATTTATATTTTAACCATAGGTACCCTATAGGGTTTGCTTTGTTTCTGTGAGTTCGGACCCTGGGTCCATGCCCGGGGGTGGGGCTAGGGATCAACATGTAGGTCACCTTTAATTTGGGTCAAAGTTTTTATTTAAGTTTCTCTGGTGGTGTATATCTCATGAACCAATGATCAGAAACCATACATATTTTAACCATAGGTACCCTATTGGGTTTGCTTTGTTTCTGTGAGTTCGGACCCTGGGTCCATGCCTGGGGCTGGGGCTAGAGGTCAAAATCTAGGTCACCTTGAAAATGTGCTATTTACATAGTGTTTTTTCATCTTAAGTTCATATCTTAACAAATACTTATACCAATGTATTCCTGTTTGGATCATAGATACCCTTAAGGGTTGAATTAAATTCCATGGCACCAAACTCTAGGGGTGGGGCTGGAGGTCAAAATCTAGGACACATAAAATACAATAGTTACCAAGATTAATATTCTGTATGTCTATATGTTGACAACCATGTGTCAGAAAGCGTTTATGCTTACAACACAACATAGGTACCACATAAGGGCTAGACCCAAAGGTCCATGCATGGGGGTGGGGGTGGGACCTGAGGTCAAGATCTAGGACTTTTTTTTTTTTTTAAGAATGACATTCTACTTTCATTTCAATCTAGGACTGAGCACCTGACCCACAAGGTCCATGCTTTTGTCCTAGATTGGGTATACATGTCAGCTCTGTATACCGCTCTAAAATAGATATGTCATTCTAAAACTACACTCCCCCATGTTTGTATGCAAAGTACTTTACACTGCTTATTTCTAAAATGTACGTGGGATTATCAAAAATTACATGGACTTTTCCCATAACTTGACAACGATTCAGGCAAACATATTCAAATGTTAGCTGACGATAAACTTGCTTAAATCCACTACATTCTGAAAGTTTGGTTGATCTAAAGTGTTTTATTAGCAGTTGGTGATGGTTTTACTTACCCCACCCTCCCTATGGCGGAGCACGTCAGAAATGACGTTAAGCTTTGCACTGCAGTTTCGCATTTCATTTGCGTTTTCTTCAAAACGGTTTTGCAGATCACAGCCAAAACGTACCATGTGTCTTAAAGAATCCATAACAAAACAATTTATGCTTGCTCAATAATTATGTTGGACCGGTTATGCACCTACGTTGTTTTGCTAAGGCATACATGTTTGCTTTTTCGGAACTTTTAAGCGATGTCTGAATTTCATGCAACACAGATCAACCGGCAATATCATGCAATTCCCAGTTTGAAACAAATGCTAATTTCATATTTGCCGGTAACACTTCACGGTACTTTGATTAAGCATTACAAATGGAACCTTGCATGCACATTTGAACAAAAAGGACCAAAATAAGTATCAAAATTCCTATCCGTCATTTAAAATGTTTTAACGTCTAAATCATAATGTTAAAAGTCAGCATCAATTTGCCCAGTCCAAATTTATTCTCAAATCAAGGCAATACATTAATAATTTTATACAGATTGGTAATTTAAACCATGCTCCAATAGTGGACAAATTTTTAAGATACTTTGAGCAGTAAACCTGTAAAAATCCGTAGCCCTAAATAGGGCTTTTTGTGGTTCAAAATCAGTGGTTTTGCGTTGACGTCACTGTCGTGATCGGTGTGCTCCAGGGTGGCGAAAGTGGGTGTTTTCATTTCAAAATAATTTTGTAACGGATGAAGGGATTGTGATAAAATTTTGCACACTAATGCATATTACATGGGTCCTTATGGATTGAAAGTTTGAGTGGAGTCGAGTCATATAATCAGAAGTTATGGGAAAAGTCCACGTAATTTTTGATAATCCCTCGTACTTGATAAGGGGTACTGTTTTTCATTCGTGATGAGAGGTTCAATGTCAGGGGTGAGCATGTGCCGGGTTGTTTAGGTAGGGGGTAGGGAAGGGGGTTTGTTGGCTACCAGCGGGGGTATACGTGCCCTCTCAAGGCACTTTTTCTAGTTTTTAAAGTTGTAAAAATGGAAATTTTCAGTAGAAAATGTTCAATATTTTTCTTGTTTTTGCTCAAAACATAGATTGTGGGTACCCGCAATCTATGTTTTGGAGCAAAAATAAGAAAAATAGGTATACCCCTGCAAACCCCAGTTTTACTACATAAAAGTGGGGTTTAAGGGGGTATTCGTTGCACGGACATGTTTTCCTGATCAATGCATTACGTGAAAATAGGCTTTGGGACTTCTGACCAGTTCTGACAAAAAGTGACATCTAACGAAGAAATTGATTATAAAAGTATTAGATTTCTATTGATGCAGCCCATATCAGCTGCAGTTGATAGCACCCTAAATCACAAACAAAATGTGTCAACAAAACATAAAAAACATTTCTTTTAAATGTTCACTGATTGGCGGTGTCTTTTCATTGCCTGTTGCATACCCCATAGAAACGCCGAAGAGGGCCTGTATTCAACTAACTTATAAGTCTAATTCTAGGAGATTCAGATCTACATGATGATCAAGGAGCAGTCATATCTAGGTCTACATTAATAGTTGCACAAGTCACAAACAAGATTCTATGGATAATGGTGATACTGGAGCCAGAGAAACTTATTGCCCTTTAGGGTCCTTAAGCAACATGCATTCATTATGAAAACATGCCATGAAATATACAGAAATTTTTTGGTTGTAAAAAATCTAAAATTTCATTAGAATGTTTTTTATATTTTTCTTATTTTTGCTCAAAACGTTTTTGCTTATTTTTGCTCAAAACATAGATTGTGGGTACACGTTAGAACCGCCTTGGAGAGGCGGTTCTAAAGAGTACCCACAATCTATGTTTTGGAGCAAAAATAAGAAAAATATGTATACCCCTGCATACCCCAGTTTTTCTATATAAAAGTGGGCTTTAAGAGGGTATATGTTTCACAGACATGTTTTCCTGATGGTTCCCCGTATTTCTAGTAAAGTAGACAGGAAGCAATTATGGCTCCATCACAATATGACTAAAGAATTGTTGACTGGGACATTAAACATCTACTCATTCAATTTTAATGAGTGCTGCAGATGAATGTTGTAGAAAATTGCTGTCCATTTACTGAAATTTTAGCCATGTTTTATCAGTCATCATTAATTGTAGGTTGTAGCAGGATATAACTACAAAATATCCATGGTTTTGAGCCCATCCACCTGCCTGAACAACCAAGCTAACCAACATCTGATGGCCGTAGATTGTCCAGTTGATGCCAACAGTGCAGCCACCGTAAGTCTTTGTTTTGTTATGTGAGTAATAATGATAGAATAATTTACACCAAGAGCTAAGGTCATACATAGAGATCTGAAAATCTAGAGATGCCTGGAATTGAACCCACAACCCCTGTTTTACATGACGAATGGCTTAACCGCTATGCCACAGAGGCCTTTTATGAAATTTTGGCTAGATCGATGATTTTGATTGCTTGTGTCTAAGAATATACGTATATGTATGCAAAACCTTCTCTCTATAAAGTTAATTGTGTTCTGATTTCAATTTCAGCCAACCATAGCCACAGCCATTGTATGGTCCAAACCATGGGAAAATTTCATGCAGATAACAAGCTTCAGTGCCAAGGTTAGTAAATTGTTATAGAAATATTTTTGAGCTGTGGTACGAGAAACTGGTCTTCGGGGTTTCCGACTGAGGTCCAGCACAAAACAGTCTGTGCAATCAAAGAAGAAGGCTGAAAGCTTGAAATTTCAGATTTAAGAGGAAGAAGAGTTGTATTTTGAGTGTAGCAAAAACAAAGGCACTGATCAGCTGTGCAGTTACTGCTCAGCAGATCTGCACCTTCATTTTTGCATAGGCAGAAAGCCGTTTTTATTAGGATGAGGCTCATGTAAGGGCAATATTCTAATAATTCATACCTTAATTTATATTTGGCTTTCACAATAAGGCAGTTTTTAAAATTAAAATATCAATGTGCATGTTTTGCTTTCTCTCGCTTCAGCACTGTTATCATTACGAAAACTGTCCCATGAATTATACAGAGATTTTTTCAGCAGTAAAAATTGAAAATTTCATTGAAAAAAAAGAAGATATTTTTAATATATTTTTTTTGCTCAAAATATCAATTGGTTGTGGGTACACCTTAGAATGTCCTTGGCAAGGCGGTTCTAATGAATACCCACAACCTATGTTTTGGATCAAAAATAAGAAAAATAGACATACCCCTGTAAACCCCAGTTTTCTATATAAACGTGGGGTATAAGGGGGTATACATTTCACAGACATGTTTTCCTGTTATGGTAGTGCATGTATGTTTCAATAACCATAATAATCATTACTCATTTATACATTTGAGCCGCATCGTGAGAAAACCGGATTTTTGCCTAGGCGAAAACAAAGGCGCAGATCAGCTTCGCGGTAACCGCGAAGCTGATCAGCGCCTTTGTTTTCGCTACACGGATAGTACAATTTCTCTTCTACTTAAATCCGAAATTTCAAGCTTCTAGCTCTTTTCTGAGCTTGTACAGGCCGGTTTGTGTCGGACCTGGTCGGAAACCCCGAAGACCGGTTTTCTGGCGTCGCGGCTCATTTTATGATCTATAGTTGATTATTTTGCCATGTCATGAGAAAACATATTTGCTACATATTAAGTACCATTATCAGCATCAACCCCTCTGTGGTTGTTCACCTAGATATTATCAGATCTGGTTGGAAGCTTAGAGAACAGGTTCTCTCATGATGTGGCTCATTATATTGCATGCTCAGTTTTGTAGCTCTTACACTGTAGCCTTTGACATGCATGTTACATACATCTTGTTGCTCTGGTATGGGCATGTAATTATTTATAATATTATAAAAAAAAAAAAGCCTGCTTCGTATGAGTGATGTAAATACATGTGCAGTGGGATCATTGCCTTCATCACTGCTTGAAATACTATCAATAGCCTCTTGCTTGTCTCTGTGGCCTGTGGCTAAGTAGGTTGGTTTTTGTCTTCTGCCAGTAGGGTAAAAGTCTAAAGACAAAATTTTACCCAAAAATGCTCATATGAGCCCAGCCATAAGAAATCCTGTCATATTGGTTTCTGACCTTGCTGGACATAAACCCAGTCTTCGCAGCCATAGAAGTTACATGCAGTTGGAGGCTTAAAAATAGAGATTCAGAAATAACAAATACTTTATTTTGTGTGCAGACAAAAACAAAAGGACAAACTGATTGTCTGACTGATCTGTTCTTTTGAAATACAATTCTTTGAAAGCAGGGTTTTTCATGATGCTTTATATCATAATACTCTCTTTTCTTTAGAACATGTAAACGGGATTCAAGCTAACAGATGGAAAAATGTACTTACTTACCACCTACTAACCAACCTACAAACAACCAACATACCCACCTATATGTGATAGTTTGCTTTATATTTGTTTTTGTTTGTGAACAATAAAATTTTGATGTCTCCTTCTAATCTGTGTTCAGTTTATTCTTTCACATTGTTTAGTTTATTATTTGAGCCTGTGGCTGAGAAAACCAACAATTTGGGTTCCGACCAGGTCTGACACAAACCGAGCTGTACAGTCACAGATGGTTAGAAGCTGGGAATTTTTGATTTAGAAAGTAGAGGTACTATCCGTGTAGCGAAAACAAAGGCGCTGAGTCACATGCTTGTCTACAAAATAATGAGCTTTTTATTACATCATACTGTTCTGTCCTTATGAAAAGAAATGTCTTTAACTTAAGCTGGGTCTACTCTCAAATCACTGACCCTGTATTGAGAAGTCCTCGATTTGAATCCAAATGAGACTGGGTTGCCCTTGAGAAAGAAACATAAACTCCACATACCGTTATTACTGGTTAATATATAAGACTCACAAATAGGCCGGTTCCCAAAATAGGTCGATTCCCACAACTGGACAGATTCCCGCAACTAGGCGGATTACATCACCGATTCCCATAAACGGGCTGATTTTCCCCACAACTAGGCTGACTTTGTTACGTCATTCTCACAAATGGGCCGATTGCAATATTAAGCATTACGTTACTCTGTGTCAGTGCGACAAAGATAAACTCGAAATGCAACCACACCCTGGGTACACTACCACATACCGACGCATATATTCCAAGTTGCTTGTGCGGTGATGGTGAATATTTTCCACAATTTTGCAAACATTACAACTAATTTAATAGTTAGACTTAAATATGGAATCTACAGTGTAATGTCGGGTGGGGGGGAGGGGGGAACCTATTTTAAAAATCTGTCATAGACACCAACAATAGAAAAGTGTGCGGATTCTCGTCGCTAGTGGAGCAATCATGAATCATAAATGAGTTTCTCAATTGAAGCTCACTGAATCTAGCATACACTTGAATATTTTCGGCTCATTTACGGTGTTAAACATACAAAGCCCAAAGTCAAATTTATCCTTGAACCCCCATAAGTCGATACCATAAGAAGTTATTTCTTATAAAAATGAAAATCAAATGATAAAAAACCCAAACCACACTCACTAAAGTAGATCAACTCCTAGGCAATTATTGTCCACCAATAAACTTGAAATAATCCCTTAAGATACCTCAATGCCAGCTTTTTTCTGGATGACCCCAAATTCAAAATGGCGACTTGCTAGACCCCTAAAGTCGATACCTCAGGAGGTCACCCATCCTATGGAAGCCAAGGAAAATATTTTTAGTTTAAAATGTTTAGGTGAAACTTAAGAAGCACCATATCACAATAAAACAAATAAAAACTGCTTCAAGAATGAATGAGGGCAATTATTCATGCAAAAGTAGCATGCCTTTGTTAAATTTGCCTAAAATTGTGTCTGTTCCTCTTGAGGATGAGCACAGTTAAAAAGAATAGCTGCAAGTGGCGTAATATCAAGCTATAAACACTAAGTAACTTCTCTCAATTATCACAACAATGCCATTTATTTGGTTGGATTTAGCATTCTATTTTGGGATGGATAGAAATGAGTGGAAATTGACTTTTCTAGATCCAAAATTCTCCCCCATACCAATAAGCAGCACAACACCGATAAACACATATTTTTCGTCAAATGCCTAATTTGTTTCACATGTTATGCGAGACTGCCATGGCTGAAATGTAAACAACAGCAGACGTACAGAGATCAAAATCTTTGTGTTGTTTATTTCTGAAAAATTAAATGCTTAGTCTGGGACAAAAAAGGTAATAGTGCAAATACTGAAAATAGGCATGGGAATAAGTTTTTGATATGGAACTTACCTATGTGAAGCAGATTTTCTTTCATTTAAAGTTGTGAGTGAAAATACTTTGACAGTAAAAAAATTCCCAAAGTCACATGACGAAAGGTGATGTTCCAACGTGACAAGGAACAAAACAAATATGGTATCGACCTTAGGGGTGTATCGACTTTAAGGGGTTGAACGCTAATGTATGATGAACGTGTTAATACTGCGATGCATCATAAATGCACAAACAGGCTCATCTTAGGTGAAATGCTGTTGAATGATCACGGAACACAGCTCCCATAGACCTCCGATGGTTTTGCTATAATGCACTTGCTGCGAAGTAAACTTTGTTTGGTGTAACGTGACATCAGAAAAATTGGCCCAGTTGTGGGAATCGGCCTAGTTGTGGGACTCACCCTAGTTGTGAGTCCTACAAATATGCTGGAAGCTGCCGCTTCATCCTAGGATGACTAAAAAATTGTTGACTAGGATGTTAATCCACAAACCAAACACTCATATTAGTTTGATATTGTATGACTTAAGATAAGCCTGCGAACTGGGTAAGAAAATATTGGTCAGGATATGCATTTATTCAAATTCTAGTGCTTATAGCATATGATTTTGTAACAAAAGCAAAATAAGCATTTCACCATTAAATATTTTTCCAGAGTACAATGTCCAAAAATGTATGATTTTCATTTCTTGTTTACACAGCAGGAAAAAGCAGAGAAATATTATCTCATATAAGCCTGGTGTCCCTTTTGTGGGACATAAGCAAACAGTATAGCCCCAGATGTGACGCCGCAGAACGCGGCGTCACAACGCCGCAGAACGCGGCGTCACATCTGGGGCTATTCTGTTTGCACAGAGAAATTTCATCTAAAAATGAGATAAAAAAAATAATGAGATATAAAAATCACTCCTAACACCCTAAAAATGAAAGTGGACTCGCCCAGTTGATAATGATGGGAAAATCCATTCGTCAAATATGAGTTAAGCAGGAAATTAATGCCTGATATCCCTTTGGTTCAGCCCAAAGTTGTTTTGAACTTAATTTGAGCCGCCTCGTGGGAAAACCAACAATCTGCATATGCGAAAACAAAGGCGCAGATCAGCTTTGCGGTAAACGCGAAGCTGATCAGCGCCTTTGTTTTCTCTACTCGGATAGTACAATTCCTCTTCTACTTAAATCCGAAATTTCAAGCTTCTAGCTCTTTTCTGTGCTTGTACAGGTCGGTTTGTGTCAGACCTGTTCGGAAACCACATTGTTGGTTTTCCCACGAGGCGGCTCATTTGTTTGTCTGAGTGGTGTTTTATTTCCACTGTCAACAGCCAAGGTCATGTCAGGGTGTTCAGTTATCCTGGGCAAGCCTCCCAGAGGCAGGTTACCAGTATCTAGTGCACATTTTTTCACCACTGACTGACAAATGCTCTTCTTGAATGAGCAAAAGAGGAAAAATGGCAGTAGAAATATTTTCATGACCAAATCTTCATGAAAGAAATGTTCCAAACATGAGGATCAATCACAAGTAAAAATAGAAAGCACAGAGATGTTACAATTCAAATTAAAATCCCAATCTAGGTACATTGTACCAAGGCCCAGAATTACAATCCTCCCTTAAAGTTAAAGAAGACATTAGATAAGGTGACAATTTTGACTTGATACTTTACCTTTAAAACAAATAATTGATGGTGCAAAAATTATACAGATGTGTAAAATAAAATGTCAATTACATTATAAAACCAAAAAGTATGGTTTCTGTTTGTTTTAAATGCAAGATTTTGGATGCTGAAATTCGCCACCTTAACTAAGGTCTTTAACTTTAAGGAAGCATTGTAATTCTGGGCCAAGGTGGGAAAGAAAGTACAACACAAAATGTCACAAAAATGTTACAACAGGCTTGAAGAGCATGAAGCATCGACCAAATATAAAAGTGGCGAGTACAGCAAAGAGGTAGACGGAATGAACAGAAAATATGAAAATCATACGTCTGCCTTGTTACAAATAAGACATATTGCAGATCAAGCTATCACTCTAATTATACCCCCACCCCATACTTTGTGAAATCAACTTCTGCTATAGCTTTCAATATATTCTTTCAATACTTTACAGCCATGTGGCAGACATACTGAAAATGTATATGAAGGATTATAATGCTGAAAAGATATCTTTGACAAATTTTCTGCATGTATGACTTGGCAAGGTATTTGCCAGCTTCAGATAATTTTGCGGGGGTATACTGAAAGCCTTGCTTGCAGCCAATTTCTTGTATGACCTATGAAAAGCATGATCCGCCCTGCAGTTGAGTAAAAGCAAATAGTTAAAAACTAGGTAAATCTCCTCTAATATGATGAATGCTGCATATTCTGAAGCAAAAATTGAATGGCCGAAATGAGTGTTATGCAACGATATTCATTGAATGATACTTATTCTTCAAAGGTTTCGGCATAATTTACCTTGTTTGTTCAATGAAAATGTGTACTGTAGCCACCAATGTTTTTGCCCTGGACATACCCTGGGCCAGGGGACATACTCTCTTAGTAAGCAGGAACCTGGAAGATGCCTTTGTACCACAATAACCAAAGATAGCATGGCTATTTGTAATTCAGTCACATTTGAACCGCAACGCGAGAAAACCAGTCTTCGGGGTTTTCCGACCAGGTCCGAGACAAACCAGCCTGTACAGTCACAGAAGAAAGCTAGAATCTTGAAATTTTGTATATAAGAAGAGTACGAATTGTACTATCTGTGTAGCGAAAACAAAGGCACTGATCAGCTTCTCAGTGACTGCGAAGCTGATCTGTGCCTTTGTTTTTGCAGAGGCGGAAATCCAGTTTTCTCATGGCTTGGCTCATTTCATACTTCAGCTTTCATCCAAACTGATGACAAAGGTAAAAATAAACAGACACTCGTAACAAATTAATATTCTCTGGACTTTGATTTTCATAGCTTTAATAATAATTGGTGTACTATAAAGGTCCTTGTACAGTAGTGGTTTGTACTTTTGACATTGCTGTACTTGTCATAATATTATTATTTAAGTCATTACAATAGCCTTAAAATTCATATAAACATGCATAGACCCAGAGCAGGTTGCTCTTATTTTAGTGTTTTAGTGACAGTGACATATTTTGTTTTTTTATTTGAGCCATCTCGTGAGAAATCAACAATGTGGTTTCCAAACAGGTCCGACACAAATCAGGATGTACAGTCACAGCAGGCTAAAAGCTTGAAATTTCGGATTTAAGAAGAAGAAGAATTATACTATCCGTGTAGCAAAAACAAATGCACTGATCAGCTTCTGCGCCTGTGGTTTAGCATATGCAGATTGTTGTGTTTCTCATGAGGGGGCTCATTTGTTTTAAGCAAGTTACATAACAAAATAATAACTTGAAAACTGATTATGATGGCTACAGTTTATTAATGTCCAAACTTTTAGAAATGTTTGGTCGTCATGATGTATTTAAACAAACCAGTCATGTAAAACCTAACATTGCATATGTAAAAAGATACATTTGAAATCTGCTGATCGTGAATCATCGACCCAAAGTGCATAGTGTCAAAGTCACATACTGACACACTTATCTACCTGTGTTTTGGATGATCGGCTTTCATAAAAAACTATACTGTTATATTACAAAAAAAGAGAGAGAGAAAAATTAAAAAACCTGTGCATATACCACAATTAATTGATGCATATGACACATCATTTTAAAGAAATATTAAATGTATCTCTTGCACCACCAAAACCAAATTAGCTTGCAGTACACCTCATTTTCAACCCACCTTACTCAAGGGTTGTAAAATTGGTTTGAAGCTTTGACACAAACACCCCTGACCATGCCAATTTTTTACTGGATCTATGTAAGACACATTGATTTTGTCAGAATTCACTGTAAACAGCCTGAATAGGATTATTGATCACAAACAGTCTGTGTATAATTTGTTTAAATATTTATATCAGTGAAAACGTGACATGAAGCTCTTTATGTTGTAATTTCTCGTCAAAAGAACAACAACATGCACCTGTATTGCTTATCATTAATATTTACTGTTGGACTAGTCACTGGTAGTATTCAGGTATTCATTACATATTAGTACATATTACTTTACAATAATATTCACAAAAATAAAGTAAAACATCTTAGCATTTTAAACACACCATAAAATGATGTAATAACTCTTTAAAAAAATGGCAATAGTGAATACATACACATTATTACTTAAGTACCTTGATCTGATGATTGGTTGGATCATGTCAAGTAGCTGTGTCAGGAAAGACAAGATCAGACGAGACGAGGTCCAGCGTAATATTTGAGCCACCTCGTGGGAAAATCAACAATGTGTTTTCCGAACAGGTCCGACACAAACCGGCCTGTACAAGCACAGAAAAGAGCTGGAAGCTTGAAATTTCGGATTTAAGTAGAAGAGGAATTGTACTATCCGAGTAGCGAAAACAAAGGCGCTGATCAGCTTCGCGGTCACCGCGAAGCTGATCTGCGTCTTTGTTTTCGCATATTCAGATTGTTGGTTTTCCCATGAGGCGGCTCATTTATAGGGTCTGCACAGCCTTAAATGGTGGCTAGAATCTTGTTTATATATTAGAGGACAATCAGAAAGGACAAGAGATTGTACCTATGAAGTGCAAACAAAGGTGCTGATTACTGCCAAATTATTGCAATACTAATCAGCACCTTTATTCTCACATATCCATATTTAAAGAGTCATGTTTTCTAATAGCACATTTAAGCCACGACGCGAGAAAACAGGTCTTCGGGGTTTCCGACCAGGTCCAACACAAACCGGTCTGTGCAGTCACAGAAGATGGCTATAAACTGGAAATTTTGGATTTAGGAAGAACAGGTATTGTACTATCTGTGTAGCGAAAACAAAGGCGCTGATCAGCTGTGCAGTTACTGCACAGCTGATCTGCATCTTTGTTTTCGCATAGGCCAAACTCCGTTTTTCTCATGATGTGGCTCATTTTATGATCTGATTCTTTTGGTAGGACAAAAAGATAGATGATAACAACAAACCCAAACCTGTTGACCACCTTCTGGGCGGAGATGGCCATGATCAGGCTGTGCATGGGAAAACATCTGACATCAATATTGACACACAGGGCAAACCACCTAAAGTGATCCTCGGTGGTGACAGCCATGATTACCAGAGACATGGGTACCAGAGTATGATGGGAGGCTCCAGGATGGGTCCTGGCATGATGGGAGGGTATGGGATGGGCCCGGGGATGATGGGAGGGTATAGGATGGGCCCGGGAATGATGAATGGGTACGGGAGAGGCCCCGGTATGATGAGTAATTACTATGATGATGATAAAACAGATGATGCTAAAGATGATAACAAAGATGACTGGCAAAAAATGTTCGATTACATGAAGGAAAATGGCATGGGTCCTGGCATGAACGGAGCAGATTATAAGAATATGGTGGACTTGATGAAGAAGTATGGCATGGGACCTGACATGATGAAAGGGGGCTGGGATAAAATGTGGCAATTCATGAAAGAAAGCGGAATGGGCCCAGGCATGATGGGAGCAGATTATAGTCAAATGTTTGATTTCATGAAGAAATACGGCATGGGGCCCCAAATGATGGAAGGTGGCTGGGATAAAATGTTAGATACGATGAAGGATCTGGGCATGGGTCCACAGATGATGAATGGATTCCTGAATAATGATAAGCCTAAACCTGCTGAAAGTAACAAGATTGGAGGAGACAACCATGACTATAAGTCCCATGGAAAGATGCTAGGAGGTGATGACCATGATCTTCTGCCCCATGGGCAGACGCCAGACAAGGATAAGAGCCCCGACTGTACACAGGAGATGTTCCTGGATTTCCAGAGAAAGTACAGCAAGAGTTACAGAGCTGGCAAAGGTAAGCATTGAATGACTTAATGACAAAAGCAACACATTTGAGCCGCCTCATGAGAAAACCATCAATCTGCATATGCGAAAACAAAGGCGCAGATCAGCTTCGCAGTTACACTGCAGTACCTTAATTAGGCTGCGTATTTGCGTAATTACCCAATTAAAATATGAAAAAACGCAATTAATAACGATCTGGTAGCGTAAGAAAACGCAAAAGAAATCGCCGATACGCAATACCGGAAAAATCAATTGCGTACCGGTTTTTATCGGTGTGCGCCGCACAACGGCTTACGCCGTCTACATTAAACAAAAATGTCATTGGACATGCGCAAATCGATCGATTGGAAGCCATTTCTTTTCTGTTTTTTCGTTGGTTGACTGCGATTTTAGTTAATTCTCTCAACCAATCAATATTTCCCTTTTATTTTATGCTGTGCAAAAGCGAAAGTAGAAGAAAATAAGGAAAGTACACCTCGAACATCATTTTTACCAAATTGTTTTCCATTTTACCCAATTGATTGAAAATAGAGTGCGTAACAGAATTGAACTTACCCAATTAAAATTCCAGATACGCAATTGAATGAAAAAGGGGGTGCGTAAATACCCTATAGGCTAAAAAATTAATTAAGGTACTGCACTGCAAAGCTGATCAGCACCTTTGTTTTCGCTACTCGGATAGTACAGTTCCTCTTCTACTTAAATCCGAAATTTCAAGCTTCTAGCTCTTTTCTGTGACTGTACAGGTCGGTTTGTGTCAGACCAATTCGGAAACCACATAGTTGGTTTTCCCACGAGACGGCTCATTTGGTGATGGGTCCAGTGAAAACTCAGGCTTACATCAGCCTGAATTTCTGCACAGTTCAATCAGTCACTGTTGGATAGAAGAAAAAATTATTTAGACCCTATGCTTCCAAAGAAGCACACATTAATGACTGATTAGACAGGGCAGATACCCAAGATGGTCATGCAAAGCCAAAAGTGTTGAATTTGTCAAGATCTCAAGCATTAGAAGGCCAGGGTTTCCAATTTAAGAATTCTACTGAACTGTTCTTTGGGATACTCTAAGTCTGAAAATTATGAAGACCACAAAAAGTCTGTTTTCAGTAAAGGTTAGCCTCATTATAATGCTATCTTTGGGGTCCATAGAAGCAGACTGTGTTATAAGTGAACCACGTTATTATGATGTTACTTTCTAAAGCCAAATGCCAAAATAATGAATTTGGGAACCATGACATGGCCATGTTAAATTGAAAACCACTTTATAAAGAGGAGTGTTATTCTGAGGTTGAAGTGTACATCCAATCGGTTCATGAGAGCAAGGTGACCTAATGGTTGAATGTGGGACTCCTGAACAAGAGATTCTGCATTAGAATCCCACTGTTGCTGGTTTTATTTCAGAGACAACAAAGCGGTTCCAGATTTTCTGTGACAATATGAGAATGGCAGGGAAACTTCAGAGGACAGAGCAGGGCACAGCTAGGTACGGAGTCACCAAGTTCTCCGACCTGACCGCAGAGGAGTTCAAACAATATGTGAGCAAAAGATGGCAAGAGGTGAAGAATTTCAATCCAGGAATGATGAGAGCTGATATACCAAAGGGACCAGTCCCAGAATCCTTTGACTGGAGGGATCATGGGGCTGTGACACCAGTGAAAAATCAGGTACATGTATTTCTATGTATTTCCTAAGTTCTGGATTTGCAGACAGCTTAAACCCTGTCATTTTCATTCAAAAACTGAAACAGAGGTTTACCTCAGTGTCATGTATTGGAAAGATGCATCACATTGAAGACTATCACTAAACATGTATTGGGATGTTAAAAAAACAATGTTCCTCCAGTTATGCCTTGGGTTTGCTGATTTTAACTGAAAAATGATAAACCGTTGAAAGAAACTCTAATTTGATGTTACTTTTTCATTTAAAAAGATAAAAACAAAATAACGAAAAAGACACAACGGCAGCTGCTCTACTGCTCATGGCTCAGTTCTTCAAAACGTTCCTCCAACTTATTAACTAATATCAATTTCAGGGTTCATGTGGCTCCTGTTGGGCTTTCTCTACCACTGGCAATATAGAAGGACAGTGGGCCATCAAGAAAAAGAAGCTTATTTCTCTGTCTGAACAAGGTGGGTTAACTTTACGAAAACATGCCCATGTAATATGTAGATTTTTCTTAAGTTGTAAAAATTGAAAATTTTCAGTAGAAATTGTTTGATATTTTTCTTATTTTTACTCAAAACATAGATTGTGGCGGTTCTAACGAGTACCCACAATCTTTGTTTTGGAGCAAAAATAAGAAAAATAGGTATACCCCTGTAAACCTCAGTTTTACTATATATAAGTGGGGTTTAAGGGGGTATTCAATACACGGACATGTTTTCCTGATGAGATTAGATGAGTTTATTTAGGTATCATGAAAGTCTACAACCTATTAAAGTTACCTTATGATAATACTGAAAAGTTCTGTAAGGTTTTTACCATGTGTGCTGTATGGAAAGATTTTCTCTTTGACTGTGACTTATTTCTTATCTTTAAAGAATGTAGGTGACGTAGTAGGTCCTTAGGTGTGCCATTATGGGAAAACCATATTTTTTTGCACATGCATAAAACAGAGGTACAGATCATCTCTACTATTATGCATGCCTTCTCTGCCTGGATAGATATCTCTTTGACCTTAAAATCTCTTTAGCTAAAAGGCTGTTCAGCTATTTTGTGATGTCCATAGTGAAAAGTCATGCCTTTCTGTGTGACCAAGCCCATACAAAGGAGGAAGTTAGCTGTAAATGGAACAAAAATTTGGCAATCTTTGACAAGATTGTGCTTGTCATGTGATACCGTTACACACATGTTTATTTCCCATAAACTTTAAAGTTTCGCTATAGGTGCACATGATTGTTAGTCTTCAGAATGTCAGTTAAATTGCCCTGTTTTTGAGACGTAATATCTAAACTAACTGTTAGAGAAAAAAAATCTGCATAACAGGGTGCAGTAGCTCATGCAATGGTTTGCATGGTCAAATTGTATTGAAGCTGGTCCATTGTTGAAGCATTGTCCAGCAAGTCTTTCAATAAGATTTGGTCATGAAATATTTCTATGGTCATTCGTTCTTCCTTTGCTGGTGATGCTAGAATAACATGAAGAGCATTTATCAGTTAGCTGTTAAAGAAATGTCCACAAAGTATTGTGGTAATCTGCCTCTAAGCTTGGCAAAGGAATAATGTATATAGGATATCTAAAAATCCTGAGACGACATTTGCAGTTGACTGTCGATGTCCAGCATTAAATTCAATAACTTGAGATCAAAGTCACTATTATAAAATCAACAGAGACATGTACTTAAAACATTAATATGGAGGCAATAAAACGGGGAAAATTTTTCAAAATATTGACCGTACTTTTCAAATGCAGTCTGACACTGTCCTTCTATGAGACATACATTGTACTTTGGAATGAAAGACAAAAGATGTCTGGTTTGACCACAGATATTTTGTTCATGGAATTTCAGAATTTGATAAAGTTTATCTTAAATTTTAACCTTCAAGAGCACTTGACCTGATGATTTGAGAGCTGTCATGAGAAAATTTCTACACCTCTGAAAAAAGATTGAGATCATATTTGAGCCACCGCGAAGGTAACCACAAAGCTGATAAGCACCGTTGTTTTCGCTACACGGATAACTTACAATCCCTCTTCTTCTTTAATCTGAAATTTCAAGCTTCTAGACATCTTCAGTGAAGGTACAGACCGGTTTGTGTCAGACCTGCTCTGTAACCCTAAGCCTGGGCATCTCGCATCCTGGCTCACATCATTCTTGCAGACTAGAATTCTTTTGTTGTCACTCAATTATTATACCCCCCGCAAAACAAAGTTTTAGGGGGGTATACTGTTTTCAGCTTGTCCATGATTCCGTCATTCCGTCATTCTGTCATTCCGTCAACATTTTGACATCTTTGCTAAATAACTTAAGTAGTTTTTGTTCGATGTTCTTCAAATTTTCAACACACCTGCACCATTAGACAACACATGTGTGATGTGAATTTAGGGGCCAAAGGGTTAGTTTTGCAAGAGTTATGGGACTTTTTAAACCTATACATAGAATGTTTGCCATAGTGCTAATAGTGCATACTTTGTGAAATCAACTCCTCCTACAGCTTTCAATATTTTCTTTTGATACTTTGCATATATGTGCCAGAGATATTGAAGATATGCATGAAGAAGTATTATGCTGAAAAAATGAATTTTGACAAATTTACAGTATTTTGAACTTAGCCAATTTTTGATAATTGCCATATTCAACAATGGTTGGTAGTGCATAGTTTGTGTAATCAACTCCTCCTAGGGCTTTCAGTATTTCTTTTCAATACTTTGCAGACATGTTCCACACATATTGAAGATGTGCATGAAGAATTATAATGATGAAAAAATAATTTTTGACAAATTTACAGCATTTTTCAACATAGCCATTTTTTGACCATTGCTTATATACAATAATGGTTTGTAGTTCATAGTTTGTAAAAATCAACTCCTCCTAGGGCTTTCAGTATTTCTTTTCAGTACTTTGCAGACATGTTCCACACATATTGAAAATGTGCATGAAGAATTATAATACTGAAAAAAATAATTTTTGACAAATTTACAGCAATTTTTAACATAGCCATTTTTTTACCATTGCTTATGCAATAATGGTTGGTAGTGCATACTTTGTGAAATCAACTCCTCCTAGGGCTTTCAGTATTTCTTTTCAATACTTTGCAGACGTGTTCCACACATATTGAAGATGTGCATGAATAATTATAATACTGAAAAGGTGATTTTTGACAAATTTACATCATTTTTCAACATAGCCATTTCTTGACCATTGCTTATATACAATGATGGTTGGTAGTGCATACTTTTGTGAAATCAACTCCTCTTAGGGCTTTCAGTGTTTCTTTTAAATTCTTTGTAGATTTGTTCCAGATATATTTTAGATGTGCATGAATAATTTTGATGCTGAAAAGTTATTTTTTGACAAATTTACAGCTTTTATTTAACTTAGCCATTTTTTTACCATTTCTCATGATAAACAATAATGATCATAGTGCATACAGTGAAATCAATCTCAAGCTTTCAATATATTCTTTTAATATCTTATAGATGTGACTGGCATACTGTGGATGTACATGAAGAATTATAATGCTGAACAGATATCTGTGACAAATTTTCTGCATGTTTGACTTGGGAAGTTATTGGCCAGCTTCAGATAATTTTGCGGGGAGTATACTGAAAGCCTTGCTTGCAGCCAATTTCTAGTTTTCAATAATTCTTCTAACATCTCATTCAAGCATTACTGAAAGAGCTAATGCAAGCTTGACCAGATATAGCATTGCCAGGACAACTTACAGAAATGACCTTAAAAGGTCAAATGTGGTCAAGTTAGAATCTTGCATAAGAGCCACCTCATGGGAAAACCAACAATCTGCATACGCGAAAACAAAGACGCAGATCAGCTTCGCGGTAACTGCGAAGCTGATCAGTGCCTTTGTTTTCGCTACACGGATAGTGCACTTCCTCTTCTTCTTAAATCCGAAATTTCAAGCATCTAGCCTGCTTATGAGACTGTACAGCCTTATTTGTGTCAGACCTGTTCGGAAACCACATTGTTGGTTTTCTCACGAGACGGCTCATAATTTAGCACAATATTTCCTGATGGAATTAGTGCTAGGGTCATTGATATGGGTAATGAACTGTGTTCTAATCTTACTACTGTGCTGACTGTCACAAGTTAAGGTTAAGCATTTTAATGACTTACCAGTGCCTCTGCCCATTGGGGCTGTGAGAAATAGATGGGCTGCATGTGCCTCCAGGCAAAGCATGACTGCATGACTGACCAACGCCAGGGCCAACTGGGCCCAGATTACTGGTTAACCACATAGAAGGTCTGAGTCTGCCCATGAAAAGGTGGTTTAGTCAAACCATCTATAAGCCATAATTGTTTACTTGGTTTGTAACATTTTTGAAGCACGTTTTGGATGTCATGACATAGTCCCATAAAATGGAGGCAGTGTCCCATGGTCATAGTTGCTGACTGGGACATAAAGCACCAATTCAATCGATCCAAATCATGTATTATGTCCCCCCTCCGAAGGGGTGGGGGACATATTGTTTTTGGTGTGGATCCCGTCGGCGTCGGCGTTGGTGTCGGCGTCGGCGTAGCTTTTTGTCTGCATGATATCTCATGAACCACTAGATGGATTTAGACCAAACTGGCACAGAAACTTCATTGGGACAGCCGAATGGAGTAATTAGATTTCGGTGACCTTGGCCTAATTTTCAAGGTCACAAAGGTCAATTAACTGTTTGAAAATCCAGGTGTCTCCATTCGTTTCCGCTCTCTAACTTGAGTAGTTTTTGACCGATTTTCTTCAAACTTTGCATATAAGTTGATATCGGCAAGGAGTGGTTTGGGATTGTAGATGGGTAAATTTCGTCAAACGACCTTGGAGTTATGGCCCTTGATTGAGGTTAAGAATTGCATTTTGTTCGTTTCCGCTCTCTAACTCGAGTAGTTTTTAACCGATTTTCTTCAAACTTTGCATATGAGTTGATACTAACAAGGAGTGGTTTGGGATTGTAGATGGGTAAATTTCGTCAAATGACCTTAGAGTTATGGCCCTTGATTGAGGTTAAAAATTGCATTTTGTTCGTTTCCGCTCTCTAACTTGAGTAGTTTTTGACCGATTTTCTTCAAACTTTGCATATGAGTTGATACCGACAAGGATTGGTTTGGGATTGTAGATGGGTAAATTTCGTCAAATGACCTTAGAGTTATGGCCCTTGATTGAGGTTAAAAATTGCATTTTGTTCGTTTCCGCTCTCTAACTCGAGTAGTTTTTGACCGATTTTCTTCAAACTTTGCATATGAGTTGATACGGACAAGGAGCGGTTTGGGATTGTAGATGGATAAATTTCGTCAAATGACCTCAGAGTTATGGACCTTGATTGAGGTTAAAAATTGCATTTTTTCCGTTTCCGCTCTCTAACTTGAGTAGTTTTAGACCCATTTTCTTCAAACTTTGCATATTAGTTGATACCGGCAAGGATTAGTTTGGAATTGTAGATGGGTAAATTTTGTGAAACGACCTTACAGTTATGGCCCTTGATTTTTGTTCAAAATTGCCGTTTTGTAAAAATTTAGGGTTGGGGCCGAGGTGGTCCATTTCTTTTTACAGCTGAAATATGTGATATTTTAATATATTGGTTTTAATTGAAAATGTCTGTTGGTATATATTTTTCAGGGCTATATGTAAAAATTTACAAAATTAAAAGTGGGTTGGGGCAGAGAGGGGGGACATATGTTTTCCTCTGAAAACTCCTTCTAGTTCTCTTCTGCTCTCAGTCTCTTGGTCAACAATAACACTTGTATGATACTACTACATTTTTTTAGGAAAAAAAGGATTGTAAAAACATGTTTTATTACTGCTGCAGTGTGTTTAAGCCTTACTTGTTTGGCCATAGATGGTAGAACACACAAACATGCGTATTATTGCATACACAAAATAAACTTTGAATGAATAGCTAAAATTTCCATTATTTTTATATAACTTAGCAATAATGGTAATGAGTGGAACATATTGACAAAATACTTAGCATTTATATACATATTTATAACAAAGGGAATAACTGTGAGGATGATGAAGCTGAAATATTTTGAATAATTTAAAAATGATTTTTCAGACTTGAAAACAGGATGATCAGTATCTATATTTTTAGTACATTTCATATTCCCATTACAGTAAAAATCACCGAATCGGCCACCTTTATAAGAGCTCCACCTTCGTAAGCGTCCAGTTCAAACATTCCCGACTGCTTATCCTATAAAATGTCTCTTTATAAGAGCGCCACCTCAGTATAATCGCCATTGGCTAGTTTTTGCATTCCCAAAACGCCAATTGTTCTTCAGAAGACGGCCGCATTATTACCTGAGCAAATCTCCAATTATCCATAATCGTTGATCAACCACAAAGTTTACAAAATAATCCAATCACATGTGCGTAAACGCGTGAAATTGTTATTGTGTCTAAAATACCTTGGGACTCACGTGAAATCTCATGTGTAGTTCTCTTATTTTGGTTTCATTCATTGAAGACACTTAACTGGTACCCATTTATCACTATATACGTATAGGGCCGGTACAAGTCAATGAAGACACATCTCATGTTTTTGGGCCAAAAAATCAAATTGGTAAGTAATTATGCGATCTCTGATTATCAATCGATTCCAAAATATGTAATTCCAACTTTTCAACCGAATACGGAATCCTGGGCCGAACTCCCTGCGATGCGAAAATCGCGTCGGAGTTTCGTTTTTTTTTTTTTTTTGTCTGTGAAAACTCAAAAAATATCATCAATTAATTGTAATGGAAACATCGGTATTGAAAGTCCGTCAGAAATTTCAAATGCATTAAATGATTTTTTTTGTGAATGTAGCATCAAATCTAAAGGAGCCAATTCCACCGTCAACCCATGATAAGCTTGAAGACTTCTGTAAAAGCTAAATTTCTGAGAATACAGCATTTACTATTCCTAATATTGAGAAAGACAAAGTCTTGAAATATTTGTTAAATGTAAATATAAAGAAAGCTATTGGTACATATAATATTGGTGCAAGAATTTTAAAGCTTGCAGCCCCTTATATAGCTGATGATATTACTTTCATTTGTAATAAGAGCATAAGTTCCTCATGCTTTCCAGATAAGTGGAAAGAGGCAAAAGTTTCTCCACTTCACAAAAGTGGTCCTCTTGAAGACATAAATAACTATCGCCCCATTTCTATTTTACCTGTTCTCTCAAAAGTTCTAGAAAGACATGTCTCAGATAGTCTAACAGCATACCTAAATGATAATGAGCTCCTTCATAGGACACAGTCAGGCTTCAGGACAAATCATTCTTGTGAAACGGCTCTAAATTTCATGACAGATTCATGGCTAAATGCCATTGATCAAGGAGAAATGATTGGAGTAGTTTTAGTTGACTTTAAAAAGGCTTTTGATCTTGTTGATCATAACATACTCTTAACTAAACTTAAGTTATATGGCATTAAGAATGAAACACTTCTTTGGTTTAAATCATACTTATCTCAACGGCAACAGCAAGTGTCAATTAACAATACTAGATCTGGCTTTAAGTCAATATCTTGTGGTGTCCCTCAGGGCTCTATCTTAGGGCCCCTTTTATTTCTTCTTTTCATAAATGATCTCCCATTGTTCACCAGTAATGTACTAACAGATATGTATGCTGATGACACAACACTATATTTCATTCATAGATCTCTTGAAGCTATTGAAAGGAATCTACAGATTGCATTAAATGAATTGAATATTTGGTGCAAAAATAATGGAATGGTTTTAAACACAGCTAAGACTAAAGTAATGCTTATAACTACTAAGCAAAAGCGGAATGGATTGATAAATGATAACATTGAACTTAACTGTAACAATGATCAAATTCAAACAATTACAAGTAGCAAGATTCTTGGTGTCTTTGCTGACAATAATTTATGCTGGTCTGAGCATGTAAAACATATAACGAAGAAAATAGCTTCAAATGTATGGCTTCTGTCCAAGATAAAAACATACCTGTCTCTAGAACATAGAGTTCAGTTTTATAAGTCATACATCCAACCACATATAGACTTTTGCAACATTATCTGGGGAAATGCCTCAGAAAATAACAAACTTAAGGTTTTTCGAATGCAAAAACGTGCTGTTAGAGTTATACTTGATTATGATGTTGAAGATACAACAGAAGCTATGAAATCCTTAAATATTCTATCTTTTTGTGATCGCTTGATTCTAAGAAAGGCAAAATTCATGTTCAAGGTATATCATAACATGACACCTACTTACATTAATGAAAACTTTAACTTGCGAAGTAACTTAAATACATCTGTTAACCTCAGGTCTATGAATGTAGGATGTTTTATACCACCCAAACCTCACACAGAATGCTTTAAACAAAGTATGAGATACTCAGGTTGTTTGATTTGGAATGGCTTGCCTGATGATGTCAAAAGTTCTGATACACAGGAAACTTTTCATAGAAGGTGTTTAAAATGGCTTATTGATAAAGCATCATAACTCAGAAAATAATAACTCAGTCGCAAGGCGTATAAATACAATTTAATACATGTATCTATTTTCCGTGTTTGTAATTATTTTTTATCTTCATCTATGCATATGTCCTTTATTTGCATTGTTCTTTGTAATGTTTATCCTGTATTGATAGGCTCTATCATGCATTACAAGTTTTGATATATTTTACATTGATATGTTATTATGTATTTTCTTCTTCTATTTTTTTTTTTTTTTTTTTTTTTTTTTCCTCTTACTCTCTAAACAGTCTACCACTACTAGACATTTCTTGCCTAACCCGAGATGTACTCTGAGATGTAAATACACCATACTTTGACAAAAAGTCAGGGATTATCTCAAGATATTTCATTGCATTGACGCACTTTTGGAACACTTTCATTATCCAACTATACATTTGTAAATTAAATGTTTGTCTGTGCGCACGGTTCGTTTGTTCGTTGGTTGTTTTCTTGCTTTACGACCACGGCGTACAACCAATATTATGTCGGACCTGTCACACCAGGGCGGCGCTATCACGGCGTTCGAACGCCGATGTGAGCGCGGTACGAACGCCACCAACGCCGTAGCAACGCGGTGGCATCGCCAGCAAACGCCGAGGGAAATCCTAGAACGCCAAAAGGGTCGGCGGTTCGTTTGGACATACTCAAACCAAATACCGTCGCTTGGCGTTATAATAAGGGCACCGTATGAACGCCCTGAGGATGCCGTGGCAACGCGGTGAGAACTTCATCAACGCTCCATGAGTTTCTCGGGCGCGCAGTGAGATCATGGTGCAAACGCCGTGGTAGCCTATGGCGTTTGCACAGAGATGGCACGGCGTCCATCACGATCTAACTGCGTCTACACCGCGCCGATTCGGTGTTTTCACGGCGTGTCATTTATCTCACTGTTTTCCCGTGGCGTTCGCAAGGCGCTGTCACGGCGTTTATTGCGCTCAATTGGAGTTTTACTTAACAGCGTCCATTGGTGTTTTTTTTTTTTCTTTTTTTTTTTTTGATGGAAATAGATGAAAAAAGATATGCAAATTTTAAACATGACAAAAGCAAACAATACGCTATTTAAATCAGATGCACATGCATGTATAAGAATTCTTTCACGATGTCTATCGAACAACAAACGGGTTTATTACTTGTATATGCAGCAGACACAAATTGCTGCTGATGCTGCCAGCATAGTTCTGTAAAGTCACAGATGGAACAGGGTGCAAAGAATGCTTTGGGTCTGGCCATGGTTGGAGGCAGCCAGAAGTTTTCAGCATTGGCATTTTCACAGTGATGCCAGAGCTAAGATTAGAGAATATTCTTGAAAGCAAAACATACAAATGACAGAGACATCGTTTCCATTTTGCCTACAAGCCGTCAGCGAAGTGCCAGAACGCCGTAGAAGCGCGGTGCGAGCGCCGTGGAAACGCAATGTACACACCGAAAAGCGCCGCGCAAGCACAGTGAAAATTTTAAGGTCGTGCAAGCGCTTTGAATCACCGGCTAGAACTCCGTACAAACGCGGTAGAACGCAATGTGAACTCCATAGCAACGCAATAAGGACGCGGTGAGGACCTCATGTCTTGCCTTTTCATAAATAAAATCGTTTTCGTTGACGTTCTCGCGCTGCTCTGGCGCTGACTAATGCGCTACGCGTAAGTTGAGCACACGCTGAGTATGTTCTTCGCCCGTTTAACATACGCTGCATACGCTCCAGGTTGGTGATGCGTTATGCATACGCTTCTCATACGCTAAAAACATCCAGGAGGGCTATTGCGTATGACAACGTATGCGAACGTATGAGTTACTTACAGGTAACGTTCATGAACTTATGCATAACGTGTTCGTTGAGTACGCCTAACTGATGAGTAACGTTTATCAGAACGTCGGCATACGTTGGAAATTTTGTGCACAAAATTCTGGTCGTACACGACGTATGACGACGTATGCCAGCGTATTGTAGCGTACCCGTAACTTATGCAAAACTTATGCAACCCGGTACACCAACGTATGGACAAAATATATCGTACGTCGGCATACGTTGGCGCCATACGCTGTGGTGTGAGCACCTCTTAAATGGAAGGCCCAGGGAGTGCTAAAATAAAATAAACGTTGCCTTTCTACCGTGCACGCGTTTAAAACACTCCAAAAAGTGTTCAGCTCGGCAATTATCCGCGTCCAGTGTAATAATTTTCTGTGCTTAGGCATCTTATTCTCTCGACCGTTCAAACTACCGCGCCCGGTTTTGGAGTTAAATGATTTAACTCCAAAACCGAGTTCGGTTGCGAGATCGGCCGAGTGTCTGGCTCGTATTGAAGCAAGCCCGATAGTGATGACCACGTTCGGCACATTTCTTTCATGAAGCATGTATTCATAGGAATATTTCTACGTAAAGGATATTCTCCGTCATCCTCTGATTTTTTTTTTTTTTTTTTTTTTTTTTTTTTTTGTTTCTGTCAGCGGTTTGTATTGTGGTTTAACATCCCTTCCTGGGTATTAACCTAACTTGTTCCGGAAGGCTTGCCCGAGAACAGTGCGGCTAACTTACATGGCATAGCTGTTGTCCGTGTACGTCTTAAAAGAACTAATGCAACCTGACAAAAGAAAGTTTTCTTGCGTCGCGGCCAATTATAAGAATATATGTACAAAACTATGTACGAATAGGAAATGTCATGAGATAACCTGCTTTTTCTGTCAGTGCACAGATCAGCATTGGTGTGATCGCTTAGCCGATTAGCGCACATACTTTTATTGAAAAGGACTTCCTGGACCAGCTATCACACTTGACTGCGCAGCTCCTGATTAGCGTTGGCCTGATCAACAACGAAAAACGGATGCACATGTATAGAAGATTGGAATTTTATTTTGAGACATCCCCATTAAAAACATGTTTGTATTTCAGTGTATGGTGTACAAATCTATCTCGGATTAGGCAAGAAATGTCTACTTGGAAGTATCAATTACTCTAGACTGATATGTGCATTAATATGTACTATGCATTGCAAGTGGTTTCTGTATGTAGAATAGTTTAAACCCTTTTCACCTTCTTTTGAATTTAAGACTCATCAGATTTCTAGCATGGTTGCAGTTCTGTCTAAAAAGATCTTGAAAAAGTTGATAAATAAACCTATGGATTTTACCCAAAGTTGTCATCACTAGTATGACTGTTGCCATCCTTTGATTACATTTTTCTCATTACCTGTTTGTCAAACTTAGTTAGTAAATATTTAACACATGTATATAGATGGTCACTTGTAAAAAGTTTTGCATTGAATGTTTTTTTCCTCAGTTGTATGTCTATTATATTGATATTTATCATTGTCTTTTGTTTTTTTTAATTTGTATGTTCAAAGTGCTTGGTGCAAGTCTGAATCAGTCCTGTTTCCTCAGGATGAGTCTCATATTGTCTGCATTGATCATTTTATAGCCTAATTTCATTTTTGTATTTTATATTGTTTTCTTTGTCATTGTTTGTACTTGTAAATATGTATATAATGAGGGCCTCATGGAAGATTAGCTTTCACATATATGTATCTATGTGTGTATTATGCTAAATGTTGTCACCCTCGTAAAATAAAGACGTTACTTACTTACTTACTTACTAATTAATCAGTGATTTGTGGCGATCGTATGGAACATTTAGGGGTTTTGGTGTGATTTGTGAGTTTTGCGCTGCGAAATATGCTTGTATATGAACCATGTCCCATTTTTTACGCGATCGGAGCATGAAATATGGAGTGTTTCGGCCTCGTTAAAAAAAATGCACAGGTACAAAATTGCTGCAAAAAGCATCCAATATGAAGCCGTTGCAAAAAAAAAAAAAATGCCCAGGTACAAAATTGCTGCAAAAAGCATCCAATATGAAGCCAATCATTTTGTTGTCACTATTTGATGTTTTAAATACAATTGTTAAAATATGCAATGGTGATATTATTTTGCCATGCTGGCCTTTCTGACTGACCCTTGATAAGACAGACACCTCTGTATGACAGCCAGTTTAGCTTACTCCCGAAGGTGGCGCTCTTACAGAAGTTTGACTGTACTTCTAAACATGTCTGATCTTGTAGCTTTGTCCATTGTGGGTTTGAGTCCTTTTGCAGGGCTCACATGGGACAAGCTAAGTTATGCTTGCGCCTTGCGGTTATATCAGCTGTTTTTTCTCACTTTTAGTGTGTGTTTTTTTCTGTGGCTGAGTCAGACCTGGTCAGAAATCTAAATTGTCGGTTTTCTGAAGTGTAGACTCATTTCTGTTGCTCTTTTTTCTCTTTCATTTTCAGCTATCCTTTAAATCGTTTAACGAGAAACTACCAAGTGTAGTGATTATCAGATCAAAATATGCATCATCATTCTCTCATTAATTGAGCTACGACGTGAGACAATCAGATTTTTGCCGATGCAAAAACAAAGGCGCAGATCAGCTGTGCAGTAACTGCACAGCTGATCAGCCCCTTTGTTTTCGCTACACGGCTAGTACGATTCCTCCTTTACTTATACCCAAAATTTCAAGATTCTAGCTTTCATCTGTGACTGTTCATTTTGTGTGAGACCTGGTCATAAACTAGGAAGACCGGTTTTCTTGTGACACGACTCAATTGGTGTCTTCAATATGTTACAGGTACGGCACAAATCATGTTATCACTCAGACAATGTTAGCTTTAACATGACAAAACCTGCATTAAGCCTTTTATGAATGAATGAACAACACAAACTTGGCACAGTATCTCTGCTTATGATTTTCCCTTCATTTATACATCAATTCCTGGTCCCTCTATTCTGACTTTGCTTATGAAAAACTCAAAAAACAAAAATGAGCCACTGCACAAGAAAACAAACAAAACTGCACAGCTGATCAGGGCCTTTGTTTTCGCTTCACTGATAGTAAAATCACTCTTCTTCTCAAATCCAAAATTCCAAGCTTCTACCCTTCTTCAGTGACTGTACAGGCCGGTTTGTGTCGGACCTGGTCGGAATCCCAAATTGTTGGTTTTCTCACACAAAGACTCAAATCTTATATTATTTCCAGAGTTGGTAGACTGTGATAAGCTAGATGAAGGTTGTAACGGAGGGCTGCCATCTAATGCTTACAAAGAGATTGAAAGACTAGGTAAGTTTAAGACATTATGGAAATCAACATTTTTTGGCTCAGAACAGTTTTGAGTTTCATGCAAGGAGTTGAATAGGTAGCACAATAGTTTTGCTCATAAAGCTTGAAGCCACCCCCTTTGGTGGGACCACTGCCTTTGTATATGCGCAAGAGGACACTCTGAAGACCACCTGTTTGCAATGCAAAGGATACATTTTATCAACAAAAAATAACAGTGTATTTGCTTATGTAGTTGGCATTTACTTAGCGAGTTGAGGTCTTAATGATGACGTTAAGCTAACGAAGTTTTGAACAATTGGACCCTGTTATATCTTATTTCCAGGTGGTTTGGAGACAGAGAAAGAGTACAGCTATAAAGGAGAGGATGAGAAATGTGAATTTATCAAGAAAGATGTGAAAGTCTACATCAACAGCTCTGTCAGCATCTCCTCTGATGAAACAGGTCAGTTCAGGGTTGCCACGCATCAGGGAAAAGTCAGGGAAATTCAAATTTTTTTAAGGTCAGGGAATTGTCAGGGAATTTTGCAAACTATCAGGGAAATTTTGATTTTTTGGTTGATGTCAGGGAATTTTGGAAATACCAGATTCGTCCAATTTCACCATCATCCCATCAATGTCTATAGTGCAATAATAAAGCAGATTGTATCCAGAAGTGAATTTTATGTTGATTTAAGTTCTGAATGGTATATTTTACTAATTAATGACTTTCTAAAGTCTTATTTAGCTGCCTTAGAGATGGCACGCAAAGATGTCCTTGTCAGTGAAATTTGAAATTCTATTAGGGCATTGTCTAGAAAATGTCAGGGAATTTTGTTTCCGCCTGGACGTGGCAACCCTGCAGTTGGTAAAGTGTAAAACCATTACTTTTGTGCACTGCTGTATAAGCTACAAGATCATCACAGCTTTAGTTGATGCCGTTGCACCATGACTTTGTTATGCTCAAATAACATCTATGGTGAACAGTTTCTTGAAACGAGAAAATAATCACATCGGTGTGTCTGTATAAGCATGGAAATAAGACAATGATTTTATTTGCTGTTTTAACTAATCATTGAAATACTCCATTTCTTATTTCATGTATTTTGCTCATTTCTAGAGATGGCTTCCTGGCTGGCAGCTAATGGACCAATCTCTATTGGAATCAATGCCTTCGCTATGCAGGTTAGTCTAGTAGTTAATTCTTAAAATTCAATATGTGCCACCGCATGAGAAAACCAACAACAACAAAGCCGCAGATCAGCTGTGCAGTAACTGCACAGCTGATCAGCAACTTTGTTTTCGCTGCACATAATTATAGTACAATCATTCTTCTTAAATCCAAAATTTCAAGCTTCTAGCCTTCTTCTTTGACTGTACAGGCCGGTTTGTACCAGACCTGGTCAGAACCCAAATTGCTAGTTTTCTCATGCACAGGCTCATATAATTCTTTTAATGAGACTGGATCATTGACATTCTTTAAATGAGCCTGTGCATGAGAAAACCAACAATTAGGGTTCCGATCCGGTCCGACACAAACCGGGCTGTACAGACACAGAAGATGGCTAGAGGCTAGAAATTTTGGATTTAGAAAGTAGAGGAATTGTACTATCCGTGTAGTGAAAACAAAGGCGCTGATCAGCTTCGCAGTTACTGCAAAGCTGATCTGCCCCTTTGTTTTCGCCTATGCAGATTGTTGTTTTTTTCCCATGTGGCGGCTCTTTTAATAGAGCCAATATATGATATTTTTTTTACAATAAGTACAATAAAAGGAGAGACTGGAGATATTATTTAAAACTAGAATGGAAACACATCCAAGCATTATGACCATTAGATTTTGAAAATCATTCAAACTTTGTATTTGCTTTAAAAAAATCTGAAAAATCACGTTTTTCCTACTGCACGAGAAATTGATCATTTTATTTTGTGTTTACAGTTCTACATGGGTGGTATCTCACACCCCTGGAAGATCTTCTGTAACCCCAAGGATTTGGACCATGGTGTACTCATTGTGGGTTATGGTGTCCGTAAGTAGCTTTTACTGTAATCAAGTAGGCATAATCAGAAAATTTCAAATTATACATACAAAGAGCTTAAATAGACAAATTTGTATCCAAAAAGGAAAAGAAAAATCCATTTTATTAGCTTCTTTTAACTTTTTGCATAACGGCTTTTACACACATGCGTACTGTGAGTATAGGGAGGTCTGCCTATGTCAATTGTAATGTATTTGACAATGTGACATTATGCTTATTTATTTAACCAGTTTCATATGAACCGCAGCGCGACAAAATGTACCTTCGGACATTCTGGCGTTACTAGTAGAAAAGAGCACAAAAGACGGAAAAATTATGCAATGTATGGTATATAAATAACACTGTATTTGTATTCTTTGAACACCGGGCTACCGAATAAATGAGTTTTTAAACATATTAATTTTCAATATTATGAGTTATCTGCCCTTGTTTTAGCTCATAATAATACTTATTTTCCTGTATCTAATGTCCAACGGTAACCATAGCAACCATAGAGGCTCAAAACTAGACAACATAATTTTGACAGACTGATTGTAATGATGATATGTCTAGATCTAAACAATAAGTTCTGGTCAATGCTTAAACAATTTTAAGCAAATGCATCGATTTTTGTAGGCACTACTAACATGCAGTAATGCATAACGTAACTTTGACGTCATTTTTCAGGACAATGACGTCTGTAGGGTTGATACAGTGAATTTGTCATAACTTGCAAATTAACTCGAATATTCTGGTCAAATAAAGACTATGACTCTAGAAACATTATACCTTCAGAATAAAATTGTTTTTCTAATACTCAAAAAATTGTCTGAAGGTACATTTTCTCGTGTTGTGGCCCATATATCCCTCCAAACAAATGTATTATTGAGATGCTCATATTACATCGTTTCACTTTAGTTGTTGCACATTCTCCATTGACAGTCCTTTTGTCATCTCTTAATACTAAACCGCTTTGTTTTTAAATCCTAAATTTCAAGCAGCTAACTAGTCCCTAAACAGGTTAGTTTGTGTTTCTTTCCTCACAATGGATTTCTTTCTGTACATTACAGAAGACAGCAAGCCGTACTGGATTGTGAAGAATAGCTGGGGAGAAGACTGGGGAGAAAAGGTAACTTGATGATAAATAAAAGCATATCAGTAGCATGCCTAATTGGTATCAAAGCAGTCCTGAAATAGCTCTCCATGTCTGGTGAATTTCTTTATTGAAAATATTGCTATGGCCATTCATCGGCCTCCACTGATTTAAGAGCCTCTGTCAGTTAGTGTTCAAAGAAATGTGCACGAAGTACTGATAATCTGCCTATGGTAACTTTGGTCAGAAACAGTGTAGTTAGGATATCTGACCATCCCAGAATGACTGTTTTTGAACCCCAAACCTCTAGCTTCAGAGTCTTAACACTCTAAAACTGCATATCAATGTCTTTCCCTGCATGTTTTGCACGCTATCTCTGACATTACTCATTCCAGGGATACTACCTAGTGTATAGAGGAGCTGGAGTGTGTGGCCTCAATACCATGTGTACATCTGCTGTTGTCAACTAGGAATACTGTACAATGGGGGACATTGTTCTGCTTGGAGAGTCTGCTTTCAGATCATGATCCTGTGATGCTTCCAACTATGAATCTCACCATGACTTAAAATATGGGCCTTCGCATGAGAAAAACAACAGTTTTGATTTCCAACCGGGTCCAACATAAACAGGCCTGTAGTCACACGCAGGCTATACTCTTGAAATTTTGGATTTACGAAGAACCGGGATTTTACTGTCTGTGTAGCGAAAACAAAGACGCTGATCAGCTGTGCAGTATCAGCTGTGCAGTTACTGCACAGCTGATCTGCGTCTTTGTTTTCGCATTTGCAGATTGGTGGTTTTCTGGTGCTAAGGCTCATATCATATTATGCAGGCAACATCTTGACTTTCAATGTTTACTTTGATTTGTGTATATTGACAAGAAGATTCCTACATTTTACTGAAGAAGGTCATATTGAAATCATGTATTTGATATTTTGTACATATGTAGTCACATATCTGTATATACTTAATCCATGTCAGTGTACTTAAGAGTTTACTCCGAGTTGAATCTGTATTGCTTGATTAGTGTTTGCAAGTCAGATTATTATTTAGGTTATATTATTTTCTAGGGCTACTATCTTGTGTATCGTGGAGCCGGTGTATGTGGCCTGAACACAGCATGTACGTCATCTGTGGTTGACTAATGCCTCGAAGGGATCTGTGTTATATGTAAAGAGAGAAAAAAAAGAATTTCATGCAATTACCAATTTTGATTATTGATGAACAGTTTGTGATCATCTGGATTGTTTTTATGATAAAATTGAAGCTTCAGAAATAATCTGAAATTAATATTTAGTATTGATTGAAAATTGATCTATAGTATGCATTACTGAATAAGCGCTAATTACCCAAAAGTATACAAGGCAGTTTAGAGTACTGTATTATCATCAAATCTGCTCATTGTCTCTTCAGATCTTAGCTTGTTAGCTTATTTGTATAAAAAATGTCACAAATGTAATGAAAGCTTAATTTGCAATAAAAACTGCAATATTGTGGTGTGTTAGAAACTGTTGTATATACCGTATTCGTTCTTATTAGCAAACATGCCAATAAGCGCACATCCTGGTCATTTGTAAAAAATATGTGCATTAGCACACACTCCCCGAAAAGCATATTTGTATTTTATACTAATTGTACACATTAATACCACATTAAAACTTATCCTTAAATGGCCAAACAATATTTCACGACGATTTGAACATGTAAATGACATCACCATTAATATTTTGGAACATGTATATGACATCACCATCAATATTTTTGACATGGCTATTTTAGCAGTCTATAGGTTGTTTTAATTCGGAGTGTGCGCTAATTAGAATGATATTTTGTTACCTTAAAGATATTTTGAAAAGTTAAGCGCACTGTGCGCTAATTAGAACGAATATGGTAGTTGATACTTTGTGAATCTCTAAGATTGATTTACGTGTGATATTTTGCTTGTGTTATTTTGTTTCTTGCCTTTGCTTATTGTTTTGTTTTGCTTCGTATTGTTTATAGATCCATGTACATACAGATATTCTATTTTTTGCTCTTAAGGTTGTTCCTCAAATGCTGTAATACCAATCTTCATAGACAAGCTATCTGTTGTCCAGTAAACTTTTGCATCTTAGGCTGTCGTAATGTTCAACCGAAAATTGTCCTTTTTTTCTCGTTCTGTGATAACAAATGTTGCTCTTGTTTAAGAAAACACACACACATACAAATAAGTTCCTGATTTGTTTTCTGTCTAGTTGTACATTTAATGGCAGGTCCATATTGTTATTGTCATGAAGAATTGTTGAGGTTATTATTTCTGTAATGTTGTTGACCGTTTGTCAAGAATGTTTTGATACTATTATTAAATGAATACCTGTTTAGATACTAATAAGATTTTCCAAAAATATTTGCATGGTGTATTTACAAAACACCAGAATTTGTTGGTTTCGACTAAAAATGGTAGAGAATTCATTGGCAGTAAACTGAAATTAACACCGAAGTAAAAACAAAATAAATATTGGCCTCAACTTTCTTTACACCCTGTAATCTAAATTACACAAATATTAAAGACATCTTTTTTTCTCTATATCCGAGTTGTTGTTCCTGTTTTCCCAATTTAACTCTAAGTTGTTATGGAAATAGCCCTAAATGAATCAATATTCGGCAGATTCTTTCAATTTATTTTAGTGATAAGTTTGATCCTGATTCTTTTCAAGTCTTTTGAATGAGACTTTAAACCGAGGTCCTGTCTCCATATGACCTTAACTATTGAGTGGTATGTAAACAGTCAACCATATTAAACTGGGGAGGCGGGGAGCAGTTTTAATATAGTAACTGATTGTTTTAGTAATTACATCAGAACAAAGTGTGATAAAATACTTTAAAAGGGGAATTGCCAGAATACAAAAATAGGACAGCCTACCCACTGCAATTTTAATGATCTGGGGCCAGTTGTTCAAAACTTTTGTTAGCTGAACGTCATCATTACAGCCTCATTATGTAAATGCCAACTACATTTTTGTTGATAAAATAACAGTTCATTTGTAATATTCATGTTTGAAATTTTAAAGAATCGTTAACTAACAATGTCGTTAATTTTGAACAACTGGGCCCTGGTCTCATTGCCGTATCATAAATTTCATATATTCAAGATGAAGCCCTTACAAAACCACCTCTAGAGGTTACTTCACATTCTAGTCATTCTGGGTTGCCTTGCCGACCTGGGCCCAGAATTACAATGCTTTCTTATCTCTTAAGGTTGACATGAAGATTTTCCTTAAATTCGACAAAAGAGCATTTAGCAGCATTACAATAAATTTTCTTACTTGAGGAAATACTTAATATTTAAGGTTACTCGATAGCTACCTTTAGATTTTACTTAGTCTAGACAAATAGTGCTCATTTTATGCATTATTCACAGAGTTTTAATGATATGTATATGATCATTATGTAACTTACTCAATGATACGTAGCATATTTCACCATTTTTTTTTTTCATGAATGACTATGGCTGTGTCCATGCGTGCACAAGCGAGAGACATTTTCAGTTCCTTGTTTTAGCCTCACTTTATTTTTAAACAAAACAGCTCGAACCTTCAAACTTGACAATCCAAATGTGCATGCATACTTGTATAAAATAAAGAATCAAGATTTTACATGTACAATGTGGCTTAACCACTGTCAAAATTTTTCAGTCATGTCGGGATATATAGCCATTTTTTCCATGGAGCTTGACCGATACTGTGTTGAGTAAATTTGCTGTTTGTTTATTTGTTGCTTTATGTCCGTCGTATGTTATGGCCATGCCAGTATGTTGAGTTTTATGGAATTTCTACCAAACAGGAATGTCATGACAGGCGACATATGCTTTAAAACTACCTTTAGGCTAGTAAACAACTAAAGCTTATAAGCATGGATGGTTTGACTAAATCTTTTTTCTAGGCAGACCGAGATCTACCTAGCGATTAACCAGTAATCGTGTGGTCAGTTAAAATCTTTACCTGGAGGTATGAGCAAGCAGTTCTCACGGTCCCAATGTGCGAGTCCTGTACTGAATGTGTCAGTCTACATTAGCGTATAAGTGAAACGCGCGACGGGCGTGTAGAAAAAATACAAATTTCCACGTAGTCAGACGCACGTCGGAGACACGTCCAAGGCGCGTTAAGCGCGCGCTGGGTACGCTTGGTGTACGTCCGGCGCGCGTCGCTAAAAGTCGGCGCACGTTTCGTGCGCTTTTGGGCTAAATAAAAATTTAAACATGCTTAAAAATTTTCTAGAAGTTGGGCGTGTGTCGAGCGTGTGACCTACATGCTACAAGTACGTTCCACGCACGTTACAGGTGCGTTGAATACGTTTCGAACACACCCAGCACACGCCGAGCACATGTTTCAAGCACGTCGTATACGCTACGTGCGCGTTTCAATTTTAACTGGATGCTGGTTTGGGCGAGTGTGGAACGCGCCTGTAACGTGTGCCAAGCGTGCTTTGAGGGCGCATGAAACGCATACAGCGCGTCTGTAGCGCGTGCCTAGCGTGTCTGGGACGTACGACAAACGTACTCCAAAACTTTGAGATTTTTTATACGTCCGGCACACGCCTCAGTCACGCGCTAATGTGTGACTGCAGAAGCGAGTTAAAGGAACAAATTAATTTTGTACGTCCAAAATCTTCAGCGTGTTGAGATTTTTCATACGCCCGGCGCGCATTTGGGTTATACGCTTCAGTGTGACTGCTGTTTTAGGAACCAAAACGGTGGGAAAAGGTTCTTAATCTATGGCCTCTCACCATAGAGTCCGACAATCAATGCACTTGCACTCCCCATGCACACATTAGTGATGCACACGTTGATGGTCGGAAAATATTTGAAAGAAAAAAAAGAGAAACCAGTACACCTCAACCTCTTTATAACACTATTATTGGGGTCCAAGACAATTTTCGTGTTAGCTATCCAATCCATGTTATCATGAGAGTAAAATATATAGATATATAGCACAATTAGACCATTTGGGGTCCATGAATGGTCAGTGTTATATCCAAAACCATGCTGTAAAGAACCGTGCTATAAGGTCTAGGTGTAAAAATTCTCATACATGTACACAAACACACCAAACTTTAAGTCTTGTCCGACTTTCGCTGTTGGTTTATAAAGGGTTACTGGTTAGGGTTCATTACCCAAAATTGCGCAGTATTGACCATACAAACCCCCTTTAAATGTTTTCTCTGCTTTCCGATTGATCGAACCTTTTTGTGCCGCTAATCGATATAAAATTCTAATTTTCGTGTTGCTCCAGTAAGATATTCGTCAGTTGCCGGAACAGCCCCGCAAGGTTTTACAAAAAGTGTTTTACAAATTCACTTTTTAAGGAAAATCCTACCTTAAAAAATCCTAGCTAGAAAACTTAACTTAAACCGCTAAGGAGGCCTTAAGGAATGATTGTAATTCTGGGCCCTGGGTATGTTTAGATGCCTGCCTACCGACCTCTCCTCAACACTATGAAGTACTAGGGATATTAATGAAAACTCAAGGTCTAGTCCGACTAGTGATGTCATTCCCTGACCATGGTTCAACCAAGCCTTACGCAATGGTTTCTCCAGAACGAATCTTTGCCATATGTATGGCCATGGTGCCCATCTTGGTCGTGTGACCTGGACAATTTATAAAAACTTTAGTCATCTTCCTTGAATAATACACATAAAATTTGGCTTTGATTGGTCAAGGGGTTTGATAAAATTTAAGATTTAATATAAAAAATAAACTATGGCAGCCATCTTGGTCATGTGACCTGAACCACTAATACAAATTTAATAAATTGATTCCCCCTCCAGAGGATGCACCACATGAAGTTTGGCTTTGATTGGCCAAGCAATTTCCTAGAACTATGACAGCTATAATGGACGCCTGAGCATGTCTATACTACATTGGTAGGCTCAGGTGAGCAAACAATAGGAAGGCAAGCAAATATCTGATCTAAAACAACCAAAATCTTCAGCCCTATAGCTTTTATATTTTGTGTGTAGCAATGTTAAGTAATGCTCTTCATAAATCCTGACCATGCCCCTGGGGTCCTTACAATGCACCAGGGCAGGGGTTATTTTCTCCCCTACATGTAAAACTCCAGTTCAGGTGAGTTTACAGAACCAGTTGTCATATACAGGGCTGGGGTAATCGTAATCAGCTGTAATCGATTACAGATGTTGAAGTAATCAGTTGTAATCAGTAATCAGCCATTTTTCTGATTACAAGTAATTTAATCGATTACAATTGAAAAAATGGCTTATGATCATGATTACATTCTGATTACAATTAGATAGATTTTGACTGGTTTTGTGCTAAATGTTAATGTGCATCAATGGTATACATGAATATGGGCAAACTCCACCCCCACCCCAAAAAGGATTCATGAAAATTGTCTTTCTTGTCTGCAATGGCACAGGCAAAGGATGTTTTGTAAATTACAGTTATAAAATGATATGAACACCCTCGGATACAAATCATTTTGGCGGCCCCCGTGGCCGAGTGGTCAAGGTCGCTGACTTTAGTGCTCTTGATCATTCGATCATCTCACTGATGTGGGTTCGCGCCTCGCACGGGGCACGAATTCATATGTGAGACAAGCCATGTTCTGCTTGCGGGTGTGTCAGATGGTTATTCCCCGGGTACTCCGGTTTTCGCCCCACCTACCGATTGATTCATCTCGATATGAGTGAAAAAGCTTGAAAGGGACGTAAAACTGAATAAAAAAAAAAAAAAACAAAAAAACAAATCATTTTAATACAGCAATCACAGGCAGCTATATTAAAGCATTTCAACAGCCTACAAATTAATGATAATTCTAAAGCTCAGTCTAATGCAATTAGATTTATATGGCTGTGTCACTTTAATTGGCTTCTTGGTCTATTGAAAATAAAGGTTGTTCATGGTGTGAACAATTTCTTTTGTTGTATGCCGATGAATTATTTGATTATGCATCATGTGAGTCAAACAAATGGGAGATAAACCTGTGACCACACCTGTACAAACTGTTAACAATCAAGATATGCATTAGCAGACAACTATATTTTCTTTACAAATGGGACATGTTAAGTTAACCAAAGATCATTAAGGTAGTGAAGAAAACCCAAGTTATAGCTTCTTGGTTTTCAAGGTTAAGGGCTTGTTTATAAGTGTGTCCATTCCTGGTCACTGCTTATTGTTCTACTCATGAAAGGCATTCTTTCTGTGTTTTAGAAAAAGAAATGCATTAAATGCAGGTCCATCCCCTTTCTCATTAACATGTTCACTGCTCTTAAAGGATCTGAGTTTTATTATATTTTGTAGGACTTTCATGCATATGCAATTTATCACCCTTGCCTTCTTGATAAAATTCAGCAAAATAACAACAACTCAATGAAAGGCAAAACTTAACAATTGGTTGAACAGTATATGTGATGGTTTATCCAACAATAAAGTCATGGAGGTGGGAGTACCACCCTTGGTTTAAAATCTTGAATTGTATCTGGTTCGCCGAATCATGTCCGGTTTGGCTTCCAGGAAAATAATATGATAATTCTAAATCAATAGAATTGAGTTCAAATGATACTTTCAGTGAGTTACTATTGTTTCCACCTGAAATACCAGTGAGAAGCAAACACTTGCATTAAAGAAACCAATTTAGAAGAGATGTTGTCATCTTACCAAATTAATCGAAAGTAATCTGATTACTTTGTCAAAGTAATTGTAATTTAATCGATTACATTCAAAATCTAAAGTAATCAGTTGTAATCGATTACATATTCTGGACAAAGTAATCTGTAATTTAATTGATTACATTGCAATGTAATCGACCCCAGCCCTGGTCATATAAATCAAAATATTCCCTACCTGATCATAACCAAATTGTCACAAAGGGAATATACTGGACATGTAGGCCAATCTTGTGTTAAATATGAATCTGATGGGCTATCAACCAAGCCACTTCTTTTTAACTCATGATAAAGTATGGAATGGAATAATGATACAAAACACAAATCTTTGTTTCTTGATGTGTATTTACACTGACTGATGACATGATTGCATGACAAAATTGATTTAAAAACTATGAACACCATGATGGGACTACATACAACACATTGCATGTTACACAAAAGCAGATTACAAAAAAAATTCAATAAGCCTTATTGATAACTGCAGAATTGGCTTGTTTTCAGCGCTTGTGAATTTCTGGAAAAAAATATTCATTGTAGAACTTTCCTGCCACTTAATCTAGGTTTTGTGTATGAAAATTTGGTATTTTTATATTTCTAATAAATTGCAAAATATGAGTATCCTGAGGTATCTAGGTTTCTCCAATTGAATAAATCCTAGTAATATGTCACTCCTTGATCCAATGACATGACTTATGACACAACATTATCTATTGATGATTCAGTAAAAAGAACACAAATAAAGATCAAGACGGACACACTTTCTTTGCTATTCTCAACAGTGCCACCATGGAGTGCACCTCTAACATTCAGTTCAACTCGGATCTTATTTTCTATCTTTACATTCTTATAACTGATAGAAACCTCTTCACATTTATTAAGAGTTTCCCAGTCCATTCATTGTTTATCCTTTATAACAAGAGTCTATCATTTAGATCACTGCGTGCCTCCTGTCCCTGTCCCACCAGTCTGTCCTGTTGTGCCATACCCAGTCTGCCCTGCCTGAGCCCCCTGGGGCCACTGACCATACTGTCCGTACTGCTGACCATACTGTGCCCAGTACGCGGCCCACTGAGCGGCATTAGCTGCATTGTAACCAGCTGCCTGGGTGGCATCAGTTGTCCCTGTGGTTGCTCCCGTTGCAGTGGTTGCTGTCTGACCATACCACTAAAATATAAGCAAGAAAGACATCTAAGCATGGGAGCAAAAGGTTTGGTTTTGTAATGGTAGGCATAATTGAGCCTCTGAATGAGAAAAGCAACAATTAGTTTCCGACCAGGTCCGACACAAACCGATCTGTACAGTCACAGAAGCAGGCTAGAAGCTTGAAATCTTGAATTTAAGAAGAAGAGGGATTGTACTATCTGTGTAGCGAAAATAAAGGCGCTGATCAGCGCCTTTGTTTTTGCCTATGCAAATTGTTGGTTTTCCCATGTGGCCGCTCAATTAACCAGAGGACCATTGGTCCTGTAAACGCTCACCTGAGTTCTTACATATAAGACCCTAATAGCTGGCTATCAACTGTTCTGGGAGGACATTTGGTCAACCAAAGCCTCTGTGTAATGTTGGTTAAGCTGTTTCTCAGGATCCTGGGTTTGATCCCAGGCTTCTAGACTTTAAAAGAGGTACCTCCATATGCCCTTAGATGTTGAGTGGGATATAAAACATGAATAAAATCAATTGACCAACTTTGATGAAACCACCTTAATTAACTCTTGGTGCCTCCCTTTATTTTAAGTGCAAAGTTAGACAACTCTTAAACTAATTAAAGCCTAGTCACAGTAAAAATTATATTGCTGAGCATTCAAAGATGGAAGTTCTGCTGTGGTTCTCTCTAGTTTATGGTTTGGTGTGGATTTTGGTTACCTTTAAGAAAAAGCCACTACATTTGACTCTGCTTATCACATGGGATTCTTTTAGACTTTGTTCCCATTGTGTCAGTTCTTGATCATTGCTTTAATACCTTCTACTTCTCTGTCCTGCCATACCCAACTTTGTAATCAACAGGTCAGAATCAACAAATGGTGATCATTTTAACAGTGTTATCCAAATAAGCCATATTAGCTGCTGCAAAAGGAGTTTCAGTGAAAACAACTAGTTTTTTTATCTAATATTTTTTATTCATTTAATTGCACTACACTGATTCCTAAAGTTCATCCATTAAAATCTATTTAACTTAGACCCTTATTACTAAAACACAAAAGTATTACATCAATAAGAGCTACTTAATTTAATAACAACATTATGAAAAGTGAATCAAAAAGATGAAGAAACTTAATCAATTATGAATCTTGGTTAATCTAGTATCTTAAAGTAGATGTAGAAGTAATGAGACTGTGTTTACAACATTAAGAGTCAGAAAACATGCCAAAACTGGACATATGCAAGAACATTTCTGTGGCTAAAATAGATACCTTGTAAAAATCATTGTAAAGGTACAGTTTAACACAATCTAAGAATTATACTAGGCCTAGACCACAACATCAAAAATAACTCAAGTAATGTCACATTATTACTGTCCATAAACTTGCTGCTAGGCATTAGCTTGTATGCAAAATCTAGCTTTTTCCAGTTCTACATTTTCATTTAAATCTATATGCATATTTTCAAATAATAAAAACTTTTGACCATTACTTATGTACATTATAATCATTATCGAATCAAGCTCTGAGTTACAATACTTTTGTGGAGCAACATGAGAATATGTCCTAAACTAACAACCATCCGTCAATACATGTATACAGATTTTTCAAAATCAGAAATATCACTCCCACTCACTTTTCATCACTATGCAATATTACAATAATGTCTTGTAACAAGATATACTGAAAAGCATGTCTTCTTGCCAAACATTTATTACACATTTATATAAAACTATAAAGCACTTGTTACATCATTCATCACCGTATCAATACAATGAATCCTTAACAATGCAATGTAATTGCTTGTTTTAATTTACCTGAAATAAGCATTTTACTTTTTATTTCAAATTCTATTTAAAAAATCATATGTTATAGTCACAGTCTCTTTCATTCTTCATCTTATTTAAGAATACATGTTTTTTGTTTTTTTTTCAGTTTCATTACAAACAAATTATACATAATCACCATTACAACTGTATTTCACCATAGTCTAACAAATATTTTAAATGTGTTATTCATAATACATAACTTTTGAATCTCATTGCTCCCTAACTATAATGATAAAACAATTATTTTGTCCTTTTTGTTGGAGTTGAGTTTTAACATCCCTGACAAAATCTTTCCAGTTATGCCAAAAATAAGACCAACTGCTTGAAGAGTACTAGACTAATACTTTTGTGATTAAAGCTTCTTTTGCAAAGATATAACACCACAGCATGAGGGCTCTCACTCAAGATTTAATGGTCTACCACTAGGCCTCCATACTCACTATTTAAGGAGCTAATTCAAAATAAATTATTGCTGATACAGTACATCAAACATTCCACTGAGAAATAATTGTAAGAACCCATAGTGAAACAATACCTGACATGAATATAAATGGATGTACATGTATTGTTACAACTACAAAAAAATACAATTAGGCCCACACACACATATATATAAAAAAAGAAAAATAAAAAATTGAAAAAAAAAAAAATATGGTGGCAACCCCAAATTTTGCTAAACCACCGAATTTAATACTTAGTGGGGTTACGCCTTTGCCGTTTTTCTCTTGATTTTCTTTTTCATATACCAAGGACAAGGTTTCTCTACTCTGTAATGATACAACAGTTGGAAAGTTTTAAAGACACCTTTAGTAGCTAATCTTAGTCAATAACAATATTTAGTCATCACATATTTCATCTTTTGGGGGTTGTGAAGTTGCCATTATACGTAAGAAACATTATTATTTGTCTCAAAAGGGGTTACACTGGTTGTTCTGTACTTTATTCATGTTCTGCACCACCTTTCCATTATTTATTTGTCTATGGCACAATATATTATTTTATGATCAGACCAATAAGCCTCGATCACATCGCAAAACCCTTCAGAATTTGAAAATATCAAATCTAGCACTGATCCAGAGTCTGTTGTACATTGTTTAATATGCTGCATACACCCAAATAATTTCTCCATAAAATCCACAAACCCTGTACTGGCACCATCTATCTGTGTGTTGAAGTCACCTAATATGACTAACTTAGCATTCAGATCAATAACCGGCCTAAGATGACAGTGGATATCCTTTCTAAAATCAGTCTGTAAACTTTTTGGGTATTTGTACAACACAACAACTTGAACATAACCTTGTTGATTGCTGAATGTGCCAGTGAATATGAACTCAAATGACTTGCATTGCATTTTCACGACATTCTGAATCTGCAAATACTCCTTTACATACAATGCAAGTCCATGATATGGCCTGTTGCGAGTCTCTTTTACTGTGTCATCAAGCCTAATAAGTCTGAACCGTTTGAGGGCAAAATGTATGTTTTCATCCCTACTACATAATCTTGTTTCAGCAAATCCAATGACATCTGCTGCCAACACATTTGGTTCAAATTCAACATCCTTAAAATGTTTATGCAAGGATCTAGCATTGTTGAATGCAATTTTGGTTTTGCCAGCACCAATTTTATACAGAGGAACATAACAGAGCTCTAATGCAGCTTCTCTGCGTAGCCTTTCCATCTCTATATTCACATCATTATCAACATCCAGAGTATTTTCATTCATATTCAATATATATAAGTCCTCAAGCTTTTTCACTCTACTGAATGCAACATAGTGCATATGTGGCATTTTATACTTTCTATCTTTCTGGGATAAATCAACAACTACCTTGTCTACTGTAGCTCCTTCTGCTTTGTAGACTGTTTTACCTGAAGCTGGTGTCAGCGGAAATTGGCTTCTCTGAAATGTTTTGTAGTTCACTATAAATGTTCGTTGTGTTTCAAATACAGGTGTCCAGTCTGAATGAATGCTAGAGTTGTAGAATTTCCTGTTTTTTTCACGTGTTGCCCTACCAACTCGAGGGTCATCAAACAAAACCCAAACAATGCTAGGTCTATTTGTTCCTTCCATCCACCTGAAGTCAACATGTTTCACAACACCCGTAGCACCATTAGTTAAACCGTCTTCTACATCTACATTAGCTGTATGAACAACAATCATTCCAACAACTACTGTCAATGACTTCTTCAATTGTCCTGTTTTCCCATAGTCGTTTGGAAGCCCATCAATCAGGGACTGTTGCCTTTTAGCAGGAATGTTTGATGAGACAACAATGTCATGGCATGGTATTGTAAATTTTTCTCCAGGCAACTGACTCAAAATAGTGTCATTGTGTTGGTCTACATAAGAATTCTCCGCAAATAAATGAAGGGCGTCCCTTGGATAGTCACCGGTTTCATGGTCAACAACACGTGCCTGCAGCTTTTGTTTGTCTTCCTCTGTCATTTCATTCAACTGAAGTCGGTTTAATAGTTGTGCAAATGCAAGGTCATCTTTCTGCCTCATGATATCAACCAATTCATACATTTTGAAGAGTTCTTTCCACAAGTTCTGTCCCAGTGAAGATGCTCCCACTTTCAAATCAAGACTTATCAAATAATCACCTACTGGCTTTAGCTGGTACAGATCACCCACAGCAATAACACTTAAACCACCAAAAACTTCTTTTGTTCCCATGAGCTGCTGTAAGCGAATGTTGATAAAATTTAATGTCATGTTCCCTACCATTGATATTTCATCAATAATGACAAGTTTCAGATGTCTATACTTAATTCTGAACGTGTTTAATTCATCAGCTGAAAGATGATTTGTGCCCTTTTGATACATTTTCTTGTGGAAAGCAGAGGAAATGGTTTGACCACTTATATTGAATGCAGCAAAGCCCATGTAAGCACACAGTAAAATTCTTTTATCATCTGGATTTTCTCCATCTTTCAAATTCCACAGTCTGTACAGACTTTGATAAAGTGCTCGAATGACAACTGATTTACCAACATCTGCACCTCCTGTTAAAAAAGCATAGACTGGTTCATCTTTGGATTTTATCCAGTGAACAATATGGTTAAAGAATTCTCTTTGTCTCAAATTAAGACTTCTGAGTAGTTGTAAATATTCATCATCTGGTAATAAGATACCACTTGTTTCTACTGGTGGCACTGAGCAAGTTGATTGTAATTCTATTCCTATATCATAGTGCCTCTGCTCCACAACTCTGCTTGGGTTAAAGCAAACAAACTTTTCTGATTCTGCTGGCCCTTCTTCTTCTGTTTCTCTATTTTCTTGCTCTGCATTTGGTGCAATTTGATCATAGTCCCTTTCCTCATTTTCCATCATTTGTCTTGCAATCTCAAGCTCTTCAGCATGATGCTCATACTCATTTCTTTTGGACACGAGTGATGTCTGCACGGAGTTATACCGAGCTTCATATGTTCCAAAAGAACCTATTAAATCCTTCTGTTCATTTCGCCAAGGTACAAAAAGCATGAGCTGCTCTCTAAAGCAATTTTCTGGGTCTCTTTTTCTGTTGTATTTTACATACCTTATTATTCTTGGTACTTTTCTTTTCTTGTACTTTGTTCCATTTTTTGCTTCAAACAACAGGTCTGAACTTTGAATGTTATCATCAAAGATGTCATCACTTTCATCACCAGACGTATTGACAAAACTGTCATCATCATTAGTGTCATCAACTTTCTCTGAAAACTTATTTCCTTTTGGATAAGTAATGTCAACCTTAGAGACATAATCAGCTAAACATAATTTCCCAAGCTGCCTGGGTCTTTTAGAATACCTCTGTATTACATTTTCAGATTCTACATCTGTGGATTCAGCTGGAAGCTCATCAAGAGCAGCTTTTGGCTTCAACAGAAAGATTCTTTCCTCTGGTATAGATGTGTTGATGAAAACAATATCCCTGGTACATTTTGTCAAAGGAATTTGCAGATCAAGATAAACAGCTTCTTGAGCACTGACTTCAACACAGTTAGAAAATACATTCCCAATATGCCTGACTTGCTTCTTTAGGTCAAGATTTCCTCTTCTAGCCTCTTTTGCTGCTGCGTCAAGTTGTGCACTCATACCTCTCTGTGATTTACTTATATAACCAACTATATATGAAGCACAACCGTATGGCTCAAGAACAATCTGAATGTCAAGATTGGCCTTCCAGGCAAGAAGTATGTTTTCATTAAATGGATTTATTCTCATTTCCTTCACTTTTCGCTTTAAGAAAACCTTTGGTGCTTTCAATGAGCTTCTTATGCAGCAAATATAATCTTCGAAGTCCATTCTAGCAATTTTTTCTAGAAACTCATCAAATGGTATATCTTCATTTTCTTTACACTCATTCATTGATTTTTGGAGCTCTACATTCTTTTTCTTGTACTTGTCAATGTTTTCCTCAAGAGGATACAGCAACATAGTTTTCGGCAATGGTGGCAATGGAAATCCAAACCTACATATTGGTTTCCCTTTTTTTCTGCAGGTTCTAGAATGTTTGTGACTTTGAAGGTTAACAAGATTTGCTGTTTTCTCATTATCACTACTGCAGGTAAGATATTGATCAACAAATTCAATTATTTCCTCTTCTGACTTTGTTTCTAGAGTTGGAGCATTTTCTACCCAAACAAGCATGTGAATATGAGGGGAGCCACGTTGCTGAAACTCAACTCTATAAAAATAGTCAAGTACCTTTCCAATTGGTTCAGAACTGCTTTTTAGAATTGTATTGAGGAACTCTTGAACCCTATGATCAAAGTACCTTGAACATGTAACTGGGTCTTTCTGAACTAGCTTTGTTTTCTCTTGCCAAGTAAGCCTTTCTAATTCTGTTTCAGAATATTCAATACCATCATTCAATTTTGCTAACATTTTCAATAGATCTGTCCATCTAGTATCGGCAGCTGACAATGACATAAACCAAGTAGGTAAAGAAAGTTGCCTAATCATTGCAAAAATGTCTTTCTTGCGCATTTCTAAATAGGCAGGAGAATTTCTCAGTTGGCGAAAGATATAATAGCCTTCATCAAGGTTTACAAGTTTGTCCAAATAATTTGAATCTCTAGCTTCAGCTGCAGTTATTTTTTGACCTCGCTTTTTACATCTTCTAACAGCCAAGTTGACTTTATCACTGATTTGTTTCATCTGTAGCTTTTTGTGTTTAAAAAATATATTTGGAACTGACTGTGCAGCTCTTCTGTCAACACTTCTCAATTCCCATTTAACAATGTCACTATAATGAACTGGAACAACTCGCTCTTCCTTGCTAGGTGGTGTTTGTCCACAGAAAATGGATGGGAAGCACAAATACTCTGCATCTTTATCATAATATAGACTCAAAGGATGTTGTCCTTCACCTGGTGCAAAAGTGTAAACTTTGTCACACTTATTGTCAATATCTGCATCATCCACTAATGTATCTATATTGCCAACATGGTCATTAGCATCTATTTCACTGTAATGATCAGAATCATAATCAGCTGGTGCATTAGTGTCCTTTTTACTTGTGATTTGTTCCTGCTCTTCATTATCCATGCTATGTTTGTCAATAGTTTGTTCTCTTGAAACTCCTAAAAACTCTCTGACTGTTTCCTCTGCACTTTCAGTAACTTCCTGAAACCAGTCATCATCAATTACTATGCCAGAGTTCTTGTACAGTTTGCTGTTGTTCATAAGCCAATGTAGAGCAGTTAAAACTCTTAATGGTCTAACATTTTCTTTAAAGTCAACCGTTTTATATGAAAGTTTCTTTTTCAACTGAATAGCAACTGTAAAATTTTCATCCATTGGCCTTGGAAGACAGTTGATAGTAGGCTGAATATCAACAGGCACATTGATAACATTTCCTTTTAAGGAGTACTGGCCACCACGTGGAAGTTCCCTAATCTGCATAAATGGAATGCGAAATGCTATTAATCTTTCTTCCAGCTGATGCAAATTTAGTTCTACAGGTTTGTTTGGCCATTTGAAGCCATTACCTACTGATAATTTTGGACATTTCCTTTCTCGTAATGCACTCAAGCAAGTATGACAAACCCATTCTTCATTATTTACAGACATGTAATCTGTGCAATACAGCCTTTTACTTTCTTCTGGAATATGAGTGTTCTTTAACATTGAAACACTTTTTCTAAACCATGTTTGATGACAACATGTACAAATGTATATGGGGCCAATAGATATATCTAAATGAAACTGTTTGATAGTTTCTTCAATAGTTTTAAATGCCTTCTGGTGAGTTTTATGAGGCAAGGTTTCTGTATCATGTTTGAATCTTTTGCACGAAACATTCATTGTAGAAATGTCATTACATTTTCTCTTCTCTTGTCTTATCTGTTGTTTCTTGATTCTTTCACATTCCAGAACAATCGGATTTTTCCTTGCATTTTGTTTAGATACATTCTGGTACACTTTCTCTCGTTCCAGAAAAGCAGGATTTTGTCTTGCTGACTGTTTTGATTTCTTCTGATATGCAACTTCTTTCATTCTAAAAGCAGAATCTTTTCTAGCATGCTGCTTTGATTCCTTTTGATACCTAATTTCTGTATCCTTAAAAACAGGATTTTTTCTTGCTTGCTGCTTTGATTCCATTTCTTTCCTTTTAAAGGCAGGGTTTTTCCTTGCATGCTGCTTTGATTCCTTTTGATACCTAATTTCTGTATCCTTAAAAACAGGATTTTTTCTTGTTTGCTGCTTTGATTCCATTTCTTTCCTTTTAAAGGCAGGGTTTTTCCTTGCATGCTGCTTTGATTCCTTTTGATACCTAATTTCTGTATCCTTAAAAACAGGATTTTTTCTTGCTTGCTGCTTTGATTCCATTTCTTTCCTTTTAAAGGCAGGGTTTTTCCTTGCATGCTGCTTTGATTCCTTTTGATACCTTATTTCTATATCCTTAAAAACAGGATCTTTTCTTGCTTGCTGCTTTGATTCCATTTCTTTCCTTTTAAAGGCAGGGTTTTTCCTTGCATGCTGCTTTGATTTCTTTTGACACCTAATCTCTGTATCCTTAAAAACAGGGTCTTTTCTTGCACGCTGTTTTGATTCCTTTTGATACCTGATTTCTGTATCCTTAAAAACAGGATCTTTTCTTGCTTGCTGCTTTGATTCCATTTCTTTCCTTTTAAAGGCAGGGTTTTTCCTTGCATGCTGCTTTGATTTCTTTTGACACCTAATCTCTGCATCCTTAAAAACAGGATCTTTTCTTGCACGCTGTTTTGATTCCATTTGACACCTCATTTCTGTATCCTTAAAAACAGGATCTTTTCTTGCACGCTGTTTTGATTCCATTTCTTTCCTTTTATAAGCTGAATTTTTTCTAGCCAATTGTTTAAAAGTTCTATAATATTCAGTGCGATTACGCTGCTTTCTTTTTTTCAGTAAAGATTCTTTCTTTGATTCAGAGTTGAGTCTACAACTGCCATTTCTTTGTGTTTTCAGAGCCTGTCGAAATCTCTGATCTTTGAAATAGCCTTCCATACAACTTGTCATTTGATCTTCGTACGTCTGTCCTTCTTGACATTTCTTAATATGGACTGGCAGGAAGTCAAACTGCAAATTAGTATCAGTTTCTAGTTTCATGCTGCCATAAAAGGCATATATATATGTAACTAGGTCGTCCAGGTTTGAGAAAGTTATTAAACAGGAAGCACCATCACTTGATGAAAGTCCATTTTGCCCATGGGAATGAGAATCAAAAAAGACATACAACCCATTCTGTTTAAAAACTGCAGAACATATTGCACCAACAGTTAATAGGCCACATGATACAGAGGAAAATGCTGACTGCAAAGTAGAGTGAAGTGTTGGTAAGCCATGATTTTCAGTATCAAGAAGAACACCACTTTCAACTTGATACTTTTCTAAAGCAAATTTTCCTATATCTACTTCAAAATCATCTGGGATTTCTTCTAAGCTCAAAAGCTGGTTAATAAACTTTCCATCTGTTTTCAACTTGCTTATTACAGTTTGATACAGAGAATCCCCTTCACAAAGTACTTTATCTATCATTGAGCTATTATCTACACTATGACCAAGTGCGTATGACAACATACATAACGCATTACATGTACACTGATATCCTCTTGAATGCTCTGAAAATCTCACATCATTTTGATGAAAACTTCCAAATACCAAATCAGTGGCATTCCAGAATGGTTCAAGTAATCTTGCTGCTTGATAACTAACTATATCATTGTCTAAACAGGGTTCACTGCATGAATCATTGTTAAAATGATACTGTGTGCTAACATTTTCATTATGCTGAGCAAGTTGTTGAAGCATTGTATTTTGAGGACAAGAAATCATACTATCTTTTTCACATGATTCTTCAATGACTATTGACTGATGGTCAGCATAAACTTGAGGAAAAGTATCTAGAAACACTGTATCAAAATCTGTCTGTACATTTGAGCTAATATTTGCTATAAGTGAGTTGAGCTCAATAATTGCCTGTTTGAATTGACAGATATTTGCTTGTTTGCAGGTCCTTGAATCTTTGCCATTTATTTGTTTGCCTTTGTCATGTGCCACCAAGTTGGATGGACTTCCTGCCACCACGTTGGATGGACTTCCTGCCACCACGTTGGGTGGGCTTCCTGCCACCACGTTGGGTGGGCTTAATGTCACATCATCGTCACAATCTGTTCCTTGTCTCTCTCTATCCATAACTGTTCCATCTCCATCATCTACCTTCGTCCACTGCTTCCCCATTTCTGTCTCTGCTTTTCGTCTGCCATCTGCTCTCAATCTCTCTCTCCATTCCTTCCTTTTTGTCTCTGACCACTTCCAACCCTTTTGTCTAGGCATGATTAATCAACTGAAAATATAAAGAAAAGGTAATGTGTAGAATCGTTAAATATTTAGCCTATATAAATCTTCAAAATAGAACCTAGAAATATTATACCATCATAGCAAAGTTTAAAAAAAAATGTAGCCAGTTAGTGGAGCTGCTCAGACTCATCTGTCACTTTGCTGTTTTCATAGCATAGTAGTTTTTCTAGTGCTGAAGGAGATCTACACTAAATTTAATTTAAACGCAAACAAAGAAGCAGATCAGCTGCTCTAGTCTACTCGACAGACTGATAAGCCTCTTCATTTTCAACAGCTAAAATAGTATGATCTTTCTAGTTTCTAAATTTCAGATTGCCCCTTTTACAAAAACATTATTAAAACTTATCTGTCACTTCATCTGTTCTTGACCTCCCTTTTATTTTCTATTTTCAGCCAGTTCTTGCTCCTAGGCATGAAAGCACCTGAAAATAGAATGGAAATACAATGTAATGTCTAAAATACAATAATGGGCCAGGCAGCATACAGGGTTAACATTTCTCTGATAAATATAAATCTTGTATCCATTTGAACATTTGTTGCGAGCTACCACCTTTCCCACCTCGGTTTTTGGGGTGGGTTTTTAAATCTGATTGCGCCTTTTCCTGATCATTGCCTATTTGTACCTTTTTAAATATATGACTTTGTAACAATTTTCCCTATTTTATGAATACTTCATGTCAAGTTTCAAGATAATAGGACTTCGGATACTGGAGATTTTTAAGGCATATGACAGCCATCTGGGTCAGGTGGTCATGACCGATTTTAAAAATGTTGTTGATAAACATCAAAGGAAGCTACATGTATACGATTTTGGCTTTGATAGGCCAAGCGGTTTCAGACAAAAATATGTTGATATAATATGGTCGTTTATAGCCCCAGGATAAGGGCAGACAACCCATCGGGTCAATCTTTTCCTTGAAATAAATTTTCAGTCCATTTGTGAATTTTTACCATATATGGGCAAGGCGGCCATCTTGGTTATGTGACCTGGATTATCTATATACACATTGATTCCTCCTTCCTATTATGGATGCTTCATGTAAAATTTGGCTTTAACTGGTCAAGCGATTTCATAAACTGATGTTTGAATATTATGGTAATATACATATAAATTGCCCTGGGTAGGGGCAAATGAGCCCCTGGGATCCAATTGTTTTCAGAATCATTAATATTCAGTCATACTGCTCATTTCCTGCAAGATTTCCCTTTAAATGACATTTTAACAGTAATCTCTTTTCAAACGCATAGGCCACCTTTGTTGACCTTCCAGTAAAATAGGTCAAGGTCATCATAGGGTCATGATTTATATACACATTGTAGTATTTGAGTCATCAATGCTTCATTCAAAGTTTCCTTCAAATCGGTCCACCAGTTCAGGGGGAGAAGATTTTTAATAGTTTTTACCACATATGGGCATGGCAGCCATCTTGGTCATGTGACCTCGAGTATTTACATATACACTATTTCCCCTTTCCTACAGATGATTCGTTTAAAATTTGGCTTTGATTGGCCAAGCGGTTTCAGAGAGGAAGATGTTTGAATATTATGGTAATATTCATGTATATTGCCCCGATGTGGGGGAGAGATGAGGCCCTGGGGCCCAATTTTTTTTTTTCAGAATCATTAAAATTCAGTCCTACTGCTCATTTTTTGCAAGTTTTTTCCTTTAAATGACAATTTAACAATTTTACCCATTAAAATGCATACGCTACCTATGTTGACCTTGCCGTAAAACAGGTCAAGGTCATCACAAGGTCATGATTTACATATACGTTGTAGTACTTAAGTCATCGATGCTTCATGCCAAGTTTCATTGAAATCGGTCCAGTGGTTCCGGAGAAGAGAGTTTTTGAAGGGTTTTTACCATATATGGGCATGGCGGCCATCTTGGTCATGTGACCTGGATTATTTATATACACATTGGTTCCCCCTTCCCATAGATGCTTCATGTAAAATTTGGCTTTGATTGGCCAAGCGGTTTCAGAGAAGAAGATGTTTGAATATTATGATAATATACATGTATATTGCCCCGGGGTGGGGGCGGATGAGCCCCTGGTGCCCAATTTTTTTCAGAATCATTAATATTCAGTCCTATTGCTCATTTTCTGCATGATTTTTCCTTTAAATGACAATTTAACAATTTTTCCCATTCAAATGCAAAGGTGACCTATGTTGACCTTGCCGTAAAATAGGTCAAGGTCACCGCAAGGTCATGATTTATATACACATTGTAGTACTTGAGTCATCAATGCTTCATGCCAAGTTTGGTTGAAATCGGTCCAGTGGTTCCGGAGAAGAAGATTTTTGAAGGGTTTTTACCATATATGGGCATGGCGGCCATCTTGGTCATGTGACCTGGATTATTTATATACACATTGGTTCCCCCTTCCCATAGATGCTTCATGTAAAATTTGGCTTTGATTGGCCAAGCTGTTTCAGAGAAGAAGATCTTTGAAAATGGTGGACGACGGACGGACGACGGACGGACGACGGACGGACGGACGACGGAGCATGGGTATACTATAAGCTCACCTTGTGAGCCTGACGGCTCAGGTGAGCTAACAAGTTGAAGAAGCACAATCAAATATACATTTTTGCATGATTTTTAGCAAGAATAAGACATTAACTTAAGTTACTTTAAGAATTTCTCATAACCTTTTAATGGATGCTAATGATGATCAATTTCCAGGATTCTAATGTTTTTGTTGAAATTACTTGGTGATGCAATAAGTTAATCCAGTTTCCTCACCTGACCATATTGTTGTTGTGGCCATTGTTGTTGTCCCCACTGTTGTTGACCTTGCTGACCCCACTGTTGTTGTCCTGCCTGTTGACCCCAGCCCTGCTGCTGTTGACCTTGCTGCCCGTAGCCACCACTCTGCTGCTTGTTGCCATAGCTACTACCACTGCTACTCCCCTTGTTACCCCCGTATCCACCACTGCTACCTCCCTTGTTGTAGCTGCTACCGCCACTCTGTCCACCGCCAGAGCGACCTCCATAACCTCCACTGCCCTGTAATATTGAGGTCATAAAATGTTCAATCTACATTTCACAAAATGACCATATTAAGTATACTTTATGCTTCAGCATTGTTGATTTTGCTTGAAATAATGCTACAGTACTCAATTTTCTCCTGATTTTAGCATGTTTTCCTTCACTTTGTGATTTTCCATGCTTTTATGATCTTTTCTGAGAGAGAGTGATAGCATATGCCAGCATGCTTAATATCAAATAGTTTCAGAAAACTGTTTAACCCCTCAATACTATTTTCCTTAGTGAATATAAATTGTGTTATTATCAAGTGCCTTACCCTATCTTTGCTGCTGTCACTGTCCTTGTCTCCTCGGTCTCTATTATATCCACCACCACTTCTGTCTCCATATCCACCACCCCCACCGCTGTAGCGACCTCCGCCGCCACCACCACCACTTCCATACCTGTCTCGACCACCTAATGAATAAAATAGCGGCATAACATGATATGAGCCATCTCGTGGGAAAACCAACAATGTGGTTTCCAAACAGGTCTGACACAAACCGATCTGTGCAGTAACAGAAACTGGCTTGAAGCTTGAAATTTCAGATTTAAGAAGAAGAGTAAGTGTACTATCCGTGTAGCGAAAACAAAGAAACTGATCAGCTTCGCGGTTACCGGGAAGCTGATCTGCGTCTTTGTTTTCGCCTATGCAAATTGTTGGTTTTCCTATGCAGCGGCTCATATTCAGTTTGAGTCTTGAGGAATAACTAATAGATCTGATACAAACATTTTTAAATCAATTTTGTCATTTAACCATTTAACACACCAAATGATCTAATTGGAGATACAGGTCTGGGCACTGTGTAGACCTAATTCAGACTGCGGCAGTCTTACTGCCAAAACATTCTTTGTTTGCCATTATATATGCTTTTGTTTCTTCTCTTGCTTGACACATCATTAAACATTAATGGGTCATGTTGAGTGTCATAATCTTTTGTTGAAGATACACTTGTGGGAAATTAAAAATCCTCACCTCCGCCTCCATATCTATCTCTTCCTCCGCCGTATCCACCGCCATCTCTTCCTCCTCCTCCACTGCCTCGTCTGTCACCACCACCTCCCCAGGACCCACCGCCACCACCACGGCGATCATCACGGCCACCGCCACCGCCACCCCTACGATCACGACCTCCTCCTCTGCCACCTCCACTGCCACCAAAGCGGTCTCGGCCACCACCACCACCTGAATGACAAATCACCTTGTTAACAGTGTATACCATTCTTGTCATTTTGACCAGTCCTCATTTTTAGGAACATCAAGAGCAAGTTAAAATTCTGATTCTTGTTCAGAATTTAACTTCTTGTATTAAAGCAAATCGAAAAGTGTCTCATCTGGGGTTATACTGTATACCTAGGCCCCTTCTAGGCCTACCAATAGGATGCAAAGACAGAATTTCAAGCCAACAGTAAGCTTTGAGCCTGGTTTGTTTGTTTGTTGTTGTTTTTTTTAATGTCCCGATCAACAATGTTTCAGTCATGTCATGATGAAACCACCACTTCTTCACCTTTTATCTGGCAGTAAGAGGTGTTAATATGTCTTTTTAAAAGCATAACTTGGTGCCACTGCCAGTGAGTGTACTTAAAGTTTGAATTCTCTCGACCCCTTTACTATGCTACCACATGGACTGAAAACTATTACAGACTTACCTCCGCCACCACCCCATCCATCTCTGCCACCTCCACCTCCACCACTCCAGCGACTACCACCACCACGTCTGTCATCACGTCCACCACGACGGTCTCGACCACCTACAATCGGGAGAAAAAAGGGTAAATGTTACATATCTGTCATCTTGAAATTAATCTCCTTGTGGTACCCATTTTACCTCCATTCAATTACCTGCCTTGGCTAGCAGATTAGATGCATAGCTTCTATAAACAGCACAGCTATTCAGTAAGTACAACCTCTTGACATGCTGTTCTCGGAAATGACGCTTTGGTTGTGGTTCACGCATGGGATTTCTGTTCCTGGGACGCAAAATTTTAAGCTATGCTTCAATTCTTTGTTACAGATTTTTGTTCGCAAGAAGCTAGTAATTTAAAGCCTCCATCTCCACTTGAAATTCTATGGATTATTTAATCAAAAATTAATCTCTTCCATTTGAAGCAAAACACATGCTCACCAAAGAATCCTCCGTCTTGTCTGAATCTCTTCTCTGGAGGTGGGCTAGGTGGGGGTGGGGGTAGAGCCTTCTGACCTGCCTCCCTGTACTCCTCGACTAGCTTCTCTGCCTCCTCTCTCTCCAGCTCCGGCCACTCTAGCTCATCAAACAATGACCCTACATCAGGCAGGGTGAAGTTGGCTACAAATATACAGTCATACGATTTATACTTTGTCGATATTTTAGTAAAGTTCGAAAATAATGAAAAGGAAATTGCAAGAATTTCGCTCTCATTATTCTCTTTATGTTACAAGTATTAACCAAACAAACAAACAAAACTTGCTTGCATTATTAAAATCAATCAAGGCAATTTTAGATGAAAATTCCCTGGAAGGATAAGAGATGTAGACAGAAGCAATGATTGGCTGTTGAGCCCCTACCTTTCATCTCAATAACAGCCTTTTCAGGGACCTCCTTTCCTTCCTCCCCTTTTTGTGCTTCTGTTCGGGTTTGAAAATCCTCCTCAGATGGAACAATGACAATTGCCTTCCGTTGATAACCTTCGAATGGCTGCATTTTGCGTCTCCTCGCTGATGCATATACATTTGTCTGATGCAGAAATACAGATAGGTTCGATTATTTGAGACTCGGACAAGAACACTGGGCTGTACAGTTTGTAAATTTGTTTGTACGCCACAGTGCATGTGTGTGTTTCTTGCAACATTAGGCAAGTCTTTCCATAAAATCTGTAATATACTCCAACAAAAGTCAAATATTAGACAGGTTTCATAAGCTCTGTCGAGCATTCTTAACCAGGGTATACTGGTTAACATGTTAACCTACCTTAGTTGTCGTTTAGCTGAAAAGTTCTAGTCATTAGTCATGTAATTATGCAGTAATTTGCATACATGTTATAACATCAATCTATACATTTCTTGTGTTCAAGATATATCATATACATGTGACATGTTATGTAAGCCATTCCATATGGCCTGTGTCAACAAATCAGGTAGCTACAATGGCTCTTGATGTATTATTCACATCAGGTGTACTTACCTTAAAGATGACATTATTATATTTGGAAAATTAGTTGGTCCTTCTACTATTTGAGATTGAATATCAATCATAACATTTTAAAGCAGAAGCACTAGAAATAAGGGAATACTGAAAGATCGAAAGATATATCTTCAAAGTCAAAGAGCAATTTCTATGTATTATCATCACCAATAAAATGGATTTAATCAAAATGAGATGTGCTATTTCTTGTGCTTTTGCTTTAACAAAACATACATCAATATCAAATGAGCCTGTGCGTGAGAAAACCAACAATTTGCATGGGCGAAAACAAAGACGCAGATCAGCTTCGCGGTAACCGCGAAGCTGATCAGCGTCTTTGTTTTCGCTACACGGATAGTACATTTCCTCCTCTACTTATTCCCAAATTTTCAAGATTCTGGGTTTCTTCTGTGACTGTACAGGCTGGTTTGTGTTGGGCCTGGTCGGAAACCCAAATTGTTGGTTTTGTCATGCACAGGCTCAAATTATGTATTAAAAACATGAATAAGAACCCGAGTATTTCTGGCATGTGACATTCTCTCATCTGGAGTCCTAGAGGCGGGCCTATCGGTATTAATTTTTTATATGGCTAAATTCTAACAAATTCCTATTTGTGTTTACATCCAATGGAAGTAAAGTAAATTTGGTGATGCCAATAAGCTATTATATTCGCTCGAGGAAGTATCATCTGAGATATAATTATAAAAAATATTTCTAAGTACAATCCACACTTCAGGTTCTTTTTTTTTCCATTCAATTTTAATAAATGTACTAAACAACAGATTTCCAAAGAAAGACTTACAAGAAGCTAACAGCTTTTCATTCCATGGTAACTTTTAGAATATTTATGCTATAAGCATTTCATATAAACCCTTCTGATTCTGATCTGGTTTTCATTTCTTAAACATTATTTTTGAAGTTTCAGACAAAATGAAAGCAATTATTACCATTAATACATCTACAAATAGTTTAGCAGCATGTATTTTGCTGTATCTTTCATACAAGATGTGCTTCTGTACAGCAAGCCTACATAATATTCTATCTGCCAGTATTTGTTGCTCAGCTAACCAATGTTGACAAAGCCACCCAAGAGCCATTGTTGGGCTGTTAAGGTTACATGTATAACATTTTTCTTTGCTCTTTTCAAGTAGGTGATATGTTTTGTTCAAAACAGATATGCCTTACAGGCATTAGGGTTTCATTTGTAAGAATTTTTTTGTTATGATGACTAACTCCTGTATTACTGGCGAATCGTCGTTGATAAATCTTTCTGATAATGACTTCTTGTAATTTTGAGTGCCTTCCACTGCATTATTCCACTGCATATAATGCAGTTTTACAAATCAATGGCCTTCATAAATGAATCCAGTAGAGAGATACATTTTAAAGCTGAAAATTAATCTATTAATCGAACTATATACCAGACCTACAAATTCTTTTATTACCAACAGCAACATAAAACAGCTTTTAACTATGCCACTGATGCCATTTTGCAATATGCAAGGTTACAGTTGATTTCTTTGCAACTTTTTCAATTAACAGTCTAGGAATGAAAATCAATCAGCTACATGTAATAATTAATGAAGAATTGTTTCTTTGAATAGAATTTGTAAATCTGGAGGTCCAACTTAATATAATATTTATCAATTTCATCTTCAAAAGCAAACATGAGGCCAGCTGCTAAACCACCGGAGTTCCTTTCAGTATAAGCTCCTTTCAACAAAGAAAATTTTCATTTTTGATGATCAAGAGCAACTGTATCAGCATTACTGTGGAAAGCAACTGTCTCTTGTTTCTGTGAAGAGCAAATACACATCACAACAATATTGCAAACTATTCAAGACCAATTAGTGGAAGGACCAACTGTTCAAAATTCACAAACTGTTTAAAATTCAATAACTATCCAAAATTTGTTCCAGAAAGGTTTAATGACTGAACTGTTCCATTTTACATACCCTGACTACTGCCATCTCATGACTACGTTAGTGAATGATCTAAGAAGCCTGAGCAAATAACAGGCTGTCTTTCAATGTCAGAAGTAAAAAAAAAATCTTACCTTAAGGATGTGTTTATATCTGTACGCTGCTCCAAGACTGTCAGAAAAAGTAGAAAACTCACCTTGACTTACCTGCCTTGAATCTACAACTTGACTTACCTATTTGCCTGTTTACTTCTTTGTCTCTCCTATCCTATTATGGCTGCTGATCATTGAAATAAATCAGCTTTATTCTGCTCACATATTTTCAACTACATAATTGATATGGTGTAGAAACTTGCTTGCCTTCACTGGCTTCAACACAAAATACAAGACATGACCCCAGACACAATTCCCTTTCTAAACGTCACAAATGTCATAAATACCTGATCTAGAATATAATTTCTCTTCTTTTTACAGGCATAGTCAAACAGTCGGTTGAGACATCTTGTTGACTTCTCAATCAAAACATCCCATCGGCCAGCATAGTTGTTCTTCCTTGGCAAGCCCATCACCTGACAAAAAACAATGGTGCTGTTTTAATACGTGCATCCTTTAGGTTGCACGTTATACGTTGTACTTAGGCTCCAAGAAAGTGTCTGTCAAAAGGATAAGGAAAAGAACCGAAGGACTCGGACTGATTCATTAAATGGCCGCGCCCTGTATAATTGGGTGCAACCCTGTCGCGGCATATTGAAAATATATGCGGAGTACTTTGCTTTCTTCCCACTCATCGTATGTCTAAATTCCCATAACCCATTGCGTGCAAAGTGTGGTTTAGATCACGAGACTGCGTCGCGCACGGACCGCGGAAACACCCTCGCGCATGCTCCCAATCGTCCAATCAAAGATGATCTTTTGAATGAACTCGCCAGGAAAGCGGGCTAATCTTTCGACTGCGCAATGCGCATTGGCATGCTCCGCCCACTGACAGAGGTCGTCTGTCAGCTGTTTACAGCCGCCATTTTTGAAGCTTCAAAAGCCACAGACAGAGCACTTTTTCAGGTGTTTATTTGTTAATTGAACGGACTTGTCACTCAAAACGATGACAGAGGGGGTCGCGCGTTAGCGCGACACCCGACCTGAGCATCACGACCAGCGTAATCTTTAGTCTTGCCAACAAAACCCGATTTGTGCGATCCCAAACGAGTATGCTTTTTCACGCTACACAATAATCACGCACCTTTGTTCTCGAGCCTCTCCTGCTGTTTATACAAAAAGTGATGATATGACACATGTTCTCTACTTTCGCTCAGTGGAAATTAATAAATGTTTCGATAAGTTCATGGTCAAATCATGTACCCAGTGTCATTTTGGTATGTTTTCCTTATACCCAAAATTTTGAAACTCAAGCCAATAATATTTTTTTCAATTACCCTAAAATTTTGACAGTTGGTCTGCTGTGTTTGTTAACATCCAGGCTACCAAATCATGTCAACATTTTATGATTACTCGCCCTACTTAAGAATGTATAGGCATCCACACTTACCTTATTTCTTATGTAAAATCAAATAATGATAATTTTCATTGACCACTGTCAGCGAGTTCATCACAACTAATTTTTACCAAGGAACAGGCATGATCAATAAATCAGGCATGGTAAGTTTCCTGTAAAGTCTAATTTCCGATTGACGCCAAATTATTTTCTTTAAAGTCAGATGGATACTTCACGGTAATGATGGAAATTCCCGAATGAGCAGTCATTTATTTTCATGAGTCTCAGCCTTGGTTTCTCTTTGTGTAGTTACTATGTCTGTGTTGAATTACCAGTTACTTAGAAGATTTAGCAGTTGCAAACTTGCAATTTGGTTCCTGTATAGCTAAAATACTAGGTTTTAAATTGCAATACAGTTTAGACTTGTTGTGTGTTTGTCTGCCCATAAATTCAATTATTTTTGAAGTGAGTGATTTTTGATGACGTACACAGCAAGCCGCCATATTTATTTGGGATTTTTCAAAGTCAGATATATCATGTAAAAAGATGCTTTTTAAATTTGGCACCGGACATGGAGCAAGGACTTAGATGAATGAATGTAAGAATAAAGATAGATTAATTGCTTGGTCTATGCTTGTATTTTAAATGAGCCGGGAAGTGTTATGTGCGTGATTATTGCTTACACTAGGATATAATACAGTAGGCCTACTCATACAACAAGGACCTTTTGCTACAGTTTTAGATGTTGGCTACGGTCAATTAAAGCGGACACGTGTGGCGTCTTGTTTATGTAATAATCATTTTTTTTTTTTTTTTGTTTTGTTTTGTTTTCCTGTTACTCCGATCAATCAATTTCTGATTATTCTTGGGAGGTGTACATTGTACACTCTGGTGTGTTTTGCAGGATGAGCCTACATGCATGAGGATAGAACATGTGTAGGGCTTTAACCTGCACAGGGGATGACTGTCCCTGCACAGGGGGCCTCCAGTTAACGTCCCGATCCGAAGGTCGGCGCACTGTATCATGTCATTCCTGCAAATGACACGAAGGGAAGCAAGTTCGGACCAACAAATTTTCCTCTCCGCATGCGGGGATCGAACCCGGGACCTCTAGCACAAGAAACACTCTGCATGATGAAATTGCCCTCTCTTTCCTTCTTTCTATATATACTGCAGCACCCTCTCGCGAGGATTATGTTTCGTTTCATTATAGACTTGTTTCTTTCTTTTCTTTCTTCAGATACTGAGTCGATCAATTTCTGATCATCACCTCAGAATATTGAATTGCATAACATAAGACAAAACTTTCTAGCAGACAGCTAAATATTGCATTGATTTCGCTGAGTACAAGCTATTCCCATCTCATAAACATGTGCATTGCAGTCCGATATAAAGAATGTCAATGGAATGACAGAAGAACAAAAAATAAAGTATAATCTGTTAATCGCATTGTCGCCCTTGGCTCTGCGTGCGCAGATGTCAATTATAGACCGACTTCGATCGGAGACTTATCTACTTTATGCTTTCAAGTTTGATACACATCAATTTGTCTGATGTCATTTCCCTGATATCATAGTTCTGAATGGTTTCGCCGGACCATGTATGACCAGGGACTGTTAACCTGGCAGTTCCCTGGTATGACCGACAGTATTGAAAATATTTCCTTTTCCTTTATAATAATACATTTGATTAATCGAAAAACGATGATTGGGGGGGGGGGGGGGGGGATTTTGTTACTTTTTTTTTCTTTGATGCATATTCTCATGTTTTTCAATCCTCTGAAATATTCTCTCTTCTTTATTTTGAAATTTAACAAATACAAGACGGTTGACCATGGGCGCCGCCATATTAGCTTCCATATATACCAACCAAACATTGTTCGACCTTCCAGGACTAGTCTATGGTCTGAAATCGAAGTCCCTCATTCTGTCAGCTAAATAATAATTTGAGGGGTTGAGAAGTTTTCCATACGCTATATTAACATTGGTAATCTTTAACCAATAGATCTAGCCCTACTGTTCTCTTCTAGATGTTGGCTTTGGTCAATTAAAGTGGCCGCATGCAGACTTATAAAGGGGGGGGGGGCGTCTTCTCAAGTCAATGTAATTGTTGAGTATATCAATATATTCCACCTTTTCTGCTGTATATACCCTGCATACTCTTTCTTTCGTTTCAAAAATTTCAATACTGATTGCATAACATAAGACAAAACTATCAGATATTTAAAGCTAGTATCTCACTGGCATGCGATTTTCTGGCGACTGTTTTGCGAATTTTGTCACGGACTTTCACACAACATTCGTACTGGTCAGTGTTGCACGAGTGTCGAGTGTCACAAGTATTTCATGTGTCGCGAACTGGTCACGAAATTTTTAAACTTGTTTAAAAATTTTATGCGAGTTTTTTCACCAAAATATTTTGCAAGACTGTCACGCTACTCGTGGGACGTTCGTGGGAGTGTCGCGAACTTGTCGCCGCAAAACTTTGGCAAATTTACAATGCAAAATTTTTGCGACGCTCGTATGAATTTCGTTCGTGTGTGGTATGAAGTTCGCGCAACAGTCTTGAGAAAAAAAATGCGAACACCTCGCGACTATCTGGCGAGAAAATAAAACTAAGCAACATTCATTCCAATGTCACGCAACTGTTATACGAATGAAAATGAAAATAAGCTACATTCGTGGGGAAGTCGGGAGACACTCTCATGAATGTCTCGTGACTGTTGTGCGACAGTCACGAGATATATTTTCAAAATTAGATTGAAACTCCCGAATTTGTTTCATAAACGTCCATTCAGCGAGGCTGCAACGTGAATGTTGTGTTTGTATCTTTAAATTTTGTCGAAAAATAGTGGCAAACTATTCACGAACTAGTCTCCAGTTGTCGCATTCCAGTGAGATAGGGGCTTAAGCAGATATATCTTTTTTTACCGTTGAGCGAGTCGATCAATTTCTGACCATTACCTCAGGAGCTGTGGAATACCAGCTGTTTGACTGCTGAATGCTGATCACTCTTGGATCAGCTCTAGCAGTGAATTGTTGAGTAATAATTTACTGTTTGGAGATCAGTAAAGAGGATCAAATCACGAGCGCATATTCTTACAACTGACCAAAAAAACTGAATAATTACTCAACAATTCACATGTACTTAAGCTGATCTATTACGATTCTAACAGTAAACACACAATAAACGGAATAAGTCACTGAAAACGTCAATATCGTTCAGCTTTCTGCAATTGCATTGTAGATATCTCCGTCAAATATTTGACTGTTAAGCAGGTATTTACACATTTATTGCGGTTTTTATGCTCTAAAACCACGTTACCCCGTCTTTGCTTGATGGAATAGCTGATATCACAGAAGGCGCAAAGTAATTACGCGTATTGGCCCAGTGAAATTATTGCGCAATATTATAACACGTGTAATATAGGTGAGGTGTGTTAGAATTATCATATGATGTTGTTATTTTCCAGTGTAAGATTCTCTATTTGATTTTCTATTTTGTAGTGATTCACAGAGGTTAAAAGTACTGTAGTTAGACTGGTTAAACAGTTACAGAGTAATTTGGGTAAGTTTTGTTTACTGTCCTTTTAAACTTGGAATGAAACATTGAAACATACAGCTATGGTCTTTAGCCATCATTATGAAAACTTTACCATGGATACAATATACATCTCTAGATTCTTTTCCGCCGTAAAAATTGAAAATTTCATTGGAAAAATATTGATAATTTTTCTCAAAACATAGGTTGTGGGTACATGTTAGAACCGCCTTGGCATTTCTAACACCCACAATCTATGTTTTGTATCAAAAATAAGAAAAATAGGTATACCGCCTGCAAACTCCAGTTTCTCTATATATAGAAGTGGGGTTTATGGTTTATTGATAATTTTTCTCAAAACATAGGTTGTGGGTACATGTTAGAACCGCCTTGGCTAGGCATTTCTTACACCCACAATCTATGTTTTGTATCAAAAATAAGAAAAATAGGTAGACCGCCTGCAAACTCCAGTTTCTCTATATATAGAAGTGGGGTTTATGGGGGCATACATATCATTGATATGTTATTTCTGATGTTATGCAAGATATTTAAGTTTTTCAGTGATAGTAATGTTACATTGATCACGAAGCATTAATCCCACCCCAGCATCTTGCATTAATTTAATAAATTTTATAGGGAGTACAATCATGACAATGGCATTACGAAAACTTGCCCATGATGCAATATACAGATTTTTTGAGCTTTAAAAATTGAACATTTTCAGCTGAAAAATTGATATATTTTTCTTATTATTGCTCAAAACTTAGATTATGGGTACACGTTAGAATCGCCTCGGCGAGGCGTTTCTAACGAGTACCCACAATCTATGATTTGAAGCAAAAATAAGAAAAATAGGTATACCCCTGCATACCCCAGTTTTGCTATATGAAAGTGGGGTTCAAGGGGTATACATTACACGGACATGTTTTCGTGATGCGTAGTGGTAGAGTGTGGAACTCCGAATAGAGAGGTCCTGGTTTCAATCCCCACATGCGTCACCTTGTTGTGTCCTTGAGCAAGACACATTAACTCCCTACAGTACTGGTTAAACCCAGGAAGAGTTGGGTCCATCCTGACATGACTGAAAAATTGTACGCCTCTATACAAAGCAACAATAAGTTTCATACGGGTATATGGAAATAACCATGAGTGTAATATTCATATTACATTGTTTTTACATACGTCATCAATTACGTCTCATATTCCCATAAAAGTGATAATACATGTCATGTGTGTTCATAACACTTTTTATGACAGGAAATTATCCACTAGCATGTGTGAGACAAGCCAAGTTCTGCTTGCGGGTGTGCCAGGTGGTTTTTCTCGGGGTTCTCTTGTTTCTGCCCACATAAAGTACTGATTGGTCATAGATCTGGGGTACACGCTAGAACCGCCAAATATAAGGAAAAATAGATATACGGTCCAAGATGTAACAGCGGTTTTATAAGCTGTAACAATTTATAATTTCAGTTAACACCTTTTGATAAAACGAAAATCTTTGATATTTATATTTTTGCTTTAGCGATGCCACTCGTGCTGAAACGGGTGCTGAAACCGCCACATCCCGATTTGTGCCGACAGTATCCGATTATGAGATCCGTCAGCTCATAGAGAACCATAAGAACAGAAACACAAAGAAAAACACAAACTGGGCTGCAGGGGTCTTTTCCTCTTGGAGAAATGCTGCTGGACCTGAATTCGTGCCGGAAATACAGTTAATGACAGTGGAGCAGATGAACCATTATTTGAGCAGATTTGTGGTGGAAGCACGGAAGAAAGAAGTCGAACCCTATCGCCCATGGGAAGTATGTCGAGTTCAGTAGACAAAGCTCCAAAACATACAAAGGGGGCTAAAAGGACTTGGAACTCTCTAACAAACGGATAAGACATTACAGCCTAAATGGTATGTATCTTTTTGTTATATTTTGTCATTGAATGTCATGCCAACATGGCTCGTATTTCAGAAACTGCGTTTGTAAATTCACCCTTTTGTGGAGCACCTGAAGGAAAATTTGTCATTCTGTCACGTTCAAAAAGTTGTCACATAAATAGAATGAAAACCTGTATTGAAATAAAAAAAAACAAGAATTTCCCGTGGAGAAAATAAATTTGAGAAAATGTTAGCAAGGGAAGTAATTATTTTGAAAAAAAGATTCTGACAGATCGTGTTTGGCATGCGCGGATCCAGTAAATTTTCCCAGGGGGGGTCCAAATTCCCAGAAGGGGTCTGACGGAAAATTTCAACATGGCAAAAACATATAATCTGGCAATTCCAGGTGGGGGGGGGGGGGGGGGGGGGGGGGCGGACCCCCTGTCCCCCCCCTCTGGATCCGCCCATGTTTGGACAGTAAATATTATAGAAATAATTTGTGTAAACAAGTGGAACTGATGTCTGAATTAAATTGTACCAAATAGTCTGATTCTTAGCATTTATACGAAAAATTGAAATTGAGATCATTGCAACTCTGTAAAAATTGAAATCTCATTAGAAAAATTATAATATGTTTATTTTATGTGCTCAAAACATTAATTGTAGGCACACGTGAAAACCGCCTCGCTGAGGCTGTTTTAACGAGTACCCACAATCTATGCTTTGGATAGGCACATCCCTGTAAACTCCTGTTTTACTGTATAAAATAGGGGTTCAAGGGGGTATTTATTTCACGGACTTGTCTTCTTGATGGTGTTTTTTTTTTTTTTTTTTTTTGATTTTTTTTTTCAGATGAGAAACCAATTGCAGATCTTTTAAGAAATATTTGGTGGCGTTAAATAGAGGCGCTTTCTACCGAAGACCACTAGCTGGACTCCCTATACGCTATGGCAATCAAGTCATTGGAGTAAATAAACATAAAAACATGATAAAAGTAATATGGGCACATGCTGAACTTCCTGGGAATTATACCAATCATAGCGGTAAAAGAATGTGTGTGACACAACTCTACATGGCAGGGGTGGATGAGCAAGAAATAATGCAAAGGACTGGACATAGATCTGAGAAAAGTGTACAGAAGTATAAGGTTGCTTCAAGTGAAATTCAGAAGCGAGTAGCTGCTGTATTGGATCCTCCAAAGGAAAATCTAGTGCCCTATGAAACCTAAGCTGGAACTAGCTGAACACAATTGCTGCACTCCGCCTGAGCAGTCTGATACAGAGTCTGGTAGGGCAGGGCTTGGTGAGAGACGGCCTTATTTCGCCAACTGTAATGTTTATTTGAGATATTAAATGATGGCCTTGACCTATTTTACGGCAAGGTCAACATAGGTCGCCAATGCATTTGAATGAGGAAAACTTTTAAAATGTCATTTAAAGTGAAAGTCTTGCAGGAAATGGGCAGTAGGACTGAATATTAATGATTCTGAAAAAAATTGGACCACAGAGGCTCATGTGCCCCACCCCGTGGCAATATACATGTATATCTCCATAATATTCAAACATCTCCTCTGAAACCGCTTGGCCAAACAAAGCCAAATGTTATGTGAAGCATCAACAGGAAGGGGTAACCAATTTGTATATAAATATAATCCAGGTCACATGACCAAGATGGCTGCCATGCCCATGTATGGTAAAAACCCTTCAAAAATCTTCTTCTCCAGAACCAGTAAAACGATTTCAATGAAACCTGGCCTAAAGTATCTATGGCTCAAGTACTACAAAATATATGAATCATGACCCTGGGATGACCTTGGCCTATTTTACGGCAAGGTCAACATAGGTCCCCAATGCATTTGAATGGAGAAAACTTTTAAAAAGTCATTTAAAGTGAAAGTCTTGCAGGAAATAGGCAGTAGGACTGAATATTAATGATTCTGAAAACAAAATTGGACCCAAGGGCCTCATCTGCCCCCCACCCCGGGGTATTGTATATGTATATTACCATAATATTCACACATCTTCTTCTGTGAAACTGCTTGACCAATCAAAGCCAAATTTTATGTGACGCATCTATAGAATGGGGGAATCAATGTGCATATAAATAATCTAGGTCACATTACCAAGATGGCCGCCAAGCCCAGGCCGACCTTAAAAAATTGTTGGTTTGCTGTGCTCCTACCTACCCACAAAAAATGGCCCTACCCAAAAAATTTTATGGCCATGCTGGGGAAAATATTTTTTTTAAAACAAAAAACCTAAAATCAAAGATTCAGTTTCTGGTAAATATTTAAATCAAAACTTCCAACTTTAGTTTAAACAATGTTTCAACAATGTCTCTCTTTAAATATATAGCTTTTCAACCATATTTAAGTACTGATAAAGCAAATGAACTTTTTTTACAGTTTCACAAAAAAAAAATCACCTACCTACCTACCCACTTCCAAAATGGTGGGTAGGAGCACAGCAAACCAACAATTTATTAAGGATGGCCCCATATATGGTAAAAACTCTTCAAAAATCTTCTCCAGAACTGGTGGACCGATTTCAAAGTTTGCTTTGGTCATAGTTTGATGTCTTTTTATCGCACCTGCTTATAGCAGGGTGCGATATAGGAGTTCAAATTTCCGTCCGTACGTTCGTTCGTTCGTCCGTTCGTTCGTTCGTTCGTTCGTCCGTCAACATTTACGTCGAAGTTTAGTTTTCTCGACATAAGAGATAGCTGGGAGTCTGAAACCTTGCATAGTAATTGTCCCTGACACACCCTTCAAGCACGCACCTTAACCCGGTGCCCTTGACCTATATTTTACGGTCCACTGACTTTGAAATTTTTTACGTTGAAGTTTTGTCAACATTTACGTCGAAGTTTGGTTTTATCGACATCAGAGATAGCTGCGAGTCTGAAACCTTGCATAGTAATTGTCCTTGACATACCCTTCAAGCACGCACCTTAACCCGGTGCCCATGAACTATATTTCATGGTCCACTGACTTTGATAATTTTTACGTCGAAGTTTGGTTTTCTCGACAACAGAGATAGCTGCAAGTTTAAAACCTTGCATAGTAATTGTCCTTGACATACCCTTCAAGCACGCACTTTAACCTGGTGCCCTTGACCTATATTTCACGGTCCACTGACTTTGATAATTTTTACGTCGAAGTTTGGTTTTCTCAACATCAGAGATAGCTGCGAGTCTGAAACATTGCATAGTAATTGTCCTTGACATGCCCTTCAAGCACGCACCTTGACCCGGTGCCCTTGAACTATATTTCATGGTCTATTGACTTTGCCCGATGCAGGTGCGATATCGACCTCCGCGGAGTTCTTGTTTTTTTTTCTCTTTATTTATTTCTTTTAAATTTTATGACTACCCAATATAAATGAGAATTGTTACGTTACCATCTAGTTTATCACACTGTAAATGCATCATGAGCAGTACATTGTTCTTAGAAAGTATAAATGTACGAGCTGTGTTACGAGAAAATTGGTATTTGGTTGTTCTGACCAGGTCCTGGGTGTTTTTACCAGATCCGAAAGCTATTATACAACCACAGAAAATAGCTCTAGATTTGGAAATTTGGGTTAACAAACGTTATAGGGATTGAACAGCTATGCAAAAATCCAGTTTTTCAGATGACGCAGGTCAGTCAATACCAGGGAAGCTCTCACTCACACATACATGTACTATCAGGGCCTTTGATTTGATTTAATTATGCAATGAAAAGTAATCAGGCTGATTTGTTTTGTATGTGATTAAGCTGATCTGTGATTGTGTTTGATAGTTGGATGTTTGTATCAAATAATCAGGGTGTCAGGTGTCGTATATGAGCCTTCGCACGAGAAAACCAACAATCTGGGTTTCTTACCAGGCCTGACAAATATCTGTCTGTACAGTCCTAGATTTAAGAAGCTTGAAAATTTCATTTAACAGGAAGAGGGATTTTACTATTCCTGTACTGAAAAGAAAGGCGCTGATCAGCTGTACAGTTACTGCACACCTGACTTGTGCCTTTGGTGCGACGGCTCATATATGAAAATTAATTGTTCTTTAATGTTTATCACATGATTATTTTAATAAAGAATGAAACTTTCATTTTTGTTTGACTAAATCGAAAATGCAAAAGTGGGGAATGGCAGAAACTTACCAGGGAGTAATTAGTCAAATTATCCCTTGTATAGTTTCACAATAGACAGTATTTATTTTGCATTTTCTGTTGCAAAATTCAATGATTTTAGCTGACATGAGATAGCTTATAGTATGGTACTCGAGTCGGCGTGCGTCCGTACAGTCATATTTTCAAAAATCTTCTTCTCTGAAATCCTTTGGCCAACCAAAGCCTTTTTTTATCTACACAAGCTCTAAGGGAGTGGTTATCGTTTGTACACACGGACGAACCATATAATAAGTTGCTTATTGCACTTTTAGCACCCTGCACCTTGTGCATCTCCAGGTTTCTGACGTTGAACACTTAAAGGGTGCAATATTTTTCTACATTATTATGGTAAGGTATTTCGGTATTTCAGATATCTAACACTCATGGTCATATCATATGAAACTTATTTAAGAATACTTTGGTGAGTTGTGAAATAAGTACTCGTGTAAGATCATTTATTGCATAGCATTTATATTATTTTATTTTAAAGTTTTCATTGTTGTGTGTTTAGGATGCACGGCAATAGGTAAAACCTATTTATTTCATATTATGAGCCCATCATGAGAAAACTGAATTTTTGCCTATAGATGCAAAGACAAAGGTGCAGATCAGCCTCGCAGTTAACTGCGAAGCTTTTCAACGCCTTTGTTTTTGCTACTCGGACAGTACAATCCCTTTTCTACTTATATCCAAAATTTCAAGCTTCTAGCCATCTCCTGCGACTGTACAGGCCGGTTTGTTTCGGACATGGTCGGAAATCCTGAAGACCTGTTTTCAAGCATTGCGGCTCATATAATAAAAACACACACTTCTTACAATCAAAGTTATTTACAGTTGGTTTAACATATCACAACTCATTGTAATGATTCTGCCGTCTATTTTTCGCAATTCATTTCAGCATTTTCTCAACTTTGAACTGAGGCTACACGGCTCTCGAATTTGGTACCCTTCACGATTTAAAGCAGATCATTATTTCAGTCATGGTATGGTATCTAATTCTAGAAGTCTAGATTTACCACTAAAATTTATTCATACTTACTTCAAGGTATCAGAAAATATATGTTAAAAAATAGCAAGCAGTGGTGCGCCATGAATATTCATGTTCAATGGTGAATAAAAGGATTATTCCTTTCAAGCATGTTACCTTCATTTTGTCAATGATACTGTTAGTACCGAGGATGTTGTACTTTGCCTCTGGTACCACCTTCAACTGTTTCTCTGCCCACGTGGTCTTGCCACATGCTGGTAGACCAACCATCATCAGGACCTAAAATAATAACATTCAGTGATAAATTTCCTAGAAATATGGAGTTCAGACTCGATGGAAACTGACTGTCACAAAATAGTTGAGCCGCGTCATGAGAATAACGGAGTTTCACCTATGCGAAAACAAAGGCGCAGATCAGCTTCGCAGAAACTGATCAGCGCCTTTGTTTTTGCTACAATGACAGTACAATTCCTCTTCTTCTCAAATCTGAAATTTCAAGCTTTTATCCATCTTCTCTAGCTGCACAGGCCAGTTTGTGTTGGACCTGGTCGGAAAACCCCGAGGACCGGTTTTCTCGCGTCAAGGCTCAGATAGTTTCTGATTATTTGATTAGAATCTTGGAATCTAGCAGACTTTTACCCACTTTTAATAATTTTATATATATATATATATATTTTTTTTTTAATAGTTGTGAACCCTTCCAAATAGTGCTATGAATACAAAATCATTTTCAATAGTCCAAAGAAGTTTGGAAGGTTCAGCTGCTCAGGATTCCCTCTTCACACTTCATTGTCTTATTCAGCACTTGTGAGAGGACAAAACTATTCAAATTTTAGAGTAATTATAGATAATTCAATAACTGCTATGGCGTATGAAAATTCATGAAAATAGCACCTCACAATCTTCCTTCTTGTAAGGCTGCAGTGTCCCTCTGACTCTCTGTTCAGCATCAACAGTATCAATGAACACATAACCTTCCTTCAGGGGGAACCATGGCTCCTCCTAGTGAACAATACAATGGTGATTATTATGCACAGTGTCAGGAGTTTTAAATTTAATATCTGGGTCAACAATTTTTCAGCCAATGCTTGCTAGGTACCACAAGTACAGTACTATGGGCCCAGTATGGGGTACAACATGTACTATGGGCAGAAAATGTGTCTTAGTCAAGGAATAAATATGGTATCCTGAGACTATAATATACATAATTTTCTTTTTCTTTTTTAAATCTGATTCTTTTTGCCCCATCAACAATTTCTATGTCATGCAGGGATAGATCCAACATTTCCTGGGTACTTTACCAATTATATGGGGAGTAAATGTGTCTAGCTGAAGGATATAAACCACAGCAGAGAAGGATTTTTATTTATTTATTCTTTATTTTTTTTTTTTTTTTTTTTTATTTAGATTTTAACCGGACTGGAAGCCTACACTCCACCATATAAATGTCACAACACACCCTAAAGTAGCTGATTACCGATAAAGTTCACTAACCTGTCCACCAAAATTGACTTCAAATGAGGTATTCTTTGTAAGGATATGAGGAAACAAGGCTTTATCTTCCAGACCTGATCGCTCCACTTGGAAACATTCTCCGAGGTCCTTGCCATTTTTGGCAAATGAGATGGAGCCTGGGGTACTGTCCATATCCTATAAGGGAATTTTATTTTACACTTAAATGAGCTGCCTCGTGGGAAAACCAACAATGTGGTTTCCGAACAGGTCCGACACAAACCAGTCTATGCACGCACAGAAAAGAGCTAGAAGCTTGAAATTTCGGATTTAAGTAGAAGAGGAATAGTACTATCTGAGTAGCGAAAACAAAGGCGCCGATCAGCTTCGTGATTACCGCGAAGCTGATCTGCGTCTCTGTTTTCGCATATGCAGATTGTTGGTTTTCTCATGAGGCGGCTCAAATCTTTCTTCAGTCTAATGCTTCATACATAAACTAAATCATTCAGGAAGTTTAAGAAATGATTTGGAAGCTAGTTCAAGCTACCCATTTTTTTTGCAAACAATAACTTTTCAGGGAGTTTAAGGTAATTCTATAGACACTGCAGATATAGGGTTGTAAAGCTGAATTTAAGAATGATTAAGCTAAATACATATAAGAAAACTTGTTTTCTTCTGTTCATGTGTGCACCAAGGTGCTATTAGCTGTGCAATAGTAGAAAGTATGATACCTCTTTCTTTCTTAAATTCTTTGACCGTTTTCTGACAGCACCCATACAAGTTACAACCCAATTTATGTACATTTATAAATATTAAAAACATAACATCATCTCTTACCAGGTATGCCGTGATAACATCTCCATTAGCAAACTTCTCCCCGTAGTCTGAGAACTTACACTCTGTGGAGGCCTTTCCTGTACCACCGTAACCATACGAATACTCCTCTTCACCTGCAACATACAAAGTCCACAGTACAATTTGAGCCACCTCATGGAAAAACCAACAATGTGGTTTCCGAACAGGTCTGACACAAACTGGCCTGTACAGCTACAGAAGCAGGCTAGAAGCTTGAAATTTTGGAGTTAAGTAGAGGAGGAATTGTACTATCCAAGTAGCGAAAACAAAGGCGCTGATCAGCTTCGCGGTTACCGCGAAGCTGATCTGCGCCGCGGTTACCGCGAAGCTGATCTGCGCCTTTGTTTTCGCCTATGCAGATTGTTGGTTTTCCCATGGGGCGGCTCATTTAACTGTCATTATTACATTACGAAATTAGGTAAGTGGAGTATTTTCTCCTGTAGTGTCAATAATCACAAGATTCCATTTTCACTGTGTCAGCCTATTGGGTGTAATTTCTCTATTGAATATGCTAAAGGCAATTAAGGCATAGCACCAGATGAGATGTTATGTACACCGGGACCTCTTTATAACACGCTTCATTACAACACGGTTTTGGATATAACACTGATCACTGTTGGACCCCAATTGGTCATTTTAGACTTTTTTTGCTATATGTCTATACATTTTACTTTCATTATAACACGGTATGGATAGTTAACACGGAAATTGGCTTGGACCCCAACAATAGTGTTATAAAGAGGTTGTGGTGTACTATACTATTCAGGTAAATGGGATGCCAGGGTGGGATGCCAGGCTTAATCATGCTTGACCATTAACAATCTTATCAACTAAAGCTGCTACTGACAGCAGTTTCAATTTTATGTAAATTACTAACCAGCCTTCATTTTACTAACCTAGCTGCATTGAGTTATCATCAGTTGACCATCCCACTCTGAGGACATGAGGATTAAGTTCATCTCTCGGCAACTGTCTTGTATCCAAGTGCTCTAGCAGCTGAAAGAAATAAAGTAATCAAGATCATATGAGCAGCGACGAGAGAAAACCCGTCTTTGGGGTTTTCGACCAGGTCTGACACAAACCGACCTGTACAGTCACAGAAGATGGCTAGAAGCTTGAAATTTCGGATTTAAGGAGGAGGATTGTACTATTCGTGCAGCGAAAACAAAGGCGCTGATCCCGTTTTCTCACTTCGCGGCTCATATTAGCTTGTGGCCCTATGGGAAATGCATTGTTCAAGACCCCTTGTAAAAACGATATAAGCTGGACATGGGAAATCAGGGTTGCCACTCATTTTGTATTTCAAAATTCCCTGACTTTTCCATGACTTTTCCCTGACTTTTTACAGTTCTCCAGATCCATTTATCGGCCTCTCGGCGCCATTTTTTGAGCTCTTTGAAGCCATCTCACCTTTCTATAAATTTTCCTTGTTAAAAGGAACGCTTGGCTAGTCTGTATATACCATTATTTGTCCGTGTGTTGTGGTTTTTCGTAGGTTTGTGGAGTTTTTCGGTGACTCGATGGATCGCATCGGTCATGAACACTTCCTCGCTACGGTGGATTTCAAGCTTTCAAACTTGGTCGGACCTAGGACAAAGTTCCGGGTTTTAGCATTATCCGTCCAGAACGCCAACTAAATGTTTAACGTTAGATCCAAGTATGTCATTCTTCCCACAAGTCCTAATAAAAACGGTGGAGAGCAAGTCTGGTTTCCGTCTTCAATTGCTTTATTATGCAAGAAGTGTAGCAAAACATTGCGATGGGAACCAGGCCCCTGGATGTCAAAGGGAAACCCCACAGATTGAAGGAAAAACCCCACAGATTGAGGAGAAATCCTCATTCCGTTTCAATTGCTTGACGCTGTCGCGCCAAGCAATAAAAGCATGGATTGCAAGGTTCTTCTTTACCTCTCCCACTTTAGAACTTTTCCTATGTAGGGAAATTATTTTCACCATTATTAAAGTTATCCCCAGAACAAAGTATTAAAAATATATCAGAAAAACAGCATTAATTTAAAGCCATTTGAAAACAATGTCTTCAATGCTTCTTCTCTCATATCCCCCCTGCTTATTTCTCGTGGCAATGTAAGATGTATAAAGGTAGAATGGAAATGCATTTTGGCGGGGGTCTGGGGGCCGCCTAGGCCCCCAGAAGCTCTTGGGTTATTAATGAAATCTCCTCTGATGTTGGCCTCTCCTGAGGTCATTTATCATTTTTAGCATGCAGCCAAACTGAAAAGAGGGATTAATTGAAGAAAACAAGTAGGATACAGAAAAGGTAGGTTTCCTTTGACACTCAAGTACTGTAGAAAGGAGAAATCAAATACTTCTCAAAAAAGTATGTTTAAAAACTTTAAATGATTACGAAATTCTGAGAGACTAAAAGCCATATAATTTTAGGAAAAAAGAGTTCACTTTTTCAAATTCTTTTAAGACATTGATACAAATCCAAAGACCATCACTTTTGAGAAAATTTTGAAATTCCCTGACTTTTCCCTGACTTTCAGCATTTTTTCAAATTTCCCTGACTCATACCCAAATTCCCTGACCTGGAAAAAATTCCATTTTCCAGACTTTTTCCCTAACCGTGGCAACCATGGAAATGAGCAAGGTGTCTTAAACAGGTAAAGATCCTCTGCATGGTTCTCTGAGGAATATTAAACCAATGGTTCTTTCAATGAGGACAAAACCTGTAACACTCCATATCGTCCCCTCAGCGCAATAAGTCAATAACTCCAAAATTTCACAAAATCACTTTTTTGTATTTTTCAATGCGTAACCATGTTCTTCATATTGTATCAAAATACTGGACCAAAATTTAATATGCAAATTAGGTAATTTGCATAAAATGCAAAATGGGTTAACTATATTTGAATTTTTATTGAGCGCAAAAACTGAATAAGTGCACTTGTTGAGTTTTTGCGCCAAATTTTATTGGAAGTCAGATCCAAATTGTTTGGTGCAAAAACTCAATAAGAGCCGTTATTTTAATTCACATCAAACAATTTAGGCAGGTATTCTCATATTTTTGTACAAAAATGTCAACTTCATGTAGTGGCAGGTCCAGGATTCTAAGAAAGAGGATTTAAAGTTGGAAAGAGGGATTAATTCCGTCATGATATACTGTAATTTCACCAGTTCAGAATCACTTTTTGTTTAATGTGGTTACCAAATAGTTGCAAATAAAGAGTCACTTGTTACTAATAGCTATATTATAATTATATAGGTCTCTGCCCATTTCCCTACATAGGAAAAGTTCTAAAGTGGCAGAAGAGCCTTGCAACCTATGTTTTTATAGGTGAGATGGCTTCAAAGAGATGATAAATGGCACTGAGAGGCCGATAAAAGGATCTGGAAAACTGGGAAAAGTCATGGAAAAGTCAGGGAATTTTGAAATAATGAATGAGTGGCAACCCTGCTTATCTTTATCTGACTTTGAAAATGACGCCATACAGTGCTGAAATATCAAATGCATAAATGCACTTTTTTAAAATTTGAAACTTGCAGATATCAGTATAAAGAGAGTAACAAGTGTGCAAATACCACTTGATATCATATTCAGTGCAGTAACAGTGCAATAAACATATATTGTTTTTCATAAATAGTTGTGTTACACCATATTAAAAGGCATGAATTAATGAAGAAAAAAATTGTAATAATCAAGCATATCACATTTGTGCCCACTGTTAATACATTATTTTTATTTATGCTGATTACAGAGCATGACAAAATGCATGTGCTAAATTATGAGAAACGGGAATCGGTCCGAAATGAGCAGGAACAATTATACGCATATATAAAAATGTGATGAGGCTATTAAATATAGTGCACCATTATTTCTGTCGTTTTTGCAGTGGTTTTGCAGAATCTTTGCAATTATACTGATCAAACCTGATTTTGTCATTTGTTAACATTCCCAAGGTTAATTGGGTAGTGTTGAAATTTCGGGGTTCACCCTACTACTTTATCAAAACTCCCCTCTACGGCCATATATTCTCAGGTTATGCTAAATCTTTTGTATTGATAATAATATCAGGTTTTTGCATCCATGGTATACGACTATATAAGAATGGTTTGGTCAACAGATAGGTAAGACCAATAGTAACCTCCTGAGGTTACCTAACCTCCTGAGGTTACCTAACCTCCTGAGGTTACAATAAAATAAAAAAATAAATTCCTAGCTTTTGCGTCAAACTAACTAGGTCAAATATGGCATTTAAACACAGGTACATGGCTTTTACAGTGAAAATATAGATGCAATAAAGCACTTATTGAGTTTTTGCACCAAAATTATTAGTGGTCATTGCTGAAAAATTCAACGCAAAAATGGGATAAGAGCACTTATTGAGTTTTTGCACCAAAAACTTTTTGAAGTCATTTTCCAATAAGTGCATATTTTCCATAATTTCTCTTTTATTACTAAATCAAAAATTTGAAGCTTTTCCTCATTAGAAATCTAACATTTAACTTAATTGAAAAAGGTTTACCTAAATTATATGCAAGAAGAGGAAAAAAAGATAAACAGTTTTTTGCTTCTCCTGAAAAGTTAACAAAATGGAGTTATTGACTTATTGCGCTAAGGTGACGATATAATCTATCTGGTTCATAATCAAATCAACTCTCTCCATGACCAGGCTTATACATGTACTGGCTATTTTGATGAAGCAGTCAAAAACAGCATACCTTAACTTCAAATGCCACCTTGCCCTTGTTGACACCATAAGTTCCTCTTGCTCCAGCCCACATCATAGCAAACCCTTCGTAGTTCAAAGGCTCGGCCTTCATACCATCCTTCTCAATTTTCAAGTTCAAATCACTGTTATCTGAAATTGAAATTACAGAAAACATCCAAATATTGCAATCCTATGTCTACACATTATGTTGCCAACACAATCATGGACTGTTAATGGCTAAGAATGGGAATAAGAATGGCTCAAAGTCTTCACTTCAGAAATCTAAATTTTCATGTTTCGAGCCATCTTTTTTTAAATACTGCCTGGTTTATGATCTGGTCAGAGGCACTTGTAAAAGATTTTGGCTATAGCAAATAATCCTTCCATAATGTAGATGTAACAAAAGCCAAAATAATGTTCTGCTTCAATAATTACATGTAAGGTAGTGGTTTTGGTTCATGAAAAGTACCCAATTCCTTTGCTATACACACTAAGCAAGCCAAGTTGTGGATGCGAACTAGAAGCACATACATTTACTTTAAAAGACATAGCCAACTGATTTATTCACCCGTTATTGTGGCATAGTACAATACTTACATTTATCTAGTGAGACATGTTTCCACTCCCACCAATCATCCTCCTCCTCGTTTATTGGGGATTTCCCTCTCTTCTTGGCTTTAGGTGGTTTTGGCTCTTTCTCTGTGTCACGCGACTGTCTCTCCTTGTCATCGCCTCCTTGTTCACCTGAGCCAGACTCGGATCTCTTCCTCTTGGAACCTCTCTCGTCATCTGACAATAAGCAATTTGAGCATACGCATGAGAAAACCAACACTTTGGGTTTCCGACCAGGTCTGACACAAACGGGCCTGTGCAGTCACGGAAGCAGGCTAGAAGCTTGAAATTTTGGATATATGTAAGCAGAAGAGGAATTGTACTATCAGTGAGGCGAAAACAAAGTTGCTGATCAGCTGTGCAGTTACTGCACAGCTGATCTGCACCTTTGTTTTTGCATCAGCAGATTGGTTTTCTGATGCGCCAGCTTTTTTAGTAGTTTTCAGTGCCTTAAAAGTATGAAGGATGCATTAACTCGTATTCCTCACTTGACAATAGGCTTACATGTAAGCGTAACATGAAAATTTTAATGCTTACACCAACCCCAAAGTATCACATGCCAAGAAAGAACTTTCGAGGATGACCATAGATTTCCTCTTTAGCATTTAAAATTTTATAGGCATTAATAAGATATGCAAATCCATCACAGATGCATCATACACATACTTCTCATCAATTATGAGCGGCACCTTGAGAAAACGATTTTGCCTGTGCGAAACCAAAGGCTAAACAGCGCCTTTGTACACGGATAGTACAATTCATCTACTTTCTAAATCCAAACTTTCCAGTCTCCAGCCATCTTCTGTGCTTGTACAGCTTGGTTTGTGTCCAACCTGGTCGAAAACCAAATTGATGGTTTTCACATACATGTATGACGCGGCTCATACATTATCAAGTGTTCTGATGGATACCTTTATTTTCCACTTTAACATCGATGGTGAACTCATCTTCAGCAGCCTGTCCGTTAACTTTCTGTTCCTTAGCAGGTTCGGAGGCTGTCTTAGCCTCGCTCTCAGTCTCCATCTCTTCTACAACGCTCATAGACACCTGGTCGGAGGCACTCTGCTCTTCCATCACTACATCTACAACAAAGATCATAAATGAGCCGGCTCGTGGGAAAACCAACAATGTGGTTTCCAAACAGGTCCGACACAAACCAGCCTGTTCAGTCACAGAAACAGACTAAAAGCTTGAAATTTTGAATTTAAGAAGAGGAATAGCGAAAACAAAGACGCAGATCTGCATCGCAGTTACTGCGAATCTGATCTGCGCCTTTGTTTTCGCTGGCAAAAATCCGGTTTTCTCACGATGCGGCTCAAATATTAATACAATATCATACAAATACATTATCATACAAAGTTGAATACAATTCAGGGCCATCTTCAATGGCTATGGCTCTATGTCCATGTTATGTCTGGACAGAGCCAGCGCTTTTAAGTATTAACTATAGAAAGCTTATGTTCAGCTAAAGTAGTTGACAAGTAAATTACACAACACAGGTAGGTATCGAACCAAGGAAGCTCTCTCTGAAATGCTGTGCTGTACTCTACCACTAGACCACCATGCTTCCGTCAGGAATATCTTGTCCAAATTACAGGAGACAATATGCTCAACATAGGTACAGCAAGTTTTTAACATCAACGTTAATTCATTCTCATTCATTTTGTGTAACAGTCAACTGCTTCCTAGGTAAACCGAGCCTGTATCGAGCAGTGGATTAGATCCCCAGGTCTCTCAATGCAGAATACCAAATGCAGCAACTGGCTATGAAATACTTACCATTCTGTTTCTGTGGAGATTCTTTCACAGGTGATGGTTTTGCAGGTGAAATCTTTGGTTCCACTTTGGCTGGGGACTCTTTCACTGGTTCTTGTTTTGCTGGTGATTCTTTGGCTGGAGACTCTTGCACTGGTTTTTTGGCTGGAGACTCTTGTTCTGCTTGTTTGGCTGGAGACTCTTGCACTGGCTGTTTGGCTGGAGACTCTTGAACTGGTTGCTTAACTGGAGACTCTTTTGGGGGTTCTTGCTTTGTGGGAGATGCCTGAGCAAAACAAAAGGCAAAAGAGCTATATACTACATGTAGTTTCTTTCATATTCTGCATATAATATTCAGTATAGTCACTATCAAAACCAAAACAATTCCCAAAACTCTGATTTATAGACCCTAATTCGTTATAGAATCAAAAAAAGTAGAGAAAAGTAGGAAAACTAGGGCCCACTGGGAAGCGGTTTCTAAAGGGAAGCCATACACTAATCAAACAACTCGTATACCACACGGTTACAGTTAGTCTCAAATCCCATGTACTGTTTTAAGGGAGCAGTTAAACTGTTCTTCTGTAACACTTACTTCCACAATAGAATCCTGTTCTCCGGAGAATGATGTCTGTGAATCATCAAGTGCATCTTGGGAACTGTCATCAAGACTTACTGACACATCTACGACTTCTGAAAAAGGATAAACATGTGTGGGTCAGTCTTTTTTTCTTTCTCAATGCCATTTTGGTTATTTTTAATGTGAAAGAGCTTTCCCAACAACAGGAATTCTTAAAGCCCCATTATCACTTAGTTGTGACCCCAGTTCATCTAGGTGTTGGCAAGCCGGTTTAAATTATATACTGGGGAAGATTTATGAGAAAAAATGATCACTCTCCTATTTGAATGGTGTTACCCTGGTGTAGTTATGGTATTAGAAAAGATGGATCCTAGTGGAGACACTGTTATTAACCTGATTATTGCCCAATTTTACTAATGCATGTATTACTTCTGACAGTGTGTGCAAGAACCATGGCCAAATTGGATGTCACCAGGACCTCACCCACAACAACCGTGGTCAAAACATGAACCCGTAAGGGAATCTCAGTCAAAGTGAAGACTGGCTTATAAAGGCCAAGAAAAAAAATGTCTTGTTTCCGGAAACCTTACCGACCGTCTGTTTTTGCCGCCGACTAAAAATTTTTTTGAGCTTCCCGCCATCGGTAAAAATAGCCAACCTTCGAAAAACACGTTTTTCGCGCGTTCCGGTAGTTCCGGTTTTTATACTCGCGCCGGCTCAACCCGAAACGGCGTACACCGCCATTACCACAATCGAATATACCAGTATCAACGTGAACATGGCGGCCTCGTTGATCGCTATTCACGTTGAGAAATGTGAACATATTATGGCCAAAAGGTCTGTAATTTAAACAGTGGAACATGTTCGAACGATCAATGTGATAATGGAAGACCTTCATCCATATGCGAAGGGGTTTGTGATCAAAGCAAGCGGAAATTTGTTTGCTTTCCCCCACTTCCACTTTCGGTTTCAAGTTCAAATATCATTTTTATACTACTCTCGAGTGAACGACCTGTTTACATCTACGATTTTCTCATATTTTCAACATGCGCTCTTTGTTTTGCCCATTTGAAACTATGTTTGGTTGAAAATTCCCGTCTTTTTTGAAACAAGTATAAGCTTTGTATAAAAAACACAGATAGAAATTCTGACAGGATTGAAGCTTAGCAGGTTTGTATCCATTTAGTGTTTCTAGATTAATTAAGGGGGAAAAGTTGTGCATTGGACACTGACATTCAACAAGACTTCTAAACTCATATATGAGCCAATGTACTCCTCCCACCTTTTCCCCCTCTCTTCTGTCTTGTCCATATCTTTATGCCTGGGTAATTGGGATGGGGCAACTATAACAGTCATGATTTTAGTCTACCTTCAAGGCCCCAAAATACCAGAGGACCAATGGTCCTGTAAACGCTCACCTGAGTCTGCTGCATATACCAATAAACATGTTTGAATATTATGGTATTTAACCCCAGTGTAGGGGCAGATGAAGCCCTTGGGCCGTTTTCTTTTTTCAGAATAATCAATATTCTGTCCATTTGCCAATTTCTTGCTGGTTTTTCTCTTCAAATGACATTTTAACAGTTTTTCCCATTCAAATGCATGGGCAACCCATGTTGACCTTGCCATAAACTTGGTCAAGGTCATCACAGGGTCATGATTTATATACACATTGTAGTACTATAGCCATGGATGCTTCACACCAAGTTTCATTGAAGTCAATCTATCGGTTTCAGAGAAGAAGATATTTGAAGGGTTTTTACCATATATGGGCATGGTGGCCATCTTGGTCATGTGACCTAGATTATTAATATACACATTGGTTTCCCCGTCCTATAGATGCTTCACATAAAATTTGGCTTCAATTGGCCAAGTGGTTTTAGAGGAGAAGATGTTTGAATATTATGGTAATATACATGACATTGTATATTGCCCCGGGGTGTGGACATATGAGCCCTTAGGTCCATATTTTTTTCAGAATCATTAATATTTAGTCCTACTACCCATTTCCTGCAAGATTTTCACTTCTAATGACTTTTTAAAAGTTTTCCCCATTCCAATGCATTGGCGACCTATGTTGACCTTGTCCTAAAATAGGTCAAGGTCACCACAGGGTCATGATTTATATACACATTGTAGTACTTCAGCCAGTAGCTTAATTAGTCAGCGTATTTGCGTAATTACGCAATTCAATTAGTAAAAAACCCAATACAAGACGACCCGATTGCGTACAAAAACGCAAAAGAAATCGGCGATACGCAATCCCGGGAAAATTCAATGCGTACCGGTTTTTATCAGTACCGGCGTTTATAACGTTTCCGGTTTGCCAGTGCGTAAGCGACCTGGTGGCGAGAATGGTTTCCAGCGCACGCCAAAGTATTTCATTACAATATCTTATAATGACGAGATACAGTATTGGGGGAAAATCTCAAAAATGACAAATATGGCGTTAATCTTCCACAACCCAATTAAATTACGATAAAATAACAGGTAGTCTATGGCGATTTGATATCTACACTCATCCTTTCATCACTGGAATTGTAAACGAACGTTTTGACATGTGTCTGGTAGGGAATATACGCTTGAAATCACGTTCGATGGAGGGTAAACATGACGTAATGAAAAACGAAAGTAGCGAGTTGGAACTTTGGCTTTTCAAAGTACCTTGGCTGCTATCAAATCATTAAGAAAGTTGGCAAATCAGTAATGATCCAGGTTTGTACCTTGTAGCACATGCAAATCAGCTAAATACCATTGACAATGAGTGGTGCCCTTTCTTACTTGTCCCTTCAGTTCAATACAACAGTGATGCAGGCAATTCTTAAAAATAAACTTAATTAAATAAATGATAAAAAAATAAACACTAAATACCCAAATAATCTGTTTTCGTAACCATTTACCCAATTGATTTTCAATTTTACCCAATTGATTGAAAACAGAGGGGGTAAAAAATATGAACATACCCAATTAAAATTTCAGATACCCAATTGAATAAAAAAGGGGTGGGTAATTACCCAATGGTCTAAAAAATTAATTAAGGTACTGTTCAGCCATTGGTGCTTCATGCCAAGTTTCTTTGAAATCGGTCCACCAGATTCGGAGAAAAGATTTTTGAAGGGTTTTCACCTTATATGGGCATGGCAGCCATCTTGGTCATGTGAACTAGATAATTTATGTATACATTAATTCCCCCATTCCATAGATGCTTCACATAAAATTTGGCTTTGATTTGCCAAGCGGTTTCAGAGGAGAAGATGTTTGAATATTATGGTAATATACATGTATATTGCCCCGGGGTGGGGGCAGATGAGCCCCTGGGGTCCATTTTTTTCAGAATCATTAATATTCAGTCCTACTGCCCATTTCCTGCAAGACTTTCACTTTAAATGACATTTTAAAAGTTTTCCCTATTCAAATGCATTGGCGACCTATGTTGACCTTGCTGTATAAAAAGGTCATCACAGGGTCATGATTTATATATACATTGTAGTACTTGAGCCATCGATGCTTCATGCCAAGTTTCTTTGAAATCGATCCACCGGTTCTGGAGAAGAAGATTTTTGAAGGGTTTTTACCATATATGGGCATTGCGGCCATCTTGGTCATGTGACCTGGATTATTTATATACACATTGATTTCCCCGTCCTATTGATGCTTCACATAAAATTTGGCTTTGATTGGCCAACCGGTTTCAGAGGAGATGATGTTTGAATATTATGGTAACATACATGTATATTGCCCCGGGGTGGGGGCATATGAGCCCCTGGGGTCCAATTTTTTTCAGAATCATTAATATTCAGTCCTACTGCCCATTTCCTGCAAGACTTTCACTTTAAATGACATTTTAAAAGTTTTCCCCAATCAAATGCATTGGCGACCTATGTTGACCTTGCCGTAAAATAGGTCAAGGTCATCACAGGGTCGTGATTTATATATATATTGTAGTGCTTGAGCCATCAATGCTTCATGCCAAGTTTCGTTGAAATCAGTCCACCGGTTCTGGAGAAGAAGATTTTTGAAGGGTTTTTACCATATATGGGCATGGCGGCCATCTTGGTCACGTGACCTGTATTTCTTATATACACATTGGTTCCCCCTTCCTATTGATGCTTCATATAAAATTTGGCTTTGGTTGGCCAAGCGGTTTCAGAGAAGAAGATCTTTGAAATTGTGGACGGACGGACGACGGACGGACGCCGGATCATGGCCATCCTATAAGCTCACCTTGTGAGCCTAACGGCTCAGGTGAGCTAACTAGTCAGAACTTTGCCTGTCTTTTTTTCTGTGTATTAGATCTATTATTAGGGAAAATGAATCAAAGAAAGTCTGTGCTTTATACTTTGTCTCTTTTACTCCTTTAATACCATTTTATAAAACAAACATAACTGTACAATAATTGTTAACATAAAAATGATATTACTTATAATCTACCTGCAGTCGTAAAAGATTTTCTAAAAAAAATTTACAAAAAAAAAAATTCTCCTACCTACCTAGTGGTAGATTTTGTAAAACGGGAATGACATGTTAACTCTTTCATTACAAAAGAGTAGATTTTTCAATATTGCTGATGTGTCCCTAAAAAACTTAATGTGACTATTGAAGAAAACATACCAATCTACAATAATGACTGTTTAAAAGCATTCCAGTGTGACTAGATCGCTGAGTACTCCATTGTCACCATTTTTTACACAATATTTTCATATTTCAGTCAGCCATTGATCTCAGTTAACATATGTGCAAACTGACCTTCTGTGTAAGTTAAGTGAAGTACAGTGTATGCCCATTGATGATTCAAAAAAAAAAAAAAAAAAAGAAAAAAAAAAGAAAAAAAAAAAAAAAGAATATGTTGGTCAGGATGGTAGATATATAGGGGTGCTTGCACCTCTGCCATTAGCAGTTGCGATATGGTCATAGAGCTGCAGACCAGCATATCATATAATGGCTTTTTGACGAAACCTATAAATAAGGCTTTTTCAGGGGTGCGTTTCTTTACCAGAATGGACCGGAATGAGCACTTTTATGGGAATTGACAACTGGAATTGACATTATGCTATGGATTTTGGTGCTTTAAATATATGCTATTTGAAGAAAAAAACATACTTCGGTAGTCATATAGATAGTTTGCCCAAGATATAATCCAACCAAGTATAGCAAAATTGACTTCCCAGGGTCACTGTTGTCTAACGACTCCGTATATGCTCGGATTGGTACTGTAGACTCCGGTGAAAATCGGATTGGTAAGAGTTTCAAAATGGCGGCACTATACCAAAAACATGTTGACACATTTCCAAAACTCGGATAGAACAATGTTGTAAGGTAGGTTAACTTAATTCATGTTACAGAATAATGTCCATGGGTGAAATATGTTAATTATTTCTCGTATAATTCTTTGCAAACCAGTGTCCCTGAGCGATATATTGTTTATCAAAGTGAATGCTCGCCGAAAATGCATTAGTCAAATCAAGCAGTGACCTAGAAAATGAGGCAAATAATTAGCCCTATTTGGCATTCTGCAACCTGTTTCTGTATTGAATGCAACAAGAGGGTATTGTCTTTTGTGAAGGTGATTTGTACTTCTCGTACTTTTATTATTTGCTATCAAAATAATTGATTTTCATAGTTTCGAATCACACGCGTTAGCCCCGGATTGGCAAGTGTTAGACTACGGAGTGGTTTCATTTAGGGCCCGGATTGGAATTAGATTTTTCTACAAGGAGTGCGGATTGGTTATGCTATCTGTTCTTTATAAAACGTGTTTGAGATGAGAATTCACCATCATAACGATACATTTTCGTTTTTATAACATATATATCTGACCTAAGACCTTTTATAAACAATACGTTCTAATGCTCTTATTTTCATATTTCCGGTTTATTTTCAGCGAACCTACAGAAAGAGATGGAGTTCAAATGTTACTACTGCTCCTTTGGAACAAATAACTTTCAAACTTGCATCGCGCACACCAGCCAAACACATGTTTGTGAAACACTCAAAATTCAAAGACAAGGGGCTCTATTATCCTGCAAATAAAGAATTTAATAAACAATATATGAGCCGCCTCGTAAGAAAACCAACGTTGTGGTTTTTGACCAGGTTGGACACAAACCGGGCTGTACAGCCACAGAAGAAGACAGCTAGAAGCATGGATTTTTGTATTTACGAAGAAGAGGGATTGTACTATGCGTGTGGCGAAAGCAAATGCGCTGATCAGATTCGCTGTCACCACGAAGCTGATCCGCACATATGTTTTCGCACATGCAAAGTGTTGGTATTCTCAAAAGGCGGCTCATGTTTTTTTTTTCTTATTACCTTCATATGAAGTTGTTACACACATCAAAAAGTACCGAGTCTTAAATTTGCATATATATTTGCACACAGTAAAACTACTCTACGATTCATGGTTATGGTGAAAGGCAAGTGGCACAAAGCTATTCTCAAATAAGAATTGATATCTTGACTTTAAACATGTTGTTTCTGTGTTTAATTATGAATCTCTTAAACGAGTTTGATGTTATAGACGCAAAATTGCAATGAAAAAAATCAAAGGGAAACAACTCGAAAAATATCCAAGCATCGTTTCATTGTGCTTTACAAGATTTGAAGTTATAGAGCAGGAACGATAATGCGTATGATATCATCAGAGTAAAATTCCTCGAAAAATTTGCAAGCAATGGCTTGACATGTCCCGTTCTGCTTTAGAAGTCTGTTGTGGCTGACTGTATGTTTTCAAGATATACAGCGGATACGAGTTGTGAAGGAAAGATAGACAGACATACGTACAAGCAAAACAACATACATGTATATCCTATGTACTGTGTGTGTAGGGGGATACACCAGGACAACATGTCGGTGAAGTGTGTGTATACACTCTTAAACCGCACTTTCATGAAGAAAAAATGAGTTTTCTGGGGTGTCACTGATTTTAGTATTTTGCTCTAATACATACAATTTGGGTACTCGTTGGAACCGCCTCGCCGAGGCGTTTCAAACTTGTACCCACAATCTATGTTTTGAGCATACTTAAGAAAAATAATAAAAATTTTGAACGGAAAATTTCAGTTTTTTACAGCCGAAAAAAATTCTGTACATTGTATGGTCGTGTTTTCGTAAAGATTATTGCTGCATGCACTGAAATTGCTGCTAAAATCAATTTTATCTGTAAATTATCGCACTTTTGTTGTAATACCAATCCGTCATCCCTCTTATACCAATCCGGACTCTTACTCATACCAACCCGTGGCTTGCCCATAACCAAAACAAAACCATTCCGTGTCGCGCGTTTTGTGTGCGAGTTTTTAATATGTGAAATATACATGCGATGTATCACATACTTACATGAATGTTGTACGAATTTACTCACAAATGGTTAAAATAAGCTTCAAGTCACAATTGGGGATTGCACAGACACTAAAATTATTGTTTTGCATGTTTTTTCAATCATGACACGAGGCAACATATTCATGTTTAAATGAGCAGGCATATAATCAAGGGCTGCCAGGCATTCGGAGAACCGTACCACCTGGTAATTTCAAAGTGCCCTTAGGAATGATAAAGTTTAATGTTCAAACCCCTAGTTTGTTTTGAGGGTGAAAATGAAGGCTTAAAAAAGATCAAAATTACCAGTTGACCTCGCGTCTGTCATCCCCTTCCACCATTTTGAAACTCTTACCAATCCTATTTTCACCGGAGTCTACAGTACCAATCCGAGCATATACGGAGTCGTTAGACAACAGTGAGGGTGGTAAAGTTAGCTCATTGGTGGCGACTGTGTTGTAGCTACTGCTCAGAGGTTTATTTGATTAAAATATAGAGAGATCACCAGTGTTTGTTATACAGCAGGACAGAGGTGAACAGAAAAAGAAATTTAGTAAAATGTGCTGGTACTGTAGCAGTGACCTAGCACCTGACATAGGCTACCACATCGAACAAACTGTACTTAAACCACATGATTCTCGAACTAATGACTGTCTTTCCCCAAAAACCAAATAAAAAGTACTCCAGGACACAAATAAATGTCCATTCCGGTAGTCCTTTCCCGTAATCAGGCACCTTCTGGTACTGGAAGGCAACACTTGTTCAGGAAGACTGGGAACTGACACCCCAAACACCAAAATTTTACTGCAACAGCCATTACCTAGTGATGGGCCGATGATCGATTATAATCGAAAGTCAGTTGGTTTGGCCTTCCGATTAAGATAATTGATAGTAAAATGCAGCAATCGATTGTAGTCGGTTGCAATATTCATAATGCAGAAATAATATTTTAAGGGGTTTATATCTGAAAAAGGTGTACCATTTAGGTTTCAAAGTAGATCTAACATGGATATCCCAAAGTTACAATGTAACTGAAGCTGTTCTCAGGGATTTTCCTACCTTTTCAAAACAGGGACCCGGGACCAATGATTTTGGGAAAAATAATACATATATCAGTCAAATTGGGAAAATGGATACAAAACAGAACAGTGGATAATATGCATATTTGGTGTTAATTTAAGGAGATTTCTCCATAAAAAATATTTTGAGGGTATGATCTACCTATCCACAACAAATGAACAAGGATTTATTTATTATTTTGGGATTTTTTACCTGAAAATTGGGAAATTTTACACATTTTTTCAATTGGGAAAGGGGCCCGTAATGGGCCCCAAAATCAGCCCAGGAAAATCCCTGGTTCTGGTCCATATATATGTAACCTGAGCATCAACATGTCTTTTTCATTTACCCAGAATATCAGGACAGAAAGGTAGAAATTCCTAAATCAGTGATCTGTTCTAAGTGGAATGTGTTCTAAACAGATAAGGCAATTAAAAGCTCTTTTATTGAGCCACTCAGTGGGCAATGAAACTGCCACCATGGTTATGACATGCATGAAAGGCAAATGCAAAGTATAGCTAGTTGAACCGATTACACAATCGATAGCTAGTTGGTTTAGTCCGTCCGATTATAAACCGATAATCGATTGTAATTTCAAACCGATGGCCCAACACTACCATTACCTAATGTTTATTTGAAGGCTAACACCCTTGCTAGAGGCAAACAGTGTTTATCTGGGTACAGTGGCAGATTAAGAGGGGGTTTGCTAGAAAGAACCCTCCTCTGGGACCAACTTATTTCATTTTCATGGGTCAGTTGAGGGCAAAGCAGATAAAATGGAGACCCCCTCCCCCCTCCCCATTGGAGACTTTGAACCCCCCTCCAGAAATCTTTTTCCTTCTTTATTTTATTCAGATATTGAGATGATCAATTTCTGACATAAATCACCATCATCCGCCCTAAGGTGGGATTGCACCGTTAGGTAAATTAAAATGTATGTTCTGTTCAAATACCAAAGCAGAGTCGTTGGGGCGACTTGACTTGCCCAAGATATAAATTAAGCAAAATATGCTCTGCAAGTAAACAAGTCAGTTTATCTGTGTATACAACACACAATAAAAATGTATTGATTGGTTTGCCATGTTATTTATTGTTACATGTATGTTGTGAACACTTATTGTATACCAAATAAAATATTCTATTCTATGCTACCAAGATACAAGATACAAGACTTTATTTGACCAATTTTGGGCCCAGCAAGGGCATACAAAGATGTTGTACAGAGAATAAGAGAGGAAATCCAAATCAGAGATGAGATAACACAAACTAAAAACAATCTAATATAAAACAATGTATTAATCCAAGTGTTCATGCAGATACTGACCAAGTTTGTGAAGTATATCAGAGTTTTCATTAGTCAGAATCCAGAAAAACTTCTGGAAACTATCCAGCTCCATAAAATTTCTGTTGGAGTCATTAATGATTTGAAAAAAGCTGTTTCTGAACGCATTAAACTTTGAGCATTCCATCAAAAAGTGCTGCTCATCTTCAATTGCACCTGTAGAACATTTGGTACACAGCCTTTCTGACCTATCCAGCTTGATATACCTCCCAGTCTCAATTTTAAGTCTATGAGCAGAAATTCTAAACCTTGTAATACTCCTACGGTAGCTGAAATTTCTTATCTCATTAATATACTTTTCACAACCAAAGTGAGTTTTAAGTTTACAGTATGTATCCAGCTTTCCAGAGCAATAATCTTGTCTAGTAGTGTACCACTCATTTAGAAATAGTTTATTAATTGTTTTCTTAAGGATATTTTTAAACTTAAATTTTGACTGAGAGCTAGATTCAAGCTTGATATCTAATATACTACACAACTGCTTTATGCTACTGTACCAAGAGCATGCCTTTTTATCTACATCCTTTGAACACTTTAGGGCATTGTATAACAAGGTGTCCGAAGGCATATTCTCAACCCTGTGCCAAAAAAGCAATACATTTTTCACAATATCTAAATAAAAGGGATGTCTTCCCAGTTCTGCAAATACAGCAAAATTGGAGCTTTTCCTGTTTACCCCCAGTACAAGTTTACAAAATTTTGTATTCAGTTTATCTGGTTCAATATCTTTATATATTTTATCCATAGATACATTATTTCTCAGTCTAGGGCTACTGGGATTTAATGCTCCCCAAATTTCAGAGCCATACAGCAGAATAGGCTTCACCGTGTGATCAAATACATGGATACTGGTTTTGACTGATGGCTGAAAAGACAAAATATCTTTAACCAATTTAAAGTAAGCCTTTAGAGCCTTGTTATACAAATTTTTTCTTGCCAAGGAAAAGGAGCCAGAGGCAGAAAACTGAAGTCCCAGATATTTGTAGTCATGTACATTTTCAAGTTTAGTGTTTTCAAAGAAAAATTCATCTTTAGAAGTTGTGCCACTTTTATTAAACACAATAATTTTTGATTTATTAATGTTTACTTGAAGGCACCAATCCGAACAAAATTTTTCCAACTTTTTCAGTTTTTCTTGAAGCCCTGTCTTGGAAGTTGACAGAATTACCACATCATCAGCATACATAAGACAATTGAGAGTTAAATCTCCTATATTTACTGGATCAATTGTTTCCTCAAGGTACTTGGGCAAGTCATTTATAAAAATTTTAAACAAGTTTGGACTGAGGTTGTCCCCTTGCCTTACCCCTAAATTTAAATCAATATAATTTGTCAGACCTGTCTTAACTTTAATACAAGATCTACTCTTAGAATACATGTTTTTGATAATATTATAAAATTTAGACCCAACACCTATTTTTAAAAGTTTGTATTTAATACCTTCATGGATAACAGAGTCGAATGCCTTTTGAAAGTCTATAAAGCAGGTGTACAGGTTACCCCCCTTGATGCTTATATATTTATCTATCAAGCACTTAAGAATGAACATGTGATCAGAGGTTCTGCTATGCTTTGTAAATCCGATCTTTTGCTACCAGTTTTTGTGGTGCAAAATTTTGGTGATGTACTGTATACCAAAATGTCACATGACATCAAGCACACGGATTTGCTGATATCTGTTGGATGAACAAGTAAACAACTGGAAATTTTACTAATTATCACTGTTTTTGGTAGAATACTATGTAATTTGATAGTGGAATAATATGAATATACAGTGACATGCCTTGCCTAGAATGTCCGCAAGGGCGTGTGGCAGTATGTAGAGATAGACATCATGTGATCATGCTGTTTTGACATCCAAATGGTGAGATTTTGTAATTGACTTTTATAGCCATGGCTTCAACTAGAACCGATAGCATGTAGTGCATACGAAATTGATCGGTTCTTTTTCTAGAACTACTACCTACCGACCCCCAAAAAATTTGATGTTTCCGGAAACGACATTTTTTTTTTTTTGGCCTAAAATGGCTTTTTAACACCACTATGATTCACTAGAAACTTTTACAGCAGAATATAATTAAAATACACACAATCCGCGCAATACAGATCAAGATTAGATTGTCAAAAACAACATCATACCACCAAGAGCTTCTTTCAATCTTTTCACAAGGACAGCTTTTTTGCCTTTCGTATCTAGACCCCGGCTTTTAAGTTCTTCTTGCAGCTCTGATACTTTCAGTTTGTCCAGCTTGTTGGGGTCTAACTCGCTCATCTTGAAGGCTAATGGAAATCACTATATCTAAGTATTTTATTTCAAAATTTCGGATTTCCCTTACATAAAATTTTCGCGAGTTCAAGATGGCTGAAGCGCGTGCATGCTGGGTAACAGTAAGAGCAAAATTCTTAATTGAACGAAAATTAAAATCCCGATTCGATTTCAGGTCTTTTCTATGACAAATTCAACACCTCCCGGAACGTGTTGCAGCATGTTCTGTCTACATTTTGTCTGGTCTTCTGAATCTGAAGCGGAGATGGTAATCTCTTTAGAAAAGTAGAAAGGATAGTAGACTTAAAGAGTAAAGCCAGAATACCCACAGATGACCTTATCCCGAAGAGTAGGCGTTGTAGAAATCAACTCTTTGGCTTTTCAGATACCTTCAGCTAGCAAAGAAGAAAGAAAGACGCCGACTTGATGTTTCATCAGTTTATCTAATTCTTATAAATGGCAAATTGAACTTTTAAAAAATGAGCCTATCAACCATATCTGGCAACGGCCTTTCTTGGCTCTTAATTATATTAGTTGTCGATGATTACCTACTGTGCGTGCTTGTTAATTGGATTTTCTTAGGTGTCATTTAACACGGAAGGTGTCAATTGGTCTGATAATATTACAAGAAACATCTTTAAAAAGATAATTGTCGAAGATTAATATCTGTTCTGCAATAGGGTACAGGATGCATGATGTACATTTTATCTATGCTGTATTCTGAAATATAAATTGTTGACAGTGCATAGCAGCTCAGTGATGTAGTAGAGATACCTAAGCACAAGATATATAGTTTTGGGACTAAAATCCATCTTTGACGGACACAAGACTAGTTTGCTCTGTTGTTGAAATGACATCACTACCTTAGCCTGACAGCTAAACGCTCAGTGAAAAAAACTGTACCTATTCGTTTTAACGTTGACACTTTTAATGCATATATACCTACCCCAAAATTCCTGGATATCAATCTGATGCCTAAAAAAAATGTAGTAAAAATATCGTTATTGTGGGGTGAGCCCTTACTGGCGGAAACAACTCGTTCTGTGAAGCAGAGCCTTTGATCCGAACACGCCTATATTCAATGGAGAAAATCCGAACGCATCTTATCTACGATGGCCTTCATGGATCATAAAATTTCAAAATCCACAGACTTTTTATTTTAATTTTTCTTTGCAAAAGCTTTCGTCACACAAAAAGTGATTAAAATGAATTACAATAAGGATCAATGATGACTTGTACAGTAAAAGAACATCATCTTAAAGTACTTTTTAAAGAGATGCAGTTTGTTGCCTTTTTCATCTTCCATATGGAAAAAACCCGGATGCAGGTCAAAAATGATCTGAGATGTCTTCGACAAATAACAATGAAAGCGACATCCTTGATCTTTAATTAGAAACAGACACAGAAGCATTCTTTCTTTGATCTTTAATTAGAAATGAATTTAGAATTGAAAATAATAATAATAAAAATAATAATAATTTTGATCTTTATTTTTAAAGACATTTTTGTAGGTTGAATACTCAATAGGAATTATAACAACTGTAAAATTCTGTGTACATATAAACGTCAACCAACATTCAAACAACATGGCAAAGTCGGTAAGGGGGCCTTTGGTCCTACCGGGTGTATCATAATTAGATTGACATGCTAATCAAGTACAAGTACAAAAAGTTTATTCGGTATAAAACATAATACAATGTTTATAACCATAATACAATTATCAATATAGTGAAGACAATGAATATCAAGAGTATGCTGTTAAAAGAAGAGCAAAATGCAATACATATACAAATTTATACATACACAATATTAAGAATGGTGACGTTCAGTCAAGTAACATGTTCTAAACGTTTTTTACTAGCAAAATATATAAATTTAGATAAGCTTGTGACAGAAGATCTTGATGTTTTCGAGAGTAGTGTTTCAAATTTCGTTATAGTTGGCCAATGACAAAAGTATGGCTTAAAAATTTTGAACGTAAATCTCGATAGTTTGGACAAACTAGTAGAAAATGATACTTGTCCTCAATTTTACCCATATTACAACACTTACAAATTCTTAACTCTCTTTGTGTATCATCATATCTGCCTGTCTCAATCATTAGGCTATGTGAAGAAGTAGTACGAAATCGTGTCAAAGCTATTTTATATTTCATATCTATTTCTAGATTAAGGTAACTTTCAACTTCAAAGTTATGTTTGAAAATGCAGTATGTAGGAAGCCTACTTGAGTTGTTAATTTCGGAATACCATGTCTGTTTATATGTATCTAAAATACGTTGTCGAATTGATTGAAAAGGGATATCTATAGTAGCTTGTTCTCTCCATACATATTCGAATCCATGGCGCTGTAAAATAAGTTTTATCTGTGAAGCCCAGTTTTGACCGTTATAGATTATATTATCATCGATATCTTGTTTAAGCATTAAATAAACTTGCTTTAGAAGCGACGTGTTGTCTTGATGGAGAATTTTTAGCCAATATTTAATCATGTTAATATTTCGTAATACTATAAAAGGTATTCTGCCGAGTTCGCCATAGAGTGCAGCTAAGTTAGTTGATTTCTTGACGCCGAGAATGAATCGCAGAAATTTAGTGTGAATCATTTCAATATCTGAAGCTGAGTGCATGCCCCAAATTTCCGATGAATAATTTAGAATAGGCGATACCAACGTGTCAAAAAGGTCGAGTTTTTGGGGATCGGCAGTTCAATTCCCTTGAAGAAATAGTTTATATAATGCAAATGACGCGTGTTGTGATAAGCATTTTTGTGTGCGATTCCAGTTACCGTTTTTAAAAAGAGTAAGGCCTAAATACTTAAGTGATCAACAATCTCTATTGCTGTCCCATATGTATAAAAATCAAAATATGTTGCTTGCCTTCCCTTTTCAAAAATCATAGCTTTTGTCTTATTAGTGTTTATTTTTAGACTCCAAAGTTGACAATATGTTTCAAGATCCGAGAGTAATAAGTGCAGTGTGTTAGGCGATGTTGCAAAAAGAACTTGGTCATCTGCAAATAATATGAGGAATAATTTCAGTTCGTTTATAGAAAATATGTTTTGTAAGTCAGCATTGATGTTTTCCATGATATCGTTGACAAAAAGCATGAACAATAAAGGCGAGCTCGGGTCCCCTTGTTTTAAACCCATATTTGATTCGAAGAAACTAGAATAAGATGACTTGTATTCCACGCATGATTTCACAGTAGTATACATTGATTTAATTGCTCTGACTAGTTTACAACTCACATTTTCAGTCGGCAATTTTTGCCATAAATATGAACGGTCTATTTTGTCAAAACATTTTTCATAGTCGATGAAAATATAATACAATTTTTGGCCTTGATTTAGTACTTTTGAAATAACGGCGTGTAGAATATAGATACAGTCCTGAACGGATTTTCCTTTTTGGAAACCAAACTGGTTGTCAGTAATTTTTTCATAAGTTTCGGTCCAACTTGTTAGACGATTTAAAAGCAACTGAGAGTAAACCTTGGCTTAAACACTAATCAATGTGATGCCACGGTAATTGGATGCATCATTTAAATCTCCTTTTTTAAAAATAGGCGAAATTATGCATTCTCCCCATGCATGTGGGTATTCGCTAGAATCAGCTAGAATTGAACATTCTATTATACAAAGAGAGTAAAAATGGCGATATAAAATCAAATGATGCTTTTAATATTTCCCCTGTTATACTGTCGATTCCAGCTGCTTTGTCATTTTTCAGTGAAAATATTACCTTTCGTAATTCAGTTTCAGTAAATTCCAAATCCAGCTGATCATTATCAAAATTTGGTTCATTTAAAGAGCTTTCGTCAAAATTGGTTTCTGATTCGGACTCCCCAAATATGGATTTAAAGTGAGTAAAAAGGTCATCCACTGTTAATAAATCAGCATTTTCGGAAGACTTCTGAAACTGTGACTTAATATTTTTCCAGAACTGTCTTGGCTGACGCTTAGCCAAATTTCCTATGCGCTGGCCCTCATTACATTTAAATTTGAATTTAGCCTTTTCCTTAGCCTTGTTGTAACGTGTTCGCGCACGTGTAAATCTAACACGTGTTTCTGTCGATTTAGTTCGGTTAAATATATTTCTAGCCGTTTTAAATTCATTTTTTGCATTCCGACAATTTTCGTCGAACCATTTGTTGTTCACTTTTTTTGCCGGGCGCTGGCTGTGATTTACCGCGGATTGTTTGGCCAAATACCTCAAAAGCATTGTCGTGTAAATATCGTTTAAAATCCTGTACCACGTGATCGATCGATTCGCTATTCACGTCCCTGATTAGTCGCTGCATTGTTTCATTATTATTTAAAAGTTGTGAATGAAAAAGATTTATTTTACTATCATCCCATACTATTTTTCTACTGATAAAAGAATCCCCAGAAGGTGTTTCTGATTTCGTATTTTTGGGTTTTAGATTTAAATGCACAGTGATTGGGGCATGGTCAGAGTGCTCATTGAAATTCAATACATCAAAATATGATATGCAATCAAAATCTAATAGATTAAGCAAAAAATAATCTACAACACTTTGGCCATTTTGAGAACAAAATGTGTATTTTCCTACATTTCTGTCGTCATGTAAACGACCGTTTGCAATTAATAATCCAGTAAATAAACACATATCTAACAATATGAATCCATTATAGTCCGTAATTTTGTCTCGGCTTTTTCTTAAAGGAATGTCTGTTGGGTCAAAAAATGCAAATTATGGTCAATGTATTTATCATAAAGAATGTAATCAATAGAGTCCGATGTTCGACTGTTGAAGTCACCGGAAACAAAAACCTTTCCTAAAGCATTGTATTTAATAATACCTGCCTCTAATTGGTCGTATAAGTCAATATCAAAAGATTTAAGTATATTTGAACTATTAGGTGGATTATACAAATTACAAAGATATACATCTTCATCGAATGGAAACAATACGGAAGACAATTTGATCCAGAATATTCCACAATGACGTTTTTCTAAAACAGTGATATAGTTCTTTAGCTCAGATTTATAATATAAAGAGATGCCGCCGCTGAAGCGACCTTTCCTCGAGCGTCTCGTCTTATTTCCTGGAATATAGTCATAAACATAACCGTCTATATCGAAGTTCGTGTTTTCTGTTTTAGAAATCCACGTTTAGCTTAAGAAGATAATGTCATATTGAGAAATGAAATGTAAAAAATCGTATTCGCCAATTTTACGTTTCAGTCCATTGACGTTCCATGTCAAAATCTTAAGGTTTGACAGTCCTAATATTCCATATGTGCGGGTCCCGGCTGGTCACCGGCTCCACCCCCTGTCCCGACATGCTCGACACCCTCGATATAAAGTTTCTTGCCCACAAATTTAACGCCTTTACCCTCATCTTTGGCCTTTTTCATAGCCGGGTACAGCGGTTTTCTCGCATCCCGAAAGTCCTTTGGAAGTTGTGCCCCTACACCCAAGTTCACAGCTTTCAGCGCATCCGCATGGTCATAAGACCGTTTTCTGACTAGTTCCCTTTCATGGTAATAGTGGAACTTAACCACTATAGGACGCACTTTACCCCCGCTCTTCCTGCCGACTCTATGGGCCCGATCAAACAACAGTTGGTTCGCCGTGGTAACTTGGAGATTCTCCCTGCATATCCGTTTTACTAAGTCCTCGCAATTCTCATCGTCACCCCCTTCTTCAATCCCGTAAAACATAAGGTTTTCACGCATAGACCTGAACTCCAGGTCAATCACTTTAGATTCCAATTTCGAATTACTGACTTTCAGCGTATTTGTGACCTTTTCAGCATCATCACAGCGCTTTTTCATCCCCTTGAGTTCATCTTTATTTGACTTTATGTCCTTTTTGATCTGTTCATTTGCATTTGAGATGAAATGGCACGACTTCTCATTTTCTGAAAGTCTCGATTCTAGGCCCTGCATCTTGGTCTCTAAATCACTGACCTTAGAGTTAATCAGGTTAACAGTTTTTTCTATCTAATCTATTTTGTCAAATTTCTGCTTGAGTTGCTCCATATCTTTCTTTCTATATATACTGCAGCACCCTCTCGCGAGGATTATGTGCAGGTGAGTTTAGCAGCCCATGGTGGGGGAGCAGTTGAGGGTTGAAAACCGAAGCCCATTTGATTGGGGGCGGGCTTTGCATATATGATTGTGGCTGTGGCATACCAAACGACGGTCCCTGCTGTTGAAATGTCATGTTGGGATCATATGTAAAGTTAATGTTTGAAAGAAATGGACTTACTGGAAGTGTAACTATCTCAGTTTTTGTATCACGTTTACACTTTTTCTTCTTTTGTCCAGTTTTTTGCTCACTATTGTTCACATTTAAGTGACCGTTATCGTCCAATGGCGAACTAGCTTGGCGTTTAATTTTTGGCTTTCTCTTATCAACGTCGTCAACCGTAAATTCTAACTGAAGTGCTTCTGGGTATCGGTCAAACAACATTTAAACAATGTAAAACTATATTCAAACAACATCACAAAGTCGGTAAGGGCGACCCTTGGGTCCTACCGGGTGTACAACACACCGGCATGCAAAACATGTGCATGTGTACGTCAGCCATCATAGCAATGTCGGCAAGGGGGTTATCTTCAGGTCTCACCGGGTGTACAACACGCCGACATTCAAACAACGTCGTCAACAGTGCTCCCTATGTATAAGCCGGTAGGTGTACAATACACCGGCATGCAAAACATGTGCATGTGTACGTCAGCCATCATAGCAATGTCGGCAAGGGGGGGGTCATCTTCAGGTCTCACCGGGTGTACAACACCCCGACATTCAAACAACGTCGTCAACAGTGCTCCCTATGTATAAGCCGAGCAACATTAAAACAACGATAATGTATGTTATAAAACCGCAAAAAAAATGTCGGTAAGGGGTATCTTCGGATGCTACCGGGTGAACAACACACCGACATAAAAACGTCGTTATGAAGGTCAAGAACAATATCGACACAAGAACGTATGAAACAAACGCCAATTTGCTATTGTCGGTAAGGGGTATCTCCGGATACTACCGGGTGTACTACACACCGACTAGGAATGATAAGCCAACAGACAAAAATATAAAGAAGTGGTCAACATACACGATGACCCCTTTGAGCAATGGAGCTGGTGACTGCTTTATAATTATGTAAGGAATGCATTCACCCTCCTTTTGCTATTAAGGGTCATCGGTTTTTATCAATAGGGAAAAAACCAAAGTTAATGTTCGAGCCTAAAATAATCAAGATGTTTCTGTAAGTCTTCAATGTTTATCCTTCATTTGATGTAAAACAGACCTTTTACTTGAGTTCGCCGTTCACGCGAAATCACAAGTCAGCTTATTAAAGGGAAAGGCAAGGTTGAAATACAATGCCGTTTAAATGAAAGAACTCGCTTTCCCTAACCATATGGTACATGTTTTATCAAAATTGGATGAAAATTAAGAAAGTTATGTTGGTTTGAATATTCATCAATGTTTGCTTATGGAGGCGGCCATCTTGGATATTCATTTATGACGTCATAAAGCCCTAATTAAATATGCATAATCAATATTAATGAAACACTATTAATATTTTTCTATTAAATTTGTGTTTGTTTGAATGTTTTCTACTATTGATTTACTATCAATTCTAGCCATATTTCATCATATAGGTTTTGAAATTTGAATTTTATTCAAAGTTTAAGATTTTACATTTTTCTAATTAGATATTCAAAATGGCCGCCAAAAGTCACTTCGTTCCAAAATTTCAAATGTCAATATCTCACTTATTCCTTGACTGATTTGAACAAAATTTGCGCCAAAATGTTTGCTTTGACCAGTTGTTTAGTTTAAAATGTTTTGTTGTTGAATGTTGCGTTCTCCTTTAAATCCTCACAGAAACACAATTCAAAATTAAATTTAAATATTATTGATTAAAATTTGGTTCTATAGAATAATTGCAAAGTCAAATGTTTTTAAAAAGTATGTTGAAAATTTACGGGACGATTACGCTATTCAGTAGAGACGATTTCGCGAAATCGCCTTGATTTAGCGAAATCAAGGCGATTTCGCATTTCAGTACTACCCGTTGAAGTACAATGCATCTTAAATGGAAGTGCTCACCCCCCTAAATAAAATGGTACAAGGTTTATTAAAATCAGATGAAAATTGAGAGTTATGTTAATTTGAATATTGCTTGATTTCTGTTTATGTGGGCGGTCATCTTGGTTATTCATGAACCTTTATGACGTCTTAAAGCCCTAATTAAATATGCATTATCAAGATTAAAGAAACACTGTTAATATTCAGGTGTTATTTTTTGTTTAAATGTTTTCTTCTATTGATTTACTATCAGTTTCACTATATTATTATTGAAATATAAAATTTATAGATTGTTTTGATTTTTACAGTTCCAATTAAATATTCAAAATGGCGACCAAAAGTCACTTCGTTCCAAAAATTCCAAATGCCAATATCTCACTTATTACAGCTTTGCCGATTTGAACAAAATTTGTACAAAATGTTTGCTTTGATTTGAGCTTTACTTTTAGATGTACTGTTGTTGACTATTGCGTTCTCCTTTGATTGCAGGGGCAGATCCAGGATTTCTTGAATGGGTGGGGGGGGGGGGGGGGTTCAAATCCTTCAAGGGGTTTGTTTTCAACATTCTGCCTGGTTTTTCGTAAATTTTCCCAAGAAACTGAATTATTTGGTCTCAGAGTGGGTTCGAGCGCAGCCGCTGAATTGCTGGTTTCCAGCTTACAAACAATTAACCGGTAAACTGGATTTCCAATATTGACGGGAACCAGCAAATTAATGCGGATTTGATCAATGTTGTTTTTTATGGATAACCATTCACCTTTTTTGCATTATCTGCTGGTTCCCACCTTACAAATAGTCTAAGAAAATACCCACGCTAAAGCTGACCCACTTACAGGTTTTCCGCAAGTAAAATTTGGTTAGTTACTGCTGTTGTCTGATGACTATGCAGTGAAGCAGCTTATGCATCAAGAAATCTCTTCCCATTCGTTTCGTTCAAAATGGTCCCGAGTCGTTTCGCCCGTGAGTTGTTTCGCCCTTGAGTCGTTTCGCCCGTGAGTCGTTTCGCCCTGGGTCGTTTCGCCCTGGGTCGTTTCGCCCGTGAGTCGTTTTGCCCCTATTTGGGGAGTCGTTTCGCCCTTATTTTTCTACCATGCCCAAATGTGTGTGTGTTTTGACCACTTTACGCTTGAAATCAGCAAAAGCGCTAGCTCTTTAAACGGCATTGAACGAAAGTCATTTTTATTTTTTTATTTTCTTGTGCTTAAAGTTACACGCTATGCATCGGAGTCATGTTTTATTCTTTTACCATTTAACATGCCATCCGTCACCGCCAAAGACAAATCATTCACACATCGCCTTTAACTGACAATCTGATTATTGTCACCTTACGTGTGATTAAAGGCGTAAACATATTAATGGATTATCGCATTAATCAATTGACTTGGACAAATATTACCCTTCTGTTAATTATTTGATTAGTTTAGCTGACTGTCGAAATACCAGATATCTATCTATCCTTTTTCCTTCCTTCATTCCGTTATCTTTCTACAACATTAAAAGCCACATAAGCGGAAGCTTCCTTCCTTCCTTCCTTCCTTCCTTCATTCCCCCCTTCCTTCCTTCATCTTTCTACAACATTAAAAGCCACAGAAGGGGAAGCGCTAAAATGTTTAAATGAATATATTAACAAGATACGACAAAATACTAATTTTAACCAAATCTATCTATCTATCTATCTATCTATCTATCTATCTATCTATCTATCTATCTATCTATCTATCTATCTATCTATCTATCTATCTATCTATCTCATTCCTTCCTTCCTTCATTCTTTCCTTCCTTCTTTCCTTCCTTCCTCCCTTCCTTCCTTCCTTCCTTCATTCCTTCCTTCCTTCCTTCCTTTATCTTTTTACAACATTAAAAAGCCACAGACACAGAAGCGCTAAATTGTTTAAATAAATATTATATTAACAAGATACGTCAAGATACTCACTTTAACCAAACATACCTACCTACCTACCTACCTACATATCAGCATCAGCATCATCGACAATAGCAATATCAACAACAACGACTACAATAATAATAATAATAATAATGATAATAATAATAATAATGGGCGAAACAACTCACGGGCGAAACAACTCACGGGCGAAACGACCCACCTAATAAGGGCGAAACGACTCACCCATTAAATCAGGGCGAAACGACTTAGGGCGAAATGACCCGGCGAAACGACCCACGGGCGAAACGACCCGGATTCGTTCAAAATTATAGCCTTATTTTCATAAGATTTACAGTCTGCGCAAACGGACATTGCGCAGATAGCAACCACCTGTAAACAACATGGCGGGCACCGATGATCAAAAGGACAATACAGGTGATTTGTTGTGTTTATTTGCTAGCTTGTCCTTTTATTCATTGAGAGACTGGCAATATCATGTTTTACTCCCCACAACGGAATAAATTGCATCTAAAGTTGTTCCCCTTTACAATTTAATGAGCAAATAATATGCAAATTAGGTTTATGCAGTGGCTAGGGATACGGTACCGTATCTTTAGCCTGTGGGCTAGGGATACGGTACCGTATCCCTAGCCTGGCGGCTAGAGATACGGTACCGTATCTGTAGCCTGTATATCGGAAACGGCTAAAGGTACGGTATAGATTAAAATTCGATAATATAATATTTTCAGGTGAGTTTTAAGTCGATACATTGAAAGTATCCTAAATGGCTAAAGGTACGGAAGACTAGAGACAGACTTAAGAAAATAATGTTAATGTATAAAGTTTAGAGATTTCAATTTTATTGCTCCCATGGAACGAAATTTTCAATTGTTATATTTGAGTGTGTGTTTGTGCAATATCACCATATTATCTACAATTATTTGACCGACATCAAAGGATATAAAGCCAACTCGCAGTATGAAAGCTTCTAGCGATGCGTGAAGATAATAACAAGATAATATTAGCCTCGATACGATGTCCGCGCCTCAATGTGCGAACAACAAAGAAAACAGTAATGAAGTGTTGAGTGTTGATTTATTTTGTCCTACCGCTAAACCCCTGAAGTAAGATATTGGCTTTGTTTGATTTGCCAATTATTATTCGGCGAATGCTTTTAACTTTTGTTATGGTTAAGTAAGTAACTGCAATATAAAAATATAGCTATTACTCAATTCAATCGCCGTACAATTTTAAAACATGCATGCAAATCTTGATTTATACCGTAGGAATGGCTCGATTACTTCACATCGGGCAAAAAGTTGAAAACTTTCAAGCATTTGAAAGTGCTATTTTGCGCAAAGAACTTGAGGGACAAGAGTGAGATTATCTATCTATCTATCTAATCTATCTATCTGGGTTACATGTAAAAAGCGCTGCAGATAAAGACACAGCGTAAATTTGAATTGCGGCTCTCCACGTCAGTGCATTTACTTGAAAAATTTGACATTTTCTAAGACTTGCGCTTTCTATGTTAGAATTTGCAGTTGAAAAAATTGTCTATCAAAGAACTCTTTCCGTGATTTATGATATAATTTTACGCTTGGTTTACACGTTTTCTTCTCGTGTTTGTTCTTTATACGCTTATTTCAAGTTGGAAATCATGTTGTGATACTTTGGCAATTACTGTTTAACTTAAGATGTTGATTGATTTTTTTTTTCTTTTTGCTTCGAAATGATTGATACATGTATGTTCCCTTATCTAAGGAGCTTTCTTTTTATTTAAAAGTGTATAAGCGATTTTCCATTAAAATCAAGTAATAAATTGCCTAAAATGCAATCGAAACATCACATTTTTATACCAGATCTAATGATCAAGACTAGCCAAACTGATACATCAAAATATGTTTAAAAAACATGCAAACCGCCTTTGTCTCGTACGTTTTTAGTTGTTATATACATGCATAATTTCCCAAGCAATTAAAAACAATTAACGCTACTACTGTTAAGATTATTGTGCATGTGTAGAGCTTGCCCAACCATGAAAAAAAAAAAGTAAAAGACACCCGTAAATGTTTATTTTTATGATTCATTAGGAAACTTGCAATGCTTCAACTTAAAACTCACCTGAAAATATTATATTATCGACTTTTGATCTATACCCTACCTTTAGCCATTTCCCATATAGGCTACAGATACGGTACCGTATCTCTAGCCGCCAGGCTAGGGATACGGTACCGTATCTCTAGCCGCCAGGCTAGGGATACGGTACTGTATCCCTAGCCCACAGGCTAAAGATACGGTACCGTATCCCTAGCCACTGCCTTAATGTTTGATATCTATAAGTCTGAGAAATCTGGAGGGTGGGTGGGTATGGTGGGAGGTGGTGGAAATATAGCGCAGGGAATAAAACAGGATATTGCCGAGAGACTTAATCAGAAGCTATGCGCCATATAATTTAAAAAGGTCTCCCAATATTGCTATGTGGAGAGAAACAATTCACAATGCCCTTGCCCCCTGAACTTGGCTGAAGATTTCGTCGATCAATTTCTGATCATCACCTCAGGTGTGGGGTGGGTTGCTAAATTTTGAATTTAGCAAAATGGGGAAAACATTCGGGATGGGCCATTAAAACTATTTAAAAGAAGCTAGACAGAGGCTAAGGTAGTGATATCATTTCAAGACAGAGGCATACTAAAACGTATACGATGCTGTCCCCTGGAGTTGCGCACATAAGCATTGTTTGACTGTTTGGATTTGAAAAGAAGCCCAGTCTCTATAAAACAAACAATCCTCTTTTTGCATGAACATCTAATACCACTGGCGTCTGACCTTAAATAAATGCACTAAACATTAGTATTTAAGCATTTTTATAGCTTATTATGAAAAAATCTTACCCCGGATAAAAATAATAAAAAACATACAAGTACTAGCTTTTATAAATATACAAAAATATAGTGCATTTAGTAAAGATCAGACGCCAGTGTCTAATACACACAATTACCAAAAGAAAGTATGCAAATATTGAAAATATGTGTCGGAATTTCAACATAAGTATAGGTACCCCCATGTTTATCCCCGAAGTCAAAGGTCACATGGAGTTGCGCACTTGATTTGTTTGTCAATAGCAGAGGGACTTCCTGAAAGAAAAAAATCCCTGACATGTTTCTGAAATTTCTTCTAAAGCAACTAAGACTTTGGGTTTTCTTCGTCGCAACGTGGCTGTTGCACCTCGGCATACAAAGGAAGCTGCATATAAAACATTGGTTTGTCCTAAGCTCTAGTATGCAGCTCCTATTTGGCATCCCTATAATGAAACTGAGACAGAAAAGGTGGAGAAAGTGCAGAAGGCGATGGAAAAACACCAGTAGCATCAACAATATGCTTGTCTAACTTGAGTGGCCATCCCTGGAGGACTGTAGAGGTTGAAAACATCCTTAACTTTCTTTTACAAGATTCACTTGGGTACAGTGTCTCTTGACAAAGATAAATATCTGACCCCAGCACCCAACTAAAGACGTACCAGGGCATCTCATTATTCACAATACACAAGAATTGTGGCCTAAAGCGGTGCTCTGAAGAATTCTTTTTTCCATAGGACTATCCCATTATGGAATAGTCCTCTTTCTTCAGTGGTCTCATCAAAGACTGCTGAAGAATTCAAGGCTCTTATTTAGATTGGGGTTCAGAGGTATATGTATGCCTCTGTTTAGCTTCTTGTAAATAGCTTTAATGGCCCATCCTGTTCAAATGTTTCTTCCCATTTGCTAAATTCAAAATTCTCACCTGAGATGATGATCATGAAATTGATCCACTCAGTATATTGAAGACAGCAAGTTGCCAATCATTGCATCCTTAAGCAAGCTACATTTCCATAGCTCCTGGGTAATGGTCACATTTTTGGAAATCCAATTTTTTATTGACAACTTGGAACAGCTTTGTTTTGCATTTGTATCAGTATGCTTTTCTTCTTTTCAGATTCACTGATTGCAGATATTCAGAAGAAAATAACAGATGCTTTTGATATTTTTGACCATGAGTCAAATAAAACAGTAGATGTAAGGTAAGGAAAGCATGGAATTTCTGACTCATTATTGTCCATTCTAATGCCCATTTAAAGCATGCTCACCTTTTCTGATGGTTACGCTTGTCTTTCTCCAAGGCTTCCTCCACACAGAATAGATGATTAGCGGCCCAGACCAAGTTTCTTTATGGCTTCTGCCAACATCACATTATCTTGTATGTTTTCTGTACTAGCTATTGCCATGTTATAATCATAAATGATTCTTGGTGAGCCGCCTCGTGGAAAACCAACAATGTGGTTTCCAAACAGGTCGGACACAAATCAGGCCGTACAGTCACAGAAAAGAGCTAGAAGCTTGAAATTTTGGATTTAAGTAGAAGAGGAATTGTACTATCCGCGAAGCTGATCTGCGTCTTTGTTTTCGCATATGCAGATTGTTGGTTTTCTCATGAGGCGGCTCATATCATAACTGGCTTTTAAGACTGTCGCTTAACAAAGTTGTCTACACTGGTAAAAATCCCCATGGATGACTTTTGTAACAATACTTACATGTTTATTTACAGGGAAGTTGGAACAATTATTAGATCTCTGGGATGCTGTCCAAGTGAAGCAGAAATTCTGGATATGTTGGCTGAAGTAGGTAGTATGCTTGACTCACATCATAGTATGCTTGACTCACATCATAGTATGCTTGACTTACATCATAGTATGCTTGACGTACATCATAGTATGCTTGACTCACATCATAGTATGCTTGACGTACATCATAGTATGCTTGACTCACATCATAGTATGCTTGACTCAAAAAATGATCCAAAGAAAATGTTAATTGAGCCGCCACATGGGAAAAACCAACAATGTGGTTTTCGAACAGGTCTGACACAAACTGGTCTGTACCGTCACAGAAGCTGGCTAGAAGCTTGAAATTTTGGATTTAGAAAGTAAAGGAATTATACTATCCGTATAGCGAAAACAAAGGTGCTGATCAGCTTCAGTTACTGCGAAGCTGATCTGCGTCTTTGTTTTCGCATATGCAGATTGTTGGTTTTCTCATGAGATGGCTCATTATTCTAGCCTATGTGAAATATGCTGATCATACATATCCCACATTTACACCTGCAGGAGTGCTGTGGCCTAGTAGTAGAGCATGGTACTCCAAATCCAGAGATCCTGTGTTCGAACCCTGCTGGGGTACCATGTTCCCAGCAGGCACGACGTCAATATGACGTCAGATCGACGTCGATGCGACGTCATGACATCGCATCGACGTCGATCTGACGTCATGTGCCTGCTGGGTTGTGTCCTTCAGCAAAGCACATTTACTGCCTTAAGTACTGGTTAATACCCAGGAAGCAATTATGGCTCCACCCTGACATACCTGAAAAATTGTTAAACCTCAGTACATTCATTTGCCCCTACTCTTTGGGAGCAAGTGGGTCCATCTTAAGTATGCTTGCCCAAGATACATATACCATAATCTTTCCTTTATTTTAATACACCTTGCAACTTCTCTGTAGCAATAAATGAAGAAATCAGACTGCTTACTTGATGCAGACTTCATTGTTTGCATTTCCATCTTAATTTTGAAGGGCTATTTTTCCAACAGAGGTAAAATCGTCTTAACTGGTTCAGTCATACACAGTTCAAATTTTATAATGTCTGAAAATTAAGGCAAATTATTAGTACCAAAATTGAGCCGCCGCATGGCAAACCAACAATCTGCATAGGCGAAAACAAAGGCGCAGATTAGCTTCGCAGTAACTGCAAAGCTGATCTGATCAGCACCTTTGTTTTCGCCACACAGGTAGTACTTCTAAATCCAAAATTTCCAGCCTCTAACCATCTTCTGTGACTGTACAATCCGGTTTGTGTCGGACTTGGTCAGAACCCAAAATGTTGGTTTTCTTGCCCATAGGCTCAATTACAGAATGTGTATTCCCTTACATTTCAGATAGAGGAAGAAGAGCCAACAGGTTATATCAGATATGAGAAGTTTCTGCCCATGATGACTAAAGTATTGATGGAAAGACGGTAAGCTAAAAAGCTCATCTTTTTACTGAACTATTGCACACCCTAAAATTTGACTTTGTGTGTGTTTGAATGGCTACATTTTAATACCCAAATTTAATAAAAGAAATTAAAGAATTACACAATGTACTTTAAAAATGGTAGATACCTTCTTGCAGGCTTATCACTTGGACCCAGGTCATTGTTTAGCTTTCTATTTGAACCATTCAAGGAGTGAATCAGTTGGTCTTACCAAGTCAGTGTATACTATACATATAAAACCTGCTGTTGACCAAGTATATCAACAGCTGTGTAGAAAATGATAATGGTGAATTGGCAAAAATTGTATGACTGTCGACTGTCCATTAATACAGTGGGCAGTTTTTTTTTTCATGTTTGTAATACTACAACTGAATTGGTCGATAGCACATTGCTTGTAATCAATAATATCAACCATGTAACATTCCATGGTAATCCTTCCATCAATGTCGCAGGATGTGCCATGTCATCATTCAGCATTATTTTGATATAAGATTTCCCTTACTTTGTAGGTACAAGCCTGCCCCTGAGGACCAATTATTAAAAGCCTTCCAAGTTTTAGATCAAGAATCAAAGGGCAATCTGTCAAAAGAGGAGCTTACAAAATACATGACAGAAGAAGGTAAATGTCTAAGATATACATATTATTTATATAGGGATCAAACATGATTTCCCATTCATTAACATTTGCTAGGTCCCGAGGGGGTGTTGAAAACCAAGGGCGCAGCCCGAGGTTTTCAACTCTCCCCGAGGGACCTAGCAAATGTTAATGATTGACAAAATCATTTTTGATCGCTATTATTGCATAAATTCTGCATAAACGAAAGAAATAATGGTGCACTATATTTTACAGCCTCATAATATTTTCATACGCGTAAAAAATTTCATTTTTATGCTCATTCCGGGCCGACTTCAGATTCTCATTATTAGCATGTGCTTTGCGTGCCGCCCGGTAACGAGCATAAGTAAAAGCCATGTATTAACAGCACGTGCGCGCGTGAATTGCAATATTAATAAATGGCTTTCTCTTCATTAATAAATGGCTGTTAATGTCGTGTGGCACGGGTATTTATGCAATAATAGTCAATATTACCTGGTTCTGACAAAAAGTCAAAATCATCACCTCTGTCGGCTGTATTAGACCTTATTATCATATGACGTCGCTGTTTTCCAGTGGATAACGTCATGTCATAAAAATCGTATGAACACACGTGTAATAACACTTTTGCAGGAATACGTAACGTCATTGACGACGTCCGTAACAACAATGTAAATTTTCATTGAAAATATGTCCACTTCGAAGGCGATAAAATCCTATTTTAAAAGTCATATGATAAAACGAATCTTACACTCGTGGTCATTTCATATCATACTGTGTACATCCTCTTATCTCAAAAACCGCACTTTACCCCCATTTTCCTATGTTTTGGGGGTAAAGTGCGGTGTCCACTTATGCTGTAATACCTGCTGTGATTATATACAGCTTATCAGTGTTGAGCTGCCTCTCCAGGATAATTATGCAAGGAATGGTCGGATTTACTGTAATCTGATACCAAGAATTCCAGGTAATTTACAGTACAAACCAAACCCAAAAGTAAATTTTTGTTCATTTTTCATCAAAATACAATTTAATCAAAATAATTGAAATAAGCATAAAAATTTAAGCGACATTACATTTTCAATGGTTTAAATCCGTGCTGTATTAAGGATTTTGTATGGTCATTTGTACATGCCGATCAGAGCATATGTTCCTTACCTGGAATTTCTTATCAGAGGCGGCTGAACTGAAATCACCCCTGCTAATTGGTTTTACTGCCTTTTGCACCATGGGTGTCTAATGACCAAAGTGGATTTTTGGTGTTAAGAGAATGTACACCCTATGCGAAATTTATTAAACTCGCCAAAGGCTCGTTTAATAAATTTCATATGAAATGAACACTCGTGTAAGATCCTCTATATGTTGCATGATAAGCAACATTGGACAAATACAGAAGACCCCAATCTTGTATTATGGCCAATACTAATTAACTTGATTAATAGCATTGTAGTACTTTACTGTTTGAAACTTTGAACCCTGAATATCAAGCCAACTAGCCATCGTCTCTGGTTGTAGCTAAGCTTGTGTAATACTGCTTTGTCTGAAAACGCAAGACTCATAGATACCAGTTTTTTTTATGTTTGTTTTGTTTTTTCAATTTGATATCCTGTCAGTGTCAATAACAGTTTTTGCATTGACATATTTTTCAGGGGAACCATTTTCACAAGAAGAATTGGAAGAAATGTTATCGGCAGCTGTGGATCCTGATAAAAATTCTATCCTCTATAAAGACTATGTATCATTAATGAGTGTAGAAGAAACCTAGCTCTCAGAAAATATCAGCATTTGAGCCTATGCATGAGAAAACCAACAATTTGAGGTTCCGACCAGGTCTGACACAAACCAGGCTGAAGTGTCACAGAAGACGGCTAGAAGGTCGAAATTTCCGATTTAAGAAGTAGAGGAATTGTACTATCCGTGTAGCGAAAACAAAGGCGCTGATCAGCTTCGCAGTTACTGCGAAGCTGATCTGCGCCCTTGTTTTCGCATATGTAGATTGTTGGTTTTCCCATGCGGCAGCTCATTTATTTATCATTACATTCTCATGCATATGAACCTCATATATGGTGTTTTAATTTTCAGATTTACAAATTGGGGTTCAATTTACTTCATTGTATAAACATATGAGCCGCCACATGGGAAAACCAACAATCTGCCTAGGCGAAACCAAAGGCGCAGATCAGCTTCGCAGTAACACTGCGAAGCTGATCAGCGCCTTTGTTTTTGCTACTCGGCTAGTATAATTCCTCTTCTACTTAAATCTGAAATTTCAAGATTCTAGCTCTTATCTGTGCTTGTACAGGTCGGTTTATGTCGGACCTGGTCGAAAACCACATTTTTGGTTTTCCCACAAGGTGGCTCATATGTAAAAGCAAACATACCATTCAGTTGGAAAGCTACTGTCAATATCGTATAAATAAGGTCATTATGTGAATATCAATTTGGTAGTCACAACGAGGCATTAAAATGAAAACATTGTCCGGATCAGAATTACACTGTGTAGCTTTTACACATAGGACAGGTTAAAACGTTTATAGGACCATGTACCATAAATTTAGAAATGTTCAGATCTACATGGATGTTTTTTTTTTTTCAAATATCTGCAAATCTCACCTTAATTCAAAAAGTTATACATTTACCAACCTATTAAAAGATCGATAAAGACTATGTCATTACTTGTTGAGGAGATCATTTGTTCATGTTTGTTACAAATAAAATGTTCAAACACAACTTAGACATTGACTTAATCTTATTAAATTTCCTTTGCCTTATAAATCCTGGCGGAGCAGTACCTGGAGCAGAAGAGGGTCCCTGCTCCCTAAAAACAATGCAATTATCTCCCAAAGTTTTTTTCTCATCTCCGTGAAAGTATTTTGCTATTTTCTCACCCAACCCCCCAAAATGTGTGCTTGCTCCCCATTTCCCATAAAAATGATAATGTTCCCACCTCCCTGCAAATATTAAAATAGCCCTTCTCCCAAAAAACCCTGGTGAGGCCCAAAATATGGTGTTTAAATACAGGAAATTTGTCGGAAGATTTGGTGATCAATGAAAAGGGCAACAACATCATACTACAAATTGATTTATTCAGATCTGACCTAGGTGTTCACTGTATATTGTATGGCAATGAAAATTCTATGTTTACATGATTTAAATTTGCCGCAACAACAAATTACAACACAGATAAAGTCTAAACAGCATCAAGAAAACATGTCTGTGCAAGGAATACCCCCTTAAACCCCACTTTTATATAGTAAAACTTGGGTATGCAGGGGTATAACTATTTTTCTTATTTTTGCTCCAAAACATAGATTGTGGGTACTCGTTAGAACCGCCTCGGCCATTCTAACGCATACCCACAAGCTATGTTTTGAGCAAAAATAAGAAAAATTTCAAAATTTTTCAGCTAAAAAATTTCAATTTTTAAAGCTCAAAAAAATTCTGTTTATTGCATGGGCAAGTTTTCGTAATGAATACTTAAAAACAAGTTAGAACGAATATAAAACAATGGCAGACAACAATAGTCACATTTCAACAACATTAAAACTTAGTGTTAATGATGAAAACTAATGTTTTGATGTTATGCTTATAACAATATGGTTTACTGCATGAAATCAGAGAGTATTTAATTTTTCATGATGGAAAGTATATCTGTTTAATCACACAAATGTGCAAACAACAAATACTTCTACATGAAAAATATATTAACATATATCTGATCAAAAATGGCAACCCCAAAGATATAGCTGTGCTAAAAATCACATCTGTTATATGGTAATTCTAAACTAAAACATTTCGACTTGTATTATCATTTATCAAAGTTTCATACATACATGTAATCTATTACCAAATAAACTTTAACACACAGTATTTCATGCTACATTACATTTAAAGATTCGAAGCATTTAATTGAAAAAAAAAAAAAATCTTCCATCCCAAAACTGTAGGCCTATCAATAAAATTTTAATCAAGATTATCCCTAACAACTTCCATAAAACATGTTTGTCCAACTTGATTGTAAAAGAACTTTTGTTAATTTGATATAAACCAATATTGTGGATGCTCATTGAAATCAGGTTAATGACCAACCACAGGTATGTTTTAATGGGGTATCCTTATTACCAACAAATATCTTTGATCTGCTCTTCTAGTATTGTCAATGTATTTTGATTCACAATATCGTAATGTCTATTATTTTACTCCTACTACATCTGTACTGGGTTACTTGTTCCTATCAGCCCTCTCATTGATAGAGGACTGTGAGAAGCACATCTTGATGATGTATGGTCTGTTACCTCCACCTACAAAACATAAATTAACCCATTTATGACGAATGGACTTTCCCATTGTTATCATTTGGGTGAGTCCACTGTCATTATTAGGGGCCTCAGAAGTGATTTCGAATTTTTATTCCATTTTTCGATAAAATTCCTCCAAGCAAACAGAATAGCCCCAGAAGGCACGCCACGTTCTGCGATGCCCATCTGGGGCTATGCTATTTGCCTATGTCCCATAAAAAGGACGACAGACTTATACGAGTTAAGAAATTAACTCATTTGTGATGAATGGACTTCTCACCATTCTCACCATTATCATTTGGGTGAGTCCACTATCATTTTTAAGAGTGATTTTATTGTTGTGAAATTCCTTTATTAAAAGCAAGCAGAAAAGCTCAAGATGGGACGCCACCTACTACGGTGTCACATAGGGGCAATACTGTTTGCCTATGTCCCACAAATACACAGGCTTTTGTGGATCAATGGCAAGACTGAATTGCTGCATCTTTACTGTGCTAAACTGATAGCTCCAGCCCTTGTCTTTCATCTGATCACAGGCTCTTTGACTTATATAGATGACCCAAGCATCATCAAATTTACGGTAGTGTCAAAGGTCAACATTAATATATAGAGGATGTTCAAGTTTTTGGAGTGAATATGAGTTTTATTTCATTGAGTGAAGTGAAAATTTTTTTATATTTCATGAGTGCCAAAGGCACGAATGAAATATATAATTTTTCACTTCACGAGATGAAATAAAAGTCATATTCACGACAAAAACTTGAATTTTCTTTTTATTATATTGCATGTAGTCATTGTAACGTTGCGCGCTAAAGCATATGACGTCAAAATCTTAAATGACGTCATTACGTCACATCATTACGTCGCTATTGTGTGTGAACGTTCATTGCGTCAACAATAGCATAGATTATAAAATTTAGTTATGTATAAATTAGAAATGAAACGGTGGAATCGTAATTTGCGTATTCCCAAATCTTATATTTTCACATGTGAAAATATAACTTTTTTATATTTTCACATGTGAAAATATAACTTTTTCAAATATTGGTTATATTTAATACATATTTCTCTATATTTCATTACTTGCCATATAATAAATCAATATTCAACACTGAACAAAGACTACCAATATTGACCGAGGCAAAGCCAAAGCAATTCATGCGCGGATCCAGAAATTTTCATGAGAGGGGGTCCAACGAAAATGGTAATTTTTGGTCACAGACGAGGGGGGGGGGTCCAACCCCCAAAAAATCCCGAAATTACCTTTTTTTAGGTTAAATTTTCAAATTCCAGGGGGGGTCCGGACCCCCGGTCCCCCCCTCTGGATCCGCGCATGCAATTAGTGTTTCCAAAGTATCAGGAAAAGTGATGCTGGAAACATTTTAAGGAAATGAGTAAAGTGAAGAAAGTGTTGAAAACAGTGGTAGCTTAATGTGTTTAATCTATTCAAAAACTATTTGAGCCGCTGCATGGGAAAACCAACAATCTGCATATGCGAAAACAAAGACACAGATCAGCTTCGAGTTGACCGCGAAGCAGATCAGCGCCTTTGTTTTCGCTACACGGATAGTACACTTCCTCTTCTTCTTAAATACGAAATTTCAAGCTTCTAGCTTGCTTCTGTGACTGTACAGCCCGGTTTGTGTCAGACATGGTCAGAGCCCCAAATTGTTGGCTTTCTCATGCACAGGCTCATTTATGAAGACTTACTAGGATTAGGTACTGGGAAATGGTTGGTAAGGACCAGAGCTGCCAGGGCGTCGGGTCTGTTACTGTATTCTACTAGACCAGAGGAACTCTTCTCAGCTGGAAAAAACAGCAATTAACATTTATTTTGTTCACCAAAAGGTGCAGATCCATATTAGACTGCTTCTGGACAATGGACTATACAGGGATTTCAGTTTGCTAATCCAATTGCATGCTTCATGGGTAAACCTTCCTTCTTCTGAATACATAGAGGATATTCAAATGTTTCTGTTGAATATGGCTTTTTTGTCACGAGTGAAGTGAAAAATATTTATCTTTCATGAGTGGCAAAGCTACAAATGAAATATACATATTTTCACTTCACAAGTGAAATTAAAGCCACATTCAACAGAAACATTTCATTTTTTCTTTTTATTATATATATTGCTCAGTACAATCAGCATTATTATGTACGTTGTTTTTTACAATCTCACTTTCATTTAAGGCTTGTTATGTGACCTAACATTCGAAATGTGCATGCAAACATGTCAAATGATTGTAAATTTACTTTTATGAAAAGTGACGTCCACTAAAAGTTTGATGACGTCACATACCGAGGACTTCTTACTGGAAAGAATGCACTGAAGTTGGGAGGTGCAAAATATGAAAAAGAAAAATAGCAAACCTGATTAATTTTCGTACCAAAAAGTTCCTTATGTTCTAACTGTGAAAATGAATACACACACTTTATGTTTTCATTCACAAATAAGAAAGTTATAGCACTAGTGACAGGATAAAACTATATACATTTATTAACCTAAGTATCAAACTTAACACAATCCTTAGTACTGAAATTGTTTCATGCATAAAGAAGGGTTTTTTACAATGTAATGTACAATTTGTTTTTCCGTTTGAAAAGTGACTTACATTTAGCTGGGAATGGCATCACCTTGGTGGGCGTGTTACTACCTGCATCTTCAAAAACCTGCAATTTTAGTGCAACAGCTCAATGAAACCTATTAAATATCTAAGCAACAAAATGATAAAGGTTTTAAGTCCCTAAACTTCAACCACTGGCCTCCCCATAAAGGGTTCAAGTTCTCAAAAATAAACATTTTTTTTTTAGAAGAATCTAGCCAACTTCTGAGGTTTGGCTTACCAAAAATGCAAGGCAAAAAGTCAGAGCTATTCCTATCAAGAGAGGCATAAGAACCCATTTACAGTGGTATTTTTTCTGTTGAATATCCTCATGCATGAATATTTCCTAACCAGAGGACAATTGGTCCTGAGAACGCTCACCTGAAGCCTGACCTTGGAGCATTTAGTCATCATGAAATGACCTTGACCTTGAATACTCATAACCTTTATTGACTTCATTAGTTGTCTACATCTGCAAAGTTTCAAGTCTCAGGCTGCAATAGTTTCCAAAAAATCCTTCGTTTTCACTTTTTCCCCCCTGTAAGTGCCAAAGTTTCCAAAATCGACCTTGCCATAAAATAGGTCAAGGTCATCCTTGAGTCATTATTTGAACAAACTATGATGGGCTAAGGTCCCTTATGCTACATAACCAAGCTTCAGGAATATCAGCCCACCGGTTCTGGAGATTTTAATTTTTTGAGTATTTGTGAGCATGGCAGCCATGTTGAGCATGCAACCCATTTCACAAACAAAATTTCATTCTGTCTATGCATGAAGGCTTCAAATATAATTTCACGTTCATAGGCTGAGAGGTTACTCAGAAAAAATGTCTTTAATTTCAATTTTTCAGATCCATAATCCAGGTCACATGACCAAGACGGCCGCCATGCCCATAAGTATATGGTAAAAACCCTTCAAAACTTCTCCAGAACTGCTGGACCCATTTCAAAAACTTGGCATGTAACATTTGGGACCAGGGTACTACAATGTTTTTATAAATGTTGACCTTTGAATGACCTTGAACTATTTTACGGTAAGGTCAACAATGGTCGGTCGCCCATGCATTTGAATGGCGAAAATTGTTAAAATGTAATTTGAAGGGAAAAATTTGCAGGAAATGAGCAAATATACTGAAGATATATGATTCTGAAAAAAAATTGGACCCCAGGGTCTAGTCTGCCCCCAGCCCAGATAATATACATGATGTGCATTACTATGATATTTAAAGATCTTCATCTCTGAAACCGCTTGGCCAATCAAAGCCAAATTTTACAGGAAGTATCTATACAAAGGGGGGACCAATGTGTTAATAAATAATTCAAGTCACATGGCATAGATCATTAGATGGCCACCATGCCCATATATGATGAAAACTTTTAAAAAATCTTCTCCAGAACCGATGAAGGATTTAAAGGAAACTTGGCATTATAAATCATAACTATGTGATTACCTTGACCTATTTTACAGCAAAGTCAGTTAATAGCTATACATAGCTAATGTTTATTTGTTAAAATGTCCGACTATAAATAAAATTTTTTGTATTCTGTATAGGTTGCCCATGCTTTCAAGAACTCGGTAATAATTTGGAAATGGAAAATTCCCAAGATAAAAAGTCAAAACTAAAATTTACGAAAATTCAATACCGGTATTTACAAAAGACCAAAGTTACAAATCAACTTAACAGTTTTGGTTTGACAATGAATATCCTCTTAAAAATATATGGAAACAATATTTTAAGACCCCCCCCCCCCCCCCCCCACCCACACACACACATAAACTCTCTAGTTATGAAAACCTTGAAAAGTATCATTTTCTAACCACAAGGCTTACATTTTCTATCTGTATCAACTTTCAATGTAGGCATATGTGCACTTCATTTAAATAAATTCGTATGGACATCTTGTCGCAGTATTATACCATATTGATTCTTAATAAGATCTATGTCATGAGAAAATCAACATTTTGCATATGTGAAAACATTGGAGCAGATCAGCTTTGCTGTTTCTGTGAATCTGATAAGCACCTTTGTTTTCGCTACATGGATAGTATAATTCCTCCTCTTTCTAAATCCAAAATTTCCAGCCTCTAGCCAGCTTCTGTGCTGGTACAGCTCGGTTTGTGTTGTATCTGATCAGAAACCACATTGTTTTCTTATGACTCGGCCCATATTTAAATTTCAATACAACCTGTTTAGACAGACAATTCAGAAATTAGCTTTTTGAAAGCTGGCAATTTTTGTATTTTGGTGTCAGCTGATTTTATTTTTCTTCAAAAAACATTATTGGAAACCATCTGCGTGTCAATCTGTTCTGATCGCTGGATCAGGCTGACATTTTGGAAGGTCTAATTACTGAACTTTTCTAAAAAGTTTGATTCAGGCTATTAAAAGGCATGTGCGAATATAGGGAAATGGACCACATCACTGTAGATCAGTTTTTAGCTGACCTGAGCCAAAGGCTCATGGGGAGCTTATAGGATGGTACTCTAGCCGGCGTCCATCAATGCATTCACATTTTCAAAGATCTTCTTCTATGAAACCGCTTGGCCAATTTTACATAAAGCATCTATAGGAAGGGGGAACCAATATGTATATAAATAATCCAGGTCACATGACCAAGATGACCGCTATGCCCATATATGGTAAAAACCCTTCAAAAATCTTCTTCTCTGGAACAGGTAAGCCGATTTCAATGAAACTTGGCATGAAGCATTGATGGCTAAAGTACTCCAATGTGTATATAACTCATGACCCTGTGATGACCTTGGCCTATTTTATGGCAAGGTCAACTTAGGTCGCCTATGCATTTGAAGGGGGAAAACTGTTAAAATGTCATTTAAAGGAAAAAAACTTGGGCAGTAGGACAGATTATTAATGATTCTGAAAAAAATAGACCCCAGGGGCTCATCTGCCCCCCACCCCGGGGCAATATACATGTATATTACCATGATATTCAAACATCTTCTCCTCTTCAACCACTCGGCCAAACAAAGCCAAATTTTATATGATGCATCTATAGAAAGCGGGAACCAATGTGTATATAGTCCAGGTCACATGACCGAAATGGCCGCCATGACCATATATAGTCCGTCCGTCCATCTGTTCGTTCGTCTGTTCACATTTTCAAAGATCTTCTCTGAAATCACTTGGCTAATCCAAGCCTTTATATGAAGCATCTATAGGAAGGGGGAACCTATATAATTTAGGTCACATGACAAAGATGGCCGCCATGCCCATATATGGTAAAAACCCTTCAAAAATCTTCTCCAGAACCGGTGGACCGATTTCAATGAAACTTGGCATGAAGAATCGATGACTAAAGCACTCCAATGTGTATAAAATTCATGACCCTGTGATGACCTTGACCTATTTTACGGCAAGGTCAACTTAGGTCCCCCATGCAGTTTCAGGTGGATTTTTTTTTTCAGAATCATTCTGCCCATTTCCTGCAAGATTTTTCCTTTAAATGACATTTTAAACAGTTTTCCCCATTCAAATGCATAGGCAACCTATGTCAACCTTGCCGTATAAATAGGTCAAGGTCATCACAGGGTCATGATTTAAATATACATTATAGTACTTTAGTCATCAATACTTCATGCCAAGTTTCGTTGAAATCAGTCCACCAGTTCCAGAGATTTTGAAGGGTTTTTACCATATATGGGCATGGCGGCCATCTTGGTCATGTGACCTGGACTGATTATATACACATTGGTTCCCCCTTCCTATAGATGCTTCATATAAAATTTGGCTTTGATTGGCTAAGCGGTTTCAGAGAAGAAGATCATTGAAAATGTGAACAGATGCAAGAATGGAAGGACACCGGACACCGGCTCAAGTGCCATACAAAAAGCCAAATCAGATGAGCTAAAAAAGCAAAGCAGCATCAAGAACTAAGTCAACGCCAATAGACAGCATGCTAAACTTCAACCTACCTTAATGATGTCTTCTTGTGTAATACCAGGTGGAGCATTGAAGTAATGAAGTGTTTCTGTAGGGTTGATGATACTTGGGACTTGGTTAAGGATTAGAATGAGCCTGTGCTTGAGAAAACCAACAATTTGGGTTCGGACCAGGTCCAACACAAAGCAGGCAGTACAGTCACAGAAGATGGTTAGAGGCTGGAAATTTTGGATTTAGAAAGTAGAGGAATTGATCCGTGTAGTGAAAACAAAGGCGCTGATCAGCTTCGCGGCTACTGCAAAGCTGATCTGCGCCTTTGTTTTCGCCTATGCAAATTGCTGGTTTTCCCATGCTGCAGCTCAATTAACAGAAAGTACTACTACATGAGCAAAGTCATGAGAAAGCCAGATTTTTGCCTATGCAAAAATGAAGACTTGTATCAAATGATCAGAACATTTGTTTTCGTTAAACAGAAAGTCCAATCTTTCCTTTGCTTAAATCTCAAGTTTCAAACTTCTAGGCTTGTGCTGGACCTGGTCAGAAAGCCCCAAAACACTGCTTTTCTCATAGCGCGGCTTATATACATGAGCTATAAAAGAATCTGTAGGACAACCCATTATAACAGAGACACAGATTAATATAAGCCATAAGAAATGACTGTAGTATATACACTTGAAGCTATTCTTTGTGCCCTAAAATAACTGAAATATACCAAAACCTTCTAGAAAATGGGATTATTAAATTGCAAACTGGCCATTTTTACGACCCAAACATGTTTTGACACAGAAACAGTCTAGCATAAAACAGACTGTAAAGCTATACAAGCATAGAAGGGAAGAGGGTGAATTGTATTATCTTTCTAGCTAAAACAAGGACTCAGTTCAGCTGATGCATATCTTTGTTCTTGCAAATGCTAAGATCAGGGGTTTCAATTGTGGTTCCCAAAGTGAAGCTCTCAATAGTACTATACTTTTTTCTTCTTCAGAATTCAAGGATATGATTCTTAGCAGCCTGGTCAGGGTTCATGAATCTGTTGTTTCTGTTGCCCTGCATATCTTTGAAGGATGGGGTACCGTCTGGGAGATCATAGGGCTGGGCAACTTCCTGTAAGAATGGTTGCTTGGATACACTGAAATTTAGAAAGATGAAAGATAAATATTTGTGAACAATTTCAAAGAAAATAAAAAAAATTGAAATAGGCATGGGAATTTGAGATTTATGGTAATCATCTATGCAGAAAATATTGAAGCTGCTGAGAAGCATTATTCATGTGAGAATATTGAACCTTAAAAATGTCTTAAAATTCTCATACAGCAAAACATTTTTCAATACCGGGCTCTAAAATGGCACAAAACACAGCCAAGGCTGAAATCACCCCTACGGCATAAACAGATTATGGTTTTATTCAGATAAGATACTGAGCAAAAGACTTTCATTAAGAAGCCATACAGCTTGCTCCCAAGTTTTTAACCAAAAATTTCATAAAATCAATTCGCTAAGATCAATAATGTTCTTTTTTCATTACCAGTACTTACTGCATTGTGAGTTTATTTCCGAACAGAGTAGTTCCTGCCAGATTAAAGATGGCTCTCTCACATTGTTTAGCATCGCCCATCTGAACCATAGCAGCTCCCTCCTTGCTCTTCAGAAACTTTATCTACAAGCACAAGCAGAGAAATAGAATGACCAGCATCACAATAAAACTTCAAATCTGGCTGTACAGAGATTGCTGAAATGCTTCAAAATTCGGATTTTATAAAGTTTTATTTCTATAACCACCATTTTTACAGACTTGTAGAAATGTTAGAGCTAACAAGCTATAAAGATATAAACAGAGACAAACTGTCCATTGTATACACTGAATATTCTGGGACATAATAAAGTTTATTTCAATAGTTTTCCCCCCATTTATCTCCCTTAAAAATTCTAAGAAGCACTAGTAAACACAATAACCAGCCCAACAGTAGTCTATTTACTCACTCTGATAACATTTCCAAAGAGACAGAAGAGGTTGAACACCCTGTCACAGTTCATATGTTCCATGTTGAGACCATAGCACAGCAGAACCGGGCTCCCGCCCATACCTCCGTCCCCTCCACCCATCTGGTCCCCATAGGGCTCCTTCAATAGCTGGTTACCATAGCCGTCATCACCATAGCCACCTCTCCTCTGGGGGCTGGGGCCACCATAGCCAGACTGTGGGAGAAAAGTACATGTAAGTAATATTGTTGGGGATTTTACATGAGTATTCATCCATAATTTAAATTATTAAACAAGATATGCACAAAAGTAAGATAGAGGCTTGTCCTAACATCACATTCTTTTTTACAAAATTCAAAATATACAAGTCATCAAACTTAACTTATGTAAATTTTTCAGAATGTTTTTCACTGAACTCTATTTTTACAAACTCTAGAAGGAACACTAGGTAAATCAATAGTGTACTATCTATGGCAAACCAATGTTGTTGGGTTTTTTTAGTTAATTTTTCTCATATCCTACTCTTCTGTTCTCATTACTGTCGAATTGTTGACAGGTCTGTGAAACCACAAAACCAACATACAAGTTACTCTACCTCATATCCCCCTCTGCCTTGCCCCCTGGGTGAGCCATAGTCCTGTCCATATCCACCACCCTGACTGTAGTCACCATACCCGCTGTTGTAGCTCCCAGGGGCTCCCATACCTCGCCCACCCTGGGCTCCATAACCATCTGGAATAGACATATGAGCTTGTAAATTTGGAGTGATTAATGGAAGATATCACATATTATTTGTATACAAGATCTTACTCAATCATCAATTATTTTAATTTAGTTTTTCTGCTTGTTGCATTGGATATGACAGTGGCAACAAAAACTCATTATGTTTCCCAGTCAAAATTAAGTCAAAATTCTTATTCCGCAAACTGGATAATGGGTTTGCAGAAGCATTGCTTATGCATGTATAGAAGTGTTTTTCAATTTAACTTTGTGCATTGACTATGGAAGCAGTATTTGTTAAGCGCTACTGTTATGATCCCACAACATTGCCACTTTCGGCTATCATCAAAGCGTGTGTACTCACCACTGTATGGTGTGGGGTTGGGGTTATATCTGGGGTCTTGTAGGAGAGGTGCTGATCTCTGCTGTGCTGGGGCTTTCTCTACAAGGAAATTATTTGAAAATGTAATAATCATGGCTACATAAACATTGCAGTTCGGTGGCTGTTCAGGTTCTTGGGTACAGTATAGACTAAAATGTCATGCTACAGAACACTACACAGCAATGGTAGATTTTCAAAACCAAGAACTCTCACTCCCTAAGTCCAACACACTACCACTGAGCCAAGGTGCTGCCTAATGATAATAAGCATATTCTAAATAAGTTCATGTTCCTTTGCTCGTTCTAAACTAGAAAATGTGCCTTGAGAGGCACATATACCCCCGGCTGGTAGCCACCAAGCCCCCCTCCCTACCCCCTACCTAAACAACCCGGCACATGCTCACCCCTAACATTGAACCTCACATCCCCAATGACAGACAGTATCCTTATCAAGTACATTTCAGAAACAAGCAGTGTAAAGTACTTTGCATACAAACATAGGGTAGTTGTAGAATGACATATCTATTTTAGAGAGGTATACAGAGCTGACGTGTATACCCAATCTAGGACATTAGCACGAACATTGTGGGTCAGGTCCTCAGTCCTAAATTGAAATGAAAGTAGAATGTCATTCTTTTTTTTTTTTTTTTTAAAATGTCATTCTTTAAAAAAAAAGTCCTAGATCTTGACCTCAGGTCTCACCCCAACTCCCATGCATGGACCCTTGGATTTACCCCTTATGTGGTACCTATGTTGTGTTGTAAACATGAATGCTTTCTGACACATGGTTGTCAAGATATAGACATACAGAATATTAATCTTGGTAACTATTGTATTTTATAAATGTGTCCTAGATTTTGACCTCCAGCCCCACCACTAGAGTTTGGTGCCATAGAATTTAATTCAACCCTAAAGGGTATCTATGATCCAAACAGGAATACATTCCTATAAGTATTTGTTAAGATATGAACTTAGAGATGAAAAAACACTATGCAAATAGTACATTTTCAAGGTAACCTAGATTTTGAAGTCTAGCCCCACCCCCGAGCAAGGACCCTCGGGTACGAACTCATGGAAACAAAGCAAAACTTATAGGGTACCTGAAGTCCAAATATGAATGATTTCTGAAAATTGGCTCATGAGATATACACCACCAGAGAAACTTAAACCAAAACTTTTAAACTTTAACTTTGACCTGTACCCCCACCCCCGGGCATGGACCCAGGGTTCGAACTCACAGAAACAAAGCAAACCCTATAGGTTACCTATGGTTAAAATATGAATTGTTTCTGATCATTGGTTCATGAGATATACACCACCAGAGAAACTTTAACAAAAACTTTGACATAAATTCCACGAACATTCCGGAATAAAGAACGAACTAACGAAAGAATGGACATACGAACGGACGAACAGAAAAGCGAAAACTATATAGACACGTCGGCATAAATGCCAGGGGTATAATGAATACCTGTACCAAACTTGTGGTGCTTATTACAGTGCCCATCTCCTGATTTTGTTGTCCCTAGATTGGTTTATGTTTAAATGTATGAAAAATATACTTATCATAAAAATATGTAACTAATCATAGCACTACTTTCAACGAATAAAAAAATTAAGAGTTGCAATTAATACAACTTGATACACATAAATCTTTCATATCATTTAACTACAAAACTAACTTCTTCGAACGTTTTTAAAAATACATTGGTACAAAGCATGTATACAGTGAAGCATAAAATTAGAAAATGATTTTTAACTAGAAATGCGTGTTTGTAAAACACTATGCCCCCAACTGTATGCTTGTCCCTAAACCGGCAGCCTGTATGATTCATTTATTTCATTTTAATGATGTGAAATTTAATTTCCTAAAGAAGCTGTTCGGTTGCCTGTGTTTTTGACCTCGATCCAGAAACAGAATGTAAGCTTTTTGCATACAAGTTAGAAATGGAGTAGAAATTTCAAAATGGAGTTATTTTGTCAAAATTTGACGGAAAGTCCTAAAAAATTAATCAGGTGATCTTCTCAGCCCCAACCAGTATACCAAATATGAAGGCTCTAGCTTAAATACTTTTTCAGATATCTTGCACACAAGATTTTTAAATTTTGTTTTAAAAGGGACATAACTCCAAAAAGGCGCATAACTTGAACATGAAAAAAAATACGGTTCAACTATTTTTTCATGAGGAATTTGTATATGAAATTTCAAAACCCTAACATTCACCGTTCAAAAGTTTCAAATTTCACCGAAAAGTGGAAAAATCAATCAAAATTTCAAAATTCCCTATTTTTGTCAAAATTTGACGGAAAGTTCTAAAAAGTTGATCAGATCATCTACTCATCAGCCCCAACCAGTATACCAAATATGAATGCTCTAGCTTAACTACTTTTTCTGATATCTTTCACACAATATTTTCAAATTTTGTTTTCAAAGGGACATAACTCATAAAAGGGGCATAACTTGGACATGAAAAAAAATATGGGTCAACTATTTTTTTATGAGGAATCTGTATATGAAATTTCAAAACCCTAGCATTCACCGTTCAAAAGTTTCAAATTTCACCGAAAAGTGGAAAAATCAATCAAAATTTCAAAATTCCGTATTTTTGTCAAAATTTGACGGAAAGTTCTCAAAAGTTGATCAGGTCATCTACTCATCAGCCCCAACCAGTATACCAAATATGAAGGCTCTAGCTTAAATACTTTTTGAGATATCTTGCACACAAGATTTTCAAATTTTGTTTTCAAAGGGAAATAACTCAGAAAAGGGGCATAACTCAGACAAGAAAAAAAATACGGGTCAACTATTTTTTCATGAGGAATACACACATGAACTTTCAAATCCCTAACATTCACCATTCAAAAGTTAACAGACGTACACACGCACACACAGACAGACAAGCCGAAAGCAATATGCCCTTCCAACTTTGGGGGCATAAAAATAGTCCTGTACACCAATTCTTACTGATAATACACATATTTCAAACCAGCTTTTACCTTTTTTCTCTCAGTCTTCATATAACAATTTTAGGATAACACAAAAGTATAGATGCACAATAATTCCCATCAATCCACTCCTAATAAGACTCACTAGCAACATGACATGAGCCGCGACGCGAGAAAACCAGTCTTCGGGGTTTCCGACCAGGTCCGACACAAACCGGCCTGTACAAGCTCAGAAAAGAGCTAGAAGCTTGAAATTTCGGATTTAAGTAGAAGAGGAATTGTACTATCCGAGTAGCGAAAACAAAGGCGCTGATCAGCTTCGCGGTTACCGCGAAGCTGATCTGCGCCTTTGTTTTCGCCTAGGCAAAAATCCGGTTTTCTCACGATGCGGCTCACATTCCAATAAATATGGAAACTGAGTCTTGTCAAACAAAAGCTCATTGAAACCAACACCACTGTATAAGCTAGCTCTAATATAATGGTTTACCATTGCCAAATAGGCGACACAGGCCCAATCATCAATGCAGAAAACAAAGCATTTATGCCTTATCAGTACAAGTGAAAAAGTATAATGGAAATAGAAATGAACAGGATAGATGGTCCCTTCTAAAACTGGGGCATACTTTACCAAACTTGAAACTCCACACTGCTCCGCTTATTCATCTTTCATGTAGTTCTTGCTAGATTTCCTCGTTACTTACTGAGATGTAGACTAGCCAATCAGAAACATGTTATTCGTTGAACTCCATGGCAAAACCCTGGCTTCACTGTTAAGGTATACAAGTTTAATCCTTTAAAACGACATCTGAATGGGTTTTGAATGTGTTATGCATGTTGCTGTGTGATGTCCCTCAAATGCATGTTGAATGCATGTCTTGGTAATGGCTTCCTGTCTGTTATCAACTGCCAGTGCCTTCTGTGGAGTGTTTGTATTCTCAGATCAAATGTTAAGTAGGTGCAACAAATCATCTGTGGTGTCTCCAACATGAATGAAATTGGAGTCTCAATACTGTATGCTATGAAAGCTTCTTTTCATCGACTGTCTTGTATACTCCACATGCGTTATTTGTGTATAATGTAATTATGCATTTTGGAACATGGTGATCCAAATATATTGTCCTCTGTTCATCAGATTGGATAGCTTTCACTGAGTATGATGTGTCTTTTTAAAGCAGATTTCTTGAATGAATAACTCAAATGCAAATAAATATGTATTTTTTTTTACTATCAAGACTGCATTTAAAAGCTAAAGCACTGCTACATGTTCTGTTTTTTTAATCACTGAGTATCTCTGGCTTGTCTGACTCTGAGGCCGCATCAAAAATGCAAATTCTGTGTGGTTTTGACATTTCTTAATATGTATCAAAGTATCTTATCCATTAGAAGTAATTTTTCACAAAAAGCTTCCCAGAACGCCTTCTATTTTACCAACATATTATGGTCATCAATGGGTAGTGTGTTCTCAATCATGTGTGTGCATCTTCTGTGAGCAATCTAATGTCTTCAAGCATGTGAGAAAAGATGCCTCTGTGTAAACTTTTCATCTGCTATCTGTATGTGCTGTGATTGGCTGTCATTCAGAAAAACATACTGAATCCAACGCCACAAAGGAAGTCAGATCTATAGAGAATTCTACTTTCAAAGAGAAGTCAGGTACTAAAATTGTATGTACTTTGTATGTGCAATTAGGTTTAACATCCCAAACACCAATTTTGCAGTCAGGTCCAGATAAAGCCCCCACTTCCTGGGTATTAACCAGTACTTTGGGGAGTTGATGTATCTTGCTCAAGGGTACGACACAGCCTCACAGTTGGGGAATCAAACCCAGGAACTTTTGATATGTAGTCCGCTTTAAACACTAGGCTGTCGCGCTCCCCAATAATACATCTATATACACAAGTTTCTTTGTTTAATCAGCAAAGCAAAACAGACTGCATAGAAAGAATGTTTCACACCACTGTATATTTAACAGTGGTGTGCCTTCTTTTTTAACAGTTTGAAACAGCAAGTGTAATATGATTTCTAAATTCTAATGACTAAATACGAGTTTACTATATCAATTTTCCAAAGTGTTGCAAAGCAAGCAAGAAAGAAATAGGCTTGAAATACTATATTCATATACTTTATAGAATCAATCATGTATCAATTGCATGGATGTTTTTAATAGCATGTTAAGCAATGTTAATATATTCTCTTCGACCAAATGGTGCTCTCACATTATTGTGTAGGAAGTTCTAGTCTTGCAAATGCAGAAAACAAAACCTTCACACAAACATACACACAGCAAACTTTGTTAAAATGTGTATCTAAAATGATACTAGTCTTTACTAGATGTCATTTGGCGTTTGCATTGTGACGTCAATAAGACAATTATAATACTCATGCATGTCAATTAGACAACATAGTACTTTGTAAATAGAAACTCGAAGTACATTATCTCCTAGAAAGCAGAGAAAAAAAACTGTAATTAAATACACACATCATGTATTACTGTATATATACAGTCTAGTCCACGACGGTTATCCATCCCCAGTCATGTGGAGCGTTTTTTTCGTCCATAAGACGTGTTTAAAAAATCGGTGGATATTTTCTCGTTTCTTTGACTTAACTGTGCGTTGTGCATCACTTCATGATTTGAAAAACCAGAATATTCTATTTTTGAACTCATCTAAACAATGCACATGCACCCAATGACGTAGCACACTGTATTCCTCAAGATGGGGAATCTCGGTTTTAACGACTCACATGGGCCAGATATATCAGGTAAAAGAACATGAATAACGATAAGTTATTACTGATGGATTCTCCTGAAATTTGCAGGAAGGCTAGAACGAACCCTTGGCCAGTCAAATATGCAAAAACATACAATACAATTGAAGATTTTACCCCCAATGTTGCGGTGTTTTTTGTGTTTTTTTCTTAGGAAATTCTTATATGGACGGAAAATCCATCCTAAATATTTTTGGATTGGATCGCTTACCGTCCAATCATGAACATGGTGAAAGCAGCGTCAAACCGTCCTTATCAAAGTTTTGGATGGAAAATCCATCCAAAAGGTTTGGTGGGATTATCCGTCCAAACCTTACAACTTTGAGTTCTGATGGATATCCATCGTGGAACAGACTGTATACAAAAAGATCCATTAGAAAGAGATCTAGTAAGTATCCTTCGTCATGCCAACTAACAGAATTTTGTTGTAATGAATAATGTCTTAATACATGCTTATTATGATTCCGAATTAAATTTTGCAGTGCAAGCTTGATAGATATTTCAATATTATTGTGTTTGAGTAAAATATTGCAGTACTGGCTATGAATCATGATATGCATGTACTGTATGAATAACAATATATGTGAGCATATATGACAATGCATGTTAGAACATAGTGTGTACTATATGCTGTGTGAAAATGTTTACATACACTGTGAATACACAAAATTATTTTAAAATATCCTTTACTGGTATATAAAAGTAAATGAATAAAATATGTACATGTATCAAAATATCTATTTTAGCACAGACTTTCACAAACAACAAAAAATAATTTAATGAGAAGATAAATCTTCAACAAGATAGTTTCATTTGGTTCTATAAACAAAATTTCTTCTGTTTTTCCATTTTATTACTTGAGTATGAACTTTTATCATCAAACATTTTGCAGTTTCAAAGTTTAACATCTCATTTCCATCTAAATCCATTTCCTGACTTTTTGAAAAAGTAATACTTTTTATATTTTTTTTTTAAATCTTTGTCTAATTTTATTCACCAAGCCCCCGTCCTTACCTTGCTGTGGAACAGTGTAGTCCCAACTCTCTGTATCATTTCTAATCACATTCAGTTTGGTGGGCTACAAACAAATCAAAGCAGGTTGTTACTATTTTAATCTTTCCAAATTCCTGGAATCGTACCGTCGGTCCAGCAGCCTTACGGTTTGGTACAGTTCAGCCAATCGTAACTCGTAATCCGTTCCAAATTCGGTACGGACGGTACTTTGGAACCTAACCATCATTCCTGTCCTGTCTTTCGAAGCGAGCAGTTGAAACTTTGCTGCATCTAAATTACTTTGATAGATTTTATTATTTTGACATTTCTGCCCGCATTTTGACGTATTTTGTTTATCGCGAGTGAATCTAAATTGCCGCAATACATTCCTGATATAGAATAGAACAGAATAATTGGATTATAGCAGGAATATTGCTTGAATTAGATTGATCTTGTCGGATATTTTGTCTCAGAGTGAGTTTGTAGAGTTTCTAGTTTTCGATTAAAGCATTTTTGTCTAATTATTTACGCTGCAACTAAATTCAGTGACCCTGAGCGCAGCGACCTCGTTTTACGACAATTACAAGTATTGGCTTTTCATAAGTTAGCGTCGTGAGGCAATGTTCATCTTTCATGTATTACGAACTTTCTCATTTTCATATGAATGGTTATAAAAGATGTTTGCTTGTTCAGATTCACTCGTTTGTTTGTTAAATGAAACTTTGTTAACTAGAAATATAAATTCAAGATCTTGTCAAAATGCTTTCTTCTCAATGACCTGTAAATAAGACTTGGAGCTCCATTGCCAGACCCCCACATTTCATGGGCCAGATCGATTTACTGACTGGTGCATTTCTTGATTAATACGCCGTCTCAGCGGCTACATTATGTCCTCACACTAGGGCATACATGTGATATCTCCCTATTTCAGAGGGATCTCCCTATTTTTGAGCAAATCTCCCTATTTGGAATTTCAAAATTTCCCTATATAACTTATACATCTCCCTATTTCAAATTTCTGATCTCCCTATTTGAAATCAAGAATTTCCTTCTTTGTTTAATCATTCTCCCTATTTTGAAAAGTAAATCTCCCTATTTGGCTTCTCAGATGTATCACATGTATGCACTAGGGTGAGCGCATTACTTAGCGTAGCATTTCATCACAGACAAAGTAAGCACCAAGCGAATATCACTAGCACTCTCACGAATGCGACAAGAGTGAAAATCGTTACAATACATTATGATTTTACAGCTCAACCTCATTATGACGCTACCTTTGGGGGTCCATAGAAGCAGACCTTGTTATAAGTGAAACAGTGTATAATGGGGTAACTTAATATAGACAAAGCCGATTTATCAATTTTGTAGCGATGACATGGTCGTGTTATGTTGAAAACAGTGAGCCAGGTTATAATGAGGTTGAAGTCTATCAAATTTATCTCCTTAAGGCAGAATATTATTCAAAAAGAAATTGCCCAGCACTTTAGCCCCGTTGGGGGGGGGGGGGGGGCAGAGATTACAAATGATTGGTGCATTAAGCAATAAATGGCAGTTGCTATCATTTGAGTTCCTATTCAATTACTGTTAGAGAGGTGTGAATCTGGGTCTTCTAAATACAATGTATATGTATTCCGAGATATTCCATACACCTACCTTTGCAAATTCAATCTTCAGTGTACAGCAACCCGAGTAGACATCAGCTCCATTCAAGGCCTGTTTAGCTCTCTTTGCTGACTCAAGACTCTCAAATGTGATAGCAGTTAAGGAACAACACAGAATAAGACTTTTAAATGAATCGCGATGCAAGAAAAGCGGTCTTCAGGGTTTCTGACCAGGTCTGACATAAACCAGCCTGTACAGTCACTGAGGAATGATAGGAGCTTGAAATTTCAGATTTAGGAAAAAAGAGGAATTTCACTATCTTTATAGCGAAAACAAAGGCGCTGATCAGCTGTGCAGTTACTGCACAGCTGATCTGCGCCTTTATTTTTGCATAGGCAAAAATCCGCTTTTCTCATGACGAGGCTCAAATAATGTTGGATGATAACATTCATACTACATGAATAATGTCCTTAGTCACCGGTCTTAGACAAAACACAGCGGAGGTAGGATTAACCCAGGACCTTTTGTCCTGAAGTTCTGTACACTATCATTAGGCCACCACTCTCAATTGTGTGTTGTATGTTGTACTCATGAGGCCCTCCCAGGGGTTTTGGGGATTCAGGGAGAAGGGAAATTTATTTTCAGGGATTTGGGGAGAAGGGAAATTTATTTTCAGGGATTTGGGGAGAAGGGTCATTTATTTTCAGGGATTTGGGGAGCATATTTTTGGGTTTTTTTAGGGAGCAGGGGTCTTAGGAAAATCATTTTAGGGAGCTGGGGAGAAAGGTCATTTTCCTTTCAGGGAGCAAAGACCCCCGGGGGGGGGGGGGGGGGGGGGGGGGCTCACTCATCAGAAATACCAACACTGTTTACCACAGGGAGCGTGCCAACTGTTATAGCATCAAACGCCGAATACAGAGGTCCTGAGTTCAAACCCCAATGGGACCAGGGTTGCTGTGTTGTGTCCTTGAGCAAACCATATTTACTCTCTAAAGTAATGATTAATACCCAGGAAGTGGTGGCTCCGCCCCAACATGACTGAAAGTTGTTGACTGGGATATTTAGCCACAAAGCAAACAGCTTACCATCATCAAATTCTTTACTAAATCATAATCTATTCCACTGACAAACCAACTACTGATGGGGTATTATAAAGGATATTCAACCATAGACTGCACACCACTCTTCTTGAAGATGACTATCCTCTGGACCTGGCCGTAGGGACTGCAGATTGTGTGCATAACATCCTGAAATATTATGTCACATTGTTTATGCACAAGGATCTTAAGATTTCTACGGTAATGGTGATTCAATTTTTCAATCCAATCATTAGCTATTTAAGACCATACAGAGACAGAATATTGATTTTCAGGCTCTATGAAACACCCATGAATAATCTCATAAAATCTGCTCTGCTTTACAAAGCAAAACTTCCTTAGAAAGAGTATTTTTGTCTACTTCATTTTCCTTTGAATTCAAATCATTTTCAATAATGACATCTTTTTTAAATGAATTATGATTTATCAATTGCAAAATTCCTTTTCTTCCGAAATACAAAGTTTCCAGATACCAGCTTACTCCTAAGCCTGTTTGTGTCAGACCAGATTTTGAGTCCTATCAACACAATGCTATCAACTGTTAATCTTACCACAGTGATTGGGTACTGGGCATTGAGAACTGTAAACAGCAATACATTGTTACCCATCCTATAGTCTTCACCTCTGAAATAGTGAGAGTATTAAGACATAGAGGATATTCAAGTTTTTGGAGTGAATATGAGTTTTATTTCATTGAGTGAAATGAAAAATTTTTATATTTCATGAGTGCCGAAGACACGAATGAAATATATAATTTTTCACTTCACGAGATGAAATAAAAGTCATATTCACGACAAAAACTTGAATTTTCTTTTTATTATATTGCATGTAGTCATTGTAACGTTGCGCGCTAAAGCATATGACGTCAAAATCTTAAATGACGTCATTACGTCACGTCATTACTAGAGCTGGGTACCACGAAAAAAAAAGTACCACGGTATATCACGGTTTTCAGTCAAGTACCGTGGTATGTATCGCGGTGTACCAGAAGCTATATATAGAAACAGTTTGGGCCTTCAGGTGCAGCACATTAAATGTGTGGGGGTTGGGCAATTCATTTGTTTTTCTTCCATTACCAAAATCAGCCTTAAAAAGATAGATTTAACACTGCCTAATAGTACGTAAAGTGTAGGACTATTTTAGAAGATAACAGTTATCCTGAGTCTGTGTACATGTTGTAATCAAATGATTAATCTATATATCTGGCCACCAGTAAATTGAATTGGCTTTTACAGATGTTTGGTTGATAAACATACTCAACACTTAGCGACACACCACAGCTTGAGCTTACTGATATGTAACATTAACATATGTAACATTACATAATTATGTAACATTAACATATGTACATATTTTTTCTAAGTCATTTCAAGCATGTCTGAATTTTTTGAACTTTGGATAATTTAATTTAGAATGAAAATGTACCATAAAAACCGGTACAGTGAAAAAGTACCACGGTACGTACCAAAACAAAAGAGAACCACGGTATACCGGTATACCGGTTTTACCGCCCACCTCTAGTCATTACGTCGCTATTGTGTGTGAATGTTCATTGCGTCCACAATAGCATAGATTATAAAATTTAGTAACGTATAAATTAGAAATAAAACGGTGGAATTGTAATTTGCGTATTCCCATATCTTATATTTTCACATGTGAAAATATAACTTTTTTATATTTTCACATGTGAAAATATAACTTTTTCAAATATTGGTTATATTTAATACATATTTCTCTATATTTCATCACTTGCCATATAATAAATAGATTTATCAGATTTTTTATTTTTAATATTTTTTAGGTTGACATTTAGGTGCCCTAAAATTGACTTTCTAGTCAATCTGGAACACCTTTTTTGTTCCTTTAGACATCTGGCTGTGTGTCACGAAACATTAGACTTAGAGGCAATTCAGGTGAAATGGGAGTTTAACATTGGTACCCCAAGATCAGATTACTCAAAATGATGGTCCCATTAACAGGGAAAAACACAAAATCTGTAGTCTTGAATTTGGTGTCAATTATTCTAGTGTCAATTTTTGTCATCTGCATCGTCAAAGCCAAAAATTTTTCAGTAGAAAAAGGGTACTTTCAGTAGTGTAACATTTAAATAACTACAAACACTTACTCTGGCCTTTGTATTTTTTGGCTTGTAGAGAAGTTAAAGAAAGCTGGTTGTCCTGCGATATACAGCTGATTACTGTTGGCAAAGTTTACACATGCCTTCGCCCCCTTGATGTCCTGAAGAACAATGATAGGGAAAATGCTTTTAACCTTACCTGACAAATGGAAACTCCATTCATAAATGAGCCTGTGCGTGAGAAAACCAACAATTTGGGTTTCTGACCAGGTCCGACACAAACCGGGCTGTACAAGCATAGAAGATGGCTAGAGGCTTGAAATTTTGGATTTAAGAAGAAGAGGGACTGTACTATCCGTGTAGCGAAAACAAAGGCGCTGATCAGCTTCGCGGTTACCGCGAAGCTGATCTGCGGCTTTGTTTTCGCCTATGCAAATTGTTGTTTTTCTCATGCACAGGCTCAAATTGAAGGGTAGCCTCAAGCTCTATCTTGTGTTAAAACTTGCATGTAAATTTTTGGTTTACATAATACAACACTCATCCTGCTGAAAATATATTTTCCATCTATTTGGTCATCTTATTTGCAAAAAAAAAAAATACAACTTAAAAAGGGATGGGACAACCAATCCATAAACCTATGTCTTCACTACACAAAAGAACTCTCTGTGGCACAGTGGCTATGTCACTTCACTTGCCCTGTAAACCAGGGGTCGTAGGTTCGATCCTGGGCTTCTACAGTCTATCAGATGAGACTATTAACCAAGTCTCGTCTCCATATGACCTTAGCTGTTGGTGGGATCAACAAATCAGCTGCTTTTAATTACAATGCAGCAGATGTGACTCACCTCAAACTCCACCAAAGCCTGTCTACGTTTGGGCATCATGATCACATAGCTGAAAGAGAACATTTTTTTTTTTTCATAAAAAGTCCAGCTCTAAGCATATACCGGTATGCCAAAACAAAGGCCCATATCAGCGTAACCATGCTGTTTGTTGATCAGTTGGCGCTTTGTGTTTCACAAATGTCAACTTGAAAATCAAATAATAATATCATTTTTAAGACATTTAGCTTGCTTATTTGACTCAATATCCCTAATCTTAGGTGATCTAGCCTTACAATTTTTGTTCAAATGACAGCCTTGCATTAGAGCCACAGTCCTAGTCAGACTTAAATAAGACCAAAGCTAATTTATTCATTTACTTGGAAAATATGCCTAAATTCGAGTCTCTTTTTTCAATTCTCACCTGACAACTCCAAAGTGTTGGACAGCATTAACGATGTCAGTCTCGATCACGACCTCTGACAGTCCTCGTACATGAACCACTGGGGAAGGATCAACATCATGGCGATCTTCAAACCTGCCCTATAAAGACACAAGGCATAAAAAATTTGCTATGACATGAAAAAATATTGTATGTGTCTGCCAAAACAATGACAGATCAACAGAGCAGCTGCTCCAACTCATATATGACAAATGGATTTTCCCATCATCAGTAGGGCACAACCGTTAAATCGATATATAATATTTCCTTTTTCATATAGTATGTAAAACTAGATATCATATCTAAATCTAGATATAAACACAAAATATTTGAATTTACATATAGTATCTCCTTCTAGATATATAACTCTACATCCGGTTTATCTATACTTCGTTTTACATATTATATCTAAACTGACATATATTGTCAAAATATCTCCTTTTTAATATAGTATCTAAAACTAGATATCATATCTAAATCTAGATATAAACACAAACTATTTGAATTTAAATATAATATCTACTTCGAGATATACAGCTCTACATCCGGTTAAAATATATATTTCGTTTGACATATTCTGTCTCAATTGACAAAAATTTTCAAAAATGTTCGCCCCATAGCAACATGTATACGTAATTTGTAGTCAGGATGTTCCCATCGGTGTTCCTTGATAACTCTCCACACCACGCGGAAGTAGAGCTAGGTGACAAAGTGAAACGGATTGCGGCTTATCTAGCTGATCTACGTAATTTGTTGATTTAGATATACTATGGATTGGAATATGCCCGCAACTTAGTCTGCAACTAACATGGCCTAGTTCAACCTGGCGACGGACAAACATCTTAAATATCATCTTGTTGGTGTTTAAACGATTCCGTGTGTTCAGATTTTATCTGACAGTCAGGTCTGAAGACTAGGTCCCTTGGACTTAACAAAAGGTCACAAAGTCTGTAGCCTCATCACAATACGTCCTTGTCATCTGTTTATCATGGAAGATTGTCATGGGACCTCGGCTTAAAGTCTCACCCGGAGGAGTGGAGAAGGATGGGATCGAACTCATGACTCCTTTTTTACAGTGCATTTAGCTTATCCGCTGTGTGCCTTAGAGGACTGTATTACCCCGCCACGCGAACACGATCATCGAGCTGCTTATTTTTGAAAACTCCAGTGTGCTAGAACTCGCCAAGATACATGAACCATCTCATCGTATGAAGCTTTGCCATCGTTTAACAAGTCCCCACTCCGTTAATTATGCTGGTCCATGACCTACTTGTTTTTTAGCAATCATTCTTATATATTTCCTTCTCTCGTTTCAATATGTCAGAGATGTTCCGGGATATCAAAAAGTTGAGGCATCCAGACGCAGGAAGCATAAATTTAAATTGGTTCACCGGTACCAGCACCATTCCAATAACGTGTTGATGCTCTCGACATGGATGATAGCCTTGCTGAACCGTTTGGTTTTTTTTTTAATTTCACATTCGTGTAAAAATAGGTACCAACAAGGCACATTTTGGAAGTGTGACATTTGTGTATGTTAAATTTCGATGGCGGGGTGGAGGCGGTGAAATTAATACTAAAACTTCAAATGTCTTCAATATCGTTCCAAGGCGATACTTCTGTTGTGGTTCTAGTTGTTTTGTGTTTTGGAGTCGAATTTTTGTGCTGTTTGAGCCTTATGTGCGTTTTCATATTTTTAGTTCAGTTCGGGTAACTGAGTGGCCGCCTATTGGGGAATAGCTGCTCACTCGCCTTACGACATATTTTCATGGTATAAGTATCTAAGTGTCATTTTAGTTTTTCCCACCCCTGGGTTTATGGAGTGGGAATTTCTTTCTGATTGCCCCATTTCCTGATCATTGCCTTTTCGTATTTTTTTCTGTTTCTGACGGTACGAATTTCTATAACGTCTGTGAAGAACTAGTATGATTTTTTTCCAGATGTGTAGAATTGACACAAATCGGTACTAAATCTTCTAACACGAAAACACGTTCTTGAACCACAATTGCCACATTTCGCAAAGTTCTTATGTGAATTATTAGTACCAAATCCTCCCAGCCGGCGACGAATTGGTAATAAATTGGTATGTAACGAATTTCATCCCATTTCACACGCATGTGAGATAGGCGCATGTAATCAAATTTCATGTACGTATTCTTCGCACTCACGAAAACCACCCATGTGAAGTGGTTTTGCCTTTAATTCCACTGATTCTTCAATATTTATAGCATTATATGTGAACATTAAGTACCAAGCTTTCACATCTGAGTAAAATTGATACCAGTTCTTCAAAGATGTGATGAATCCAAACCAATTCTTCACACGTCAAAACACTGACTCGTCCCGCATGTGAAAATTTGGTACAAATTTTTCACATATGAAAATAATAACAGATATTCACAGATTTTATGATTAAGTGCCGCCGATTTCACACGTGTGGAATCTGCGATTCAGCAACGCTTTGAAAACGTAGATAAAAGGAGCAAAACATAAAACAAGTAGGACTACAACAGAAGTACCGCATCGGAGCGGTCAGTAATATAAATTTACTGGGTGGTACAAACAGTTTTATATATTTTCCACTATCTTTGTTGAACTAGAGCCACAAGATAAGCTTTTCTTCTCGGTCTGATACAAATGCATGATTTTGCAAGCAGCGGGCGGTCTCGGGAGATACAACGTTATAATTTATAAATCCGTGGTTTCCTGCAGATAGAACATAAGCGTATAACCCAAACGCGCCCCGGGTGTATGAAAATTCTCAACACGCTGAAGATTTTGGACGTATAAAAATAATTTGTTTCTTAAACTCGTTTTTGCAGTCACACATTAGCGCGTGACTAAAGCGTCTGCCAGACGTATGAAAAAGAAAATCTCAAAACGCAAAAAAAAATAAATAAATAAAATAAAATAAAATAAAGTACGTTTTGTGTTACGTCGCAGACACACTAAGCAGGAAGACCCCGCCCATTGGAACTTAAAGAAATAGATGGGCTGCTTGGGCCTCCAGGCAAAGCTTGTTCCACCTGATTACTGGTTAACCGCTCAGGTCTTAGCTTTCCCAGGAAAAGTGGTTACAAGTCAAACCGTCCACACATATAAGCATGTGTGGCTTTGTTGGATGATTATATTTTAAGCACTTGTTGAATGTCTTGACATCCTCATTTTGGTTAAAAGTCCCCTAAAGTGGAGGCAACGTCCCGACATGACCTTAGCTGTTGACTGGGACGTAAAGCATCAATTCAAACAAACAAACAAACACTAAGCAGGTGCTATAGGCGCGCAGCAAACGTTAAACGCGCGTCTCATACACGCTTGGGGCACGTTACTGAACAAATATTTGTTAAAAATATGCGCCAAACGCGTTCAAAGCGTATTCAACGCGCCTGTAACGCGCGTGGAACCTATTTGAAACGTATTTAACTGGCTAATCTGTTGTAGATGGTACTAACCGAGTGACGGTGATTTCCAGCTTAGACACACGACCGATTCACGCCGAGATTCGAGAAAATTTTTAAGCATGCTTAAAAAGCCTATTGAGCCCTTCCCGCGTGGAGTGCACACCGACCTACAGCGACGTCCCAGCAGGCACATGACGTCAAGTTGACGTCACATTAGGGTTACATTATGGTGGTCACGTCGTACGACGTTATAACTACGTCAGTGTGACGAAAATATGATGACCTAAAGTGACGTCAGGCGTATAACCTTCATGCAACGTCAATATGACAAAAATATAATGACCTAATGTGATGTCATAATTATACCCTACATGTAACGTATTTTCATGGTTGCATTTATGTCATGAGCAATCACCTGGCGTGTGAAATGCATATACTATATCAAAGTACACCGAGGCGTACACCAAGCGTACAAAGCGCGCATGTAACGCGTTTCTAACGTGCCTCCGATGTGCTCCTGACGTATGTTGAATTTTACATTATTGTCAACACAACCGGCGCGCGTTTGGCTTATATGCTAATGTGTGTCAGCTATTTTCCTCGTTTCCTGTGTGTTAAGACCTCGTTTACTGTCCTTCCATTGGGACCTAAAAGAAATAGATGGGCTGCCTGTGCCTCCAAGCAAAGCTTCTTCGCTACTGACTGACCATCTGATTACTGGTTAACCGCTCAGGTCTGAGCCTGCCCAGAAAAGTGGTTCGTTTGGTGGTTATATTCGAAGCCCTTATTGGATGTCATGACGTCCTAATTTTTGGTAAAAGTCCCACACAACTCGAGGCAGCGTCCCGACATGACCATTAGCTTTTGACTGGGACGTTAAACACCAATTCAAACAACCAACCAAACAAACAAACAAACATAAAACAAATAGGGAGCGTGGTGATGTAGTGGTAAAGCATGGGAATCCGAATCGAGAGGTCATGGGATCGATCACCGTGGCACTGGCAGCACCGTGTTGTCCTTGAGCAAGGCATATTAACTCCCTGGAGGACGAGGAGCCATGCAAATAATGTACCCATCGCCATTTAGCGTAACTGCAACCGAGTTTGACTGTCCCTTGCCGAGTTGCATCATGGTACAGCTCTGGCCAGTGTTGATTCGAGCCCCGCGACGAGCATTTGTGAGACGAGTGTGAATATGTTGTTTGATCCCGGGATTCGATCATATAGGTTTATTGTTTGAATGTGTTGCTTTACGTTCGAGTCAACATCTATGGTCTTATTGGGATGTTGCTGCCTTTCAATGGGACTTCTACCCAACATTGTGATGTCGTGATATGCTTAAAAATACGTGCTGAAGACATATAACCACACAACAACTAAAGCTTATAACTTTTCCTAGGAGGTTTCAGACCTAAGTGGTTAACCAGTTATCGTGTGGTCGATCACTCAGTTATAAGCTCTGTCTGGCAGCCCATCTATTTCTCACGGCCCCAACGGGCGGGGATGGGCAAAGTCGCATCGGTTTGCCGCCCTTATACGTTTAGTTTAGTTAACATTGAGAGATCGCTGGTTTCATTTGCAGTCACGCTCTCATTGAACAGTCTGTTCATCGAGATAAATGCTTGTTGCCTGGCATTGTGGTAGAGTCACTCTTTGAAAGAAGAAGAAAAAGAAGAAGAAGTAGAAGTAGAAGAAGAAGAAGAAGAAGAAGAAAAAGAAGATGAAATAGAAGAATGATTTATTTACGTACAGAGAGGTCCCCGGCGAGATCGTACGTTATCTTGTCGTGAAGAGCCATTGGGCAAAATTTTAAGCTCCCTTGACTTCTGGTTTACATACAGAAAGCGTTGGCTCCTTCCCAATATGACTGAAAAATTGCTGATATGGACGTTGAGTCATATAATCTAACCAGTCCAAACATTTTAGATATAATTAACACTTCTTGGAGCTTCCCTAGTGCTTTATGTTGTTATGTTGAACAAGTAAAATAGTGTTGACTCATGTAAATCGGACGACGAGTATATTCAAATCCAAACTGTACATAACTTCCCTGGTGAACTTTTCGATGACGCTGGATTTTTTGTTGGAAATTTGTTTCTGCACAAAATTCAAACCTTCGCGCTATGCGAAACTCGATGAGGGACTGCGCATTACGCAAAATGATCACGTGTTCAGATGAAGGAAAAAATATATCTCGATCGAAATATATAATGATATTTAGATTGACATATTATATGTCAATTTAGATATATTATAATAGGGTATATTTCGTTCGAAATATATGGTAATTAAGAATATCTCCTTCTAGATATAATATATCGATTTAACGGTTGTGCCCTACTGATCATTATCATTTGCGCGAGTCCACTTTCATTTTTAGGGGCTTCATGTTTATTTTCATGATGGTGTGCCTTTATGAAAAGTACTGAAACAAAGTCATTAATGTGTGTTAGGAAAAAATGGTCCATTTATCAAGATAAATCCAAATGTAACTGGTCTTACAAATGGCAGTGTGTGGGGTGTTTTTACACATAAATAAAAACTCTTTGGATGCAAATAACAGAATAACCAGTAAATGAGAGAGCAAAGACAGAACAGCATTATCAAAATCATTAAAATGAGCCAGTGCGTGAGAAAACCAACAATTTGGTTTCTGACCATGTCTGACATTAACCAGGCAGTGCACTCACAGAAAACAGTTAGAAGCTAACTATCCGTGTAGCGAAAACAAAGGCGCTGATCAGCTGTGCAGTTACTGCTCAGCTGATCTGCGTCTTTGTTTTCGCATATGCAAATTGTTGGTTTTCTGATGTGGCAGCTCGAATATGAATTTAAAATGTTTCAACCAAATTAAGCAGTAACAACTTAATAAATTAAGGTAATTTTTAAAAATAAAAATATTCAATACATTTAAAAAATATCAAAACCGAAAACAACATAGCTCAGAACAATGAGCTTGCAGAAAACAAAACTTTTCAACTTTTCATACAAACCATCATTCTCTTTTTATCTCGGGTATAATTGTAGTCAAAGACGCTATCTCTGAGCGACTCAAGCTGCTCATTAACAGATTGAAAGATCTATAAAATATTTTTAAACAACTTTATCGTTGTATTTTGCAGTGAAGAAATACTACATTCAAATATAAGTAAGCAAGAGCTCATGACAAGAGCATCCAGCTTCCTATATACTAATACCTGTAGATTTCAACGTGGATCCGCTGAAAGTGGCTGGAAAACCACAGGCGAGTCAGAGATATATGAGCTCCTAATGTTTATCTTAACGGTCACTAATGTGTTCCCTGCTGGGGGTTTATTACTTGAGGTTAAACCTTGATTCTTACCATTCTTATTCTGCATATCAGAAAATGAGTCATATCATGAGAAAATCAACAACATAATTTCCAAACAGGTCTCACACAAACCGTGCTGTACAGTCAAATTTCAGGTAAAGAAAGTAGAGGCATCATACTATATATTGAGCGAAAACAAAGGCGCTGATCAGCTGTGCAGTTACTGCACAGCTGATCTGTGGCTTTGTTTTCGCACATGCAGATTGTTGGTTTTCTGATAAGATGGCTTAAATATTGGCAGAACAAACCCATTTTGTGAATACATATATATATGATTATGGAAATAAAATCACAAAGTACAAAAAAATTAGTTTATATTCATATCATCAAACAGTTAATTAAAATGGTACAATCCCAGGCTTTCACAGCTGTTGTTTCTTACATGTTTGGATACTCAATCAGTCGCTGTATTAATTTTGAAAACATGCAGTCAATGACCCCCGTGGCCGAGCGGTTAAGAGCCCTGTTTCTTAATCACTCATCTCAACGCTGTGTCTGACGCGGGTTCGAGCCCTGCACTGGCCACACATGAGACAAGCCAAGTTCTGCTTGCGGGTAAGCCAAAAGGTTTTTCTCGGGGGTTCTCCCATTTTCTCCCACTTACTGGTTGGCCTGCCTCATATGAGCTGAAATAATCTTGAAAGGGACGTAAAACTGAATTTAAAAAAAACAAAACAAAAAAAAAACATGCAGTCAGTATTACAAACAGTGGAACAGTCCAGTTATTTGAAATTTAAAGATGGAAAGAAAATTGCAAAAGATTTTACCTAAACCAACTTTGTCAGACCTGACGGTCAATACATACTTTTATCTGTAAGTGCTAAGGCAATTGAAAATGAGCTACGTCAAGCGAAAACCGGATTATCGTCTATGCAAAAACAAAAGCGCAGATCAGCTGTGCAGTAACTGCACAGCTGATCAGCACCTTTGTTTTCGCTACACAGATAGTACAATTCCTCTTCTACTTGTATCCAAAATTTCAAGCATCTAGCATTGCTCTGTAACTATACAGGCTGGTTTGTGTCAGACCTGGTCTGAACTCTCAAACACCGATTTTCTCGAGTCACAGCTCAAATGGTTTAGCAGCCCACAAAGTTCAAGAAGGCTCTTGCTGGTTATTCCAGCACCTCCAGAGAATTTAAATGTTGGACCAAGGAAAGGATGTGTGCATTTACATATTGACCAAGAGGAGAAGTTTGGATGTGACACTGAACACTGGAAAACTCAAACTCACGAAATACTTAAAAAAATATTTAGATCAAATGAAGCCAATGAGTGGGTACAAATTGTACCCAGGAGTAGAAAATGTGTACAGAGATTAAAAAAAAAATGAGAGACCTTAAAAATGAACCCCTGGCTTTGACAAGTAGCCCAAGGGCAATGATCGTTCACCTGAGAGTCAACAAGTACAGTACAGTCACTGGACAAAGTGGTTGGTTTTTTGGGGTTTTTTTTTTTACCATATTGGTCATGTTTCAGGTCTATGGCTGCAATAGTTTCCATAGGATCATTGGTCCTGTAAACGCTTACCTAAGACCTAGTTGTCACTTTTTCCCATGTAAAAGCCTATGTTTCCAAAACTGACCTTGCCATAAAATAGGTCAAGGTCATCCTAGGGTCATCATTTGAACAAACTGGAGTCCCAAATGCTACATACCATTAGTTTCGATCAGAAAATCGACCTGCCGGTTCTGGAGAAGAAGATTTGTTAGTGGTTTTCACCGTATATGGGTGTGGTGGCCATCTTGGTCATGTGACCCGGATTCGGCGATCAAACTTTCGTTCCCCCTACCCATGGAGGCTCCACATAAAATTTCACTTTGATTGGCCAAGCGGTTTCAGTGAAGATCTTTGAAATTGTGGACGACGCCGGACTGATTGGTATACTATAAGCTCACCTTGTGAGCCTTCGGCTCAGGTGAGGCCAAAATTAAAAAATTGTTGGTTTGCTGTTTACCGACCGACCCAAATTTTTCCTGCGACCCAATTATTTCTTTTTGACTTCCAAAAAAAAAATAATTTTTTTTTCCGACTCGCGCCTGTAAGGTCCGGTTTTTAGTCCTGACGTTTTCAAAATACAATAGGTAGATCGTGTCGCTCATTTAATCGATCCGTATCAGCCAACCGCTTTCATTTGTACTGCAATTTTATTAAGCGTTTCTTAAACCGATATCAGGTAGACTGGACATCGAGAATTCTGATGTAATACACTTTAATGGACGTAAAAAAGTGTAAACCCATCTAGGAAACATCTGACATGGACGCCGAGAAACGTTAGCTAGCATGTTTTCGATAAAAATCAACAAGATCGGCACGGGCAAGAAGGCTTATCCGATCATTAAGAACACCATTATAAGGATAGATCCATCGAGTTGCTGGTTCATCTGTTCGATTACTCAGCCGATTGTCTAGACGATGATCTGCTACCTCGGTCTGCATGGGTCAATTTTGAAAGACTTGCGATGGTGTCAGTTGCCTCCTCGGAGAACAGTTTCAAGTAGACCCATATGAAAAAATAAATATCCTCACAGAATTCGACCCTGGTTTGAAATATGTAACAACTTATATCAATGTAGAGACTTCCAATTCCAATGATGAAAACAAAAACACCAATACAGATGCTGGGTTCCAGAAATAACAAAAAACTGTCCAAACCTTTGGATATGGAGAAAGGAAGATTGTCTGGCATGTACGAAGAGGTGGGGCAAGTGCAAAAACAGACCCATTACGGTGTAACATTGAGAATAAGGCTTATCTACAAGTCATTTGTAAACACACACCCAGACTTGGGGATCTTGAATTTTTGACCAGCAAACTCCTGCTAAAACCTCTGAATTGCCCTTGCTATCTGTTATTTTCATTACACTGCTGTTTTTGCATAAAGTGCAAACCCCAGGTAGTTTCCCCGCACTCTGCCCTCTTTATATGCATAAAGCAAACCTCAGGTATTTCCCCTACCCTGCGGGGGCAAAACATTCTTGTGCAAACCACAGACTATCCTCTCTTAAAAAAAGAAAAAGAAAAAAAAAACTGACTGACCGACCGACCCAGTGTTTTGAACAAAAAAAAAAACCAGAGGACCAATGGTCCTGTAAACGCTCACCTGAGTCTGCTGCATATACCAATAAACATGTTTGAATATTATGGTATTTAACCCCAATGCAGGGGCAGATGAAGCCCTTGGGCCATTTTCTTTTTTCAGAATAATCAATATTCTGTCCATTTGCCAATTTCTTGCTGGCTTTTACCTTCAAATGACATTTTAACAGTTTTTCCCATTCAAATGCATGGGCAATCCATGTTGACCTTGCCATAAACTTGGTCAAGGTCATCACAGGGTCATGATTTATGTATACATTGGAGTACTTTAGCCATGGATGCTTCACGCCAAGTTTCATTGAAATCAATCTATTGGTTTCAGAGAAGAAGATATTTGAAGGGTTTTTACCATATATGGGCATGGCGGCTATCTTGGTCATGTGACCTAGATTATTAATATACACATTGGTTCCCCCATCCTATAGATGCCTCATAAAAAATTTGGCTTCAATTGGCCAAGTGGTTTCAGAGGAGAAGATGTTTGAATATTATGGTAATATATATGTATATTGCCCCGGGGTGTGGGCATATGAGCCCTTAGGTCCAATTTTTTTTCAGAATCATTAATATTCCATTTCCTGCAAGATTTTCACTTCAAATGACTTTTTAAAAGTTTTCCCCATTCCAATGCATTGGCGACCTATGTTGACCTTGTCGTAAAATAGGTCAAGGTCACCACAAGGTCATGATTTATATATACATTGTAGTACTTAAGCCATTGGTGCTTCATTCCAAGTTTCTTTGAAATCGGTCCACCACATTCGGAGAAGAAGATTTTTGAAGGGTTTTTACCATATATGGGCATGGCAGCCATCTTGTTCATGTGAACTAGATAATTTATATGTACATTAATTCCCCCATTCCATAGATGCTTCACATATAAAATTTGGCTTTGATTCGCCAAGCGGTTTCAGAGGAGAAGATGTTTGAATATCATGGTAATATACATGTTATATTGCCCCGGGGTGGGGACAGATGAGCCCCTGGGGTCCAATTTTTTTCAAAATCATTAATATTCAGTCCTACTGCCCATTTCCAGTGTTACGTGCCAGGCGTAACTAGAAGATTAAGGAAACCAACAAGTTGGTTAGCCAGCAACAAGCTTTGTTTAAAATTTAACAAATCTATTTAGAAGTGATTTAACCAGTAATTACATGTGAAACAATCAAAAGCATATATACAATCAAACAAAAATGAATGTACAATACCTTTCAAGATGTTAATTCCCTTAAAGAATGTCTGAATGTCCCTCAGAATTTTTTAACACAAGTCTGTATCAGTTTCTGATCCCAAGAATTAAAGTTTGTTTCAAAATAGCACTATGTCCCAATCCAGAATCGAATATCACAAAGTAATCCAAGAATAAGTTTAAATTCCAGTAAGATAGATTTTGACTTCTTAATAGTAACAGTACCCAAAGATTGTCCTTATGAAAATTTGTAGCCCTTATATAGCACTGAGGAACATTCAGGATTCTTCCAGCAAATTCTATGATATCATATACTAAAAATAACAAGTTGTTTACCAAAATTTAATGTTTTGGAATATTCTAGAGAGGCCATTATCCTTCCAGAAAATTCCACAATATTCTTTTGACATAAAAAAAAAAATTTTTCTAGAAGATTCTACATCTTTGGTTCTTCCAGATTTTTCCGTACTTTTCCGTCAAAGAACAATCTGAAATTTCTAGAAAATTCTGAAGTAAACAACCTGTTTATGTCCAATATCTGGGACACTAAAAGTAAATAATTGCTAAGGACAACAAGTAAACATCATATGTATAACATCATACTTTCCTGGGCATACTCCCTTGGGAAGTTTACCAGTACTGAATGCACATCTTTCAACAAGTAACTGTCATACATAACACTTCCCCTCTTCAAAGAAAAGAAAGTTTTATAAAATAAAGCTTTCTTTTGCAATACTGGATAATTATATACAATATGTTTAGCAAAATTTGTGCAAAACTAATCAAATACAACAGCACAAAGCTGGACATCAGCATTGTAGAGGCACTTAAGCTCTGCTTAGGGTGTCTGGAATGATATTATCTCTTCCTCGGATATGTCTGATGTCAAGATTGTGCTCCTGCAACATGAGACTCCACCTGAGTAAACGCTGGTTCTTGTTTTTCATTTTATGTATGAAAGTCAGTGGATTGTGGTCACTGAAGACAACAATTGGTGCATGTGAAGAAGCTAAGTAAACTTCAAAGTGCTGAAGTGCAAGGATTAGAGATAGGCATTCTTTCTCTATGGTAGAGTAATTTCTCTGATGCTTGTTAAACTTTTTGGAAAAATAACAAACAGGATGGTCAACACCATTGTCATCTTCTTGCAACAATACACTGCCTGCACCAACATCACTGGCATCTACAGCCAACTTGAACTCTTTGTCAAAACTTGGGTGTTAAGAGAACCGGAGCACTTCTAAGTATGGCCTTGAGCTTATCAAATGACTTCTGGCAGTCATCTGTCCAAACATACTTGGCCTTCTTACCAAGCAAGTTTGTCAGAGGCTCAGCTATAGCCGAGAAGTTGTTGCAGAATTTCCTGTAATATCCAGCCATACCCAGAAAGCGCATCAGTTGTCTTTTGCTAGTAGGTACAGGAAAATCTGAGATAGCCTCAACTTTAGCTTCTACAGGTATTACCTGACCTTGACCTACAATGTGTCCAAGAAATGTCAAGTTTGCATGGCAAAATTCACTTTTTGCCAAGTTCACAGTTAGTTTAGCATCACTTAGCCGGTCAAAGAATGTTCTGATTGTCTGCAAGTGTTGTTGCCACTCCTCACTGAAGATAATAGCGTCGTCGATATAGGCTTTACAGCCATCCAGATTGGAAATCAAACTGTTGACCAGCCGCTGAAAAGTCGCAGGCGAGTTCTTCATTCCAAATGGCATGACTTTATACTGGTACAGTCCATCTGGTGTAACAAATGCCGAGATCTCCTTTGCTCTGTCCGTAAGGGGTATCTGCCAAAATCCCTTTAGCAGATCGAACTTTGTAACATACTTGGCATGTCCAATATTATCAATGCAGTCATCGATTCGTGGGATGGGAAAAGTGTCTGTTTTAGTGACAGAATTGACTTTTCGATAGTCTGTGCACATTCTAAATGTCCTGTCTGGCTTTGGTACAAGAATACAAGGAGAACTCCATTCACTTTGGCTGGGTTCAATGAAATCATTGTCCAGCAAATATTGAACTTCTTCCCTGAGATATTGCTGTTTTACAGGGTTCATTCTGTAAGGATGTTGCTTTACAGGTTTTGAACCTTCAATAATGTCAACATCATGATAGATTTTGTCAGTTCTGGATGGAATGTCCGGAAATAAGTGCTCATATTCGAGAACTAACTGTTTCAGTTCAAGTCTTTTGTCTGAATCAAGGTGAGGCAGTTTCTGATCAAGATTCTGTAGTATGTCAGAATTCTGGAGTTTCGATGACGAGGGATCAGATTTCTCCAAGTTGAAGTCCTCAGAGTCTATTTGATTTTGTTCATGAGGGACAGAATTAACTATATTTACTGATGAAATAACAGAACTATCCCTATCAATATACTTCTTGAGCATATTAATGTGACATAGCTGTTTTTGCTTGCGCCTCCCAGGAGTGTTAACAATGTAATTCACGTCACTTAACTTTTTGTCAACAGTATATGGGCCATAATATCTAGCTTGTAAAGGTCTGCCAAGAATGGGCAATAGAGCAAGTACCTTGTCTCCAGGTTCAAAATTTCTGTCTTTAGCATTTTCACCATAACGAATCTTCATTTTGCTTTGAGCAGATTTGAGATTGGACTGAGCTGCATCACAGGCCTTTGATAGTCTGTTTTTGAAATCAGACACATACTGAAGTAAGTTCAAAGAACTGTCATCATCTGAGAGAAATTTCTCTTTTAGAAGTTTTAACGGTCCACGTACAATGTGCCCAAAAACAAGCTCAAATGGGCTGAACCCCAGAGACTCTTGTACAGATTCTCTTACAGCAAATAGAAGCAAGTGTATGCCTTCATCCCAATCTTTTTCGGTGTCAAAGCAGTAAGATCTGATCATGTTTTTCAAAGTTTGATGGAATCTTTCTAAGGCACCTTGGCTTTCAGGGTGGTAAGCCGATGACTTGTATTGCTTAATTCCAAGTTCGTACATGACTTGCTGAAAAATTCCTGACATAAAATTTGAGCCCTGGTCTGACTGTATAGATTTTGGGAGGCCTACAAATGTGAAGAACTTCACAAGTGCATTAACTATTGTTTTAGCCTTGATATTTCTGAGTGGGATAGCTTCAGGAAAGCGAGTTGAAGCACACATTATGGTCAGAAGATATTCACAACCTTTCTTTGTTTTGGGTAAGGGACCTACACAATCAATAATCACTCTGCTGAAAGGTTCATCAAAGGCAGGAATGGGCTGTAACTGAGCTTTAGGAATAGTCTGATTGGGTTTTCCTACCATCTGACAAGTGTGGCAGGATTTGCAGTGTTGAGATACATCAGATTTTATTCCTGGCCAGTAGAAATGATTAAGGATCTTGTGATAGGTCTTATTTACACCTAAATGGCCTGACATGGGTGTTTCATGAGCCAAGTTTAAGATTTCAGGGCGATAAACCCTAGGAATCACAATTTGGTGGTTAACAGTCCACTCATCTTCTGCTGAGACATCTGGAGGACGCCATTTTCTCATTAATATGCCATTTTTGACATAATAGCAAACAGGGACCTGGGATATTTCTTTTTCATCTAAAGCCCTTTCAAATAAAGGCGAGATCTCAGGATCACTGTATTGTTCTTTACAAAGCTGTGACCTTGACAGCTGGTCATGACCTTGATCGTTTGACGTTGAGGGTGAAAGGTCATTTTCTGACCCCGACCTTGGATTGCTAGGGTCAGTCTGAATATCAGACTGACTAGGGGAAAGAGATGTTGAAATCTCTTTATTAAAGGACTGACCTATCAAAGTGTCAGTTAAATCTATGTCCTGCATCCCATGATTCAATTTAGCTTTCTTTGCCATTGCCCTAGTGACAGCACAAGAAGGGTAAAGGTCAGGAATTTCCTGCTCAATGGGATCAGGCGGTTGATCAACACATGGTGTGCTGGTCAAAAGTGGGTTTACCACAACCTTATCTCCTGCCAAATCATTGCCTAACAGCAAATGAATACCTTTAAAAGGTAAGGAAGGTCTAATACCTACAGCCACGGCACCTTTAACTAAGTCTGAGGACAAATAGATATTATGGAGGGGTACGTTAACAAATCCACACTCTACGCCCTGGATAAGGACACTTGTCCCAGAAGAAGACTTCTCGGAAAATGGCAAGGTATCTGCCAAGATAAGGGATTGAGAAGCTCCGGTATCACGTAAGATTTTAATAGGGGTAGACTGGGCAGAGTCACTGTTAAGTGACACAAAACCATCTGATAAGAATGGTTCATAAATCTCCATAATAGAATCCTCAGAGACTGACTCTTTACAAGTTCTGGTCAGTATAGGGTTTTCTTCCTGGATACAAGACTGTGGTTTAGCCTTTAAGGAGGTGAGACCTGTCGGTTTAGCACTATCTAGATTTTCTCTTTCTTTCTTTCGTTTCAGTGCCAAACATTCAGAAATAATGTGGCCAGTTTTCTTACAATAATTACAAATTGGCTGGGATAAGGGATTTTGTCCTTTGTTTTCACTAGAAAATTTGGGTTTTGGACTGGAATTGTCAGTTGGATTACTGGGATTGGCTTTGGGACCGGACTGAGGGGAATATGGTTTTGACTGAGGGGTAATTTGCTTTGATTGAGGGTTATATGGTTTCCTAGGATATGGCTTGTTGACAAATGAAGCCTTATGAGTCAAAGCATAGTCATCAGCTAAACGTGCTGCTGTTTCCAAGTTTTCAACTTCTCTTTCGTTCAAGAAAGCCTTAACATCAGAATTTATGCACCGTTTGAATTCTTCTACAAGCATGAGCTGCCTTAGCTTTGCATGATCAGAACCTACTTTCTTTGAAGAACACCATCTATCAAATAGTTGCTCTTTTGTTCTAGCAAACTCAACATGAGTCTGGTCATGTTCTTTTCTACAGTCTCTAAATTTCTGCCTGTATGCCTCAGGGACCAGCTCATAAGCCTTAAGGATAAATTCCCTTACTGTATCATAATCTGAGCTTTGCTCAAGAGAAAGCTGAGTGTAAATTTCTCGAGCTTTACCAATTACAACACTTTGCAAAAGCAAGGTCCAGTGCTCTTTTGGCCATTTCAAGTTTTCTGCCACCTTCTCAAAATGTAAGAAATATTTGTCAACCTCTTTGTCTTGAAATGGAGGAACGAGACGAATGTGTTTTGTGACATCAAATACTGTACTAGTAGCCAAAGGCAAAGATTTTGATTTTGATTTGTCATTAAGTTCAATTTCCTTCATTCTTAACTGAAATTGCCTTTCTCTTTCTTTTTCTTCAATTTCAAATTTAAATTTTTCTTTTTCAATTTCAAGCCTTTCTTCTCTTTCTAATTTTTCTTTTTCTAACTCAATTTTTTCTCGTTCTAATTCTCTTTGTTTTTCCTTCTCTCGTTCTTCCATTTCTAACTTTTGTTTATGCATTCTTTCTTCCCGTTCTAAAGTTTCCAATCTTATTCTTTCTTCCCTTTCGGCCTTTTCTGCCCTTATTCTTTCTTCATACTCAAATTTTAGTTTTTCCATCTCAATTTGTCTTTTGATTTCTAGTTCCCTCAACTGCAAGTCAGTCTGAGTGACTAGAATCTGAGAAGTAGCCGAGGAATCAAAAATTTCCTCGTCAACAAAAAACTGAATCAAAAAGTTCTTAATTTCATGTTTTAACATGGAAGTCTTGATATTTGACAACCCATAATGATCAGCTATGTCTAAGAGGTCACTCTTTTTGGCCTTATCTAACAGCTCCTGAGAAGGCGCAGCAATAAAGTCACTTAGTTTGAATGACATGGTTGCTTTTTGCTGGCTTTAGCTATTTAAACAGCAAACAGTGAAGATACTTTAGAATTTTAAATAAATTTGGTGCACAAGAAATTTCAATCCCGGACGAGCCCCCAATTTCAGTGTTACGTGCCAGGCGTAACTAGAAGATTAAGGAAACCAACAAGTTGGTTAGCCAGCAACAAGCTTTGTTTAAAATTTAACAAATCTATTTAGAAGTGATTTAACCAGTAATTACATGTGAAACAATCAAAAGCATATATACAATCAAACAAAAATGAATGTACAATACCTTTCAAGATGTTAATTCCCTTAAAGAATGTCTGAATGTCCCTCAGAATTTTTTAACACAAGTCTGTATCAGTTTCTGATCCCAAAAATTAAAGTTTGTTTCAAAATAGCACTATGTCCCAATCCAGAATCGAATATCACAAAGTAATCCAAGAATAAGTTTAAATTCCAGTAAGATAGATTTTGACTTCTTAATAGTAACAGTACCCAAAGATTGTCCTTATGAAAATTTGTAGCCCTTATATAGCACTGAGGACCATTCAGGATTCTTCCAGCAAATTCTATGATATCATATACTAAAAATAACAAGTTGTTTACCAAAATTTAATGCTCTGGAATATTCTAGAGAGGCCATTATCCTTCCAGAAAATTCCACAATATTCTTTTGACATAAAAAAGATTTTTCTAGAAGATTCTACATCTTTCCAAGTTTTTCCGGACTTTTCCGTCAAAGAACAATTTGAAATTTCTAGAAAATTCTGAAGTAAACAACCTGTTTATGTCCAATATCTGGGACACTAAAAGTAAATAATTGCTATGGACAACAAGTAAACATCATATGTATAACATCATACTTTCCTGGGCATACTCCCTTGGGAAGTTTACCAGTACTGAATGCACATCTTTCAACAAGTAACTGTCATACATAACACTAGCAAGACTTTCACTTTAAATGACATTTTAAAAGTTTTCCCTATTCAAATGCATTGGCGACCTTTGTTGACCTTGCCATAAAAAAGGTCAAGGTCATCACAGGGTCATGATTTATATACACATTGTAGTACTTGAGCCATCGATGCTTCATGCCAACTTTCTTTGAAATCGATCCACTGGTTCTGGAGAAGAAGACTTTTGAAAGGTTTTTACCATATATGGGCATGGCGGCCATCTTGGTCATGTGACCTGGATTATTTATATACAAATTAATTACCCCTTCCTATTGATGCTTCACATAAAATTTGGCTTTGATTGGCCAAGCGGTTTTAGAGGAGATGATGTTTGAATATTACGGTAATATACATGTATACTGCCCCGGGGTGGGGGCATATGAGCCCCTGGGGTCCAATTTTTTTCAGAATCATTAATATTCAGTCCTACTGCCCATTTCCTGCAAGACTTTCACTTCAAATGACTTTAAATGACATTTTAAAAGTTTTCCCCATTCAAATGCATTGGCGACCTATGTTGACCTTGCCGTAAAATAGGTCAAGGTCATCAAAGGGTCATGATTTATATATACATTGTAGTGCTTGAGCCATCGATGGTTCATGCCAAGTTTCCTTGAAATCAGTCCACCGGTTCTGGAGAAGAAGATTTTTGAAGGGTTTTTACCATATATGGGCATGGCGGCCATCTTGGTCATGTGACCTGGATTTCTTATATACACATTGGTTCCCCCTTCCTATAGATGCTTCATATAAAATTTGGCTTTGGTTGGCGAAGCGGTTTCAGAGAAGAAGATCTTTGAAATTGTGGACGGACGGAGGGACGGACGCCGGATCATGGCCATCCTATAAGCTCACCTTGTGAGCCTAACGGCTCAGGTGAGCTAAAAAAAAAAAAAAAAAAGACCTACCGACCGACCAGCATAAAAAATTCTGGGTAGGTAAACAGCAAACCAACAATTTTTTAAGGTTGGCCTGAGCTAAAAACACCCTCCAAGTCTACAAACAATAATAGATTAGGATCCCATGTGCTTGATAAAAATCATCCCGTGATACAGCAGTTGAGAAGCCGAGCTGAAATTTGAGGTGATAGCTTTCCCCTCATAAGCTACTTGAAGTAAATGCTCACTTGGTTATGACTGTCCTGTCAATGCTCACCTGGTAACATATGTTGCAAACTGCGTAGAATTTAGGAAGCGTCTGCTGACACTGGGTTGTATATGTGTGCTGCTGTCAACTGTTGTCAGCAGATTGCCAGACAACCGTTTGTATTTTTTTTTCAATTGTCTACAATTAAACTATGGTTTATAATTATGTTGGGAGCAGCCCCCATGGCCGAGCGGTTAAGAGCGCTGTTTCTTAATCACTCGATCATTTCACCGCTGTGTCTGGTGTAGGTTAGAGCCCCGCTCTGGCCACATGTGAGACAAGCCAAGTTCTGCTTGCGGGTGTGCCAGGTGGTTTTTCTCGGGGTTCTCCCGTTTTCGCCCACCTACTGATTGGCCCGTCTCATATGAGCTGAAATAATCTTGAAAGGGACGTAAAACTGAATTAAAAAACAATAATAATAATTTTATGTTGGTTTATTTATTTATTTATGTACTGATCTATATTCTCTCTTTTTAGATTTTTCTATGTACAGTACCTAAAAGTTTAATTAATAAACATATAGCATATAGAATATAAATGTCAGACTGTGCTTACAGTTGCATATCTAATTATGATTAAAGAAGTTTAATTTAGTGAAATACATTTCTATTTGGGCTCACTTATTTTTAGTTTAGACTCGAGATTGACAGTCAGTTTGACAGTGGACAGATCGTAAATCCTTTTAAATTTACATGTATGTTTTTTCGTATGCAGAATTGGGGTTTTGTGTGGAACATTGTACATGTACATGTATATTCAGTCGAGAAAATTTTAACTGTCTAAAAGTTCTATAAATCTCAATGATATTATTAGACAAGTAATCTGCATTATGTGCATTATGTTTAAATATTTTGTACAGTGATTCAAAGTAAGTAGCTGAAACATATAAACTTTTATTTACATGTATTTGAATTTTGGGCAATGCCGTTTACGTATGTGTTTTTTCATGAATTATTACGTATACATCACTATTTTGTCATCATTTACCTTCATCATTATTGTTTCAATACGACATCGAGATATAAGTTGATGTACCAAATATCCATGTGTCTTCAGTTCAAAGCGTGTCGGTTGCTGTTTCGGTAGTTTTTATAAGTGATGAGTTTGCTAATACGAATGTTGTGATGCAGCGAGGGGAAATTCAAATTCTTCACTTTTCAGGGTGGTGGCTGTTGCACTGGTTGCTGTATCTGTATTGCATGTAGCCCATTTCGAATGTCAGATCATCCCAAACTTTGATATTGTCCCATTCAGCTATGAAAACGTACCGACATAACCGTGGCTGTGTACTAGGACGCTAAACAGCAGCATTTCACAGTGATTTTTCTATTCATATACATGCATAGATTTAATGTATAAAACCGACACCAAAACATAAATCCATGCATTTGTTTTTGGGTAACATGAGTGTTCCCGTTCCTGCTTTCTATGCAACCATCACATTTGAGCGCAAATTAGCTTTCGTAATCGCAGTCTTATCATTTTATATTTGTTTTCGGTTCTGATATTTAAACATGCAATATAAATATAGAGATGAAATAGAAAAAGCGGATTCTTTTCTTTCTTTTTCTTCTTTATTTTATTTTTTTTATTTTTTCTAACAAGGTCCACTAAACATATTTAGGATAAATGGCGTTAAGTATAATTTATGGATAGTTGAGCGGAAAAGGAATGCAAATTCAAATAGGGCATGGATTAGTCAAATGAAGAGCGCTGCATGTTGACAGCAATCAAATTTTACAACAATAACATGCTTCATAAGGCGATAAGGTGATGCAAGTATGCCCTTTTATTGTACATGCACGTTTACATAGTTTGACACTACAACAAGAATGTTCAAGAAAATAATTTTATTTCTATATGAATTCAATAATGCACAAAATGATCACTAATTATGTTCGTACATGTCTATGGCCTTATGCTTTTATGTTTGCTAACTGGAAATTCCCAAACAAATGAACTATCGCAGGTGATTTATGAGGGTCTGGATGGGGTATAATGATTAATGAATAATGGCCTAAAATTTTTAATGAGAGTGAATAATGAGCAAAAAAAAAATAATGATTAGTAAATAATTAAGTCATAAATTAAGAATAATGAATAAATGTAAATTTTTAATGAATAGCTGAGTAATATAATGAATAGTGAATAATATCATTTTAAAGAATAATGAATATTCTAAAATTTGGGTATGAAATTGTCTTAGATGGCCTCCCTGACATTTCAGAATTTCATTTTTTCTGGGGTCTGGCGTGGGGGGGGGGGGGGGGGGAAGCCCCCAGACCCGATTTAGTTTAATTGTTGTATTCATATTTCAGAAATCCTTAATATTAGAAAGACATAATTATGTCTTGACGCCAAGCATGTAGGGGCTCACCTCATGGACCAATTGATAGATAAAGAAATGTGTCATTTGAAGGCAGAGAAAAATAAATCAAATCATTCTTGATCAGGGTTGCCACGGTCAGAAAATGATTTTTTTTTCCAGGTCAGGGAAAAGTCAGGGAATTTGGGTTTGAGTCAGGGAAAATTGCAAAAAGTGCAGAAAGTCAGGGAAAGGTCAGGGAATTTCAAAATTTCCTTAAAAGTGATGGTCTTTGGCAGTGTATCAATGTCTTGTAAGAATGTGAAAATGTGAACTCGTTTTCCCCTAAAGTTACATGGTTTTCAGTTTCTCAAAATTTCTTAATCAATTTAAGTCCTGCATGCTCAAAATGATAAATGACCTAAGGAGAGGCCAACATCAGAGGAGATTGCATTAATAACCCAAGAGCTTCTGGACCTGCCAAAATTGACTTTCCCTTTAACCTTTTACGTCAAGCATTACCATGAGAAGTAAAGCATAGGCGTGGGAAAAAAAAGAAGAACAGCCATTGAAGCCATTCTTTTTATGCTTTGTTCTGTTATGGAGATAACTATAATAATAGCCAAAATAATTACCCTACATAGGAAAAAGTCAAACTGGGTGAGGTAAAGAAGAGATTTGCAACCTGTGCATTTATAGAATGTGAGATGGCTTCAAAGAGCTGAACCAGAGGACCAATGGTCCTGTAAACGCTCACCTGAGATCAGCTGCATATACCAATAAACATGTTTGAATATTATGGTATTTAACTCCAGTGCAGGGGCAGATAAGCCCTTGGGCCATTTTCTTTTTTCAGAATCTTCAATATTCTGTCCATTTGCCAATTTCCTGTTGGCTTTTTCCTTCAAATGACATTTTAACAGTTTTCCCAATTCAGATGCACAGGCAACCCATGTTGACCTTGCCATAAACTTGGTCAAGGTCATCACAGGGTCATGATTTATATATACATTGGAGTACTTTAGCCATCGATGCCTCACGCCAAGTTTCCTTGAAATCAGTCTATTGGTTTCAGAGATGATTTTTGATGGGTTTTTACCATATATGGGCATGGCGGCCATCTTGGTCATGTGACCTAGATTATTTATATACACACTGATTCCCCCATTCTATAGATGCTTCACTTAAAATTTGGCTTTGTTTGGCCAAGCGGTTTCAGAGGAGAAGACGTTTGAATATTATGGAAATATACATGTATATTGCCCCGGGGTGGGGGCACATGAGCCCCTGGGGTCCAATTTTTTTCAGAATCATTAATATCCAGTCCTACTGCCCATTTCCTGCAAGACTTTCACTTTAAATGACATTTTAAAAGTTTTCCCCATTCAAATGCATTGGTGACCTATGTTGACCTTCCCGTAAAATAGGTCAAGGTCATCACAGGGTCATGATTTATATATACATTGTAGTGCTTGAGCCATCGATGCTTCGTGCCAAGTTTCGTTGAAATCGGTCAACCGGTTCTGGAGAAGAAGATTTTTGAACGGTTTTTACCATATATGGGCATGGCGGCCATCTTGGTCATGTGACCTGGATTTTTTATATACATATTTGTTACCCCTTCCTATTGATGCTTCACATAAAATTTCGCTTTGATTGGCCAAGCGATTTCAGAGGAGATGATGTTTGAATAGTATGGAGATATACATGTATATTGCCCCGGGGTGGGGGGCGGATGAGCCCCTGGTGCCCAATTTTTTTCAGAATCATTAATATTCAGTCCTACTGCTCATTTTCTGCAAGATTTTTCCTTTAAATGACAATTTAACAATTTTTCCCATTCAAATGCATTCGCGACCTATGTTGACCTTGCCGTAAAATAGGTCAAGGTCATCATAGGGTCATGATTTATATACACATTGTAGTGCTTGAGCCATTAATGCTTCATGCCAAGTTTGGTTGAAATCGGTCCAGTGGTTCCGGAGAAGAAGATTTTTGAAGGGTTTTTACCATATATGGGCATGGCGGCCATCTTGGTCATGTGACCTAGATTATTTATATACACATTGGTTCCCCCTTCCCGTAGATGCCTCATGTAAAATTTGGCTTTGATTGGCCAAGCGGTTTCAGAGGAGAAGATCTTTGAAAATGGTGGACGACGGACGGACGACGGACGACGGACGGACGGACGACGGAGCATGGGTATACTATAAGCTCACCTTGTGAGCCTGACGGCTCAGGTGAGCTAAAAATGGTGCCAAGCGACTGATAAAAGTATCTGGAAAACTGTAAAAAGTCAGTGAAAAGTCATGGTAAAGTCAGGGAATTTCGAAATGAAAAATGAGTGGCAACCCTGTCAATGATGTTTACTGAGGAGCCAGATACTGTTTTGTTAGCTTATGTATATGTATTGTCCTTTGAACATAAGGTATAGGTTGTTTTCTGACATTTTCTTATGGAAATTTTCATTTTTTTCCTTGCTCACTTAGTACTTTACGATCCTAAATGTACAGTGCAATATGTACTTTGGGTGTTTAGAATGTTTTCCTTACATTTTCTGTGTGTCAAAATATTATAGTTTTCCTCGCTTTCTTTGTTTGCTGCATACTTTTAGAACAATTAGAAAAGGTACTGTACAATCAGGCAAACAATTAGATCCAATGACATTATGTATGTTTCTATAACGATAATCTTTTCTGTGGACGGACATCATTTTGCTTTTTATATGACAGAGCATAATTATGTACTAAGATGCAAATCTATCTGGCAATTTATGTATATGACACTACATTTTTTTCCTCGCTCGCTTCGCTCGCTCGGTATTTAAGACATTAATAAAATGTATTGTACAATCAGGCACGAACATGAATCCATACAATCACATAGAACTCCTATACGAACTATTTTACTAAATAAAAACAACAGCATTTTATTATGATTTTTACCCCTGAAGTTACAATTCTGTCTTAAATAACCTTTTGTATAATTCATAATTGAAGAGAAAGATTCAGGTAAAACTTACAGCGTATTCAAAATTTAAGGTGGAGGGGATTACACTCCCAACAGATTTAAAAGGGGATTTGCTAGAAAAATCAGTATTTCTGCACATCTCTATGATGCTTTGTGGTCTACCCTTCTCTCAAGATGTAAATATCAAGGTTGCACTCAGTAGTCTACAATATAATATCATAGAACTAAACCTTGTGTCTTCAAATAAGGGATGCCTTAGGTGGGGAACACCTATATGCTACTGGATATATAATGGAATGATTGCTCAGTCAACAATATGTCTTTTTGTTAGACAAAAAACCTTTCAAACTGTTAATTTCTATTTGCAGGTGTCAAATACGTAAAATAACACTGACTGATCAGTTAAATATCTAAAACTTCTTTCTATTCAGAATATTTAAAAGGAACTATGAAAAATAAGGCTAAATCGATTTTCATAATCATGCACAATATTTCTCCGAGAAACTCCGCTAACAGGTATAACTGGACTTACCTGTTTTCACCGGTAAATATCTGCGGTCACAGTGAAATTTCGCTGTGTTTCTCCGAGAAATCAAATTGAATGAAACACGAAATATTTAAATGAAAAGAGAAATTTGCCGTTCTTTCTCCGAGAAAAATAGCTTGGTGTCCTATCTATCTTCTGATACTGAGTCGATCAATTTCTGATCATCACCTCAGGGGTCAACATGTCCTCTGAGAAACATGAAATATGTTGATTTTTCTTTACCGGGACTGTATATAGAGATCACCAGTGGTTGTTTTACAGCAAACACAGGGGTGAATAGAAGTAGATATGAGTCAAATGTGCTGGTACTGTGACGGGGACATAAAAGCATATAATGAGCACCTGACCTAAGCTGCTACCCACCGTACGGAACGCAATTTTTGCACTTAAACCAAATGATTCTCGAACTATAAATCACTGTGTATATTCTAGGCGAATCTTTCCTCAAAAACCAACTGTTAAGTACTCAAGGACACAGATAAATGTTCATTAATTCCTGTAGTCCATTCAGGTAATTATGTCCATTCACATAAAGGAACGCACCGACCTGGGACCTCTCAGGTTTGACACTGGCTACGACGGTGGTGCCGATAACGCCGCTTATCGGCACGACCGTCGTGCGGATAAGCGGCGTTATCCGCACGACAGGGAAATCGACATCCAAATATTAACCAGAGGACCAATGGTCCTGAAAACGCTCACCTGAGACCTTGTTTGACTAGAATGGTAATATACAAGTATATAACCCCAGGGCAGGGTCAGAGCAACCTCTGGAGTCAATTTCTTTTTTAAATCATAAAGATTCAGTCCATTTGCCAATTTACTGCAAGTTTTGCCCTAAAATGACATTGTAACAATATTCCCCATTCAAATGCATGGGCAACCTAAGTTGACCTTGTAATAAAAAAGGTCAAGATCATCCCAGGGTCATGATTTATACAACTTTTGTAGAGCTCCATTGCCTGATGCTTCATGCCAAGATTCAAAATCATAGGCCTTCTGGTTCTGGAGAAGATTTTTAAAGGTTTTTACTATTTAAAGCCATGGCGGCCATCTTGGTCATGTGACCTTGACCATTTATACAAAATTTCATTCACCCTTCCTAAGAATGCTCCACATAAAGTTTGGCTTTGATTGGCCAAGCGGTTTCGGAGAAGAAGATGTTTGAATATTATGTTCATACACATGTATATAGCCCCAGGGCAGGGGCAGACAACCCTCTGGGCCCAAAACATTTTTATAAACATAAATCTTCTGTCCATTTGCTCATTCCTAGCAAGTTTTTTGCCATTAAATGACAATTTTCCTATTTTTTCCCATTCAAATGCTTGGGTGGCCTAAGTTGACCTTGCTGTAAAAAAGGTCAAGGTCATCCCAGGGTCATGATTTATACAAACTTTGTAGAGCTCCATTGCCTGATGCTTCATGCCAAGTTTCAAAATCATAGGCCTTCTGGTTCTGGAGAAGAAGATTTTTAAAGGTTTTTGCTATTTATAGCCATGGCGGCCATCTTGGTCATGTGACCGTGATCATTTATACAAAATTTCATTCACCCTTCCTAAGAATGCTCCACATAAAGTTTGGCTTTGATTGGCCAAGCGGTTTCAGAGAAGAAGATGTTTGAATATTATTGTCATACACATGTAGATAGCCCCGGGGCAGGGGCAGACAACCCTCTGGGCCCAAAATATTTTCATAACCATGAATATTCTGTCCATTTGCTCATTCCTAGCAAGTTTTTTTGCCAATAATTGACATTTTCCTATTTTTTCCCATTAAAATGCATGGGCGGCCTAAGTTGACCTTGCCGTAAAAAAGGTCAAGGTCATCCCAGGGTCATGATTTATACAACTTTTGTAGAGCTCCATTGCCTGATGCTTCATGCTAAGTTTCAAAATCATAGGCCTTCTGGTTCTGGAGAAGAAGATTTTTAAAGGTTTTTGCTATTTATAGCCATGGCGGCCATCTTGGTCATGTGACCATGACCATTTATACAAACTTTCGTTCCCCCTTCCTAAGGATGCTCCACATGAAGTTTGGCTTTGATTGGCCTAGTGGTTTCAGAGAAGAAGATCTTTGAAATTGTGAACGACGGACGACGGACGACGGACGACGACGGACGACGACGGACGCCGGAGCATGGGTATACTATAAGCTCACCTGTGAGCCTTTGGCTCAGGTGAGCTAAAAATGTTCAGAAGTGGATACATTTTAAGTTGATAAATATTATACACTGGCTTCAAAACTGACACATAATATTACACATGAAGGAATTTTTCACTTTTTTATTAACAAAATTGTTATATTTCTGAAATTGGCTTAGATGTGAATTTACTTGTAAAAATCAGTCAAGCGTGTGCGTAAATGAGAAAGTAATTATCGTAACCTAATAATAAAAGAATGTGGTAATCCAAAAGAATAAACCGATGGCTCAGCGCAAAACTATGCTAACTCCATTTTCAGAAATTTTACAGGAGACAGAAAAAACTTCACAGTTTGTTTAACTTTAGAGATTTCAAAATGAATTTTTCAATTGAAGTAGTGAAAAATGATTAAAAACTTTTGAGATAGATAATTTTTGTGTTGATTGTTTATTTAAATGGAAAAATCAATTAATGTGAATTAATCTTACTTAATCATACTTCTGCACTGAAAAAATAGGGAAATGTTAGTGCAAAACTGTCGCTAAGTCAAGTTAGTAATGTTTTCGCACGGATTACATAAAAAAATGTTTGTGCAAAACTGTCATCAAGTCAAGTTAGCTAGAGTTCTGCATCTAAAAGTGAAGAAATAGTGAAGTAAATTTTGTTTCAAATTGAGGTTAAACCTAGCTGGCACCTGGTTACACTTCTTCCTTTCATTCTGGAGGTTCCAGTCTTAATCCTTGGAGTCCGCAAACTTTTGTCAAAATGATTTTTTTAAATATTTCTCCCTACTGCTGATTCAAGAAATCAGGTATGGCAGTTGCAGGTTACTGGCACAAATATGTGCACTTAGGCAGCGTTTCACTAACGGTCGTTAGATCAAAATTATCGTATGATCGATCTTAAGACCGAATATGCGTTTCATTATACTTGATCTTGGCCATGAAATTCTTAAATTCAATCGTATGTCTAGGACAAGCATTAGGCTGTTATAAGTCTGAGAATTTTCTTAAGTGTCATAGCGACTGTTCCGGCATTTCGCCGATGAAATGCCGGTTCTGGCTAGAAATCATTAATTCGCACACATAAGCGGGTTTAAAGAGATTCGAACCGACATTTTTTTTGCCATTTTCTACTGACTGCTGTTTGTTTCAATCAAAATTTCAATGCTTACAATGTAACCTTTCCCGCACAGGTCAAGATTTTATACGAATGGGTGAAAATACTAAAAACATGCATCTGCCAAGTAAATGAATAAGAAATCCATGAGCTACACATCTTTCATTCCACTTTTCACGGTGTCACATTTCATGTATTTGTTGATATTCTTCATCAAGGCCATTTTGTGTCAACTGCGTTTGCAATCAATGACATCATCATAATTAACGTCATCACACCATGGAACCTTCGACATCCTACAATTAATTGAATGCATCTGACAGAATTGAAACTTAAGTTTAATCATTAATTTAATGTTTCCATCTATTAATCATTAATTTAATGTTTCAGTCTATTATAAAAAAAAATGTGAATCAAATCAGTGATGTTCAGAGTCTATTATCAAAAAATATGAATCAAAACAGGGAAGTTCATAGACTGGGGGGGGGGGGATAGATAACTCCCATAATGATTAGCCCTAGGGATCATGATAATACCACAATTATTTGTTTTAAACCTCAACCCCCCCCCCCATACACACACACACACACACACACACACACACACAAACACATGCCAATGGGGAAGTGTGGGGATTAGCCGGGCTAAACTGTGCGACAATTGCAGGGGTAATTACTTTTTGAAATGACGGGGTTTGACATTTGGATCCTTACCCAAGGGAGATTTTTTATTGCAAAGTCTGCTAAGGGTAGGGCAAAGAGCAAAGTTTTGGCCTCCAGTTTGTCCCATGGGGCGGATTATAGCAAGGCACTGAAAGCTGAGTCATAATCCCCCCCCCCTTCCCTGTGGGTCGAGGAGGCAGTCGTTACAAATGACTGGTGCATATCTTAAGGACGTGCCACCCTACTACTGGCCTTTTCTAGTATTTTCAAGCTTATGCAGGGCCCTATTTCTTTCAAGAAAGTACATGCTTTGATAAGATGTTCAGCTACATGGGTTTAACTTTAAAAAAAAAGAATGGCATACATAGACCTACTAATGGAGTGGGGGGGGGGGGGGGGGCAAGATGTCCATCCCCTCAATGCACTAGTCATTAAGTGGGACCGGGAACAGCAGGATTTAACCTAGGATGTGTCTAGGCAATGCTGGAAATGTACTGTCTGTGTGTGTGTGTGGGGGGGGGGGGGGTAATTTTCCAACAATACACAGGCACAACATTAATTCAAATGAATTAATATTTGCTGTGTTTCTCATGTTTATTTTTATTGTCCTTATTTAATTTGCAAATGTACATTTACATGCAGAAATTCAAGCCCCTACTTCTTTTTTTACCAAAACAGCTCCCATATTATTGTCAGCCTCCTGGCATGGGTGCTTTTAGCAGGTACTTTACCAAAAATGAAAATATTGACCCCCCACAGTGCAGGGCATTTTTATAGCAGTCCTGTAAAAATTGAAAAATTAAAAGACCTGTTAATCTTAGCCACCCACGGATGTAGATGAAATGCACCAAGGTGACGACTTAAGGACAGCATACGTTGCTTTCAATAGTAAAAATAGTCTCGTCCTTGAGGTGGGATCATGGATAAAGTCCGTCCAGCCAGAGAAGACATAAAAAGCCCACCATGTACTACTAGTAAAAATAGTCTTGCAATACGACACTGCATGTGCAGGTACATATACATGTATGTATTAAACCCAGGCACTCCAGCTTGACGTTTCACCATTGGACTGCTGTGTTCCCCACATCAATTTGTTTGGTTATGAAAAGTGAAAATAATCCAATACTTAAAACAACCTTTATCATTCTGAATGTGTAGCAAGTAATTTGTATTTGTAGACTGAACTCAGCAATGACTTTTTTCGAGAGACATGTTTGTCATGATATTGATAAGCCAAGAAAAATCCCTAAATGCCTAGAAGCGAGAAGACGAGTTTTATCACATGTAATTGAAGCAGCAATTTCAAACTGTATTAATGGGTATAACAATGGTTTGGGGGCATGTCCAAATTGATGCCAGTAGGTGGAGTTAACATTTGCTTTTTGAACCTACCCAAAATATTTACAATGCCTTGCCAAGCTAATGTTCATGACACAAAAATATTTTACCACATATTTTTGCTATAAACCGAAGCAAAATCAGAAGTTGTGAACGCTGCCAAATCCTCTCAAATCCTCTTTTTTCATTTTAAAATTTACATGTCATAATGTCATATACGCAATAATACAGTAAATACAATTTTGCTTTAATTACATGTTTTGAAAATTGGCTCCTCCATTTTAGGCTTTTATGAATTTTTCTCGCCTATTGGAGTCCAGAACAGAGCACATGTAAGGCGATGATTTACTCTAACAGCAATGTTGTGGCGGAGGGGCACATGTAACACGTGTAGCTTACTGTTGCACATGGTTTTGCGGCTATATAAGCCAATTATAAGGAAATTGTGTGTTTATAATTTATTAATAAATTAAAAAAATAAATAAAAAAGTAAATGAATTGTGTTTCCGTTTTTACGAAAATAAAATAAAGATTAAATAGCAACTACATGTACTATCAAGAAAATCTCTGCGATAGAGGGGAGCATGCACATTTCGACCCCATTGCCAACTTCACAATCATAATTTGATGCATTACATTACAAACATGTTGCAAGCCAGAAAACATGCATACAAGTAATTGTTCTTTCGTTGCATTCTGATATCTTCCATTGAAGTGTGTGCTTTAATTTGAAGTATGTTACTTGAACTGTAAGAATTTAAACGCAATTTCCGCTCATTAGAACGATTGTGGTATTATAGGCCTTAAAAACACTGAGAAATGCGTAAAATATGCTTTAACAAAACATATGAGCAAGTGCGATTTGGCATTAATAGTTCATAAAACAAGAGGACCAAGGGTCCTGTAGCTCACCTGATAGATTTCCTCATTGTAAGCTTAAAAGTCATTATGCAGTCTATGGTCGAATCTCACTTACCTAACCCGAGACCTTATGGCTGTCCTTGTTACATTAAAAGAATGAAGACGATCAAGTCAAAATGTCCTTGTTACATGAAAGAATGAAGAAGATTGGATCAAAAATGTAGGCACTAGAGTGTTGACAACACTTAACAGCCATTTTCCAAATACTCAAGGGCAGGTAACTCTGCAGTCCAAGGTCGAATCTCGACAAATTTCGAACTCATCCAAGATCTCATGGCTGTCCTTGTTACATTAAAAGAATGAAGACGATCCAGTCAAAATGTCCTTGTTACATGAAAGAATGGAGAGGATCGGATCAAAAATGTAGGCACTAGAGTGTTGACAACACTTAACAACCATTTTCCAAACGCTCAAGGGCAGGTAACTCCACAGTCCATGGTCGAATCTTGCTGAATTTCGAACTCATCCGAGGTCTTATGGCTGTCCTTGTTACCTGCAAGAATGAAGAAGATCCGATCAGAAATGAAGGCGCTGGAGTGTTGACAACCTCTCTCCCATTGTAAGTCTATGGGGATTTTTTCAAATGCTCAAGGGCAGCTAACTCCACACTCCATGGATGGATCTGGCTGAATTTCGAACTCATCCGAGACTTTATGGTTGTCCTCATTACCTGCAAGAATGAAGAAGTTTCTATCAAAATTGAGGCTGCTAGAGTGTTGACAAACTTTTCCCCATTATAAGCCTATGGGAGCTATCTGTTGCCATGGAAACCAGAGTTCTGATCTTATCTGCTTCAAAACCTAATACAGGCAATCCCCCACCACAATGATGCTTCTGATAAAGTTTGATTGCAATCGGCCTGCTGGTCTTCGAGATATACATATTTGAAAGTGTGGACGGACGGACGCACCCACGGACGGACGCCGGCTCGAGTAGTATACTATAAGCTCACCTAGTGAGCCTTCGGCTCAGGTAAGCTAATAAAGTGGAAAATAAAAAAAATTTGGGGATTGCAATTATTTAGGAAATGGTGCTCTGTAGTTTTAAACTTGCAAAATTGCCGGATAATGCACCGGTCATTTGTATTCACAGCCCCTCTGTGGCTGGGGAATAGCAGGGCATTTAACTTTTCAGTCAAAAGTTAAAAGCTCTGCACTGCAGAATCATTTTCTTTTTTTGCATGTAAATATGCAGGCACATTATTTTGTCAATTAAATAACGACAATAAAAGTAATTAATTTAATGTTAGAATACAACTATTATTTAACTTTGAATTAATGTGATCATGTATTGGCTGGAAATAAGAGAACCAGCACATCCCCGGCATCACGGCACTTTCGCCCCGCTGTGTGTCCCGTTTTCACGGTCCTAGGGGAGCTGTGGATACAAATGACGGGTACATCAACGATGATTTGTTGGATTGAATTTGATACTTTATGTCGTTTGTAAAATGATGAGGTAGATATGACTGATAGCCATACAGTTTTAAGCTAGATCATTTTCCTTGGTAAGCCTCCTTGTGAAAATTTTAAAAAAGTAACTGACATATATGCATGTATGTAGGCGGTTTCCATGGCCAAGTGGTAAGGAGCACTGATATTCTATTACCACGCTTAACGATTCGATTATCTCACTGCTGTGTCTGGTGTGGGTTTGAGCCCATGCGTGGCACATGAGAAACAAGGCAAGTTCTACTTGCGGATGAACCAGGAGGTTTTTCTCGGGGTTCTCCCATTTTTGCCCCACATACTGATTGACCTGTCTCATATGAGCTGAAATAATATCGAAAGTGATTTAAACTGAATAAAAAATTGTAGAGATAAATCACAGTTCTGTTTGCACAGGGACATATTTTGTGCATAATGTGATGTTACCTTGCGACATCATTTTCATGAAATGTCACAAATAACATTAATTTCCCATTCTGACAACACTATCATACCAAAATAAAAGTTTATTAATGTCTATAACACAATTACCTTTTAAAATTTTGGGCTTAACTTTTTGTTTTAAAATAAAGATGCTGTCTACAAGTTCAAACTTTGTGAGATTCACTTGCGGTTCAATGTCGTTAAGATTCTTACATTAAAGACGAACGTACAGCGCTCTTATGAATGCGTTAGTGAAACATAACTGACGTCACGTTCCTAGTTCCGCGTCGACCTTAATTTTAAGACCAAGATTGTCTTAATCTTACGAAAGTCACAAATTAAGGCGGCGAGTAAACTGGTAAAGCTATGCCTGAAGGTCACAAGTTTTTAAAATAGATTTCATTAATTTATTTTTCTTTTTGTTTATTTTCCTTTTTATATTTTTTCCATTGTTGGTGATGGTAATTATTTCCTGATGAAAATGAAGATTAAATTGTATTTTTACGTCACAAATGAACAAAAATATAAAAAAGAGCAAATGGTTTGTTCTTATTTCTCAGTGCAAAACTATCTCTAAGTCTACATAGTATTAGTTTTGCACTAACAGATTTCAGGAATCCTAGAGGAATCTTAGAGCAAAACTAAGGCCAACTCAACATAAATACAGTTTTGCGATTATTCTTTAACCAGTTTGACTTAGAACATTTTATGAAATATCAAATATCTTTAATAATACTCTGAATATATTTAAATGCCTTTGAGAGATTATGCGGAGAAGAAAATGCCATCATAATTTCTCATAAAAGCATTTTTGGCCAAAAGTGGAGTTAGCATAGTTTTGCGCTGAGCCATCGAAACAGCCTTTGATTTTAACAATGGAGTATGGAAACATTTTAGTAACACCATTAAAAATGCAACGGTTGTCTTTTTCTCCGCTGTTAGAAATCTACTGTGATTCAGATTACATCAGCTGGATTAATCAAATCAAACTTAGTTTTCTTATTCATAATAAACAAAAATGTTAATTTCGAGTGTATTTCAATAGCTAAACACATAATTACTGTAATCTATTTAATAAAAAATTAATAATTGAATACATACGTAAGCTTGTTAGAAAATCTTGTACTCCCGTCGTGCCAATAGCCAATACCTGTAGTATTGGCTATCCGCACGACGGTCGGGCCGATAACACCGCTTATCGGCACAACCGTCGTGCGGATAACGCTGCTAATCGGCACGACCGTCGTGCGGATAGCCTCAGCCCTCAGGTTCGGGAAACAGTCCTACATTCTACCACTGCACCAGACAGCTCCTACTTTTATTTCACATTATTATGTATTTGTAGAAACATGACAATGAAAATGATCTGTTTTCCTTTATTTTGTCAAAGTTGACACTTAATGTATGTCGCGAAAACATATGACAATTATAAAAATCAATTCATTTCATATGCGCAAAAATTCGGGCGCAGAAAAAATATTCTGAGTGTCACCAAAATAAATACTGACACCACGTCCATCATCCTCCATCCGTTGACGTTTTGTTGTGTGTCCGTCATACGACATGCTTTGGCTTCTGTTTCTTGCAAAGTGACTGGTTGCTTTTTTTTCTTCGTCTTTTTCTTATTTTTTGTGTCTTATCCTCCAACCGCTGGGAGCACCCTCGTTATGTGGTTTTTGTCACTGAATTGGGTTATCTCACCAATACACAAGACGTTCAGACTAATATGACTTTAATTATGAAATGCCGATGAATAAATGATGTAAGCAGAAGGATCAAGCAATCGTTACTGAAACTGAAAATATATAAATCATGGTAGGGTATGAAAGCCCCTGCCGAGCCGAGCTGTAAGAAAGACCCTGCTGAGCCAGGTTTTTGACTTGTAATCGCCGATTTAAAGACCCTGCCGAGCCAGGTTTTTGACTTGTAATCGCCAATTTAACTCAAAATACCAAAAAATAAATGGCTTCATGTGTTGAAACAGATAACATCGCACAGGTGTAAAAGATATTGTTCGTCATGATTCATTTGAAAACAAAATTTGATGGCATTTTTCAATTTTGAATGATACAAAAGCTAAGGTTTTCTATCAAATCCGATAAATTTGGCAAATTAGCATAACTGAGTTAATGTAAACTGTTTGTAATCATACAAAATCATTTCAATTGCTATAAAATACCATTCTGTATACTATTTTTCATGAAGATATCGAGCCTCTAGCAATAATTAGTTAAAAACCTGGCTCGGCATACTGGGCTCGGCAAGAGACCAGAACGGTGCCCTGTGGGACACAGACACAACAGGGTCCCAGTCAGAATTAACACCATTAACTACTACCCTTTGCTGGCTGAAGCACACACACACACACACACACACACACACACAAAAAAAAAAAAAAAAAAAAAAAAAACTTTTATCCATTCCATAGTCTTACCACCAATACCATAACTAAACAATTTGCTTTTAAGAAGTTCGTGCGTACAAAGGCGTTAAAGTGGCAAGTGTCCATTAGACTATGCTTAATTAAGAAATGTCTATCAAATAATAACATGGTAAGTATGCACTTTACATTTACATGGAGCAAAACATAATACGAACAACATCTACTTTTCTGATAGATGATTTGGAGAAAGTGCAAAAGCGTGCGGCTAGGTTTGTAAAGTTCTAGGAACTATACATATGAAAAAGGTAGTATGACTGACATCCTTAAAAAAACTAAAATGGGAATCCCTGCAGAAAAGAAGGAAGGATAATAGAATTACATTGCTTTACAAAGGTCTATAAAAGGGAGAGCAAAAATACCCACGGATGACCTTATCCCCAAAAACAGGCGTTGTAGGAATCAACACTCCTTGGCATTTCAGATACCTTCAGCAAGTACAAATGCCTATTTACACAGTCCCCCCCCCCCAGACTATTCACCATTTTTGCATTATCCGCTGGTTCCCAGCTTACAAAAAATCAATATTGGAAATACAGGTAACCAGAACCCCCCTCAGGGGGGTTGCTGGTTACCTGTTTTTCCAATATTGCTTTTTGTCAGCAGGAAACCAGCCGATAATGCAAAAATGGTGAATGAGAGATTGGAATGAACTTCCTGATTATCTGATCTCTTCTGCTGAGTGTGTCTAAATTTACTTCTCTTGTGAGAGCTCGGGACTAATCCCCTCCGGTCAAGCCCCATCCCCCCCCCTGGTGTGGTATTGTCAGTTTGACGTTTCACCAGTAAACTATTCTGATTCTGATACTGGTACCCAGCTTACTGAAATCAAAATCGGAAATTCAGGTAACCCCCCCCACACACACACACACACACACACACACACCTTGAATTATTGTTGTTTTTTTTTTTGGGGGGGGGGTTACTTGTACTTTCAATATTGATTATGTGTAAGTTGATTACGTGTAATTCTTGTTATTTTAATTATATCTTACTTTTGATTTAAGCCAGGATGGCTTATAATTTGCTAATGTAACTCATTTAAAAAACTTTTCTAAATTAACTTTTAAGATTAACTTTTAAGATTATTTTTAACATACGCATTCTTCATTTTAGAGCTTTTGGTAGCTTTCGTTTTTCGGAAAGAGGCTCGTATGGAGTCTCTTTTTGCCTATCTTTCGTTTTTCGACCTAAAGCTCACAGCTAGGTTGATACATGTATGAATATATATTAGTTTTTCTGCAATCAATCATTTGATGAATTATCTTTTTTTCTAGTACATGTACTTTCTATACATATTTAGTATTCTTAAAATTCTGTAAATATATAAATAATTTCATATGATCTCAAATGCACTTCCTATGTACATAATTTGTACTCTTAAAACTATGAAATTTTTATGTAAATTCAAATGAACTCTACTGCAACAATATTTGTTTTTTAAATTATATGTTAGTGTTATAAATCATAATATTTAATCTTTTATTCAATACTTATTATTAACTTAAATACCTTTTGTTTTACAGCTGCTATATTATATGTTATTCTACTATCATGTTTGTCGGAAAATAGCTCATGTAGCTAATGTTTATTGTTATATTCATAACCGACGTTAAATAAAGTTTCTTGTATCTTGTATCTTGTATCTTGTCTTGGGAACCAGCAGTTAATGCAAAAATGGCGAATTATCATGTCTTAAAACAATGTAATTGAAGATACACAAAATCTAATCTTATTTACATGAATAAACAAAAGCAAACACACCTGAAACTATGTAAAATATTTTCTGCTAAAACATGTCTAATCATGGAGAAAAGTATAGAACCTGTCTCAGTGGCGTACGAGTGGCAAGTGCATTGAGTCATGCATTAGATCATGCACACATGTTGATAATGGCACATGTATTGTTAGAAAAAGGTACAAGTAGGCAAAGATCAGGAAAAGGCGCAATCAGAAAAAGATTCCCACTCCAAAAACCGAGGCGGGAAAAAACCAAACCAACAATCAGGTACTTATACCATGAAAACATTTCGTAAGCCGAATGAGCAGCTATTTTCCCAATAGGTGGCCACTCAGTTACCTTAACTTAACTAAAAATATGAAAACATACATAAGGCGCCAACAGCACAAAAATATTTTAAACACCAAGACATAAAGCAAAAAGAACCACCACAGAAGTATCGACTTGGAACGATCAGTAACACAAAGTTACTAAAGACGATAGGCCAAGAGTGACTACAGTGAAGAATGAAAGGTAGATGACCCTAAGCGACTCACCTGAGCAGAAAACGTATCATGGACTAGTAATGTATGTATTTTGGTAAGTAGTTCGGTATCGGTAAGTATTTCGGTATATGTAAGTATTTCGGTAAGTATTTCGGTAACGGTAATGCGGTAAGTACATTCGGCGCGTATACTCGCATCGAATAGAAATTCGGCCTATCACATATAAATGTCTCTGAGTATCTGCGTATCATTATGTAGGCGTCACACCTAGCCGATTTTGAAACACGATGGACACACGATTATGGAAATTTTCAAATTCGGCATGGATCGTGAAGACATCGAGCCATTCGTGAGTGCATCTTTACCTGTAAGTATTTCGGTAAGTATGTCGGGAGATTTTTAAGCCTTCGGCAGCACCATCGCGAGCGACATGAAGGTTCAATTTCATGTTGAATTTGTGAGTACATATTGGCCTTCGCAAAGCCATTGTGAGGCCGTCCTATCAAATTGGGACTGCATCGTACTTCTGTGGTGTGATCATCGGCACCATCGGCTAGGTTTTGCTACACAAAGGCAATACGAATGAGACGCGATGTTGCCCGATTGTGTTACGAAGGCAACACGACATCGTATAGCCCTCGCAACGCCATCGCATAATCATCGTATCTGAAAAATTTAGAACACGATGGCATCTCGATGGGTACACGATATTAACCAATACTGTTCTTTCTGCGTTTCCAATATTTCCCATGGTAACGTGGAGATACAAAAATCAGCATCCACACAGCATCTTAAGTTGAGTACTGTTGATTCTATTCTGACAAATACATGGCGTATTTCGAAGACAAGACAATCAGTAAGAAGACTGCAGCACTGTTCTTTACACGCAACTGGACCATGATAATAAACACACCATGTAGGTGCAACACCATCTCTTACAGGTATTTGGTTTGTTTATTATTCTGTTGTCTTTCAAGCAGCACCCGGTTTTCTTTCTAGTAGAGTAGTTCAAATTGCAGTATTCGACAAACGGGCGTTTTATCTACTAACTCCAGAGCAGTTAAATGTGTCAGTTTCATGCGAAAGATGGATTTAAGATACAATCAAACTGTCACCAATAAGCTTGAACAGCGTTGTAAAGTAACTGACATTACAGTCATGGTAGTAATTATTCAGTTTACCGTGGACGTCAACAATGAAATCGTACAAATGAAAATCGTTTCTCAAAAGAGACCATGTTTGCACACAAAGAGGCTCGTTCAATCTCCCGCCTACAGTATAGGCAACATGTATTTTATGGATTGAATTTTTGAGTGGAGTCTGACATGGACTGGAGTATTGGAGTGGATTCTTGGAGTGGACTCTTGGAGGGAAATTTTGGAGAGGAGCTGACTGGCATGCCCTCTTCCTGGTTTAGGCATTTCCAATTTTATTTTTAAAAGAAAGAATCTGACAAAGCTGCTGTGTTCTCAGTATCACTGGTAGTCTCAACAATTGATTTTTAGCTCACCTGAGCCGAAGGCTCACAAGGTGAGCTTATAGGATGACCATGCTCCGTCGTCTGTCGTCCGTCGTCCGTCCACAATTTCAAAGATCTTCTTCTCTGAAACTGCTTGGCCAATCAAAGCCAAACTTCATGTAGAACATCCTTAGGAAGGGGGAACAAAAGTTTATATAAATGATCCAGGTCACATGACCAAGATGGCCGCCATGCCCATATATGTTAAAAACCATAAAAAATTCTTCTTCTCTGAAACCGGTGGACCGATTTCAGCGAAACTTGGTATGTAGCATCGGGGACTTTGGCCCATCATAGTTTATATAAATCATGACCTTTGGTTGACCTTGACCTATTTTACGGCAAGGTCAATTTTGGTTACATAGGCTTTTCAATGGAAAAAAGTGAAAACATTGAATTTTTCAGGAAGTTTTGTAGCTTGTGACCTGAAAGTTGGTAGATACAGACAACATGTTGAGCTAATGAAGTGATGTGAGTATTAAACATCAAGGTCATTTCTTGACTTTGGCCAAAGGTCATTTACAAATTAAATGTTAAACTTAATTTTCTCAGTAACTGCTCAACCAATCAAAGCCAAATTTTATATGTAGTATCCTTAAGATGAGGGAATGAAAGTCAATATAAATAGTCAAGGTCACATGACCAAGATGGCCGCCATGGCTATAAATAGCAAAAACCTTTAAAATCTTCTTCTCCAGAACCAAAAGGCCTATGATTTTGAAACCTGGCATGAAACATTAGGGGGAGGAGCTCTACAAAGTTTATATAAATCATGACTCTGGGATGACCTTGACCAATTTTACGGCAAGGTCAACTTAGGTCGCTCATGCATTTGAATGGGGAAAATTGTCAAAATGTCATTTGACAGGAACAACTTTATGGAAATGGGTAAATGGACTGAATATTTATGATTTTGAAAAAAAGTACCCCAGGGGCAGGTCTGCCCCCATCCGGGGGGCAATATACATGTATATATTACCATGATATTCAAAGATCTTTTTCTCTGAAACCGTTTGGCCAATCAAAGCCAAACGTCTTGTTGAGTATTCTTAGGAAGGGAGAATGAAAGTTTATATAAATAGTCAAGGTCACATGACCAAGATGGCCGCCATGGCTATAAATAGCAAAAAAAACCTTTAAACTCTTCTTCTCCTGAACCAGAAGGCCTATGATTTTGAAACTTGGCATGAAGCATCAGGGAAAGGAGCTCTACAAAGTTTATATAAATCATGACCTTGGGATGACCTTGACCTAATTTATATATCCCAGTTCTCAGGTGAGCGTTTACAGGGCCATTGGTCCTCTTGTTTTTCATAACATCGGGAAGTCACGTTATGCCTTCGGGACACTTTCGGGAATACATTTTACACCTCACGATGTCGTGAAGCCATCGTGAAGCCTTCGTGTACCATTCGCATCAACATCACATGCAAAACTACCACTTCGTACATGTATATGGTTCGTGAGTGCTTCGGGTATAATCGTGTGGCATTCGTGTGTCCATCGTGTCTATCTATCTATCTCTGTATACTGCCACACGCCCTCGCGGACATTCTAGGCAGGGTAGCGCAACGTCTGTTAGTATCAGACAGGAAAAGAAGAGTTATAGTACAGAGGTTTAAAAGCATAAAAGTGAAGAATAAAAACAGGTGATAGGTTAAAATAGTTAAGAATAGTTAAAATCAGATAAAACAAGCATGATGAGATCTATGGGCGAGAATGCTGCAGCTTGCAGACTGCGGCCTTAAAGGCCTCAAGATTCTGCAAGCTTGCAACAGGCTCTGGGAGAGAATTCCAGTGCTAGTGGGAAAAATGAATATTTATAGTAATCCCTAGAGGTGTAGACCTGCCTAAAGGTCACCGGGAAATTCTATTTGAGTACTGCACATAGTCCGGGAGGGGTACGGCAACTAGTCCGTTAATAACCTTGAAGAATAAACAAAGACGAGCATCAGCTCGTCTTTGATCCAATGATCGCCATCCTAAGTCTTGAATAATCCTGGTTACACTGGGATATGTATTTCTTATTATGGGGGTCCCACACAGCTGATGCATATTCGAGCTGTGGCCTGACTAGGGAATTGCATGCTCTTTCACGCACATTTGACATTTTTGTTTTTATGTTTCGTCCGATAAAGCCAAGAGTTCTATTTGCATTGCCGGTTATACGGTCGACATGGGTTTTCCAGGAGAGATTACTAGAGATATCAACCCCGAGATATCTGGCACTTGTGACTGACTCCAAGACCTGTCCATGCAATACATAGTTAGTCTTATTGACCGGTCCTTTAGAGCCAGTCACATGCACCACCTGACATTTGGAGGGGTTGAACTCCATATCCCACCTGGACTCCCATGCCGATAGGATGTCTAAGTCGTTTTGGAGTGCTGAGCTGTCGTCCTGACTTTCCATGGTGAGGTACAGGGCAGTATCGTCAGCAAATAGTCGCACCTATCTATCTATCTTCATATGGGAGCGAACCTCATCAGGCAGATCATTTATATAGACGAGGAAGAGGATCGGCCCCAGCACCGAGCCCTGGGGAACGGTTCCGGGTCATTTCGGCCCATAACCATTTCGGCCCATGACCATTTCGGCCCATTACCATTTCGGCGCAAACCATTTCGGCCCATAACCATTTTGGCCCATAATCTTTATTCCTATGAATATAAAGGGATTTTGGGGTGTCTTATTGTTACCTAAATGCAATATTCTTGGTTGTTTTACTCATTTGATAAGACAGTTAGAAAATATTGGAGCTTGATTATGACGTTCTCTGCGAATTTGGTCATTTTTGGTTTTATGGAGGTACGACATAATAAAAAGTCATTTAAAGCCGCTGATGTCAGTTCTTTTCGTTGATGCACACTGGGGATTGTTAGGTATTTCACAATTTTTGTTTTAGAATTATCTTGGTGCTTTTAATATGATTATTGAAATCTCATAAAATCCTTATGGAATTCAAAACTGTTAAAACAGAATTTGCAACCTTGACTCCACAAGACGCTAAATAGCAGGGATAAACTTTTCTTTTAAAAGAGACAATTTGCAAATAAAATAATAACAAGCTGATATACACTCTTAATTTATCTATTATACTATACAAATAACACACATATAAACGAATACAAATACAGGATAATAGTAGTATACTTATGGGCCGAAATGGTTATGGGCCGAAATGGTCATGGGCCGAAATTGTCATGGGCCGAAATGGTTATGGGCCGAAATGACCAGTTACCTGGGGAACACCCGATGTGACCGGCACTGCGTGCGTTCGTAGTTCTTTCCAATGGTAAAAATGGTACCATTGGTAGACAAATTCCGTTCAAGGTTTTACCACTGGTACCATTGGTAATGCCGTTGGTACCAATGGTACCAATGTTACCAACATACGGCAGCAAATGATGCAGACAGACTACAGCGTGGGTAATTCTACCAACGTGGGAAAAGTCACGTGATTCAATATGGCGAGCCTAAAAATATATCATGAATTTAGTAAATAAGCAATATTTTTGTCATACATGCAAATGTAAATGTTATAAACAACACGATATACATGAAGTAAATAAGAAAGACAAAAAACAAGTGAGGTGTATTGATCAATATGATAAAAATGCCACCATGTGATCTACCAATGGTACCATTGGTACCAATGGTACCATTGGCAGCAGAAATCGTTCAGGGTTTTCTGGTTACCATTGGTAAAAATGGTACCAACAGTACCATTGGTAGATTTACAGATTTTACCATTGGGAGAACCCCGAACGTAGCCACTGATTCCGACTCCTTCCCAAGGAAAGCTCGGATCCAGCCCAGCACATGTCCTCGGATACCATATTGATGTAGTGTGATCATCGATAGGCTTCGTACATGCTCAAAATTGGCTTTTAACCAAATTCGTGAGGAAAATCGCACGAAATTCAAAATTTTATATTCGTGTGACCATCGTGTGCCAAAATCGGCTAGGTATGACGCCAGCATTAAGGAATACCATCCACCATCAGAATATGTACATTGGGTCGAAATGACCCTGATAACGACCAGTCTAAAATAAAAAAATACGTTTGAAACGATGTCTCTGATTGGTTCAAAGATTTGACAGTTGACACATGTTCAATAAAGTTGACAACAATGCTCCGAAAGAAACACAGATTGCTGCTTTTTATCGGTGGTGTCTGGATAATCGGCATTTTATTCTTTGCATTTAAACCTTCAGAAAGCAAGGTACTCGAAAATAGTCTTCCAGAATCTTCAAATTCATCACCAAACTTTCTTATATTTTGCCACCTCACAAGGGGTTTCAGCTGGCTAGTCTGGCAGGTCAGCCGTCAAAATGAATTTTTGATAACTGATTTATCATTTTGAACCACTGTGTATGATACTTCATTTTGACGGCTGACCAGTCGGACTATCAGCTGGCATGCATATTCTCACATTTGATTTGTGACAGGAGTGTCCAAGAAACAAGAGATCACTGCCAATAAAATGCTCCATTACTGTAGACTGAGTCAATAGGTATTGCCTTTATTCAAGTCCCAAAGCTCAAATGGTAACGCCAATACTCTGGGGTTGGGCGGTAGCAGGTTCGATTCTTGAAGCCCTGTACACGTATGATTCATCACAGTGCATAAAAAACCGAGTCATTTTTTCACCGGTCTGAATCTGAATCTGAATAGTTTACTGGTGACATGCCAAATGACATTATTTCACCAGGGGGTTCGGATGGGGGAGAAATTAGTCCCTTGAACGCACGAGTGAAGCAAACTTGGACACACAGTCATCAGACATTTCAGCAGAGGAGACAAGTGAATCAGGGAGGTCATTCCAGTCCCTGATAGTCTGTGGAAAGAAACTACTTTTGTACGCTTCTTCTACTTTTGTACCGGTGGTTCCTTTACCGGAATGGACCTGATTATCGGAATGGACTACCGGAATGGACATTTATATGTGTCATTGAGTACTTTTCATTTGGTTTTCGAGGACATATTGGCCTGGAATATATACATACAGTGATTAGTTCGAGAAATATGTGGTTTAAGCACAGTTAAATTGTGTTCCTTACGGTCGGGTAGCCTAGGTCAGATGCCCATATATGGTTATATAGGTCTCCGTCACAGTGCCAGCTTATTTTACTCATTTCTACTTCTAAATATATCCATATGTTTGCTATAGAACAACCACTGGTGATCTCTATATATTTCAATCAAAGAAACCTCTGAACAGTGGCACTATCCCGGACCCCACCACTGACCCCACCCTAACCACCGTGGGAAGTCAATTTTGCTATACTGAGATGAATCTTATCTGATGCAAACTACTCATATGACTACAGAAGTACATTTTATGCAAATAAAATACATTAAAAGCACCCAAAGCCATAGCATAATGTCCATTCCGGTAGTCCATTCCGGTAATTATGTCCATTCCGGTCCATTCCGGTAAAGGAACGCACCCTTTTTTCACTAATTGGATTCACAGTGGATTTCCCTAACTTTTAAGTTTTGTTAAGATGCTAGAAATTATGCCAGATGATTTGATCATGAATGCAATAAAATGATAGAAATTATGTACTTAAGTCAATTTTCTTCATTTAGAATTACAATAGTGTTCTTTATCCTCACTTGTTCTTGTCTATCTTTCCTCTGATACTGAGTTGATCAATTTCCGATCATCACCTCAGGCTGCCTACAGTTCTCAGAAATAAGGAATCTCTACTACTTACTTGCTATACATGTGATGTGTATGAAAGAAGCATCAGGGAGATTCTCTTTCTGGGAGGTTTTCGAAAAATGTAGCTCTAGAATATATAAGAAAAATTTGACAAAAATGTGGTTTTCTTCGGCGCAATTTGGCACTTGCACCTAGGCATACAAAGGAAGTTGCATACCAAACATTGGTTCGCCCTCAGCTCGAGTATACAGCTCCTATTTGGCATCCCTATAATGAAACTGAGACAAAAAAGGTGGAGGATAGTGCAGAAGACAGCAGCCAGGTGGGTCTGCAGGCAATGGCATAATGCCAGTAGCATCGATGACATGCTTGATGAACTTGAGTGGCCATCCTTGGAGGACCGCAGGCTAAAGTCTTCCCTAACTTTCTTTTACAAGATTCACTCCGGTACAGTGTCTCTTGACAAAGATAAATATCTGACCCCGGCACCCAGACTAAGATATACCAGGGCATCTCATGAATCACAGTACACACGATACATGTCCTATACTGATGCTCTGAAGAATTCTTTCTTCCCAAGGACTATTCCACTTTGGAATAGTCTACCTTCTTCAGTGGTCGCATCTAAGACCACGGAAGAGTTTAAGGCTCTCATTTAAACCATGGTTCCAGAGGTATACATTTTAGTATGCCTCTGTCTAGCTTCTTGTAAATAGTTTTAATGGCCCATCCCGAATGTTTTCCCCCTAATTTGCTAAATTCAAAATTTAGCCACCCACCCCACACCTGAGGTGATGATCAGAAATTGATCGACTCAGTATCTGAAGACAGACAGACAGACAGGTGTGTTTTGAACAAATATTAGATCATTTTTTGCTCATTTCCTGGTGTCTCCCTGATTCTCAGGGATGTAACACATGGATGATGACATGTGTATAGATCTTCAAACTCAATATGGAACTGTGTGGGATAAGCTTTTTTACATGAAGACATTATTAAATGAGCATTTTGACTGTCATCAAATTGTTGTACATGTATATGGAACTTTAAACTGCCATCTGATCATGTGTTATCATAGATTTTAAATGAGATCATCTTGCATTAGACATCCAGGATTCCTCTAACCATTAATCTGTTTTTTTTTTTTATTTCTTCTTTGGTATTTTATTTGCCATTTAAACTTTCACACTTTCTTTGTAGGCCGGCAGTTCTCACATGAACCATTTAAGAAACCCAGCCCTACCTGCTGAAATTGACAATAGTGACGATGTGCCAAAACGTAGAAATGTTCATGAAACCAGAAATAAAGTAGAAACAGAAATGGTGGTCCCTGATAGGGATGCAGTTATACACATGAATCAAGAAAGAAATGCTGCGGATGATGAAGCAGGAGATATTCCATGGGAAGAATTCAATGAGTCGGGATATATCGACAAAACTCGTGTTAGCTCCGGCGGAGATGCATATGCCCGTAACAAGTTTAACCAAGTTGCCAGTGATAACACAAAGTCTAACAGGGATGTTCCTGACACAAGACAGAGCCAGTAAGTTGTTTGTGCATAAAAAGCTGAAGTTTATTGTAAAAAAAAAAAATAATAATAATATATAAAAAAAAAGATTCTACAAATCATCTTCAAATTTAATAAACTCTGAGGGCCCCCGCCCATTGGGGCATAGGAGAAATAGATGGGCAGCTTGTTCCTCTAGGCAAGCTTCTAATCTACTGACCAACCATCTGATTACTGCGTTAACCACTCATGACTGAGCCTGCCCAGGAAAAGTGGTTTTGTCAAACCATCCGTACATATAAGCCTTATTGGCTTAGTTGGGTGGTTATATTTATGAAGCGCATTTTGAGTGTCATGACATCCTAATGTTGGGTAAAAGTCTCATAAAATGGAGGCAACGTCCAGAAATGACCATTGCTGTTGACTGGGAAGTAAAGCATCAATTCAAACAAACAAACAAATAAACTCTGAACAAATTCCTTCTGAAAAAAAAGAAGTTAGATTATTCAGTTAGATTTTAAAACCAATATTTGACTACAAGCATAAAATTAAAAAAAAAAAAAAAAAAAAAAAAAAAAAAAAGCATAATTTAGTGGTACAAGTTTACATAAAAGATGCAAGCTAATTATTGCCTGATCTCCTTAAATCATTAGAAACACCTCTAGTGAACAAATATACAAACTTTCACAAGCTAGATCTTGTACATGTTTTTTATGTCGGGCTTATTTCATTATGCTTCTCTTTCAGATGTAGATCTCTACACTATCCCACTGACCTTCCAGCTACCTCAGTCATCATAACCTTTCACAATGAGGCTAGATCAGCACTGCTCAGGACTATTGTTAGGTAAGATAGTTTTCAGAACACTTAAGTTTAAACAAAGAACGTTTGGTTTACTTAACACATCTTTATACCTGTGCCTTTTTAATGAAAAAAAGCAGTTTATTTGCATGGTAACACTCAGGCTGTCTAAAAAATATGAGCCGCATCGTGAGAAAACCAGATTTTTGCCTAGGCGAAAACAAAGGCGCAGATCAGCTTCGCGGTAACCGCGAAGCTGATCAGCGCCTTTGTTTTCGCTACTCGGATAGTACAATTCCTCTTCTACTTAAATCCAAAATCTCAAGCTTCTAGCCATCTTCTTTAACTGTACAGACCGGTTTGTGTCGGACCTGGTCGGAAACCCCGAAGACCGGTTTTCTCGCGTCGCGGCTCATATAATGTATGATAGTGATTTCAAGTATCAGTGAAACTTAAGGTTGTGCTTGCCATGTAAATTTATGATGAAAATGATTTTCTCTTTCAGTGTGTTCAGAAAGAGTCCAGCACATCTGATAAAGGAAATTATTCTGGTGGATGACTTTAGTGATGATCGTGAGTATAAAGAAAGTGTAACTTTAAAGAAGCTCCTAGACCTACTTGGATTACTAATCTAGCTGCTTACCAAGCTCTCCATTGCTTAACTTGCTACAAATATTCAGACAGTCTACATGACTGTCATTGTTAAAGCATACCTGTCAACTCGCACAAATCAATCGTGTTTGACATGAATTTGAGTACAGGAATTCATCACACGCACGAATTGGCTAAAATCACTAAAAAACACGATTTTACCGCGATCTCACGCTTGGAATTTCCATCCGCCATTTTTGTTTATGATTGTGAAACTGCGCCCTCTGGCGAGTTTCTAAATTTAGCGAAAACGCGAGATAAAAATAAACGGAAATGACCGAAGTATCCCAAACGTAATATGCTGTGTATATTTTGTACATGTGCTGTGTAATTTCGGCCATATTGTGGGTACACAAGGGAATGTTTAAATGTTTTCTGTGTCAGTTTGAAGGGTAATGAATTCAGGACATGTTGATATATGTAAGATTCGTGACTGTTACGGATTCGTGAATCAGTTTGCATGGCCAAAGTGACAGGTGAGAATTGGAAAGGTGAAGTTGTTTATCTTGTTTTTTTCTCTACATTCAGGATGGCAAATCAGCATTTCGATTGCTTTCTATAGATTCTAGACATTTTTTCTAATTTTGCAAGGTCACGACTATTGCAGAAAAGCTCAAAAAGATAACAAAAAATATAATATAAAAGTACAAGTATGAGCTTTTGAAAAATGTCTAAACAGTAACCCCAAGTATCTGTGGTGTAAATATATACCAGTTGATATGAAAGTTTTGTAACTATTGCTAATGTCTGTGAACCAAGGTCTTGATTTTTAACTTAAAAATCTCACTCCTAAAAGTTGTGGTAAAATAATTACGCGCGAAAAATACACGCAAAAACTCGTCACTTTAGGGTCGTCGCGCGCAATCTCACTCTTTGAAATTTCAAAAAGTTGACAGGTATGTGTTAAAGTAAGCTCAACAAAATATAGGTCTTGTATGAAGATGAAAAAACTGTATTTGCATATGATTTTCCTGAAACTGAAAAGGCCAAATAATTACGGGGGAAGTCCTTTAGTGATAACAAAACACCTTTCATTTGAGCCGCCACATGGGAAAACCAACAATCTGCATAGGAGAAAACAAAGGCGCAGATCAGCTTCGCAGTAACTGTGAAGCTGATCAGCGCCTTTGTTTTCGCTACTCGGATAGTACAATCCCTCTTCTGCTTATATCTGAAATTTCAAGCATCTAGCTCTTTTCTGTGCTTATACAGGTCGGTTTGTGTCGGACCTGTTCGGAAACCACGTTGTTGGTTTTCCCACGAGGCGGCACATTTCTTTTAAATATTTTTCAGCTTCTGATGGTGAAGAGCTGGCCAAAATAAAGAAAGTAAAAATAATTAGAAATAATAAAAGAGAAGGTAAGTCTTATAAAATTAATGTTGCTTTGATGATATGTTAGTTTTTAGCACTTACACAAAACAGTTCAGCCAAAATTATTATGAACTTAGTACATGTACCATATTTTTTGAACCACCATACATGTATCTTACAATTTTGTTTTATTACAGTACATCTATAATTGACAACTTTAGTTGATTTTTAAACTACATAATTGAACCACCTCGTGGGGAAACCAACAATGTGGTTTCCGAACAGGTCTAACACAAACCGAGCTGTACAAGCACAGAAGCAGGCTAGAAGCTTGAAATTTCGGATTTAAGTAGAAGAGAAACTGTACTATCCGAGTAGCAAAAACAAAGGCACTGATCAGTTTCGCAGTTACTGCGAAGCTGATCTGCGTCTTTGTTTTCGCCTAATCAGATTGTTGGTTTTCCCATGAGGCTGCTCAAATGTTGCTTTGATGATATGTTAGTTTTTAGCACATACACAAAACAGTTCAGCCAAAATTATTATGAACTTAGTACATGTACCATATTTTTTGAACCACTATACATGTATCTTACAATTTTGTTTTATTACAGTACATCTATAATTGACAACTTCAGTTGATTTTTAAGCCATGTATGAGCCGCCTCATGATAAAAACAACATTTTGCATATGCGAAAACTAAAGGCGCAGATCAGCTTTGCAGTAACTGCGAAGCTGATCAGCGCCTTTGTTCTCACTACACAGATAGTACAATTCCTCTACTTTGTAAATTGAAAATTTCCAGTCTCTAGCCATCTTCAGTGCTTGTACAGCTCAATTTGCGTCGGGCCTGTTCGGAACACATTGTTGGTTTTCCCACGAGGCGTCTCATATATTACATATGCTCATAGACAAAGTTTCCACATGTCTGTTATTTTTGTCTGTTGTTATTCACCACAGGTTTAATGAGATCTCGTGTGAAAGGTGCCGACCTAGCTACCGCCCCAGTATTAACTTTCCTTGACAGTCATTGTGAGTGCAACGCTAACTGGCTAGAACCTCTATTAGCTGAAGTCAAAAAGGTAAAGCAGAACATTGCATCCAAGATACTGATATCAAGACTGATAAGGGTTTTCCTTTTCACATAAAGACAAAATCATGGGATATGCCATGCAGTCACTCAAACGTAAAAAAAAAATCCATGAATTTCTTTGAATCAAACTGGGAGTAGGCAGTGCTTTCTTAAAGAAAAGGGTGTATAAGAATAGATATTTGTTTTTGCATGATATCACATTTATGATTTTGACTTCTTGTCGACATAATTTCACCCCAGCATTTTGAACTTGATGGGGCTTAGCACACCTCTTTCTTCTGCTGGGCACAAAAAGATTTGTTCTATCATTATAAAATTTTACATGTCTTTATTGTATTCAGGAGATCACCATTAACCTTGCATGAATCTATGTTTGTGTATTTCAGGATCGTCATAATGTTGTAAGTCCAATAATAGATGTGATAAACATGGATAACTTTGAATATATTGGTGCTTCTGCTGACTTGAAAGGAGGTAAGTTTCTATAGTTTATTGACTTTTCTAACTTAAGCTTGACAGAATTAACTTATTCGGGAAATTGGAGGTAAATTTCAAGACTAATTTGAACACATTTTAGTGCCCTATTTTTACCCACCAGCGAGAAGCTAGAGATTGGAATGATTATAGCCATAGTTCTAGTGCTACTGAGAATTTTTCATGGATTAGATTTTAATCGAAGTATTTAGCGAGACCATGAACAAAAAGATACTGATCAGACCGCTCAGACATGCAGGCCAAGAAATCTGTTTTTCATACCATGAAACAGTCATTTTTTATGCTTCTTTTTAAAGACAATATTGCAAATAAGTAATATATTAAAGCACCATAAATAGCAAAGGAAAAATAATCTCGAGTAAAACTAAATTACAATGTAAATAATCGATAAAAAAACAATACAATTTAATGATCAGTTGACATATTCTACGCACTGTCTACAGGATTTGATTGGAACCTGGTTTTTAAGTGGGATTACATGAACAATGATGAGAGAAATCACAGAATGGAACACCCTGTAGACCCTATCAGGTAAGATTAATACAGACAGTATCGACCATACTTTTCCTAAATTTTTTTATGCATATATTTGAGCCGCCTCGTGGGAAAACCAACAATGTGGTTTCTGACCAGGTTCGACACAAACCGGGCTGTACAGTCACAGAAGCAGGCTAGAAGCTTGAAATTTTGGAGTTAAGTAGAGGAGGAATTGTACTATCCGAGTAGCGAAAACAAAGGCGCTGATCAGCTTGGCGGTTACCGCGAAGCTGATCTGCGCCTTTGTTTTCGCTTATGCAGTTTGTTGGTTTTCCCATGTGGCGGCTCCTTTTTTTCTGTTATTGGAGTAAAGAGATCTCACAATAGAGTAATCATTAATGCTTAGAAATGTAAAGATTGATACTTCAAAGACTTTATGACTGTTGTCAGATAAGAATATTTGCAAGGCTGCATTATGTAATAAGTTTGAGCCGTTTACATTATAATGTGCATTTGGAACCATTGAGTCCAATTTGTAACAATTAACCCAGCTATGCAGCCACAGAAGTTAGCGAACAGATTTTTTTAGTTAGGTTGCAAACAAAAAGTTGCTTACCAGACAGTAAATACTGCTGCTAATCTGCTTGTTTTGATTTGTTGTTTGCATGATTTTGCCATAAAACTCATTTTTCATGACCTGTTTCACATATCTGTTTTCAGAACTCCTATGATAGCTGGTGGGCTGTTCACTATAGACAAAAGTTGGTTTGAGGAGCTGGGGAAATATGATATGGCTATGGATGTCTGGGGAGGGGAAAATTTAGGTCAGTATAGATTTAGTTTGGAGTCCTCTGAGGAGCCTCCGCCATGAAACCCCAGGGCTTCTACAGTCTTTCATATAAGATTTAAATGTAGCTATTGGTAGAATGTTAAGAGAATGTCAACTCAGCAACATAATGTTCCTCTTATTATGTGTGTTGTAAACAGCATAAATGATTAAGCAAGTTTAACCCATATTTGACAAATGGATTTTCCCATCGTTATCATTTGGGTGAGTCCACTTTCATTTTTAGGGGCGTCAGGAGTGATTTTTAAATTTTATTAAATTTATCGATGAAAATTCTCTAAGCAAACAGAATAGCCCCAGATGGGACGCCGCGTTTTGCGGCGTCACATCTGGGGCTTTTCTGTTTGCCTATGTCCCACAAAAAGGACGCCAGGCTTAAATGAGTTAATAATATGTGTACTTTCTTCAACTGTATTGTTAGGTTCCTCTACTGTTATTACAGTAAGTGGTTCTTGGGTAGAATGCTTGACCTATTAGATGTAGAATTATGGCAAAAGATTGCCTTCTTAGTAAAGACCAGCTGCTTCTTTTGCTATAGAAAATAATCATAGTACCATCATGTTGAAGGCAGTAAAAATAGATGTGTTAATTTTAAAGCGTAAGGATTAGCAAACAGATTGGTGTTGCTTCATTCTGTTAAAAACATGAATATCCAGCTAGATTTATGTCTTATTATTTCAGAGATTTCATTTCCAGTTTGGTTATGCCAAAATTCATTCTGTTAAAAATATGATTATGAAGCTAGATTTATGTACATCTATGTCTTATCGTTTTAGAGATTTCATTTCGAGTTTGGTTATGCCATGGATCTCTAGAAATAATACCGTGTAGCAGAGTGGGTCATGTATTCCGTAAACAACATCCATACACCTTCCCTGGGGGAAGTGGCACTGTTTTTGCCAGGTAAGGTACATATATTGCATGGGGTGTGGAATCAGAAATTTAACCCGTTTTTTGAAGAATGGATTTTCATATCATTATCATTTGGGTGAGTCCACTTTCATTTCTAGGGGCATCAGGAGTGAATATGAATTTTTATTCCATTTTGTATGATTGAAATTCCTCTAAGCAAACAGCATAGCCCCAGATGGGACGCCGCAGAATGCGGCGTCCCATCTTGGGCTATGCTGTTTACCTATGTCCCACAAAAAGGACACCAGGCTTAAATGATTTAAGGTGTACTTTACTTCATTTGCCACAAAATGGTAGTGCCACAGAAAAAATATATATTTATTGATCATCATACTCCGACATGACACAAAGCAGTCACATCTACAAAAGATAATATGATATCAGATTTAATTGATGTAGAGACTTAGAGATTTTACTATCTATACAGCAAAACATCAGCAACAACAAAAAAGTTTATTGGCCTAGATGACACATTTCAGACACCCAGAATATAGGCTGAAATAAAGAAAAAAAAACATTAAGATAAGTGCAAACAGTGAAGGCACTGATTAATCCACACAGATTGCACAGACTTGTTTGTTTAACAATGAAAAATCTGCTTGCTAATTTCAGAAACACTCGTAGAGCAGCTGAAGTATGGATGGATGATTATAAAGATTTTTATTATGCTGCTGTGCCCTCAGCTAAAATGGTTAATCATGGAGAGTTAGTTTTACTTTGTGTTACCTTTATTTTGCCTGTCATGTAAAACACTGTGTTATAACTTGTTTTTATAAATTTATAAATATTTTATGTATGAGATGACTAAAACATACACTCAAAATGCAAGACTACAAAACAAAGATTTGGGAATCTAGGAAAGTCTAAGATGCAATTTGTTTAGAGTCTAATTTTGTAATTATGTAACTAAACTATTTGTTAAAAAGTTTCTCAGTGTTTGATTTTTGCGCTTTTAATTTCTTTAAAAAGAATGATTGTACAAAGAATTCCAGTAATTTTTAAGAATGCCAGGTTGTCAATTATATGAATTTTTTTTCTGTTGCAATCTGTCATATATAGCTAATCTGCATTTTTAGCTCACCTGAGCCGAAAGGCTCACAAGGTGAGCTTATAGTACAGTAGTCGAGCCGGCGTCCGTCCGTGCGTGCATGTGTCCATGCGTCCACATTTTCAAACTCAAATATCTCTAAGACAACAAGGCCGATCGTGATCAAATTTTATCTAAAGCATCATTGAGGAGGGGGAAAGGTTGCATTAGGTTTTGGGCCAGGCCGGATTAGAACTCTGGTTTCCATGGCAACAGATAGCTCCCATAGACTTACAATGGGAAAAACATAAAAAAATCTTCTTCTCCGAAACCACAAGTCCCAGACCATTCATATTTTGTGTGTAGCAATGTATAGTGGTCCTCTTTATAAATCCTGCCAACCGTGCCCCTGGGGTCCATACAGGCCCCGCCCCGGGGGCGTGATGGGGCAAAACATAAAAAAAATCTTCTTCTCCGAAACCACATGGCCCAGAGCCTTCATATTTTGTATGTAGCAATGTGTAGTGGTCCTTTTTATAAATCCTGCCAATCATACCCCTGGGGTCAAAAATGGCCCCGCCCCGGGGGTCATTAGCTCCCATAGACTTACAATGGGAAAAACATAAAAAAATCTTCTTCTTCGAAACCACAAGGCCCAGAGCTTTCATATTTTTGTCAGTAGCAATGTATAGTGGTCCTCTTTATAAATCCTGCCAACCGTGCCCCTGGGGTTCATACAGGCCCCGCCCTGGGGGGGTCATGGGAAAAACATAAAAAAAATCTTCTTCTCCGAATCCACAAGGCCCAGAGCTTTCATATTTTGTTTGTAGCAATATATAGTGTTCCTCTTTATAAATCCTACCAACCGTGCCCCTGGGGTCCATTCGGGCCCCGCCCCGGGGGCGTCATGGGAAAAACTTTAAAAAATCTTCTTCTCCGAAACCATAAGACCCAGAGCTTTCATATTTTGTGTGTAGCAATGTATTATGGTCCTCTTCATAAATCCTGCCTACTGTGCCCCTGGGGTCCATACGGGCCCCGCCCCGGGGGTCATTAGGAAAAACATAAAAAAATCTTCTTCTCCAAAACCACAAGGCCCAAAGCTTTCATATTTTGTATGTAGCAATGTGTAGTGGTCCTCTATATAAATCCTGCCAATCATGCCCCTGGGGTCGAAAATGGCCCAGCCCCGGGGGTCATTAGCTCCCATAGACTTACAATGGGAAAAACATAAAAAAATCTTCTTCTCCGAAACCACAAGGCCCAGAGCTTTCATATTTAGTCAGTAGCAATGTATAGTGGTCCTCTATAAATCCTGCCAGCCGTGCCCTTGGGTCCATACAGGCCCCGCCCCGGGGGTGTCATGGGAAAAACTTTAAAAAATCTTCTTCGAAACCACAAGGCCCAAAGCTTTCATATTTTGTTTTTAGCAATGTATAGTGGTCTTCTTTATAAATCCCTTCAACTGTGCCCCTGGGGTCCATACGGGCCCCGCCCCGGGGGGCGTCATGGGAAAAACAAAAAAATCTTCTTCTCCGAAACCACAAGGCCCAGAGCTTTCATATGTTGTGTGACCAATGTATAATCCTCTCCTTTATAAATGCTGCCAACGGTGCCCCAGGGGTCCATACAGGCTAGCCCCAGGCATGTTATTATCTACTATAGACTTATAATGGAAATATATGAAAAAATCTTCTCTGCAACAGCATGACACAAAGCTTGTATATTTGATATACAACATTGTCATGTGGAGCTCTACATAAATCCTGCCAATCTTGCCCCTGGGGTCAAATATAGCCCCTCCCCGGGGGTCATTATAGGACCCTGACCTTGTTAGATGATTTTTTCACGTGAACCAAAATGGCAGAAAAGAGGATACACAATCCAGACAAGAGCTCTTCTGCTGATGTAAGTAGGGTTTTAAGGTCACATGACCAAGATGGCCACCATACCCATATATGGTAAAAACCCCAATTACTTTGTCCAGTGACTGTACTTGTTGACTCTCAGGTGAGCGATCGTTGCCCCTGGGCTACTTGTTGTCGCTTGCATGTGCATGGGAAGGCTTTCTCACAAGAAATGCTATTTTCTCTTTATTCTTTTCAGTATTTCCGAAAGATTACGATTAAAAGAGAAGTTAAAATGTAAACCTTTCAAGTGGTTCTTAAAGAATGTTTATCCAGAATTAAAGTAAGTAGATGAATTAATCGATGCCAAAGGATCAGATAATGTTTGTACTTGGTGTTATTTACAGCAACATTCAGACCCACCACAAGAAGCTGGCAGAATAGCTTAATGCCAGTGTCTACTATCCACAAGTTAATTGAAGAATATTATTTTTGTCTGCATTAAACAAATGTATGATTTGTACATCAATTTTAATTGGTTCCCATTAGGTTTCTTAGTTTTGAAATTTAAACATGCTCATAGCTTGAAATCAAGTACACATATTATCTGTATAGCTTTTATGCACTGAATAACTAGTACTTTGCCCATCTGTTTGTGGTGTTTTATAGGAGCCGCGACGCGAGAAAACCGGTCTTCGGGGTTTCCGAACAGGTCCGACACAAACAGGCCTGTACAAGCTCAGAAAAGAGCTAGAAGCTTGAAATTTCGGATTTAAGTAGAAGAGGAATTGTACTATCCGAGTAGCGAAAACAAAGGCGCTGATCAGCTTCGCGGTTACCGCGAAGCTGATCTGCGCCTTTGTTTTCGCCTAGGCAAAAATCCGGTTTTCTCACGATGCGGCTCATAGAATACTGGAATTATGCAGTTGTATCCCATATCTATGCAGCTTTATATTTGATTGCTGTGTATTATTCTTTCTTAAATGGTTTTATCTTAGTTTTGCTAAAGTGAGATAAGCCAAAAACAAACCTGAAGACCAATTTTCTCGCATCGCGGCTCATTTAAAGTGTGCAAGTGCCATAAGATTTGGTTCTCACCAGTGTCCATAAAGCACACAGCTTTCACCAAATGTTTTGACACACGTCATGGCCAAAGTAAACAAAAAAGCAATTAAGAAAGAAAAAGACAATCATGTTTCTCCATAATACTAAAAATTCCATTGAATGTTACATCCAACAACAAAAAAAATAAATAAATAAATGAGTACTTATGAACCCCGCTGAGTTAGATTACAGGTACCATATGATCTACACCATAATACTATTTTTCACTGACACTGTAACAGGATAGGAAAATCCTTGAGGTCAGTCAGATTCTGCACTAGTCACTAGACTGGACTAATCTCTTAGTGAAACTGGCCCCGATGTTATAAAACATTTTTCAAGCTCAACTCAGCTGAGCATGAAATTTAGACTGCTCGTAAATACTGAAATAGCCTAAATTGTTTAGATCAACAAAGCCTGTAATTTATCCTGCTAATAAATGTTAAAATGCCAACAATTGTTGGCATTTTAACATTTATGAGCAGGATAAATTTTAGTCTCAGCTGAGTTGAGCATGGAAAAAGTTTTATAACCTCGGGCCCTGGTCTCTTGAAGAGTATTTGATGTCAATTGATAAATAATTTTTCATGATTGACTTTCATGACATATCAAAGTGATGGTGAAGCATGTCATGAAATATGCATTGTAATTATGTGTGTGAAACAAGTTGTACACATATTTTGACAAAGTCTTTCTTTTATTGTGGCATCAAATACTCTTCAGTTTGAGCCCCTTAACAGTAGCTATGACAAATTAGAAAAAAATCCCTTTCACATAGAACTTCCTCATTTCAAAGCACTGCATGATTAAACAGAAATGAGCCTACACGTGAGAAAACCAACAATTTGGGTTCCGACCAGGTCTGACACAAACCGGGCTGTAAAGTCACAGACGATGGTTAGAGGCTGGAAATTTTGGATTCAGAAAGTAGAGGAATTGTAATATCTGTGTAGCAAAAACAAAGGCGCTGATCAGCTTCGCAGTTACTGTGAAGCTGATCTGTGCCTTTGCTTTCGCACATACAGATTGTTGGTTTTCCCATGCGGCGGCTCATATGTGAGCCTGATAAAAACACTGGCTTGGTTTAAGTCCAGGTCTTCAAATTCTCTGTTTCTGAAAGTGATAGCATAATCAGTAGCCTGTCAGGTTCGTGTTAACCAAAAATTCAATTGATTCTCACATTGTACGGAGGTTTGAAAATATTTTTGTGTCTTTTCTTCCTCTTTTGCTGATACAAGAAGAGCATTTGTCAGTTAGTTGTGAAAGAAATGAGCCGCCCCATGGGAAAACCAACAATCTGCATAGGCGAAAACAAAGACACAGATCAGCTTCGCGGTAACCGCGAAGCTGATCAGCGCCTTTGTTTTCGCTAACCGGATAGAACAATTCCTCTTCTACTTAAATCCGAAATTTCAAGCTTCTAGCTCTTTTCTGTGACTGTACAGATCGGTTTGTGTCGGACCTGTTCGGAAACCACATTGTTGCTTTTCCCACGAGGCGGCAAAAATGTCTACTAAGTACTGGTATTCTGCCTCTCGGAGGCTTGCCTTGGAATAGTGTGGTTAGGATAACTGACCTTTTGGACTTGGTCTTAACTATTGACTGTGGACTTAAAGCAATAAAACAAAAAAAACAAACAAATGTTTTATGTTGTATGTTGTGCCCTGTACTGGCTTATTTGAAATTATTTAGCAGACTGACAACTTGCATCGAAAATTGCATTTTGTTGCATTTTGATTGCACATGTACCACATGTATATACTTTTACTTTCATATTTTCAACTTGTAATATGCTTTATTGTATGAATGAATTTTTGCAATTGCTTCCCATGTTTGCTTTAAAATTGATTATATGATTTACTTAATTCCTGCACTGCAATTGAAAGATGTTTGAATGTTGAAATGGATCTTTAATGTGTAACACATTTACTTGAATCATATCATGAGAAAATTTGATTTCTGCCTATGCCAAAAAAAAAGGTGCAGATCATATTGAGATACTTGTTTTTAAGCAAATGAACAACTCTTAAGCATTTTGGTTTTGTCTTTTATCAGTAATCATTTCCTAAAGGAATAAAATCAGGTATTATATGTATTTGTTGTAGTTTCACGTAATGTGAAATTTTGTCTTTGTTTCTAAATGTCAGTAATTGATGGTGATTGAAGAAAAAGTTCAAGTTCGTTAAAACCTTGAACTTATTAGCTCACCTGAGCCGAAGGCTCACAGGTGAGCTTATAGTATACCCATGCTCCGTCGTCTGTCCGTCGTCCGTCCGTCGTTCACAATTTCAAAGATCTTCTCCTCTGAAACCGCTTGGCCAATCAAAGCCAAACTTCATGTGGAGCATCCTTAGGAAGAGGGAACGAAAGTTTATATAAATGGTCCAGGTCACATGACCAAGATGGCCGCCATGGCTATAAATAGCAAAAACCTTAAAAAATCTTCTTCTCCAGAACCAGTGGGCCGATTTCCACGAAACTTGGTATGTAGCATTGGGGACGTGGGCCCATCATAGTTTATATAAATCATGACCATGGGATGACCTTGACCTATTTTACGGTAAGGTCAACTTAGGTCACCAATGGATTTGAATGGGAAAAAATGGTAAAATGCTATTTAATGGGTAAAACGTACTGGGAATAGGCAAATTGGACAGATGATTAATGTTAATGGAAAATTTTAGCCCCTGGGGGGTTGTCTGCCCCTGCCCCGGGGCTATATACATGTATATGACCATAATATTCAAACATCTTCTTCTCTGAAACCACTAGGCCAATCAAAGCCAAACTTCATGAGGAGCATTCTTGGGAAGGGGGAATGAAAGTTTATATAAATGGTCAAGGTCACATGACCAAGATGGCCGCCATGACTATGAATAGCAAAGACGTTTAAAAATCTTCTTCAGAAACAGAAGGCCTATGATTTTGAAACTTGGTGTGAAGCATCTGGGAATGGAGCTCTACAAAGTTTATATAAATCATGACCCTGGGATGACCTTGACCTATTTTACGGCAATGTCAACTTAGATATCCCATGCATTGGAATGGGAAAAAATAGAAAAATGTAATTAAATGGCAGAAAACTTGCTAGAAATGAGCAAATGGACAGCTAGAAGATTTATATATAACCACAATATTGAAACATCTTCTTCTCTGAAACCGCTAGGCCAATCAAAGCCAAATTTTTTGTGGAGCATCCTTAGGAAGAGGGAATGAAAGTTTGTATAAATGGTCAAGGTCACATGACCAAGATGGCGGCCATGGCTATTATATGACCATAATATTCAAACATCTTCTTCTCTGAAACCACTAGGCCAATCAAAGCCAAACTTCATGAGGAGCATTCTTGGGAAGAGGGAATGAAAGTTTGTATAAATGGTCAAGGTCACATGACCAAGATGGCGGCCATGGCTATAAATAGCAAAAACGTTTAAAAATCTTCTTCAGAACCAGAAGGCCTATGATTTTGAAACTTGGTATGAAGCATCTGGGAATGGAGCTCTACAAAGTTTATATAAATCATGACCCTGGGATGACCTTGACCTATTTTACGGCAAGGTTAACTTAGGTCGCCCATTCATTTGAATGGGAAAAAATAGGAAAAAGTCATGTAATGGCAGAAAACTTGCTAGGAATGAGCAAATGGACAGAAGATTTATGCTTATGAAAATATTTTAGGCCCAGGGGTTGTCTGCCCCTGCCCCACAGCTATATACATGTAGATGACCATAATATTCAAACAGCTTTTTCTCATAAACTGCTTAGCCAATCAAAGCCAAACTTTATGTGGAGCATCCTTAGGAAGAGGAAATGAAAGTTTATATAAATGGTCAAGGTCACATGACCAACATGGCCGCCATGGCTATAAATAGCAAAAAAATTTAAAAATCTTCTTCTTCAGAACCAGAAGGACTATGATTTTGAAACTTGGCATGAAGCATTAAGGAAAGGAGGTCTACAAAATTTGTATAAATCATGACACTGGGATGACCTTGACGGTAAATGACCTATTTCACAGCAAGGTCAACTTAGATAGCCCATGCATTTGAATGGAGAAAATTGTTAAAATGTCATTTGAAGGACAAAACTTGCAGTTAATTGGCAAATGGACTGAATTTTTAGCTCACCTGAGCCAAAGGCTCACAGGTGAGCTTATAGGATAGGCAGGCATCCGTTGTCCGTCGTCGTCGTCGTCCGTCGTCGTCCGTCCACAATTTCAAAGAAGAATATTTCTGAAGCTAGTTGGCCGATCTTGATCAAATTTAATGTGAACCATAATTGGGTTGGGGGATTGATGGCATTAGGTTTTGGAGCAGATTGTATCAAAATTGTGGTTTCCATGGCAACAGATAGGTCCCATAGACTTACAATGGGAAAAACTAAAAAAAATTTCTTCTCTGAAACCACTAGGCCCACAGCTTTGATATTTGGTATGTAGCAATGGCTAATGGTCCTCTACATAAATTGTGCCAGCCATGCCCCTGGGGTCAAATTTGGCCACGCCCCGGGGGTCGATAGTCTCCATAGACTTACAATGGGAAAAACTAAAAAAATCTTCTTTTCTGAAACCACTAGGCCCACAGCTTTGATATTTGGTATGTAGCAATGGCTAATGGTCCTCTACATAAATTGTGCCATTCATGCCCCTGGGGTCAAATTTGGCCACGCCCCGGGGGTCGATAGTCTCCATAGACTTACTATGGGAAAAAATTTCAAAAATCTTCTTCTCTGAAACCACAGGGCCCACAGCTTTGATATTTGGTATGTGGCAATGGCTAATGGTCATCTACATAAATTGTGCCAGCCATGCCCCTGGGGTCAAATTTGGCCACGCCCCGGGGGTCGATAGTCTCTATAGACCTACAATAGGAAAAAAACTAAAAAAATCTTCTCTGAAACCACTAGGCCAACAGCTTTGGTATTTGGTATGTAGCAATGGCTAATGGTCCTCTACATAAATTGTGCCATTCATGCCCCTGGGGTCAAATTTGGCCACGCCCCGGGGGTTGATAGTCTCCATAGACTTACTATGGGAAAAAAATCAAAAATCTTCTTCTCTGAAACCACAGGGCCCACAGCTTTGATATTTTGTATGTGGCAATGGCTAATGGTCCTCTACATAAATTGAGCCAATCATGTCCCCGGGGTCAAATTTGGCAACGCCCCGGGGGTCGATAGTCTCCATAGACCTACAATAGGAAAAACTAAAAAAAATCTTCTTCTCTGAAACCACTAGGCCCACAGCTTTGATATTTGGTATGTAGCAATGGCTAATGGTCCTCTACATAAATTGTGCCATTCATGCCCCTGGGGTCAAATTTGGCCAGGCCCCGGAGGTTGATAGTCTCAATAGACTTGCTATGTGAAAAAAATTCAAAAATCTTCTTCTCTGAAACCACAGGGCACACAGCTTTGATATTTTGTATGTGGCAATGGCTAATGGTCCTCTACATAAATTGTGCCAGCCATGCCCCTGGGGTCAAATTTGGCCACGCCCCGGGGGTAGATAGTCTCCATAGACTTACAATGGGAAAAACTAAAAAAATCTTCTTCTCTGAAACCAAAAGGCCCAGAGCTTCTATATTTTGTATTTAGCAATGTTTGGTAGTCCCCATTATAAATTGTGCCAGTCATGCCCCTGGGTCAAATTTGGCCATGCCCCGGGGGTCAATAGTGTCCATGCATAGACTTTCATTGGTCGATTCTCAATTAATTTAAATCTCATGAGCTTACGATGTGATAATCTCTCAGGTGAGCTACAGGACCAATGGTCCTCTAGTTATGATTTGAAAAAGACATTGACTCCAGGAGTTATTCTTACCCTGCCCTAGGGTTATATACATGCATTGTACCATTCTAGTCTAACAAGTTTATTGGTACATGTATATATCTCAGGTCTCAGGTGAGCGTTTACAGGACCATTGGTCCTCTGGTTTTTATTGAGTAATCTGTTGTGACAAACTACAGAAGGCAAATTTCTTTTTCTTCATTCAGGGTGCAGAAACTTTGGTAATCTTTTACACCTTTGTCAAATATCCTATTCAAATCTAATACACATTTAATGTTTAGATATCCTTGTTAACACTCTAAAAGTATTAAGTAAAATGTTTCACCATGATCTAATGTCTCAAGAAGATGCTTAAATACTTAAATGTAGGGCAAGGTTCAGCAGGTAAATACATGGTATTCATCTAATTGTTAGCTCACCTGAGCCGAAGGCTCACAGGTGAGCTTATAGGATAGGCAGGCATCCGTCGTCCGTCGTCGTCCGTCCGTCCGTCCGTCGTCCGTCCGTCCGTCGTCCGTCCACAATTTCAAAGAAGAATATTTCTGAAGCTAGAGGGCCGATCTTGATTAAATTTAATGTGAACCATAATTGGGTTGGGGGATTGATGGCATTAGGTTTTGGAGCAGATTGTATCAAAATTGTGGTTTCCATGGTAACAGATAGGTCCCATAGACTTACAAAGGGAAAAACTAAAAAAATCTTCTTCTCTGAAACCACTAGGCCCACAGCTTTGATATTTGGTATGTAGCAATGGCTAATGGTCCTCTACATAAAATGTGCCATTCATGCCCCTGGGGTCAAATTTGTCCACGCCCCGGGGGTCGATAGTCTCCATAGACTTACTATGGGGAAAAAAATTCAAAAATCTTCTTCTCTGAAACCACAGGGCCCACAGCTTTGATATTTGGTATGTAGCAATGGCTAATGGTCCTCTACATAAATTGTGCCAGCCATGCCCCTGGGGTCAAATTCGGCCACGCCCCGGGGGTGGATAGTTTCCATAGACTTACAATTGGAAAAACTAAAAAAATCTTCTTCTCTGAAACCACAAGGCCCAGAGCTACAATATTTTGTATGTAGCAATTTTTGGTAGTCCCCATTATAAATTGTGCCAATCATGGCCCTGGGGTCTAATTTGGCCATGCCCCGGGGGTTGATAGTCTCCATAGACTTACTATGGGAAAAAAATAAAAAAAATCTTCTCCTCTGAAACCACAGGGCCCACAGCTTTGATATTTTGTATGTGGCAATGGCTAATAGTCCTCTACATAAATTGTGCCAATCATGCCCCTGGGGTCAAATTTGGCCACGCCCCGGGGGTCGATAGTCTACATAGACCTACAATAGGAAAAAAACTAAAAAAATCTTCTTCTCTGAAACCACTAGGCCAACAGCTTTGATATTTGGTATGTAGCAATGGCTAATGGTCCTCTACATAAACTGTGCCATTCATGCCCCTGGGGTCAAATTTGTCCACGCCCCAGGGGTTGATAGTCTCCATAGACTTACTATGGGAAAAAAATTCAAAAATCTTCTTCTCTGAAACCACAGGGCCCACAGCTTTGATATTTTGTATGTGGCAATGGCTAATGGTCCTCTATATAAATTGTGCCAATCATGTCCCCGGGGTCAAATTTGGCCACGCCGGGGGGTCGATAGTCTCCATAGACCTACAATAGGAAAAACTAGAAAAATCTTCTTCTCTGAAACCACTAGGCCAACAGCTTTGATATTTGGTATGTAGCAATGGCTAATGGTCCTCTACATAAGTTGTGCCATTCATGCTCCTGGGGTCAAATTTGGCCAGGCCCCGGAGGTTGATAGTCTCAATAGACTTGTTATGGGAAAAAAATTAAAAAATCTTCTTCTCTGAAACCACAGGGCACACAGCTTTGATATTTTGTATGTGGCAATGGCTAATGGTCCTCTACATAAATTGTGCCAGCCATGCCCCGGGGTCAAATTTGGCCACGCCCCGGGGGTAGATAGTCTCCATAGACTTACAATGGGAAAAACTAAAAAAATCTTCTTCTCTGAAACCAAAAGGCCCAGAGCTTCTATATTTTGTATGTAGCAATGTTTGGTAGTCCCCATTATGAATTATGCCAGTCATGCCCCTGGGTCAAATTTGGTCATGCCCCGGGGGTCAATAGTGTCCATGCATAGACTTTCATTGGTCGATTCTCAATTAATTTAAATCTCATGAGCTTACAATGTGATAATCTCTCAGGTGAGCTACAGGACCAATGGTCCTCTAGTTTTACAATGTAGTAACTCTCATCAAAGTATCATGTATACTTCAACCTCATTATAACATGCCTCACTATAATCTGGTTTTTATAACAACCAGGCCATGTCATGGCTCCCAAATTGATAACTTCACTATATGTCTATAGTAAGTAATCTCATTTTAACACGGTTTCACTTGTAACACGGTCTGCTTCTGTGGACCCCAAAGATAGCATTATAATGAGATTGATCTGTACTTAACTTGATTAATTGGTCTAGTGAGCTAACATGCGAAGTAGACTAATTTAAGTTTTTTATATTATTGTGATGCAACCTGTACATCCATTCAGTCTGATCTGTTCTTGAGAGGGTGTACTGCCTGCTTTTTTTCTGTGACTATCATTTTTTTGTAGATTGTCACAAGGGCAGTGTTTTCTTAAAGTAAAGCTCATATCCTAAGATTTCACCAAGTTATTTTTGTATTTTTTAGCAGCTGACATTGTTGAATGTTTTAATTTGTTTCTATAGTACTTTGTACTAGATTGTTTCTTGCACATTGCTTATTTTGTAAGCTTTTCTGATATTGCTTGTTTTGATTCACATTACGAAAACATGCCCATATAATATACAGCAATTTTTAAAGCTAAAAAATCGAAAGTGTTCAGTGGAAAAAAATTGATATTTTCTTATTTTTGCTCAAAACATAGATTGTGGGTACAGGTTAGAACCGTCTCGGCGAGGCGGTTCTAACGAGTACCCACAAACTATGTTTTGGAGCAAAAAATAAGAAAAATAGATATAGCCCTGCATACCCCAGTTTTACTATATAAAAGTGGGGTATATATTACACGGATATGTTAACGTGATGATGAATTTTGCTCAAAGTTAATAACAATAAGCAACACACAGTGCTAGCCCATGTAATCATTCATTGAGACTACATGGTCCATATGTGGATGAAGTAATGCATGTACAAACTTCCCGTGGCATACACTCTTCTGCAACATGTATTAAAATTCATAAAAAAGGAGAAAAAATAGCCATTCATGTGTATAGAATAAAGTTGCAAAGAACAATATTTTTGCCTGCGCAGGAAAAGGAAATCTAATATTTCACTATATGAAAATGATGCAGACCTGTAGAACAACAAAATAGGATTCATCAACGTTCTTTTTTTTTGCGTAGACATATTTATTTTTCTGAACTGAAGATGCGGCTTTTGTGTAAAAGACTTGAGCATACAAAGTAGCAAAGTGCTATTGTATATTTGAGCTGCCTCATCAGAAAACCAACAATCTCCATGTGCGAAACCAAAGGCGCAGCTCAGCTTCGCAGTAACTGCGAAGCTGATCAGCGCCTTTGTTTTCGCTACACGGATAGTGCAATTCCTCTTCTGCCTAAATCCAAAATTTCAAGTCTCTACCCTGCCTCAGAGCTTGTCAAGCTCAGTTTGTGTCAGACCTGTTTGGAAACCACACTGTTTGTTTTCTCATGACGCGGCTCCTTTGAAACCCACAACCCTCAATTACCTCTGTCTATTCTCGTTCTTAATAAATATATCCAACACATCACTTTTTCCCTTCTGTGTTTCCAGAGTACCTGATAGAGAAGATATTGCCTTCGGCAGTATACGACAGGAGGCCATGTGTATAGATACCATGGGTAACTTTGCTGACGGGGTGCTAGGTGTCTTCCCTTGTCATAATGCCGGGGGAAATCAGGTACTGAACATTATGAGCCGCGCCATGAGAAAACCAGATTTTTGCCTATGCGAAAACAAAGGCGCAGATCAGCTGTGCAGTAACTGCACAGCTGATCAGCGCCTTTGTTTTCGCTACTCGGATAGTACAACCCTCTTCTTCGTAAATCCGAATTTTCAAGCTTCTAGCCTGCTTCTGTGACTGTACAGGCTGGTTTGTGTTGGACGTAGTCGGAAATCCGGAAGAGCGGTTATCTCGCGTCGAGGCGCTTATACTCTTGGGAGTGGATAGCGAACACTTTATTGTCACCTCAGCAGTCCAGGTTTGAATCTGGGTCTAGCCATGTGGCTGGGTAGTGGTCGCCCATCCAAGTTTGGTGGATTTGCTTCATTTATTTGGTTTCCGCCAATATGTAAGTTATAGATTATCAATTAATTTTTGTTTCAAGTGTAGGGTTTTGTAAATTAATCTATAGTTTTAATGACCTTTCATCATGTCCTTGCAAGCTGAAGACTTCCAGGTTCCCAAATTGATCCTACCTTAATTGTTCAATTTAATATTGATTTTGTTCCCTTGTAGGAGTTCAAGATGACAAAGGATGGTGGTATCCATCACCTTGACCTCTGTGTGACCTTGACAGCTAATGTACCGGGGTCGGTGCTCAAACTCTTCCAATGTGCTCCTGATAACCCTATGCAGGTAAGATTTATAACTGTTTCTAATGAATAGCACATGGGACCACTATTACACTATTATTAATTGAGTTGCACCTCAAGAGGTTGCTCTCTGACCACGTTTATTCCATAGATTGGTAAAAAAAAGTTATTCTATTTTGTATTATCATCCTCATATAAATTTCCCATGTTAAACTTCCATAGGGCAGAGAGTGAAAATTCTTACTATCACCATGCGATAATTTTCGACGATCACATGCATATAAAATATGCGCATACAGTTTGTTTTTCTAAAACGTTTTATCTCAATGACAGTACCTTTAAAACACATAATTTTCATAGTATTTTGATAAATTAAGTAAAACAAACATGTATAAATATTTTGGTAACTGAAAAGGCTAAATTGAGTTAAGAAGTGTGATGACGTAACGTAAATGTTGTGATGACTTAACTTAAATGCGAAATAACGTTATGCAACATTGTGCCAAAATTGGTATTATCCATTCAAATTGAATGACATTTCTTTTTTTTATTTTAATCAATTTTGGAAATAAATACAACATTGCTGAGAGGGTGATAGTAAGAATTTTCACCCTTCAAAAATGATTACCTACCTCGGCTTTGCTTCGGTCGATAAACATTTCCTCAGGGTGAAAATTCTTACTGTCACCCTCTAAGCAATGTTGTATTATTACTATCTGGCATTAACAAACGAGTAATAGATAAGCAATGAAACAGAACGGAAATCAACCATCAAAGCCTAAATGAGAAACAACCAAAATTACAAATAGACACAACACAGGGATCTCATGGTTACATGGGTGAGCAACTCTTCCCCAAAAGGTTTCTACATTGCAGATCAAGTCAAACAGACCACAAGATTGTATGTTTTGCCTGTTCTGTTTACAGAAATGGGAGCGGTACCAAGACGGCACTATGTTACGTAACAAGTTCAACAATCTGTGTATAGACAGTGTGGAGGTACAGCGTAAAGGTCTCGTAGCCAATCACTGTGATCAGGAGGCCCCGTCTCAACTCTGGTCATTCTCTGTATCAGGGAACTAGTTAGATCTGCCTCAGTGTAGTCATAGGAGGAGGGGACAGAAGGGGTTTGTGTTTGATGATAATTTAGCTATCATGGGGAAAACCAGATTTTTGCATGTTTGCATACAAGTGTGCAGATCAGGGTGGCTGTGCAGCTAATCCGTGCTTTTGTTAGTTGCATAGATAGAATGCCCCCTGTTCTTTCCAAAACCCAATTTCAAGTGAACTAAATCTGAAACATTAGCCACCAAATCCTGGCCTTGCAGACCTGATAAGATGTTTTCTTTTTGAGATGGAAAGTTATCATCAAAAATGACCTCACCTGTTCAACTGAGCTTGCTTGTTTTAGGAGACAGTATTTGAATTAAAAAGCAAGGTTTCAGTTGCAACTCCTTCACGTTATGAACAAGTCCTCTGATTTGACATCTAGTCAGCATTAAGCATATCATTGTTAATGTTTATCAATTCAGACAGCGCCATATCCATGATGGAAAAAATGTTAAATACTGCTCTATTTTATAAATGTAAAGCTTATAATTTTTTGCAAAAGTTTTTTTTGTATGTCATTTTACTTTACATGTGATCAATGCTGCTTGAAGCATTGAATTTAAAAGCAATTCCCTTTGAAAAATCTGCTCTCATTGCTTTTTAAGGCTGAATAATAAAGGACTTTTTCACTTCAGGGAGCGCGGTGGCGTAGTGGTAGAGCATCGGACTCAGAATCAAGAGGTCCTGGGTTCGATCCCCACAGGCCGCACCATATTGTGTCTTTGAGCAAGACACATTAACTCACAACAGTACTGGTTAAAACCTAGGAAGCGTTGGCTCCGTCCCAACATGACTGAAAAATTGTTGACTGGGACGTTAAGCCTCAATACAATCAAAAATTTTCATTTCATTTTAAAATGTTAAGGCAAATAATCTCTTTACAAAATATACTGTCTCTCAGAATCACCATTTATGTTCTAGCAGTCCATCAGTAGCATAATAACTGGGGGCAATTGCATTTCATTTTTCCATTAATACATGATCTATTATGCATACTTAGAAGTTACTCTCTTCTACATTGGTTTAAGGAGAAAGCAGGACAATTATCGATAAAGTATTGCCTACTTTTATTTAGGCTACTGAAATGGTAATTTACATGCTATTAAGACAATCTGTATATTACTTTGTCCCAGTCTCTGCAAAATTAGTTCTCACCAAGTACAGTGTATATACGTGAATCATTTGTTTTACAGTAGGTATGAAATCCTAGCAATTTGGAAAATCAGTATTTATTAAACCTCAAGTGTCTTTACGCTGGAGCTGCAATTTGTGAAAATTTGACCTTTATCATTATTTTTTTCTTTCTCAAAATGAGAGTACGTAAGGCATCCATCGGTCACCCTATAGTTTTGATTACTCTCAATGTTATGAAGACCAGAATTCATAAATTGCAGCTCCATATTCTTGCTCAATTAACTTATTTTGCTTTACTTGCATTTAAGAGTTATTTCATGTTTTGTAAATATATTGCCTAGAAAAATAAGCTGAACCATAGGAAACAAACATGTGTCCTTTGCATCAAGCAAATCCTTAAGTTTGGTCAGGGCTTCTGCTGATTATGTCCCCCCAACCGAAGGTGGGGGACATATTGTTTTTGGTGTGGATCCCATTGGCATCGGCGTCCGCGTCTGCGTCCGCGTAGCTTCTTTCCGACGCGATATCTTTTGAACCAGTAGATGGATTTTGACCAAACTTGCATTGATACATGGTTGGGAGGGGGGAGAGAGTTGAATAGATTTTGGTGACCTTGACCTCATTTTCAAGTCACCGGCCCATGAAAACTGATCAAATTAGGTTTTCCGACGCGATATCTTCTGAACAAATGAATGGATTTTTACCAAACTTGCACAAGAGCATTGTTGGGAGGAGGCTCAGAGTTGATTAGATTTTGGGGACCTTGACCTAATTTTCAAGGTCACAAGTCCATAAAAAATGTTGAAATTAGTCTTTCCAACGCAATATCTTATAAACCAATTGATGGATTTTGACCAAACCTGCACAGAAGCATTGTTGGGAGGAGGCTCAGAGTTGATTAGATTTTGGTGACCTTGACCTAATTTTCAAGGTCACGAGTCCATAAAAAATGTTGAAATTAGTCTTTCCAACGCAATATCTTGTAAACCAATTGATGGATTTTGACCAAACTTGCACAGAAGCATTGTTGCGAGAAGGCTCAGAGTTGATTAGATTTTGGTGACCTTGACCAAATTTTCAAGGTTACAAGTCCATAAAAAATCATTAATGTTGAAATTAGTCTTTCCAACGCAATATCTTGTAAACCAATTGATGGATTTTGACCAAACTTGCACAGAAGCATTGTTGGGAGGAGGCTCAGAGTTGATTAGATTTGGTGACCTTGACCTAATTTTCAAGGTCACAAGTCCATAAAAATTGTTGAAATTAGTCTTTCCAATGCAATATCTTGTAAACCAATTGATGTATTTTGACCAAACTTGCACAGAAGCATTGTTGGGAGGAGGCTCAGAGTTGGTTAGATTTTGATTACCTTGACCTAATTTTCAAGGTCACAAGTCCATAAAAACTGTTGAAATTAGTTTTTCCGATACGATATCTTGTAAACTTTGATGGATTTTGACCAAACTTGCACAGAAGCATTGTTTGGAGGAGGCTCAGAGTTGATAAGATTCTGGTGATCTTGACCTAATTTCCAAGGTCACTAGTCAAAAACTGTTGAAATTAGTCTTTCTGATGCGATATCTTGTAAACTAATTGATGGATTTTGACCAAACTTGCACAGAAGCATTGTTGGGAAGAGGCTCAGAGTTGATAAGATTTTGGTGACCTTGACCTAATTTCCAAGGTCACTAGTTCATAACTTTTGAAATTAGTCTTTCTGACGCGATATCTTGTAAACTAATTGATGGATTTTGACCAAACTTGCACAGAAGCATTGTTGGGAAGAGGCTCAGAGTTGATAAGATTTTGGTGACCTTGACCTAATTTCCAAGGTCATTAGTTCATAACTGTTGAAATTAGTCTTTCGGACACGATAACTTGTAAACCAATTGATGGATTTTAACCAAACTTGCACAGAAGCATTGTTGTGAGGAGGTTCAGAGTTTATAAGAATTTGGTGATTGTGACCTAATTTTAGACAGGGTCCAAAACAAGTTTAAACTACCACACCATACAGAACAAGATGGGCATGGTGTCTTCCATAGAAAAACTTCATATCACAAGGTAACTACACTTCAATTACTAAACGGTTGGGGGAACATAGTTTTCCTCAGAAAACACTATTTTAATTCAGTGTCTGTGTGCCCAGACGTGGAGTCCTCCCCATGAGTGATTATCATTTTAAGGTTTTCTTATGGTTGACTAATTGTAATAGTAGCTGTACTACACCTTATTGCCATTATGTAAATGTGTTCATCCATTGCTTAAAAACATTCCATAGATGTTGTTAATATATCTAGTCTCATTGTTGATTAATTTAATGTCTCGAGATGCCAAAGAGAGAAAGTGCTATTTAATGATTTAGGGTAAATGGGAGCAAGGGTTTTGTAGAACTGTTTCTTATATATACAATCATGTGTATTAAGTCCATTGCTTACAGCCCCTTTCACTCGAGCTTGCCGTTTGAGCATTTGTATTACACAAGAAGACCATGTGTTCTGAAGATCTGAGTTTCTTTTCATGTTGTCCACAAAGACATCTGGATTGATTGATCTGCTGATTTGAGTGACAGTTTCAAACTAAATGACCTTTAAAACGGCAGGCTCAAACGAAATTTTTTATCTTACTATTTTTGCCATGTAGATACCAATAGGTAACTGCTAAAATTGATAAAATTATGCTTTTGTCCCTGTTCTATTTCAAATGTGCGTTCTTATTATGCACTGTATATGTTGTGCAAAGAATTTTGAAATAAAAATGAGCCACTGCATGGGGAAACCAACAATCTGCATAGGCGAAAACAAAAGCGCAGATCAGCTTCGCGGTAACCGCGAAGCTGATCAGTGCCTTTGTTTTCGCTACTCGGATAGTACAATTCCTCTTCTACTTAAATCCGAAATTTCAAGCTTCTGGCTCTTTTCTGTGCTTGTACAGGTCGGTTTGTGTCGGACCTGGTCAGAAACCCAAATTGTTGGTTTTGTCACGCACAGGCTCAAATGTGATTTAACTCAATAATTACAATGTTTTTATCAGAAGAGGTGACATCATTACCATTACCATAAATGCTGAATATAGGGATCAAACATGATTTTCCATTTATTAACATTCCCTAGGTCCCGAGGGGAGTGTTGAAAACCGAGGGCGTAGCCCGAGGTTTTCAACACTCCCCGAGGGACCTAGCGAATGTTAATGAATGACAAAATCAATTTTGATCGCTATTATTGCATAAATTGTGCAGAAACGAAAGAAATAAGGTGCAGAAATGGTGCACTATATTTTACAGCCCCATCACATTTTCATACGCGTAAAAGCTTTAGTTTTTATGCTCGTTCCGGGCTGACTTCAGTTTCCCATTACTAGCATGTGCTTTGCGTGGCGCCCGGTAACGAGCATAAGTAAAAGCCATGTATTAACAGCACGTGCGCGCGTGAATTGCAATATTAATGCATGGCTTGCTCTTCATTAATAAACGGCTGTTAATATCGTATGACACGGGTATTTATGCAATAATAGATTTTAAGAACACCTGGCACCTTGGACACTGTTTCAGTTCTAAAATTGAATAAAAAGTTATCTGATTTACTCACAAATTTGAGTGACCTAAATGCTCAAACGACAAACTCTAGTGAAAGAGGCTGTATGAGTGTGAGCTCTCACTTCATAATTAGCCATTTTGTTTCCTTGTAACATCATTATTGTATTTTCTGAAATGAGAATGCTGTATCTGGCTTTATATATTAAAAAACAGCTTTAAAGTTTTGATACTTATTATTTTAATTTCACTAGATGTGTGTTTTAATTTTCTATTGACTTTGTTTTATTTTTTAAATCAAAAGCCAAAAATAAATAGCACCACCACATTAATAATACAACAGCGTTAAAATGATGGTTTATTTTGTTAAAAATATTCTGAATTCAATACATGTATATCATTTTTAGAAGTGACATTTTGACATCAATTCATGATTCCAGGTCATATTGGCCCATAACCGTTTTAATCAACACACATGTCCAAAAAATAAAAATCAATAGGGTTTGTGCCAAAGTCAAAATGGTATTTAGACTGTGGCCTTACTCATTTCATTAGTACATGTATGTATCATGTTAGTAGAGGTGGTGGAGTTTGTAGTATAGTAGTTTGATCCATGACATGACATGCCTTGCCTTGTATTTTGTTACAAGTACTTACCAACAGCGATTTATATATCATGTTCAACCAGAACATTTGGACATCAAAGTCAGTGTCATTTTCCATTTTATAACAAACCCACCATTCAATCTGTGCTATAAGCAGCACAAACATAATTATGAAGTTTTTTTGTATCTCAGGCTACACAGTTTTAGAAAGGCAGAGTGGATGCCAAGGTTAACACTTTTACTGCCACGCCTCTCAAACAATCAATATCTCACTGCCAGGCATATATTATTATTTTTATTGATATATTAATGTATTTATTGATATATTTTTGGATATATGCACATATCATATATCACTGAAAAGGGCTTTTTACGCTGAAAAATTTGATATACATTTACCTCCCTTTAAAACATTCATCTATAACCCTGGACATACAGATATAGCCGTAAAACGACTAGTCGTCGGTGGCAGTGAAAGGTAAAATGGACTACAGTCGGCAGCCGCAGTGAATGTGTTAATATGCATTTATTTCTTGTGCAGATGATCATTGGTTTGCTATGTTGTGGCTTTTTTTTTTGTCATTTTATTTAGCTTTGATGTCCAAGTGTTCACTGAGTATAGTATGATTTTGTTGTTTAGACACAATGCCATTGATAGTGCATTTAATTTATTGATATATATTTTACAAATGAAAAATGATCCAATAAAAGTGCAATTGTGATAAAAGGCACAAATACAAATACCTTCTTGTTCTTTCTGTTTACTGTAGATCCGGAAATATTCGCGAGAACTTAATTTTCGCTAATATTCGCGAATTGGTTGCCTCGCGAATTCAAAGTTCTCGCTAATAAAGAGTCACTATAAACTCTATATAATACATGGACACTCACTCGCTAATTCAAGAACTCGCTAATAATTCGCAAATAGAAAATTCGCGAAATAAAAGTCACGCGAAAATTTCCGAATTTACAGTACCTACATTTGTTGCAAAGTACGAAGAGCAATGCCTTATAATGCCCAATACCAAGCAAGGTAGCCACTTGTGCCATTTTTAAGACCAATGGTATGGCATGGCAAGCATTCGATCCTGTAACCTCTTGGTCTCAAAGCAAATGCTCTAACACTTAAGTTATTCGGATTCCAACTAGACCCAGTCTAAAATGATGTGCAAGTGATCGGATTGAAATGGAAAAACAATGACTACACAAGTTGATAGTGACAATTTAATAATCAACAAAGATAGATATCACAGCCTCTTGCAATGATGCAGTACTTAATATGTTACAAAACAAAAAATCAGCCGCATTACAAGAAAACCGGTGTTCATGGGTTCCGACCAGATCTGACATAAAACGGCCTGTACAGTCACAGAAGAAGGCTAGAAGCTTGAAATTATGGATGAAAATAGAAGAAATGTACATGAACTATCTGAGTAGCGAAAACAAAGGAAAACAAACGCTGATCAGCTGTGCAGTAACTGCACAGATGAGCAGTGCAGTAACTGCACAGAAGCTGCTGATCACCACCTTTATTTTCCCATAGGCAAAAATCCGGTTTTCTCATGATGTAGCACAAATAAATAAAACAAATGAGCTTAAAATCTATCTTAATACTACATGTAAGTTAAAGCTAAAACCCATCTAAGTTATATCAACTTAGAGGTTTGAATCATTAACTGTGGGCTGTAGCATGCCATATGCATACCCAAAATCAAAAATGATTATATGAGCCGCATCGTGAGAAAACCGGATTTTTGCCTATGCGAAAACAAAGGCGCAGATCAGCTTCGCGGTAACCGCGAAGCTGATCAGCGCCTTTGTTTTCGCTACTCGGATAGTACAATTCCTCTTCTACTTAAATCCGAAATTGCAAGCTTCTAGCTCTTTTCTGAGCTTGTACAGGCCGGTTTGTGTCGGACCTGGTCGGAAACCGCGAAGACCGGTTTTCTCGCGTCGCGGCTCATATCTAGCTGTATAATAATGCCATGTCACAGCTGTTGCCATTTGCATTAAGAAAACATGCCCATGTAATACACAAAAATTTTTAAAGTTAATTTCACTAGAAAAAAAAAATATATTTTAATATTTTTGCTCAAAGCATATACTCCTCCTCAAAAGAATCCGGTCACTCAGTTATGTTACAACTACACGATTAATAAATGGGAATTACGCTCTGTTTTTGTCAATTTAAGAATTGTATAGCACAATTTTTTGTGTCGACTTCCCTTTGGCTTACAGTATGCATTATTTGCGCATGTTCAGTTTTTAACTCGGATGTTCTAGGGTGGTAAGGATCCAAGGGGGTGGGGATCTCGAAAGTCAGCCTAGCCCTCTTGACCTTCCCATGCTTGCCCCTACGGACACAACCACAGTGTAGCAGCCTACGTGATGTAGTAGTAAAGCTATTCTTTATATAATCATGGATCGTTTGCTCGATCCCTTTCTGATGATATTTTAGCATTGTGTGTCTTTGTATGACATAAGCTGTTGAAAGGGCGTACACGGCGAAAATCATTCCACATTTACGTTGGGAATAGATTAGGTAAGAGTAAAAACCTATCAACCAAATTTAATCAAATGTATATAAAATGCATAACCAGTTTACAATTTTTACAATTTTGGGTGACCGGATTTTTTTGAGGAGTATACATTGTGGGTACACGTTAAAACTGCCTCGTTGAGGCGGTTCTAACAAGTACCCACATTGTATGTTTTAGATCGAAAATAAGAAAATCAGGTATACCCCTGCAAATCCCAGTTTTTCTATATAAAAGTGGGGTTTATTGGGGTATACATTTAACGGACATGTTTTCCTAATGCCTTGTGTTTTTGCAACATTGTGCAATTCCTCCACATCTAATACTTGACATTTCAAGCCTTTTAAGAATCTGGTTTGTGCAGACCTGGTCTGAAACCAAAGACAGGGTTTATCATGGCATGACTCAACTACTAAAAAGCTCAACATATACATGTACTGAAAGCAAAAAAGTGCATTTAAGTGCGCCAGCAAAACAAAATACTGTTACAAGTGTTGCATTTCAGAACAGATCCTTTCAAAATGGATGAGTAGAAGAATTAAAGGAACCTTGACATATTTTTACTTGATAAGATCGTACATGGTAGCTTCGTCTGTAGCATGTCAGTTTTATATTGAAGGGGGCCGAAGATCTAACCTGCGCTCGGCAGTTTTCTTTTGTTAAGAATTGGTCATAAAAGTATTTCTACAGCCATCCTACCTATTAATATTTTGATGTTTCAAGAGAACAGCTAAATACTTATGCACTAAGTAGTTAGTACATAATATGCCCACCAGAGGCTTGTCCAGGATTAGGTGAGCCGCAATGCGAGAAAACCGGTCTTTGGGCTTTTCGATAAGGTCTGACAAACCGGCCTGTGCAGCTATAGAAGATAGCTAGAAGCTTGGAAAAAGGGGAATTGTACTATCCATGTAGCAAAAACAAAGCCGCATAATGCGGCTTGGTTATCCTAGCCACAAAATCCTTGCATAACCACAACTGTTGACTGCGCATGTCAAACAAACAAAAACAAACAAATTGACAAACTTATTGTACTTGCTTGCATCTGTTATGTTTATTGCAAGGTTCTGCTAACAGAATCCATCACAATTAAAATTCTAAGACAACACTATTTCAGCCGCATCATGGGAAAACCAACAATGTGGTTTCCGACCAGGTCTGACACAAACCAACCTGTAGTCACAGAAAAGAGCTGGAAGCTTGAAATTTCAGATCTAGGAAGAAGAGGAATTGTGTCATCCGATAACGAAAACAAGGGCGCTGATCAGCTTCACAGTTACTGCGAAGCTGATCTGCGCCTTTGTTTTTGCCTATGCAGATTGTTGGTTTTCCCATGTGGCTGCTCCTATATTCTTCTTCTGAAAGATTAGGAACATTTAAGACTTGAAAATACCATGCATTTATATTGTAAACTAGACATAAAAATTAAAAATGTAACAAAGAACTACAAAATCACAAAAATAAATAAATAAATAAACACATTTTAAAAATACTTGTCATCTCTAGAACACAGTTCAAGCCAAATTATTTGAACCCCGTCAGAAAACCAACGTAGTTTTCAAACAGGTCCAACACAAACTGAGCTGTACAAGCACAGAAGATAGCTAAAAGCTTGAAATTTTGGATTTAAGAAGAGCGATCGTACTACCTGTGTAAGGAAAACAAAGGCACTGATCAGCTTCGCAGTTACAGCAAAGCTAATCTGCACCTTTGTTTTCACATTATGCAAATTATTGGTTTTCTCATGATGTGGCTCATTTGTTAACCAATTATTCAAGAATCAGTTTAGTTCAGATCATGATCATAATTTAAAGCTCATAATAATACTGACTCTCAATATTTATGAGCAGTTAGCACGTAAGTTTGAAGCTTAAATGAGCATGAGAAAAAGTTTTAACTAAAAACTCAACCTTCAAAAAATTTTCTTTCATTATAATCAAAATGCCCTGTTCCCCTCCTTGTCAACAGCTATCATCATAACACTGGTATAGACAGTGGCTTTGATGAGTAGATAGGATACCCCAGTGGTGGATCGGCGGCCTGAACTGTCAAATTCCTAAGAATGGTGGGGTGGGCCTGTATACTGTATCTCTCCTCATCATCATTGGTCAGGTAGAGGAGTTCGAGCCCCAGGTTGGCCCACTGACCTCTCACAACCTCTGGGTTTAGACGCCCTATGTTGACTTGCATTGATTGTAGTGTGAGTGTTCTACTACTGTAGGTGTTCTGGAAGTAAGAAAATGTTTAAATGTCACTTGAGCCTGTGCATGAGAAAACCAACAATTGGGGTTCTGACCAGGTCCGACACAAACAGGGCTGTACAGTCACAGAAGATGGTTAGAGGCTTGGAATTTCGGATTTAGAAAGTAGAGGAATTGTTCTATCAGTGTAGCGAAAACAAAGGCGCTGATCAGCTTCGCAGTTACTGCGAAGCTGATCTGCGCCTTTGTTTTCGCCTATGCAGATTGTTGGGTTTCCCATGTGGCAGATCACTTTTTTTTCTCTAGCCATTTGAAAATTCTCTACACTGTATATCTTTTCTGGGGCAAAATAGCAATTTACGGACAGACGGGAGGACGAAAAGCGAAAACTATGTCACTCCACTTTTCTTCGAAAAGGCAGAGGACGACAAAATATAAAAGTTCTAGGATTCATGGTTTCTGAGAAGAAGAGATTTGTATTTTCCTTTCAATTGTAATACCGTATTCGTTCTAATTAGTGCACATGCTCCAATAAGCGCCCACCCTGGTCATTTCTAAAAAACATGTGCATAAGCGCACACATTTCGACTAGCAGATCTGTATATTTCACATTTTGACACAAAAATAATGTATTAACTGCATTAAAACTTTTTTTTTTTTATTTAGAATATACATTTTCATACATAATAATGACATACATTTTTACAATCCTCCTGTTATTAAAGATTATATAGATCATGCAATTTAGTGTTTGGATTTCTATTTATATACGATAAAGAAGAAAATAGGAAGGAGAGTTAGGTAAAGGACCTAGAAGTACAAACAAAGTTAACACTGTATGTGTAGGGTTGTATAAACTTCTGTTCATATTAACATAAGTTGGTAAGATTAAATACAAAACATTCGCATACAAGAGAAGAGAGGCCCTACATGGAGTTTGACACTGATGCAGTGCCTCTATTCTGATGCATGATATCCGCTCTCATTAGAAAAGCTCGCGCCGAGACAAATACTTTTATATGTGTAATATCAAAACATTGTCAGGGCTGGGTAGAGTTATTGATCGGTTTGAACTGGAGAGAAATAATTATATATAGGTGACCATTTCTTAAGGAATTTGCTAAACCTATTATTCATGAAACAAATGTATTTTTCACTAAACATTTTTTTCTTTAAAAAATTTATGAAACCTTGGACGCTTATACTTCTGGAGATAAACTTATTCTTGTAGATATAAAGTTTAGCTAATACATATATGTAATTTAAAAGTTCCTTTTTACCGGTGTATGAAAAAATTATTTCTCTATCTTCTAAGGATAGCGTGATGTTAGCATTAGTTGTAAGCCATGTTTTAAGGTCATTCCAAAATAGTTTTATTTTTGGGCATGTCACAAATAAGTGATATATATTTTCAGGTTGTTCGTTGCAATAAGAACACATCCCACTGTCAATTTTGTTTATCCTAGCAAGAAACGAATTTGTTACTAAGATTTTATTATTAATTTTATATTGAAAATCTCGAATTTGAACTTCATGCCAGTGTTTTATATTTGAGAAGTATAATTTCCAGTCATTTTCACTTATGTCATCTATTTCTTCTTGCCATTTATTCTGTGGTATATATTCTTTTACATTTACCAAAATGTCATAAAATACTCTACTTCCTTTTTTTAGCTTGAATTAATTTCTTGATATAAATATTACATATCACATTAGTTTTATTCTCTAAAATGTAAACTTTGTTGTCATTTATTTGAGTTATCCAAGATTGGGGAAGGCTATGTTTAAGATGTTGATAGTCTAAAAAAGTACCATTTATATTATACATAGTTTTTAGATCGTCAAAGGAATAAAATTCGCCATTTTCAGCTATAATATCGTGAACTTCCCTAATACCTTTTTCGTACCAATTTTTAAAAAATAATTTTCTCCGTCCTATTTTTTCATTATACCAAAGAGGAGATTCAAGAATTTGACTTATATGTATGTTATCCGCCGGTAATATTTTACAAAATTCCGCCCAATTGAGCATTAAGTCTTTCCAGAAAGGATTTTGTAAATTGTTAGTTAATTCTGATGCATATACTCCACCTACCGAGAAAAGCATATTGAAGTTGATTGAAGATAAAATTGACCATTCATTATGTTTTGACTGTTGAAGGATTCTTCGGAGCCAAGTTATCTTTAAAGCTTTTATAAATGATTTAAGTTCTATCATTCTGAGACCAGCGCAGGCTATATTCTTAACAATTATTTTCCTTTTTATTCTATCTGGTCCTGAATTCCAAAGAAATTTATAAAACATTTTGTCTAGATCTTTTATCAGTTCTATAGGTGGAGATGGCAATGAAATAAATAAGTGGACAAATTTAGATAGTGCAAGAGATTTAATTATTGTAATTCTACCCGAGAGACTTATTTTTCGTTTTGACCAATGATTTAATGTAAGTTTAATTTTTGACAGTATTTCATGAGTATTTAGGTCCCATATATTGAATACCAGAGAAGAAAAAGTGACACCTAAAATTTTCAACGGTTCTTGAGACCAATCCAATGCTAACTCATCACACACAGTTTCCGAAGAGCCACATAACGAGCCTATCCATAATGCCCTGGTTTTTTCTACATTTATTTTTAAACCTGACATGATATAATATAATTTAAGTGAACCCATAGCTGCTTTGAGTGACTTTTCTGTGCCATCTAATATTAATTGTGTGTCGTCAGCATACTGTGACAGTTTAAACTCTTTCCCATTTATTGAAATACCCTTTATGTCATTGTTTTTCCTAATCATTTTTCCTAAAATTTCAGCACATAAAATAAATAAATATGGAGAAATTGGGTCTCCCTGTCTGCAACCTCGTCTTAATTTAAAAGCATCAGACATAAAACCGTTTTGTAAAATACATGTTTCAGATCCTTCTTGAAATAAACTTACCCATTTCTTAATTGAATTCCCAAAATTAAAATAATCTAAAACGTTCGAAATAAAACTCCATGAAACAGTATCGAATGCTTTTTCAAAATCAATAGATAATAGAAGACCAGGTATGTTTTGTTTTTTCGCCTCAAATAGCACATCGTAAATAAGTCTGACATTTTCTCCTAAAAACCTACCTGCGATAAAGCCCTTTTGATTTTCATTTATTAAGTTATGTAATACTTTCTTTAATCTATTTGATATTACTGCTGATGCTAGTTTATAAATCACATTAAGTAAGGAAATAGGTCGCCAATTTTTTAAATTGAATCTAGACTTATTAGGTTTAGGTATACAGGTAATTACCCCTTGTTTCTGTGTAATACTTAAAGAACCAGTGCGGTAACCGTAGTTTAATGAATTTAAGATAAAATTACCAATATCAACCCAAAAGAACTTAAAAAACTCTACAGTAAATCCATCTAAACCGGGACTTTTATCATTTTTCATACTTTTCAATGCGAATGCTAATTCTGAGTAAGCAATTTCACCTTCTAGATCTTGAGAGTCTTTATCCGATAGTTTTGTTTCATTCTCACCTAAGACTGACTGGATTGAAATCTTTTTATCAGAGTTGGTTTCTTTATATAAATTTTTATAAAAATCAGATTGATATTTTAAGATATCGGCTGTATTTGTAACTTCTTCTCCTTCTGCATTGATCAGTTTTTGAATCACTTTGCTCGTGTAGTTACGTTTTTCTAGATTAAAAAAGTAACGGGTTGGTTTTTCTCCCAAATCTTCGTATCTGCTTCTGGACCGCAGCATCATTCCTTCAATTTTTTCTTTTTGAATATCATTTAACTTAGCTTTTTTTGCTTCTAGATTATTTAAAGTTTCGTCAGACATATTGATAAAATTAGCATTCACTTCTGTTTCCATTATCTTAATTTCTTGTTCTAGCTTTAATTCATCTTGTTGTTGCTGTTTCTTTTTAAACGAACTATATTTTATTGTGCTTCCACGGATCATAAGTAAGAGTATTTCTAAAAACAGTTGATCATTTATACTGAATTCTGTTTGCTCGACATTAGGAATTTCATTGTTATTATTCGTTGTATAAGTTGATTTAACTTCTGATATGGTATCTTTAACAATTTGTATATGATTTTTGTCCTTTAATAAAGAATTATTAAATTTCCAATAGCCCCTCCCACGTTCATTGGCATAGTTAAAAACAAGATCTAGTGTGATGCCACTATGGTCCGTTCGATAACCCGGAATTATATTGGTTGCATCTGCATACAGAAAACATTCAAAACTTATCAAGAAAAAATCTAACCTAGCTTGTTTTTTAACTGGATTTCGCCTACTCCATGTAAATTCTTTTTTATCTTCATGATGGACTCTATATATATCTAGAAAATCGTCTTCTTCAATTATACTATCTAAAATTTCACTTCTTGCGCGAGGATTATTAATATGCAAATAGTTATTAGTATCAAGATCGTTTAACTGCATTAAAACTTAGCCTTAAATAGTGAAACACTATTTTGAAACAATTGGGACACTAAAATTGCATCATCATTGATAATTTTGACATAATTTATTGTATCAAATAATGTATTGTTTTGGTTCTTAGTGTGCACTTATTAGAAGGATATTTTGTTACCTTAACTTTAGATTATTTTGAAAAGTTAAGCGCACTGTGCGCTTATTGGAACGAATATGGTATTTCTGTTTGTATGATGGTGGGGGTTAGTATTTTCAATATACAATATTGGTATTGGTTTGTCCTAATTGAACCTACAACATTTAGAAAATCGTTCGACAGGTAAACTTTTTTTATAGCCAAAGGGGAGTGTGCATTGTCAAGGGAGATCATCGATGAATGTGAAAATGCATATGTTTCGAAACATTTGACTTAAGCATTAGAAATTTGGTCTCAAGTAAAGCTGTGCTATTTGATAACAATATCAAGTAATCACATATTAAAACACTTTCACTTTTGCGAGAAAACACTTAGCTTTCCTTCATCATGAAGCTTGAAGTATAGGAATTTGGTCAGAACTGTTCTAGTTGTCAAACGACTCTCAAAACTGTTACGACAATCTTAGTGCTCAATTGTGTCAAGAAAATATTTCAACAACACTTATTATGCTAAAAACTATCCGATAAAAATCATTATCAAACACTAAAGATACACTTTAGATGCCTCCACATTACTATAGCTACTATTGATCTTGCGGATGAAAATAATTAAAACATGCTTAAAGACATATGAGCCACCGCTTGGGAAAACCAACAATCTGCATAGGCGAAAACAAAGGTGCAGATCATCTTCGCAGTAACTGCGAAGCTGATCAGTGCCTTTATTTTCGCTACACGGATAGTAAAATTCCTCTACTTTCTAAATCCAAACTTTCCAGCCTCTAACCATCTTCTGTGACTGTACAGCCCGGTTTGTGTCAGACCTAGTCGTAAACCCAAATTGTTGGTTTTCTCATGCACATATAGTATTGTATATTAAATACTACAGTAATTAACCTATCAGCGGACATTGAAAACCCCTATGGACTTTCAAAGACAATGCTTACAGGTTGAGATATCAAAATAGGAAAAACAGTATTGACTGCAAATGGAATAGTACTGTCAAAAGTAATCTCAGGTGTGTATCCCTTTGTGTACCTGTTATCAATTTTTCTATTCCATAATGCTATGCCACTCATTTCGAATGTGGCTGATAGAAAAGTTCTTTTCGTGCTAACGTCTTTAGCATGAAGTGGCATAATCAAGCAAACATGTCCATATAATGAAAACGACATTGTACCCCACTTTTATACAGTAAAACTGCGGTATACAAGGGTATGATAGTTTACTTATTCATGTTAAACTCATGAACTCGTATTTCAGCATAGGTTGATTTCAATAATGGATATAAAATTTAATCATATTGAAAATATCACTGGGGAACTATATAAACCTGTATGTATAATCATTTCTGTAAAAACCGAAAGTATTCAAATGCCTTGAATTTATAGTGTCTTCAAGAATTATTGTGACAGTTTACATAACAAACATATGTATACAAACTGTACGATACAGACATAGCATAACAATTCATTTTAATAGAATATCAAATTTCGATAATCGCTGAAAAAAATATTTGCGCTCTTTGGCTTCAGAGTGACATGCTGACTGAAGCAAATACATGTACTAGTTTTGGATCATGGACAGTGACATGTCAGTCACTTAACATAATCCCGTGAGCAACACATAAAATTCAGAAGAACATTCATACATTTGCACATTACTGCTATCTACACTGAGGCCAAGTTGTTAGCTTCAGTTCTGATTGCCCAAATTCCTGTTTTCTGATCAGACTTTAAGACACCATTTAAGTATTTAAGCCCTTTGTTTTATGCAAGCCTATCTGCTACCCTGTTGGGAAAGTGCATGTCATCTTGCTGTTCATATGTGATGTTGAAATAATTGTGATGTAATGCTCATTCTTTAAGATCACGTTTTGAAGCAATGAAAGGCAGTTTTGCATCTTATTCTTTTAATTGTTTCGCTTGCAAGTTCTTGTCGTAAGGTTGCAAAGTATGCCTATATTCCAAAATTAATCTTTATTCATTAGGTGCAGAGAGTAGTGGATACAACCAAAATAGATAACTTTCTTGTTCATAGTATAAAGCAATGAGACACATTATTTTTCCAAGATAAATTATACAAAGGCTGGATTAGTTTTTTTCATTTGTTTAACCCATAGTTGACGAATGGATTCTCCCATCATTATCAATTGGATGATTCCACTTTCATTTTTAGGGGTGTTGGGAGTGATTTTTATTTTTTATCTGATTTTTTTATGAAATTCCTCCAAGCAAACAGAATAGCCCCAGATGGGATGCCGCTTTCTGTGGCCTCACATCTGGGGCTATGCTGTTTGAACGCGGCGTCACATCTGGGGCTATGCTGTTTGAACGCGGCGTCACATCTGGGGCTATGCTGTTTGCCTATGTCCCATAAAAAGATCGCCAGGCTTATATGAGTTAATACATTACGACTCACTTATTTTTGTTCTAGGATGCTGAGGATCATTAAACGGACCAGAAGTTGCCACATTTACAACACCCGTAAATTGTCAATGTGACGGAAGGAAATGAGTATTCAATGATAATTCAGGATAATTAGAAACGAGATTTATTCTGTTCTTGTCATATAGATGTTAAAAACGTGGTTCTGTTATACTTTAAATGCTAATAATAATTGAATTTTAGAGGTATCATTTATAAAAAAACAGTTTATACGAATATGAGGAAAGCACTCTGCCTTTTCGTACCTTTGACAATAAGCATGTACGTTCTTATTTATCTAAATATGTACAGTACGGTAAGAATAAAACTTCAAAAAGACATGTTAATACGCAATAAAATTCAACATGAGCTAGCTGAAGTTGGAAGAAATGACAAATACAATTGGAGCTATATGGGGAAGCTCAACAAGGAATACCCACAATTTGCCCCAGCAATGAACATGACGGAGTATTTAATGTATATAAACTTAATAAAGACATTTAAAAATGCATGCGATGCTTATAACGTCACTTATTTGCTAGGGTATGGGTCAGCCCTTGGGGCATACAGGTATCATGGCTTCGTACCGTGGGACGATGACATGGATTGTAGAGTGAATGTTTCTCACAAAGAAATTCTGAAGAAAGCTCTGGGCCAAATAAATGGACATGTACTACTTAGTCGAGTTAACAATCTTTGGAAATTTTACAATGCGGAACATTTTGCAAGATCATACCCAAAATATTCATGGAAGTGGCCTTTCATTGATATATCTTTCATCAAGGACAATTCAACTCATGTATATGATGTTTCCTTCAAAGAGCCGAGACATTTTGATCCCCGATCAGATATACTACCGCTTGAAAAGGGTATATTTGAGAACATGATAATGCCTGTCCCTCATAACATAGAAGCATATCTGGGAAGAAAGTATAACATGAAGGACCCATGTAAGAGTAATTGGTGGGATCACAGACGTGGAAAGAAGTCTATGATTAGATCATCTCGCATTCCATGCGACAAACTTTTTGATGTATACCCACTAGTACATAGATTTAAAAGCGGCAATATTTCTTTTGAAGACTTAAGACTTGGACATAAAATCTTGTATCACGTTGAACATCCAAGTATGAAATTGCTGAAGCCATAATAAATGTATAGTGTAAAATATCAGACCAAGGCCAAAACTACACGCCTCAAAACGACCCTGGGCCGAAAAACTGATGCTCCAAACAAAGCACTGGAATTCAGGCGAGAGTTGCATCGCTAGTGAGCAATTCGTAACTATTTACAATGCAACGACGAGTTATTCTGGCGATACTGCAAATTCTATCACACAAATTTCATAGCTTGATCTAGCTTCAGGCAAAATAATTAAAGTCCACTATATTTGTGCTTTGGCTACACAATGTATAAGACTCCACTTTCACAGAATATGAGGGCATTTTAGCCTCAGCACTTTACAAATCTCAATTTTGAAAAGTAAAATGAAATATGGCGTCTGATCATTCTCATTGAGTAAGCTGTTTTGGGTGTAAATTTTTATGTTTCATCGTCAAACAACATGATCAAACAGAATCTGCAATATGCATTCATTTCTATGGAAAACAAAATCTGAGACAGTTGTTGGATATTCTTCATATTTACTAGTTTTACTATATAAAAGTAGGGTATAAGGGGATACACATTTCATGGACATGTTTTCCAGATGCCTATCACATTCCTCCAAGTATATATGACATACTTTACCAATATATATGCATTTTCCAACTATCAAGAACAAAATTTAGTAGACATACCTGTGTATTGTTATGCCCTAGTGAGAAGAGATTTGGCCTTGACTCCAATATAGCCTCGGTCCATTCTGGATCTTTTTCCAGACCTATATACCAGTCTCTGTCATACTCTTCTAAGTATTCTTGTAACTCTTCGCTTGTTGTAGCCTCGCCAAGTAACATCTGGTCCAACATCAACTTGAAACCATATCTGTCAATGTATTGTATTACAAAAAGAATTTAAAGTTTAGGTCACTCAGAAAACTTTCTTGATTTTCACAGGTTCACTTCATTCAGAATCAGAATCAGAATAGTTTACTGGTGAAACGTCAAACTGACAATACCACACCAGGGGGGTGGGGCTTGACCGGAGGGGATTAGTCCCGAGCTCTCACAAGAGATGTAAATTTAGACACACAATCATCTGACAATTCAGCAGAGGAGATCAGAGAATCAGGGAGTTCATTCCAATCTCTAATAGTCTGGGGAAAAAAACTGTGTAAATAGCCATTTGTACTTGCTGAAGGTATCTGAAATGCCAAGGAGTGTTGATTCCTACAACGCCTATTTTTGGGGATAAGGTCATCCTTGGGTATTTTTGCTCTCCCTTTTAGACCTTTGTAAAGCAATATAATTCTATTATCCTTCCTTCTTTTCTGCAGGGATTCCCATTTTAGTTTTTTAAGGATGTCAGTCATACTACCTTTTTCATATGTCTAGTTCCTAGTTACAAACCTAGCCACACGCTTTTGCACTTTCACTTTGTATAATGCGCCTTTGCCATTATTATACTTATGACAAAGAATCAGACTAGTCTTCAGAAAATCAATCTAATGGGGTTCAGACCAGTTCCAATCCTAATAAGGTTGCACAACCAATGAAAAAGACCAGAGGTGTGAAAATTTAGGAAGTTAAGTGATTCACCATCTCTTAACCCAAACCAAAGGTGCTAATCATGATGAACAGCATAGATATGTGCAGCAAATTCACAACTTCGCTCATCAACTTTGAGCTCATCAAAAAACTTTTCTCCTGACCTGACTCTATTGCCATAGTGCATTTCTTTGATAATGGAAATATAATTCAACATCCATTCTAGACATAGCACAACATGAGCAAAGCCATTACAATAAAAGGACAATGATCCCTCCAACTATTGTCATCTTGATCTTCATAATTCTTGTCGTCTGTAGACAACCAATATTTTGCGTATGCGAAAACAAAGGCGCAGATCAGCTTCGCGGTAACCACGAAGCTGATCAGCACCTTTGTTTTCGCTACAGGGTTAGTACAATTCTTCTACTATATAAATCAGAAAATTCCAGCCTCTAGCTGTCTTCTGTGGCTGAACAGCCCGTTTTGTGTTGAAGTTGGTTGGAAACCACAATATTGGTTTTCTTGTGTCGTGGCTCAATTTTTGTTGTCTGTAGACAACTCAATTACCAAGTCAATGACCTGACGTCATATATGATCTTAACAGTCAATATCACATTCTGACGTTGGCTAGATGTCAATGTTGGCCTAATACTACTAATGTCACACATCTGAGCTTAATACACATACTTCTTAAGTACACTTCAACCTCATTATAGCATACATTACAATGCATTTTTCAATACAACACAGCCATGGCATGGCTCCCTAAATGATTATTTTGCTATATGTCAATTGTAAGTAGCCTCATTATAATATGGTTTCACTTATAACATGGTCTGTTTCTGTGGATCCCAAAGATACTGTTATAATGAGGTTGACCTGCAATTTCTGTGTCTCTCCTCCACCCCAACCCAACAGCTTATTTTCTAATAAGGCTCGTCTGGTGTTACATTTTACTTTTTAGAATATTCATTGAATGACTAACCCATACAATACGAGGGTATTATCTTCTTCAATTACTGTCATTTGCAAGTCGGTGTCTGTCGACAACTCTATTATTACCAGACAAGTCAACGACTCTATGTCCTAGCTGTTTCCTGTACATATGAGCCGCCTCATGGGAAAACCAACAATCTGCATAGGCGAAAACAAAGACGCAGATCAGCTTCGCAGTAACCGCGAAGCTGATCAGCGCCTTTGTTTTTGCTACTCGGATAGTACAATTCCTCTTCTACTTAAATCCGAAATTTCTAGCTTCTAGCTCTTTTCTGTGCTTGTACAGGCCGGTTTGTGTCCGACCTGTTCGGAAACCAAATTGTTGGTTTTCCCACGAGGTAGCTCATATCATATTCTGAGGACAGTTCTCCATTATGTCATAGTTGCCAATATAATATGAGCCGCGACGCGAGAAAAGCGGTCTTTGGGGTTTCCGACCAGGTCTGATACAAATAGAAACAGGCTAGAAGCTTGAATTGGATTTAAGAAGAAGCGAGATTGTACTATCCATGTAGCGAAAAACAAGGCACTGATCAGCTGTGCAGTTACTGCGAAGCTGATCTGCGCCTTTGTTTTTGCATACGCAAAAATCTGGTTTTCTCATGGCGAGGCTCATATTCTGACATTGCCTATCAGACTTGATAGTCTTTTCACAGAAGAGACCAGGCAGGCTGAAGAAAACTTGGAATAGAGTATTGAAAGAAGACAAAAAGCTTTTAATTGATTCTACTGGCCCCCACAACCTTTTTGAATGGAGGGGGTGCCTGTGAGGAAAGCTTGTCAGGAAAGTCCAAACCTTGGTATAGAAAAACAGACAATAAATGAGCCATCTCATGAGAAAACCAACAATGTGTTTTTGAACAGGTCCCACACAAACCGAGCTGTACAACCACAGAAGATGGCTAGAGGCTGGAAATTTTGGATTTACAAAGTAGAGGAAATGTACTGTCTGTGTAACTAAAACAAAGGCGCTGATCAGCTTCGCAGTTACTGCGAAGCTGATCTGCGCCTTTGGTTTCGCATTTGCAGATTGTTGGTTTTCTCATGAGAGGGCTCAAATGAATATGATGATGGTAACTTGGGTACTATACCTGAAGGCCTGTTTGACGAGTGAAAGGAGATCATTATTTTCTGACAACCAGTCCATCATTGCATTGAAGGGGACATCACCCAGGTAGCTCCTGTACAGGAAACTGGGACCACCATAGCCTACAACAAAATATCATAATGAATCAACAGGATCAGAAAATTGTGACATTCCATATGAATGGAAGCTTTTGACTTTTTAATAGCTTCAAAAATAGAAATATGACCATCAAGTGGAATGGCATATGATGGCCGCATATCTCTTGAGTAGTCATCTTTGTTTTCCGAGAATCATTAACCTTATAATGCTGTTCAGAATTTACCTTGTAGATGGTAAGCAGCAATATAAACATGCTAATCTTTAACTTTTGTTGGAAAAAAGTTTGTTTTTGCTTTACAGCAACATCCTTTGAGACTACAAAATCTGCTGACAACAGATTAATTTATCATAACATTAAAAACAGCTATATTCACTTACCTTGACTATCAAATATAGAATAGCATGCCATAGTGAGTTGAGCATAACAATTCAACAAAGAATCATCATTGAGCACTTCCTTGATTATCTTGTCTCTTGACTGGGCACTAGACGACCAGTCTAAACACCCTAAAACATGTCTAAACCAGTCTTTTGGAAATTTATTCACTAGTTTGGATACTTGTGAGTTGTCTAAAGGCAGTTCCCTCCAAGACTGTGGTAAACTCAGCTGTGATGAGTAGGGGCTCTTAAAGTCTGGCGAGCCTGGCAAATTGGTCTGGGGCTTATAGATATGATTATTTCCAAATGATTTGGTGGCAAATTTATTTTGTGTTGTAGGTTTCGGCTTTGTAACATCATATGCCGGTAAACCTAAATCTAGCTCTTCAAAAATATTTTCAATATCAGGACTCTGATTTCTCAAAGGAGGGGGTGGGGGCTTGTGTGTTACTTGTTTCGGCTTTTTGGGCTTATTAGTCAATGTGCCATCATCCGAGAATATACTGTCTGTAAAACTATCTAAAGACCCCCATGAAGATGCCATTATTTTTTCTTTCTCTTTGGACGACACTTTATCGTGTTTAGGAACTGTTAATGGAGGTAGCTTGTTTGGTCTTTCATCCTTTGATATATCTGGTAGAATAGGAAATACAGGGTCTGTTTTTATTTCTTTCCCTAATAAAGCAGGATCTTTCTTTCCTATATCAACTTTAGTTGTATGATTCTTATTTATTTCTTTAAGCTCATGCTTTTCTGTTTTAGCCACGAACGACAATTCTTTATCAAACTTTGCAGTATTTTTATCCTTTTTCTTTTTCAAATTATTAACATATTTCAGTAAAACCCAAACAAGACTTTTGAGAAATGAATTCATCGTCATCTCAGTTGCACTTGGATTATCAATAATTCCTGTAAGCACATTTTTAGCATCAGAATACGCCTTCAAATAACATGCATCTGCTGGCGTCAGCGTGTGTAACAGATACTCATTAGCACATCCAATCACTGATCCATCTTCCGGTCGTTCGAATGCAAATTCAAACACGTCATCGATCCTGGCGGCCTCGGCAGTATGACAGGAAGTTTCCTGGAGTTCTAACCCTTTGATGTTGATGGTACAGTAGTTAGCTCCCCTCTCTAACACCATGACCCAGACCAGCCTGTCCTGGAATCTTACCAGGTAATGGTTTCCTGGGCATGGCTCACCTGAAAGTGCCATAACAAACATTATTTAACCCAATCAGCTGTGATGCCAGAAGACCAGATTTCAGGATTTCCAACCGGGTCTGACAAAAACTGATCTTTACAGGTACAGAAGAAGGCTAGAAGCTTGAAATTTCAGATGTAAGAAGAAGCGGGATTGGACTACTTGTGAAGCAAAAGCAGAGGCACAGATCAGCTTTGCAGTTTCTGCATGGCTGATCTCCATCTCTGATTTCGCATATGCAGAAAACTAATTTTCTCATGACAAGGCTTATTGTACATGTTGAAATACATGAACCCTTGTAGCTAGGCAGATTAAGTCAATTTTCAATAAAAATCGTGCATTTAGTGAAACAAGCATGAAATTTGGCATGTAGGCTCAGAATGCCCAACTATATTGAAAAATATCGTTGTCCAGCCAAAAATTCAAAATGGCCGACAAAATGGCTGCCATTTTCAAAATGGCCGCCCTGAAAGACTACAGATCATAATTTGCTATCTAAAACTTCACTGCATTGACTGATTTTCAGGTTTTTGGTGTCAATGCCCATGTTTAAGAACCAATTGAATCTAAATTTCCACTTAATATTCATAATCAAAATGGTGGAAATTTTCAAAATGGCCGCCATTGAAGGCTTGAATTTCAGTTTTTCATCTTACATTTCACTGCATTGACCGATTTTGATGCTTTTGGTGTCTAAATGTATGTAAATGAACCAATAGAATATAAATATACACATAGTTTTCTAATATTTATCATTTGCCATGACATATTTGTCAAATGTAAAGCAAAAACCTCATCCTTTAATGAGCAAAATGCAGTTTATATGTAGTCGTCTGATAAAGTATAATGATTTTAGTCGCCCTTAATTTTGTATGAAGTTGATATGAATATGTCAGGTGATAATATTTAATGATTATCTCATTGCATTTTATGTGTTTAGCAATTTACACCATTAAAATCAACTGACAATTCACCATTTTGATTGTAAAATGGGACCGTTGTATAAATGAGAATGTTATTTTTGCGCCATATCTTGTGTAACGATAGTGAAATTAATCCATCTTTTAAAAACTTCGCTACATTGACTGATTTGTTAAGTTCCATGATTAAGAACCCATTGAATCTAAATGTTTACTTAATATTGATAATTTCTGACAAAATGGCGACCATTTTCAAAACTGACGCCAATGAAGACTTGAATGACAGTTTTTAATCTTACATTTCACTGTGTAAATGAACCTATAGAATATAATATTCACATAGTTTTCTTGTATTTATCATTGGTCATGACATACTTGCCAAATATAAAGCAATAATATCAGTATTTAATGTGCAAAATGCAATTTATATGGAGCCGTCTGATGAAAATAATGATTTTAGTTGCATTTATTTTTGTATAAATTTGATATGAATATGTCAGGTGATTATATTTAATGATTATCTCTTTTTTATTTTAGCAATTAAAACTATTAAAAATCAAAATGGTGGCCATGTTTTATCCATACAGGTACTTTCCCTTATAGATGGTAATTCACCATTTTGATTGTAAAATGGGACCGTAGTATAAATGAGATTATTTTTTTGCGCTTATCTTGTGTAAGGAGAGTGAAATCAGTCCTTCTTTTAAAATAAATGCACCATAAATGTCCATGACGCTCTCTGTAATTTACAATTATTGTACTGATTTATGGTCACTTGAAATGATGTCTGTAAGACATGTGTAAGCATCAGTGCCATTTTTGTGGTAGTTGCGTGCATTGGATACACAATAAATGTAATGGCATGAAGGGCACTATGTGTTCTTACCCTGATTTCAACTGTGCTTCATGCTTGGGCTTAGCTAGTCCCATGGATGGAACAGACAAAATGGAGGTGGAGTTGATGATGAAAAGAAAGAGACGGAGAACACCCATCAAGAAGCATCTATAGAATTAATTATAGAAGTTATGACGACTTGGTTGGCGTCGAGGACCAATATGTCAAATAAGGTGGAACATGTCTCATAATTTTGCTATTTAGGGATATGGTCTCTTGTGGTGGCTGTGAACTACTTTAACCAAATAGCGGGTGTAGTCAACCTGCCTGAGAAATGTTGTGTTTCATGCTTCAGACACATGGACAATGCCTGTGACTACTCTGAACCATATTCAAGCAATGGTCCGTTTGATTTGTAATGTCAAACAAAATGATGAAGCTATATCTTTCTCTCAAAGCTTTCAACTCTCGTACTTTGCACTAACAGAATGAGATGGTTTCGGTATGTCGTGTGTAGCGATGGAAAGATTGCCCAAGTACGCATACTGCACAGAAGAGACAATGCAGGCCAAAGAAAACTTAGGGTGAATTATTTCAAGATGGCAGAAAGAAACTTGGAATTGACTTAACCACCCTGAAAACCGATCTGAACAGATGGGGGCATTTGAGGGGAAGACTTGTCAACCCTCAGATGAGGAAAATGGACTATGAACTGGATATAATGATAGTATGATGATAAAATTAGACTCATGTTTTCAGACCTTTTCTAACCATATTCATGTTAGATGTATCAAATTTCTGTCACATCTAAAAGTGATGTCACCACTGTGCCCTGCTTGTGAATAGACAGACACTCTTTTCTCTACACCTACACAATTTAATGGCTGAAAATTGATACATCTAACCTGAATATGATTAGAAAGGCCTGAAAACAAAAATCTAATTCATCATCATAACATCATTAAATCCAGTTTATAGTCCATTTTCCTCTACTGAGGGTTGAACCTCCTGCCAAGTCCTCCTCGCAAATGCCCTTCAGACCGGTTTTGAGGGTTGCTAAATCCATTCCAAGTTTCTTTCTGCCATCTTGCAATACTTCATCCCAAGTTTTCTTTGGGATGCATTATCTCTTCTGTGCAATTTGCGTCCTTAAGCAATCCTTCCATCGCAACACTCCACATGCCCAAACCGTGCAAAGTGTTGCATCCAAAGTTTGGATGTCAAGCTTTTAGAGAAAAAGCTAGCTTTATCATTTTCTTTGACATTACAAATCAAATGGACCACTGCCCTGCCATAACACCGGAGATGATTTAGAGTAGTAACAGGCATGGCACAAGTCTCTGCAGCATAAAACATAACACTTCTCATACAGGTTGATTACACCTGCTATCGGGTCAGATGCGACAGGTTGCAGTTAACAAGGGGATGCAGTTGACGGGACTTTCATCAATCTGAATTTCAGCGTGTAACAGCAGCCAGTTCACAGCTACCACAAGAGACCATATCCCTAAATAGCAAAAGTAGGTGACCCGTTCCACCTTATTGGACATACTGGTCCTCGACGTCAACTAAGTCTGCATGACTTCTATAGACGCTTCTTTATGGCTGTTCTCCCTCTGTTTCTTTCATCACCAAACTCCACCTCCATTTTGTCTGTTCCATCCATAGGACTAGCTAAGCCCAAGCATGAAGCACACTTGAAATCAGGGAAAGGACACATTGTGCCCTATACATGCCTATACCTGTATTACAGACACCATTTCAAGTGACTATAAATCCATATACTCCATTCAATAATTGTCAATACAAAGGGTGGCATGGACATTTATGGTGCATTAATTTAAAAAGAAGGAATAATTTCACTCTTATTACGCAAGATAAGGCGCAAAAATAACAATCCATTTGATACAACGGGCCCATTTTACAACCAAAATGGTGAATTGCCAGTTGTAGAGGAAAGTACCTGTATGGACAAAACATGGCAACCATTTTGATTTTAATGGTGTACATTGCTAAACACATTAAATGCAAAGAGATAATCATTAAATGTAATCACCTGACATATTCATATCAACTTTATACAAAAATGAAGGCAACTAAAATCATTATATTTTATCAGACGGCTGCATACAAAATGCAATTTGCACATTCAAGGCTGACGTTTTTGCTTTACATTTGACAAATATGTCATGGCAAATATTGAATACAAGAAAACTATGTGTATATTCATAATCTATAGGTTCAAGTACATACATTTAGACACCAAAAGCATCAAAATCGGTCAATGCAGTGAAGTGTAAGATGAAAAACTGTAATTTAAGCCTTCAATGGAGGCCATTTTAAAAATGGCCGCCATTATGTCGGCCATTATAAATATAAAGTGGAAATTTAGATTCAATGGGTTCTTAAACACGGACACCGACACCAAAAACCTAAAAATCAGTCAATGCAGTGAAGTTTTAGATAGCAAACTATGATCTGTAGTCTTACAGGGCGGCCATTTTGAAAATGGCGGCCATTTTGTCCGCCATTTTGAATTTTCGGCTGGACAACGATATTTTTCAAAATATTAGGGCATTCTGAGCCTACATGCCAAATTTCATGCTTGTTTCACCAAATGCACGATTGTTTCACTTATCTGCCTAGCTATTGGTCAACCATTGAAATCAAACAAAATTGACTGGGATAAAGTCACTGTAAAACAACAGGCTGGAATATTTGAGCCGTGTCATGAGAAAACAAACATTTTGCATATGTGAAAACAAAGGCGCAGATCTATTTCGCAGTAACTGCGAAGCTGATCAGCTCCTTTGTTTTCACTACAGGGATTGTGCATTGCAAAGGATTCTCACATTTTATCAACAAACAATAACAGTGTATTTGTAAAAATTCATGTTTAAAATTTTTTTAACGAATCGTTAACTAACAATGTCATCAATTTTGAACAACTGGCCCCAGATCAGGGTTGGGGTAATTAAAATTGTAATTGTAATTAATTGCAATTTAATTACATTTTTCAAAATAATTGAAAATAATTGTAATTCAGTCTTTACTTTAATTACAATAATTGAAATGTAATGAATTACAGTGTCAAAAAGGGGTGTAATTAACAATTACTTTTGAATTACTTTTAATTACTTTAAAGAAAAATATCTCTCAGATATATTTAAAGATTAATATTGTAAGAGTGCACTACAGATTATTCTGTTGTATATTTTTTCTTGCACATCTAACTGAAGTATCTGGTCAATCATACAGTACTCAAATAAAAATACATTCTCATAGACATCAGTTACAACAGTAGAAAAAAATTGTCTATTCATCAATAAAACTGTTTCTCATTCTACTGACAAAATTAAGTCTAGGGTACTTGTAAACCTTTTCTAACTTATGATGTATTATCTTACAATAACACCAAACAATGATTGAGCTAAGAAAGTGTGAAAACTCAATTATTGTCTTTTCTTTTGTTCTGTGATTGGTGTATTGTCCCCTATTGCTGTTAATTTTTCACACCTCACTGAAAGACTCATAATTGAATAAGATGCATTGTACAGAAATGTGTTTTAGGCTATTTAAAGGTTTTGAAGTCACTTAAACCAAAACCAAAAAAGATCACAAAATTAAACTCCTTTCCTTCAGGGACCCATTCTATTGCTAATTAGAGTGAACTTGAATATCATGTTTTCCAAATGGGAAACTGAAAGAAATTATTGGTCAAACAATTCATTGTCATGTTTTTATGATTGTAAGGTACCTGTTCGGTCAGATAGTTAAGCTGATGTTAAGACTCTTTTAAGTTACATTATTGGGATGTTCCCGTTTCGCCTACTCCCATTTCGCCTATGATTTGTCCCATTTCACCTACTCCAATTTCGCCTACACCAGAAATTTTCACTATTCCCGTTTCGCCTACTCATTCAATATGGATGAATAACAAGATAAAATAATGTTTTAAAACATGATATTCATTTAAATATGCAAATACATTTTAAGGGTGAGAGTTAACAATTTTCAGTCACGTCAGAAGAGATATACTGCTTCCTTATAATAAATCAGGGATATGAGGAGTTGTTATATTTGCAACTAAATTTTTGGCATTTGATGCGAAACACGTGTCAACCTTATAACCATATCATTTAATGGTTAATTCAATATACATTTACATCATTAGTTTAAAACATTCCAAAAAGACAAGGAAGACACTAAGTACAAAAGGTTCCTGACAGATGATTCTTAACACTCCAAGTGTTGTCAAATTTTAATTCCATTTATCAGCATTTTGGGACTTCGAAATTTCATGCATCTCAACGGTATGTGCAAAGTAATTGTATGTAATGAATTACATTGGGCTAAGTAATTGTATGTAATGAATTACTTTACTGAAATGCCTAGTAATTGTAATTGTAATTTAATTGAACAAATGTCAATGTAATTGTAATTCAATTAATTACTTTTAAAAATAATTGACCCCAAGCCTGCCCCAGATCAATTAGGGCATACAGATGCAGATATAACTGCTCATTGGGAAGCAGTCTAATCAGAGTCTGTAATGTTGCCTGCCATGCCAAATACATTTTCGGAGATTTTAAAGAAAGACCAATTATTCAAATCTTGACATGACTTTTCAGACACATAAATTGCGAGGGATTTTTACAGAAGGCATTTAAATGTGATTTATTTACTTGTTGACTCAGAAAATTTTCTAACAAAGTAATTTATAGGAACAGTGTAAACAGAATTGAGTAGTAACTTATTGATCGTGAAAATCAGGACAGTTTTTAGCAAAGAGGACATGTCCAGATCTACTTTAATCATTTTGAAAAGGATTTCCAGCCCTTGCCAAACTGTAACCAGTTAAATAACTACACTGTGATAGAATACAAATTATTTCACAATCCTTTAACCGGGATATCTGAATCCAAACACTGGCATATCATGGCATCTGCAATGTGCTGTGATATATCCCAACTCAACAACTATTTTAGGCTTATACGACGAAAAAATGTCCATGTAATATACTGATTTTTCCTAAGTTGTAAAAGCTGATAATTATGAGTAGATTTTATTATTATATTTTTATTTTTATTTTTGCTCAAAACAAAGATCGTGGGTATACGTTAGAATTGCCTCGGAGTACCCATAACCTATGTTTTGGAGCAAAAATCGGTAAACCCCTGCATACCCCAGTTTTGCTATATAAAAGTGGGGTTTTAGGGGGTATACATTTCACGGACAAGTTTTCCTGATGCAGAAGAATGGTTTGACTTAAAAACACTTCCATGGAAGGCTTGGACCTGAAATTCTACGTTTTAAACCAGTGCTCAGGTGGTCAGTTTGTCAGTAAGCAGCTTTGCCAGTAGGACATTAAGCAGTCCATCTATTTATCACAGCCTTGATGAGTGGGGGCTTATCTAATATGTATCAGTTTTACCATTAGCATAAACAGTAGGAGTATAGAGCCTAAAATTGAGATAAGCCATTTCTGGATTTGAGATTTATCATATTAAAAGTACAGTCACTCTATTTCCTCAGTCTGTGCATCTTCTGGGACTTTACAGCCTAGATTGTGGCAGACCCTGTCAGAAATCCCAAATCTATCATTTTCTTGTGATATAGCTAACTTTCAGCACTGGCTGATGCTTGTCTTAAATGTTCACAATGCCTATAGACAAAATTTCCCATTACAAGGCTCTGTTGACTATTTTTTATATTGCAATTAAATCAGACATTAATCTAGACCAGGATTTGTGACATTTTCTCCTAATGAATGCTATCAATTATTCATGAAACAATAGTTTTAGGCCATTAGATAATGAACTATAAATCTACATCTTGTCTATAACCAAGGTCATTGTAAAAAGGAATAGCAATACAATAGTGTTACACATACAGAAACCAATCTTGGCTATTAGTCAGTTAGTGCTTCGCGTCTATGGTCAACAGCTAAGGCCATGCCAGGACCCTCAGTTATTCTAGCCACACTGTTCCTGGGCTAGCTTTCCAGTGGCAGGTTACCAATACTTTGTGTGCACTTCCTTCACCACTAATGACCAATGGCAAAAGAAAAATGTGCAGGATCTGAAATTCTATTGTGGGTCCATTTTGTTTTGAGCTGGACATGCCACTTACCAAGCTATCACTTTTGGTCAAATCTTTGGATGATTTTTCTAGTATGTTTGCTACTAATGAATTAAAAAAAACTGTCAAAAATTCCATTCTAAATATCTTACCTAAGCTCCCATCAGAGAAAGCTGTGCTGAATGCCTTGGACAACTCTGGGGCCAGCTGCTTGTAGAAGTTGGTGTCGGGACAACTGTTAGCCGAAGCTCCTACAGGCTCCGGCCATGACCTTAGAGGTCGTGGGAATGAGATGAAGAACAGTGGCAGAGTGAATAGTGACAACAGAGGGACAGATATCGCTGAGGCAAGCACTATAATGGCCAGAATCAACGGGAACAATATCAATGACATGATAATTGTCGGTATTGTAGATCCCCGTCGCTGTTTCTTGTCCGTCCATGAACTGATGAGTAGTGTAAAGAAGAAGTATGTTTTGTTGAGGAACTGGACGAATCTGTCTCTACACAGTCCAGTAATCATAGCCAGTATAGGAACTCCAAGGGTGGTTACCGTGGTGTTGGTGGTACCTGTTACCATGACGATGTGAGCTATAGATAGCTCCAAAAGAGAATGAACTGTGCTTTGCCAAATCTGAAAATATAGGATTCAAGGGAAGTTACTACTACATGTATGTATTATGTATATGAGCCGCGTCATGAGAAAACCGACATTTTGCATACGCAAATCAGCTTCGCAGTAACTGCGAAGCTGATCAGCGCTTTTTTTCCGTTACTCGGTTAGTACAATTCCTCTACTTTCTACATCTAAAATTTCCAGCCTCTAACCATCACCTGTGCTTGTACAGCTTGGTTTGTGTCGAACCTGTTCGAAAACCACATTGTTGGTTTTCTCGTGATGTGGCTCATATTTAAATCTGAACAATTTAAAATGGTATTCTCATAGTCACCCATAGGCATAAGCAAACATTACAGACCCAGACTAACTGCTCTAAGAAGTCTCTGTAACATACACAGCTGCAGCCAATTATTTATAGGTAAAACTGAGCAGCCAATTATTTATAAGTCCAATTGAAAATTCATATCTTTGAGAAAAACATCTGCAGCACACAACAATAGTATTTAGAGTCATATGAGCCGCGATGCGAGAAAACCGGTCTTTGGGGTTTCCAACCAGGACTGACACAAACCGGCATGTACAGTCACAGAAAAAGGTCAGGCACTTGAAATTTCAAATCTAAGCAGAAGAGAGACTGTACTACCCGTATAGCGGAAACCCGTATAGCGGAAACAAAGGCACTGATCAGCTGTGCAGTTACACTGCACAGCTGATCTGTGCCTTTGATTTCGCATATGCAGATTGTTGGATTTCTCATGCAGTGGCTATCATTTCTTCAGACAAGTAGTTTGTTTATGTTTCTATCCCCAGTTATAAAGAGCAACCAATAAAGGGGCTCATTAAGAACTGCCTCCTGAGCAACCATAGTTAAAAGGTTTCAAAACTGTAGACATTTCTTATTAATGTCAATATGTTTTCACAGAGAACCGACAATTTGAGCCGTGTCATGAGAAAACCAGATTATTGCCTATGCGAAAACAAAGGCGCAGATCAGTACAATCCCTCTTCTTCTTATGTTCGAAATTTCAAGCTTCTAGCTTTCTTCTGTGACTGTACAGGCTGGTTTATGTCGGACCTGGTCGGAAACCCCGAAGACCGGTTTTCTCGCGTCACGGCTCATTTAATTTGTTCTTATAAGATACATTCTGGGGCTCTTCAACTGGTAAGTGTTTACTATATCACCTAATAAACGGTGAATTGAAATACATGTAATGTGAAACAAAATTGTGTCCTTTAGAATTGCGCAATACATAGTTTATTCTACTTTAAGAGCACATTTTACAGACATATGTCGTCTAATTGCATTTTTAAAGCATCAGAAATATCCTTTATCCAATTAGACAAAAATTGTCAAGAGAAAATGTCTCGTTATTCAAGACTTAAAACTGGCCTGATTTTGGCTGTCACTAGTGTATGTATAGCTAATGTGTCACAATTTGTGTATAAAACATAAAGATATTATTCAATTTGATCAAGAAAACAGTATTAACACTGATAGAACCTCTAAAATACTTGGACTGGTCTGTATCTGCTTTTCTATCAGGCCTAACAAAGCTTTTGTTGTGATACTGTTAATACAATCAAGGGAAAAGTTAGAATCATTAAAGTGCATCAGTGAAAGCCATTAACCAGTATTATGTCTAATTAAGGCTCTCTCCTGTGGGATTACTTTCACAGTAACAGACTATCAGTAATGGGATCAAACTATGTGGGACGCCCAGAAAATACTTGTTTCAGCATATATGAACAATATAGGAGCAGATCAGCATGTGAATCCACAGTCTGGTCAGTAACTTTCTTGTTCCCCACCTGGTAAGACCAATGTCTCTTGTTTCTACATCCAACTTGGCAGCTGAGGCAGATCGGTTTTAGCACAAATTGTCAAAAAACTCCAGAGAGATTTTCTCTTGAAAAGATCAGAATGTCGTTCTTTAAGGACATTAACTTTAATCCACTGACAGTCACAGTGACACTGAATGCAGTGCAGAAAATTCAGGCAGATTTCTGTGTCCTAAATTTCTTTGCTTTTGGGCTAATCAAATTGCTGTTTTCTGCATCTTATTTTCTCTTTGTGTTTTGAACAAAGAATCTGTGCTCCAAAGTGTCAAATTCAGACTTCTAGATCACTTGAGCATGTGGTATCTGACTGGACATGTATATAACTACTGATGCATTCCTATACATAAAAATTCCAGTAAATATGACTTAAAATATACCATCTAAATGTAACTTTATACAATGAACCTCTAAATTTATAAATATTAGAACTTCGGTTGCTGGTTTTCTCATAGGCTTGATGAAAATGTCTTCTTCAGTTTAAAGTTCCTTTCTCATAGTTCTTACTAGAAACTAAGGAACAATGCCAAAGCAGGTTGTAGGCACTAGCCTGGCACAGTTTCTAGGAAAATGTCAGTGACTCAAATGAACAATTAATTGGGACACAGGAATACAGTTTATTGGATTGTTCAAATCCTGTCATGTGCAAAGTAATGCAATCAGGGAAATGTCAGGAAAATAGATGAAGGGCAAGATCCTCTTAAGTTGTCAATTAAAAATCACAATCTAATGAAATTTTGTGTCACGAAAGAATTAATACGCCATTAATCACTTGCAACAAGGATTCCAAAGTTTCAGACCAAACTACCTTGACATTTACTGGCCAACATAGGCTTGCGAGTCATAGAACATGTTTTGAATACACTTCAACCTCATTATAACGCGCCTCACTATAATGCGGTTTTCATTATAACACGGCCAAGTCATGGCTCCCAAATTGATTATTTTGCTATATGTCTATAGCAAGTAACCTCATTATAACATGGTTTCACTTATAACACGGTCTGCTTCTATGGACCCCAAAGATAGCGTTATAATGAGGTTGTACTGTAGTTTCCTTTGGAGTTCAGCTCAATTCTCTGGCTTTCTTCATGACATGACTTCATCATTGAGGTCACTGATGAAGGTTTCTAGGTAAAGCCTTGCATTGGGACCTAGATTCTTTCAAGCAATTTTGTATTTATTTGTTGCTTCACATCTTTAATTTAATAGGTAAACAACTGAGCTTTTATTCAAGTGCATGCGCGGATCCAGAAATTTTCATAAGAGGGGGTCCAACGAAAATTGTAATTTTTGGTCACAGACGAGGGGGGGTCCAACACCCAAACCAGAGGACCAATGGTCCTGTAAACGCTCACCTGAGATATGCTGCATATACCAATAAACATGTTTGAATATTGTGGTATTTAACTCCAGTGCAGGGGCAGATGAAGCCCTTGGGCCATTTTCTTTTTTCAGAATCTTCAATATTCTGTCCATTTGCCAATTTCCTGCTGGCTTTTCCCTTGAAATGAGAATAATTTTATTTACAGTTTATACACAATTTTTGTTTTTCTTTGCTCATGTTCATGTTTTAGATATGGTTTATGGTTTGATATAATATCTATCAAGGTCTTTAATGCTCAACAGGAATCATGATCAGACTGTTTAACATTGATAATTTGGTGACAACACCTGCATCACACACCTGCATCACACACCTGCATGAAGTTGGATAGCCTCTTAGTGGTGTTATGCAATTCAGATTCTAAATCAAACAGTTTCTGTTATGTAACTATAAATAATTGTCTGGCCAATGCAATGCTGAGTCAACATCAAAGAATTCTCTTATGTCACTATGTATAACTGTCTAGATGGTACTAGGTTACTGATAAGCAGTTCTTGGTTCAGTGTTCAAATTGGATCAGTTTAATGAACATGTCTGTTAAGCTATTATTATTCACATGGAATGTTATTAATTTTGGGATAATAACTTGTTTTCTTCTAATATTAACATTTTCCTAATACTTTCATGGATTGAATTCAAAGTGCAATGGATTAACCCTAGGATAATGACTTATATGTATTAACACATATACACGTATATTGGATTATAAAGGATTCTTGAGTAACATTTTTCTATCATTTATCACATTATTGTGATATATTCAGTTATGATTATGGATACCATATTCCGATTATCGGAAAAGATGGCGTGACGTCATCAGCCATCATCGGGGTCACTCTCACGGCGGAATTATGTTGGAACATTAGAATCTTTCATATAAAACAGTGCATTAAATCAACAGAAAGCCAATTCCACCAATCCAGGATTCTTCATTTAGATCACCATGACTAGGCAGAGTTTATACTACATGAATTTCAGGTTCTTGTATATGGTTACATGGGATGATGTGTAACTAATGTTTTTCCTTTTCTGCTTGAATTCATGTAATCTATGGTGCATATGACTTACATTTAGTATAAAAGAAATCCCCATCTTGGACAATTTAGTATAAAAGAAATCCCCTTCTTGGAATGTGTATGGGGCAAGGCATGGTTTTGTGGAGTGCCAAAGCTTAAAAGCCTTCCTGTGTTAGAGAAAGATCAGACTCTTAACTTCTCATGGTTGATTAAGCTGTGTATCGCACGCAGGCGCCCAAGTCAACAGCTCGCCTTAAACAGATTCGCTAAATTTCCATGCAGTCTTCAATTCCTTATGGTGGAATCAACAAGTGTCCAGATTAAGTTCCATCATGGGCTTTTCTATGCCATTTTTGTGTTAAAGTAAAGCAGAGCATTTTGTTTTTAGTTAAATGTCTAGTCTGTGCCAGTGTTTATGCAATAAGCAAGTCATTCCGATTGTGTCAGCAATTTAAGGCTTTGTGTCTTTCTTTATTAAGGGTTAGGAATTATTCTTTTGGTGGAATTAGTTTATTTTAATTCTATTGGTGGAGTTTAAGGGCAGAAAGTGTTGAGATATAGTGGCATTATGTGTTTTTCGAAGCCATCTTTTGTGTTAAAAAGAAAGCAGAGCATTTTTTTTTTTTTTTTAAATTAGTGTCTAATATGTGTCAGTTTAAATGGGAAAGGAAGTCATTCCAAGTGTGTCAGTATTTAAATCTGATGTCTTTCGTCCAAGTGTTTTTAATTATTCTTTTGGTGGAATTAGTTTATTGCAATTCTGTTGGTGGAGATAGGAGAGCAAGTGTTAAGCATTAGTGAAAATGCTTGGGTGCTGTGTTTATGCATGAAATATATTATGTATGTATATGTTTCCAGCACCGATCATGCTCCAATGCTATAAACCTGTCATAGTTTGTATTCTAGTTTTATCTAGTTAGCTCTTCAAGCAGCCTCGGTTGCAGTGCTGAGTACTGATCCAAGTCATAAGTTTGTTCAGATTGAAGTTCAAATGCTGGTTAATAAGATTATTATTATGGACAAATACCATAGCTCTTTGCTATTTTAAACTCTCACACAAGAGAGGCTGAGAGGCATGCTGTGTGTGCAATTTTATTACCATCAGTCCGGCGGCAGAAAGTTTAAGATCGCTGTTTTCTTAATCACTTGATAATCTCACTGCTGTGTCTGGTGTGGGTTCAAGCCCCACACTGGCCACATGTAAGACAAGCCAAGTTCTGCTTGCGAGTGTGTTAGGTGGTTTTTCTCGGGGGTTCTCACATTTTTCACACAGCTACAGATTGGCCCGCCTCTTATGAGCTGAAAGAATCTTGAAGGGACGCAACACCGAATTGGAAAACAAACATTAAATAGCCTGCTCATGGGCCATCTGATTACTGGTTATTCTCCTGAACCTGTCCAGGATAAGTGATGGGTCAAACCATCCATGTCACAGATTGAAAGTTTTCATTCTTTTTTGATATGGAGTAAGTCATAGAGGGTTTCATTCAGTCTAAGATGCTTGTTTGTAAAAATCATGTTTTGATTTAGCACAGTAAAGAATGGTTTAAATTTATGTCATCAGGTTAATCTTTATTGGGGAATTGTCCATGACAAGTTCAGGATAGATGCAGTCAGTACTCTAGCCATATGATAATCTCAAGCTTAATATGGTCATGTCATGCACCTCGTCTCTACTGCTGGATCACACAGCATCATGCACTAATATATGGTTTGCCCAACCTCTTCTCGACTGTTGGATCGACTAGCAGCCGCACAAGCGCTGGATCACCCAGCCTCGTCTCTTACTGCAGGATCACCAAGCATCATGCACAAGCCCTGAATCTACCAGTCTCGTATCCACTGTTGGATCGACTAGCAGCATGCACTAGCGCTGGATCTACCAGCCTCGTCTCCACTGTTGGGTCGACTAGCAGCACGCACTAGCGCTGGATCTACCAGCCTCGTCTCCACTGTTGGATCGACTAGCAGCACGCACTAGCGCTGGATCTACCAGCCTCGTCTCCACTGTTGGATCGACTAGCAGCACGCACTAGCGCTGGATCTACCAGCCTCGTCTCAAACTGCTGGAATGCCCAGCATAATGCACTAGCCGCTGGATCACCCAGCCTCGTCTCCACTGCTAGATCACCAACAGCATGCACTAGCCGCTGGATCACCCAGCCTCGTCTCCACTGCTAGATCACCAACAGCATGCACTAGCCGCTGGATCGCCCAGCCTCGTCTCCACTGCTAGATCACCAACAGCACGCACTAGCCGCTGGATCGCCCAGCCTCGTCTCCACTGCTAGATCAGCCAACAGCACACACTAGCCGCTGAATCACCCAGCCTCTTCTCAATCTGCTGGATCGCCCAGCATCATGCACAAGCCACTGGATCACCCAGCCTCGTCTCCACTGCTAGATCGGCCAACAGCATGCACTAGCTCTGGACCGCCCAGCCTCTACTCTTTTTCATCTCAATCACTGGATCACTTTGCATCATGCCACTGGATTGCCAGTGTCATACCTGGAGGGAGGATCATGATTCTTTTTAGGAGCACAAACTAAGAGGATCATGGCCTTACTCAGTCTGAAGCCTCATATTTTTGTCATATCGGCTCTGGGAAATCAAATCATTTAAAGTATTGGACAATTCCTCAGTTAGATTTTCCAAAGCTCAAATATTCAAAGCCAAGACAGAACCAATTTTGAGATGTCGTAATTTAGTGCTTTTAGCTAAGCATTTAGTAATGATTAGTATATGCTGATTACTATGGTTTGTTTATAAGTTAGAATAATTTTAGGTGTCATATACATGAAAATATGCTATGCTATTGTTTAAATATTATACACAGTGACAATTAGTGATGGTTTAACAGTATAGTTGCACTGATGCAGAGGTGTCTTCTAGGCACCAATTTAAGCTGTGTGGATTGTACTCGGGTATTATCTACTAGGCAGTCACTGACCAGTACAGCATGGGGTGCATAACTATGATATCAACTGAGGAAATCTACATATGTATTATCTTCTAGGCTGACCATATCAGCAAGCACAGTCAATTTATAGGTATTATCTTCTTAGCTGAGCAATCTGTTCTATCTGTTTTTTTCTCCTAGGCAGATCACAATAATCACAGCAAGTATGTGCCCAAGTGTTCATATGCAATAAAATCTTAAGGTGCAGTCTTAATAGAATTTAATTACACCAAACACCTGTTAGAGTGACCAGCTGCAAGTCACTTAGAGTCTGTTAGGATGTGTATAATGTTCATTAAGGTTTTGTTTAACATAATAATGGATAAACGATCTGCATGGAGATTCCTGCAGATGCAGCAGGGGCCATATGATTGACTTTGACAGCTTTGGGACTTATGATGAACAGCTATTATGGACACTGCAAAAGTAGCTTAACCAAACAATTTGCAGTTGTGTCACAAGGTGTCCATTCAGAATTTGTAGAGATAGAAGTAAATAGATCTTAGTTGTGATAATGAAATTGTGGCATTTACATGTGTTTCGAACTAGCCATGTTTAGCTCATGCACCTTTGTTTGCCTTCCAACTAGGCAAACTTAGGGCCAGTTTGAGACCGCAGTTAGGCGAAAGAACTTGCACTAGGTTCCATCCAAATAACTACTTCTGTGGTGCAGTGGATAAGTCACTCTCCCTGTAAACCAGGGGTTGCAGTACTGGTCTTACCAGGGAAAGAAAAATACTTAAATTTAATGTCATGATATTTTTGGATGTATTAAGTAAGTAAGTATTTTGTTTGACCATGACAACCTACTGCTCTACATTATACATAGACGTATAGCTGTACCAGGATTTTCTACTACTGGTGCTGGGTTGTATCCATGAGCAAGATACACCCGTGAACAATGGCTCTGTCTTTACATGACTAAATGTTGACATTTTAGACTGGGATAATATTAAGCCCTATCAGGATAGCGTCATAGTGTGCTTATAAGGATGCAAGAACCTGCATTCATATTTCATCTGATCAAACGTAGTTATGTATGAATTTCGTACCATTGATTTATATGTTTGTAATGTTTGCATGTTATAGATTGATTGACCTAGTTATTCTATTTCACTGGCATGGTTATAAAATTATACGCCGAGGAGTCTACACAAGCATGATCAACAACTTATGATGGGATCGAACAGAGGACCCTATGGTTATGCTTCAGATCATGTCTTTAAACATGCCTTTATTAGATAGCCATCAACCTTACAGTGAGTAGGGACTTGGGATGTGTTTAACAACTTGTTCTCATGTCTCATCTGAATAGCAATTAGAGTTGGCTCCATCCTGACATGACTAAAATAGTTGACTGGGATAAAGCTCAAACAAACAAACAAATGAGCAATTTTTCAGAGCTTCATTGCAAACTTATATTTACAGGCCTTTGATTGTCAATGATATCCCTCTTCATTGTGTTGGTAATATCTGTACATGGGAAGAATGATTTGTTTCTCATTACTGGCAGTAAGGCCAAGGTTTCCATGAATTTTTCTCCAAAAAATAAAAGGAGTTTTTTATATATGGTTTTAGCCCAGGCTTTTCTGCCTTATAATGAGTCACAACGGAGACCAAGTTTTGCTTTCATTGTTTTCTTTCAATTTTGTACAATTGGTATAAAATTGGAAGGGCATAATGAGTAGCTGGTCTGGAATTTATTAAATTTTGCGTGCTTTATTTACATTAAGTTACTCATCAGTATTGCAATCATGGCTCTAATATTTTTGGGGCCTCACTTGCTACCGCAAATTCGTTTGGCCTTTTTACCCCAAAATATCATGCTTTATCAAGCAAGTATGCAAAAGTCAGGCTAACCTGAGTATGGGATTTACCTACGCAGTAGCAATCTTCAGGTCACATGCAATTCTTTCAGTTCAACAATTCAGTACCATGTCTGATACCGCAATTCGGAGTCGAGCTTATATATAAAAGGCAAGCAAGCATTAACAATCAAAGTCTAGATGACCTATTCACAATTCTGTTCATACTCAGACAATACCATGACATGCATCGCTATTATGCTTGGAAAGACCACTTTTCATGCACCGTTTCATGCTTGCTACAGCCTAAAAGAGGAATCGATTCACTGATGCTGAACAGCATTCATAGTTTAGTAGTCCGACTGTAGGGTTGATCCCCAGGTTAGCCAAAGCAATTCAAGATAGTAGAAGTGAGCTGCCCCCAAGAAAGAGCCAAAGTTGTTATTTTTATTTTATGTAAATGGTAGAAGTGTGTACATATTGTTTCTTGTGTTAAGTTTTAAGCTTTAGAGATATGATTAGTATTTTGTTCGTGATAATTGAATAAACCATGTCTAAATTTATCAACTTGTTTTTTGTGTATAAAAGAGAATAATTTTATTTACAGTTTATACACAATTTTTGTTTTTCTTTGCTCATGTTCATGTTTTAGATATGGTTTATGGTTTGATATAATATCTATCAAGGTCTTTAATGCTCAACAGGAATCATGATCAGACTGTTTAACATTGATAATTTGGTGACAACACCTGCATCACACACCTGCATCACACACCTGCATGAAGTTGGATAGCCTCTTAGTGGTGTTATGCAATTCAGATTCTAAATCAAACAGTTTCTGTTATGTAACTATAAATAATTGTCTGGCCAATGCAATGCTGAGTCAACATCAAAGAATTCTCTTATGTCACTATGTATAACTGTCTAGATGGTACTAGGTTACTGATAAGCAGTTCTTGGTTCAGTGTTCAAATTGGATCAGTTTAATGAACATGTCTGTTAAGCTATCCCGCCTGCCATCCCCAACACCACCATTAGCTAGTCTTCTTTCACAATTATAGGATGAGATATCTTTAGTTTGCTTATTATTAATTTACAGATATGAAATTCAAGGAAACTCTGATTCAGTCTTTGGGGTGGTTTTCTCCTATTATCTGCCAGCATGGCCTTTTTACCCCAAAATATCATGCTTTATCAAGCAAGTATGCAAAAGTCAGGCTAACCTGAGTATGGGATTTACCTACGCAGTAGCAATCTTCAGGTCACATGCAATTCTTTCAGTTCAACAATTCAGTACCATGTCTGATACCGCAATTCGGAGTCGAGCTTATATATAAAAGGCAAGCAAGCATTAACAATCAAAGTCTAGATGACCTATTCACAATTCTGTTCATACTCAGACAATACCATGACATGCATCGCTATTATGCTTGGAAAGACCACTTTTCATGCACCGTTTCATGCTTGCTACAGCCTAAAAGAGGAATCGATTCACTGATGCTGAACAGCATTCATAGTTTAGTAGTCCGACTGTAGGGTTGATCCCCAGGTTAGCCAAAGCAATTCAAGATAGTAGAAGTGAGCTGCCCCCAAGAAAGAGCCAAAGTTGTTATTTTTATTTTATGTAAATGGTAGAAGTGTGTACATATTGTTTCTTGTGTTAAGTTTTAAGCTTTAGAGATATGATTAGTATTTTGTTCGTGATAATTGAATAAACCATGTCTAAATTTATCAACTTGTTTTTTGTGTATAAAATGACATTTTAACAGTTTTCCCAAATCAAATGCATAGGCAACCCATGTTGACCTTGCCATAAACTTGATCAAGGTCATCACAGGGTCATGATTTATATATACATTGGAGTACTTTAGCCATTGATGCTTCACGCCAAGTTTCCTTGAAATCAGTCTATTGGTTTCAGAGAAGAAGATTTTTGAAGGGTTTTTACCATATATGGGCATGGCGGCCATCTTTGTCATGTGACCTAGATTATTTATATACACATTGATTCCCCCACTCTATAGATGATTCACATAAAATTTGGCTTTGATTGGCCAAGCGGTTTCAGAGGAGAAGACGTTTGAATATTATGAAATATACATGTATATTGCCCCGGGGTCGGGGCACATGAGCCCCTGGGGTCCAATTTTTTTCAGAATCATTAATATTCAGTCCTACTTCCCATTTCCTGCAAGACTTTCACTTTAAATTACATTTTAAAAGTTTTCCCATTTAAAATGCATTGGCAACCTATGTTGACCTTGCAGTAAAATAGGTCAAGGTCATCACAGCGTCATGATTTATATACACATTGTAGTGCTTGAGCCATTGATGCTTCATGCCAAGTTTTGTTGAAATCGGTCCACTGGTTCTGGAGAAGAAGATTTTTGAAGGGTTTTTACCATATATGGGCATGGCGGCCATCTTGGTCATGTGACCTGGATTATTTATATACACATTGGTTCCCCCTTCCCATAGATGCTTCATGTAAAATTTGGCTTTGATTGGCCAAGCGGTTTCAGAGAAGAAGATGTTTGAATATTATGATAATATACATGTATATTGCCCCGGGGTGGGGGCGGATGAGCCCCTGGTGCCCAATTTTTTTCAGAATCATTAATATTCAGTCCTACTGCTCATTTTCTGCAAGATTTTTCCTTTAAATGACAATTTAACAATTTTTCCCATTCAAATGCAAAGGCGACCTAAGTTGACCTTGCCGTAAAATAGGCCAAGGTCACCGCAAGGTCATGATTTATATATACATTGTAGTACTTGAGTCATCGATGCTTCATGCCAAGTTTGGTTGAAATCGGTCCAGTGGTTCCGGAGAAGAAGATTTTTGAAGGGTTTTTACCATATATGGGCATGGCGGCCATCTTGGTCATGTGACCTGGATTATTTATATACACATTGGTTCCCCCTTCCCATAGATGCTTCATGTAAAATTTTGCTTTGATTGGCCAAGCGGTTTCAGAGAAGAAGATCTTTGAAAATGGTGGACGACGGACGACGGACGGAAGACGGACGGACGGACGGACGGACGGACGACGGAGCATGGGTATACTATAAGCTCACCTTGTGAGCCTGATGGCTCAGGTGAGCTAAAAATCCCGAAATTACCTTTTTTTTAGGTAAAATTTTCAAATTCCAGGGGGGGGTCCGGACCCCCGGTCCCCCCCCACTCTGGATCCGCGCATGAAGTGGTTAGTATCCCCATAACTTTTCCTTCAGAGGCTTTTACTAGGTAATTAACCCCTATTCACGCTCACCTTTAATTTGTGTTATAGAGAAAATCCCTTAAAAAGTTAACCTGAACAATCTACAAAATCATCTTAATAATAATAATAAAATAATAATAATCAACTTTATTTAGACAGACCTAAGAACCATACTTGTAAACTTTAAAGCCTTAGGCTTAAATTACTATACTGCCAGCTATGCTAGCCTCAAGGTGCCAGCCTGATCACTGCTTTCTCATGGAGCTCATCATTCTTCTAAAGAAACTTACCCCTCTGAACACTCGTACAACTCCGAACACAAACCAGACCCCTCTAGTGAGGTCCATGCTATCCCGGAATGATATATCTGTTGGGGAACTGGTGGTGATCATCACAGATAGGTAGGACAGCATTATCAGAGGGGCAACTGAAACAGAGTTGCAGAGAGCACATAGGATGATAGTACACGATTTTAGAAATCATTCATTTGATGAAAAAAAAAACAGTAAGACCCTAGGCATTGTTCAGCATCAAATTTTGTCTCCAATGTCATCATTAAATCCAAAAGTAGATTAGGATGAATTAAGGTTTTATAAATTTCCATAGTAGTGACATTAAAAGAGCATTTTATTCAGAATCCATAACAGAACAAATTGTTATCAGTAAAATAATATTTGTTATGGTCACATTATAACATAACAGAATTTATCTTGATGAAATTTAATCTGCAAATGGATTATATGCTTGTTGTTTTATATGAGCCGCATCATGAGAAAACTAGATTTTTGCCTAGGCGAAAACAAAGGCGCAGATCAGCATCGCTGTAACTGGGAAACTGATCAGCGCCTTTGTTAGGCAAAAACAAAAGCACAGATAGCTTCACAGTTACTGCGAAGCTGATCAGCGCCTTTGTTTTCACTACCCGGATAGTACAATTCCTCTTCTTCCTAAATTCGAAATTTCAAGCGGCTAGCCATCTTATGTAGCTGCACAGGCCAGTTTGTGTCAGACCTGGTGGAAAATCCCCGAAGACTGGTATTCTCATGTCGCGGGTCATATTATGACAATCTCAGTGAAACTGCAAGCATGTACAAAAACATATACAATATAAGAACACTCACCCCAATTTACAATTCCTCTTCTAATAATACCCAACGGTTTCAGAAGAAACTTTCTTCTCTCAAATACCCTCTGTTGCTGCACAGTGCCCGGGAATAGAGCATTCCTCCAGGCTCCAAATATGATGAACACCCCTTGTATGTCCCTGAAGATCTTCTCAGCTACACATAGACCAATGATACAATAGCCGAGGCCATACCAGACATCAGAGGATAGGTTGTTACTGTTGTAGTTCAACAAACCTGGAAAATAAGTATAATAACATAAACTTGCTATGCAATATAATTGTGTTAATACAGCGAAAGAAGACAAACTTTGGCCAAAGTGACTGAATGGTTGTTTGTGTACTTCTTAATCTTAAAACCGTAAAGGATGGCCAAATTTATTCTTCCTACTTTTCTGCAATTCAAATCATTGCCAACTGCTCTGGTCAACCCTGAAGAGAACCAACATTAAGTGGCAAAATCTGCTGCTTTCAATTGTGTACCAATCTTACTTGCTTTATAAAGCAATCGCCCACATGAAGATTGTTAGGTAGATTGTAACTACGTTTGCAAGTCATCACAGCTTTGCAAAGAAGTTATATAGTCTATCAATGAATTTGAATATGTTTGTACATTTCTAACAACATTAGGAAGACATCAAGTGTTAAACTGGCCAAACTTATCCTTCCTCTGCTGTAAGGACTCTGGACATGCCAATAAATTGTTTCTACTGTTTACACATTACAATTGCCATCTAATACATGTATACACACAATAAATGTTTTATTTGAGCTTGAGATTCTGCTGTAAATCTACAATGAACAGCAGTGGTGATATTGGCTGAGCAGTTTTCCAGTATTTTGAACCAATTTTTTCACCAGTAACTCTCAACTCAAAGGAAAAAGTAAACTTCTCAGTGAAGTAGTCTGGATATTGTCTTCTTTGACTATTAGAGCCAATCTGAATAATGACTTTTACGCAAATAACGGTTATTTCTAGCTAAAGTTGTTAATTTCTCCACTATTGCCTGTCCCATGTCCCATGAGACTTCATAACACATCTTTCCTTTCAAGTCATGAGACAGTAATATGAAACCTATTTTGAGAAAGCTTCCTTGTGCATAATTGAAAAAGTCCCAGAACAGATTCAAGGTAACTGCAGAGCTGCGGTTTGGGTAGTTTTGGACACTATAATCTCCAGTAAACAGTACATTTTTGTTTTGATGTACTTTACTTTAATAGTGGAAATGCCATGATGCTTGCCCAATCAGTGATTCTGTCTACTTTCCTTCCTTATTTCCGTGACATAATAGTACTGGTGTTATTCAATATTATGATTCTTAAATAAATCAAGAAACGGAACAAAACAAGCCAGTAAAGTTTCAGATTAATCATAATTGACCAATTTAGAATGTAGACAGATGATATCTATTATAATATCTGACTTAAAAATGAACTCAGACTTCATTTTAATTTGCATTTATGAGAACGTCATTACATCTCATAGGCAGCCATTCCTATGCTATTTATTGCGCACCAAAAAACATAAATTTAGGAACAATTAGTGAAGCTAACATTCAATCAAGAATCTTATTTTCTCCAATGTCATACCTGAAACTACCCCCACTATTACCAACATGACAAAGTGGTACAGAAACTCCAGCACTCCCCATCTCCATAGAAATGACCTCTGTGACCTTGACCTCTCCTGACTGGTTTCCTGCCTCAGTTCAGCTCTGCTGGCTGACACCTTGTTCCTGTTGTAGCACAGTGTTAGAAGCTGGGAACCAAGACCCCCTAGATCAGTACTGAGGATGTATCCCAGACAGGCTGAGAAGATTACTGAACCGAGGGATGTGCTTATGTAATAGGCTCCTAGGAATGTGGCCACAGATAGGGATAACATTACACATAATCTGAAAGAAAAATTTATGTTGTATAGCTTAACTAAAAGAACACAAAAAGCATTTTTGTTTTATTTTAAAAGAAGTTTAATGAGACTAAGCTCAGATATGCACCAACGAGATTCTCTATGAAGCCACAACACCATGAATGCTTCTACTCTGATTTTTAGTTGTTTGTTACCAATTAAGCATCTGAAATAGTTACATTTTTCAAAAAATTCCATTAACTTGACACAAATTTACATTTTTTAAAATTTAATTTGATCAAATCTACATTTTATACCTGATATTTGAAGCCATGAAAGATCCACCGAACAAGAAGACGTGGGTCTGTTCTAAGACATACAGGATGAAAGCATCCACAGGGGAGAGAATCCCCAGGGTCCAGAATAATGGCAGGAAGATAAATATCACATGAAGAATCTGATTGGCTACAAACAGGTCACTAGGAAAATATCTGAAAATAAAGAATATACATGTTACATACTAAGTTTAAACATCAGATATCACATAACATAATAATAATAATAATAATATAATAATAATAAAGACTTTATTTCACGAGGGTAACACAATTAGTACAAAACTAATCTCCCTTGCGGCCCTCAAATATTTACAAATATTAGCAATAAATATTCTCTCCATACACTGACACCTCACTCCACACATTCACACAAACAATTAATAGTCAAATGAAAATAAAAGTTAACAAAAGAACAAGCATATAAATGAAATGAATCAATTAATTAATGAGACACAACAATGATAAGACTCAATGAATACACAATGTACAATGAATGAATAAATGAATTTACAAATTAATGAATGAATGAATAAATGTTGAATGAATGAATGAATGAATGAATGAATGAATGAATGAATGAATAAATGAATGAATATAAAAAGGAAAATAAAATTATTGAAACATAGGTACAGAATAAATGAATGAATAAATACACAAAATAATGCATTATTAGGTAGCCTTCATCCACTTAATACATCTGGAATGAAAGGAGCTGATAGAGGGAGCATTCTTTACATTGGTTTCAAGATAACTCCAAATAACTGGACCTGAAAATGCCAAACTACCTTTAAATAGTTCAGTATTTGGTTTAGGTAGCAAAAAGTTGTCCGCAGTCATGGATCTTAAAACGTAAGAATCTTGGATATTGTCAGGACCTTGCCTTTTGCTAAACATTTCCATTATATATTCAGGAGTTAAATTGTTTGAAACTTTGTATATAAACTTCGCTTTTCTGAAAAATACTCTTTCAGTCATTGACATAATTTTCAGATCATTCATTGACTGATATATATTATCAACATTAAAGTCAAGGATTGTCCTACACGCTCTCCTTTGCAATTTTTCTATTTGCATTAAATTTGCTTTAGATGTGCTACCCCATACAATATTTGCATAGTCCAGATGAGGTTGTATGTAACTTCTATAATACATCAACCTATGTTCCATTGATAAATAGACCTTAATTTTGGAAAGTAGCCAAATATTTGTTGACATTTTTCGAGTAACTTTTCGTACATGGTCCCCCCATAAGAGATTGTTATCAATTTCTACACCCAAAACCTTTTCTTTCTGAACAGTTACTAATTGGACATTGTTAAGTGATAATTGAAGACTGTCATCAAGTCTGCTTCTTCTTTGCCTTGTAGTTATTAACATTGCTTTTGTTTTGTCAGTGTTAATGACCATCCCATTCTGTTTACACCACGATGCTACTTCTGTGATTGCTTTCTGTAATTTTCTTTCTATCTCTTCCTTTGACTTACTAATTTCGTAAAGTGTTGTATCATCAGCATAAAGATCAGTCATTGCTTTAGTATATAAAGGAAGATCATTTATAAAAAGGAGGAACAAAAGCGGCCCTAAAATGGACCCTTGAGGCACTCCACATTTAACAGTTTTTTGGGTGGAGAATGTATCCCTAAAATATACCTTTTGAGTCCTATGAGAGAGATATGACCTAAACCAGTTTAGGCAAGTTTCATTTAACTTATAATATTTCAATTTTCTTAATAAAATTTCATGATCTACTAGATCAAAGGCTTTACGAAAATCTACCAACACTACTCCAACTAATTCACCCCTATCCAAAGCTTTTAGCCATTTATCAGTCATATATAACAAAGCTGTCTCACAGGAATGACTTGGTCTAAAACCTGATTGTGTACTATACAACAGTTTGTATTGTTCCAAAAAGCTTAATAATGATTCATGTACATGTTTTTCGAAAAGCTTTGAAAGGACTGGTAAAATTGAAATAGGCCTGAAATTATTCAGATCATTTGTTGGTCCTCCTTTATGTAATGGTTTCACCTTTGCTTCCTTCCATTTTTCTGGAAAAGACCCTGTTCTAATGCTTAAGTTACATATAAATGTCAAGCTTTCAGCAATAAAAGGAGCAGCCATTTTCAAAAGTCTTGGCCCAATGTCATCAGTTCCTGTAGATTTTCTTACATCCAGATTCTTCAAATATTTAAGAATTTTATCTGTATTTGTTAGAGGCATATCAAAGAAAACATTTTGAGGAATTTTTTCTTTGCAGTATTCCTGAAGTTTATCATGATTAGAGGGGTCAAACATAAAACAAACATTTTTTTTTACTACCAATGTACAAGTAGAATGATCTCTTGTTTGTTAATGAGCCTGTGCATGAGAAAACCAACAATTTGGGTTTCCCACCAGGTCGGACACAAACCAGGCTGTACAGTCACAGAAGATGGCTAGAGGCTGGAAATTGAAGATTTAGAAAGTAGAGGAATTGTACTATCCGTGTAGTGAAAACAAAGGCGCTGATCAGCTTCGCAGTAACTGTGAAGCTGATCTGTGGCTTTGTTTTCGCCTATGCAGATTGTTGTTTTTCCCATGCGGCGGCTCAAATCATAAATCAAAAATCTTATGACAGGTTGGTTAGTTTTGAAGGTCATGTAGCAATGGTCAGTTATCCTACCCAAAATGTTCCTGGACAAGCCTCTTAGGCTAGTTATTTTTGTCAAACATCGACCATGATAAACTTTCGGAAATCAAAACTACTGTGCAAAATATGCATTTAAGTGTAAACTGTGTTGATTCAGACAAAATCAACTCATTATGCACCGATATAGGACAGGTATTCCAAAACGCAGCTGAACAAAGCTTTCCGCCTGCCAAACCAGCCTCCAGTAAAAGGAAACCAAAATTGGTTTGGATACCAGTGTGAAAATGCTAGGCGCAAATATCATAAAGCCAGGAAAAGGAATAAAAAATGTCCTACTGACAGTAATAAATTAGATTTAAAAAATGCAAGTAAAGCCTACAAGAAAACCATGAATTTCCATATAAACAAACACAATAAAAGCACACAGGAAAAATTAAGGAACCTTAAAAGTAAAAACCCTAGAGATTTTTGGCGAATAATGAATAGCCTCGACAAATCAAAAGATAACGAAAATATTGATATTGAAACTTTGTACGATTTCTTCAAAAACCTCAATGAACAAAATGAAAGGGAAGATATGTCACCAAATGTAAACATCGATTTAAATGATGAAGATGCACTGCTCAACTCACCAATAACAGAAAATGAAATTCTCAAGTGCATCAGATGGCTAAAAAATAACAAAAGTTCCTCCAATGATAAAATCATTAATGAATATTTGAAATGCACTGCTGATATAATGGTCCCAATATATGTCTCTTTCTTCAACATTGTCCTTCAGACTGGCATCATACCAAACTCCTGGGTTGAAGGTATCATCAGGCCAATATATAAAAATAATGGAGACCCCAGCAATCCTGAAAACTATCGCCCTATTACGATCTTGAGCTGCTTTGGCAAACTTTTTACAGCAGTTTTAAACTTGAGATTAACCAATTATCTAAAACACAATGATATTCTTGAAGAGAACCAGGCAGGATTCAGAGCAGGCTACTCAACATCTGACCATATCTTCACTCTGCATGTTCTCACAGAAATCTTAAAATCAAAGCGTAAAAGGCTTTATTGCTCTTTCATTGATTTTAGCAAAGCTTTTGATTCTGTGTGGCGTGTGGGCCTTTGGACAAAATTGCTCAAAAATGGTATAAATGGAATCTTCTTTCGAGCAATCTATAACCTTTATCAAAACATCAAATCATGCATTGCCTACTCGGGTAGTCAGTCAAGCTTTTTCCAAAGTTACTGTGGTGTTCGACAAGGTGAAAATCTGTCACCAGCTCTTTTTAGTTTATTTTTAAATGATTTAGAAATCCACCTGACATCTCGCCATTGTAAAGGCATACCACTTGACTATGAAGATGATGATATAAGTATGTTCTTAGAAATTTTGATTCTCTTGTATGCAGATGACACAGTTATTTTGGGACTGACCCGAATTCATTCCAGGGAAACCTTAACGCCTTCTATGAATATTGTAAATTATGGAAGCTACAAATTAACTTTAACAAAACAAAAATTATGGTATTTGGCATGCGTAACACAGATAATTTGCACTTTAAAATTGGTGAAAATGACATATCTGTATGTAAAGAATTTAAATACTTAGGAGTCACTTTTTCACAATCAAGAAGTTTTTACAAAAGTATTAAGCTTAATGTAGAGAAAGCCAAAAGAGCTTTGCACCTTTTATACAAGAGAATAAACAATCTACATATACCAATAGATTTGCAAGTTCAATTATTTAATCATACCATACTCCCAATTTTACTCTATGGATGTGAAATATGGGGTTTTCATAACACTAACTTAATTGAAAATGTTCAAAATCAGTTCCTCAGATCAATAACTAAACTAAGAAAAAGCACCCCTATATATATGGTATATGCTGAGCTTGGTATAACACCTGTAGATGTTCATATAAAGTCACGAATGATAGGTTTCTGGATATCTGTACTAAACAAAGAGAATACAAGACTTTCCAAGCTTATGTACAATATTATGCTCAACGAATCAAAGCAAGGAATTAACTTCAAATGGATCAACCATATCAAAGAAATTCTCATTTCCATAGGAAGACTAGAAATGTTAGATCTTAAAATAATAAATAACCCAAAAGCAGTCAAAGGAAACATAACCAAAACTCTCATTGACCTATCTATCCAAGAATGGAATGCAAAACTATCTGAATCTTCTAAAGGGAGAAATTACAATGTATTCAAAGAGCAAATTGAATTTGAAAGCTACCTAAGACTTCTGCCAAGACAACTATACATTCCTCTTATTAAATTTAGAACCTCAAACCATAGATTGCCAGTGGAAGTAGGAAGGTGGAGTGGCACACCCTATACAGATAGGAAATGTACCTTATGTGACAAAAATGATTTAGGGGATGAATTCCATTATCTCTTAACCTGCCCTTACTTTCTCACAGAAAGATGTAACTTACTTAAACCTTATTTCTACCAAAGACCAAATATTTTAAAATTTAAGTCACTGCTAACAAGCACCAATAGAAAAGTACTTGCAAACTTATCAAAATTTGTTACAATTATTATGAACAATTTCATATAGCAACTTCTGTATTGTTAATCAAGAGTTTGTCTTTTTGAATTGTATTTTTATGTCATTGTTATTGTATTTTGTAAATTTGTATCCTTGTATTGTTTGCTCTTATGCCATGCACGTTGTGTGGCCGGAGTATTGTGTTTATCAATAAAGTCTATTCTATTCTATTCTATTCTATTCTATACTAACTTGACATATTTTCACCATTAACTGACAAACATTTTGTGAATCGGTGGAAGAAAATTGCCATGGAAATGTTTTCATGACCAAATTTTCATGAAAGAAATGTGCCAGCTGTGAGGTTTGACATTGATGCAGCTTTGTTACCAATTTCACACTATACCAATTGAGCAATTGCACCCTTAGCTTATGTTGCTACACAGGGTAAGAGTTGTATAAACCCCTGAAATGGATTTTATTGCATGCCGCTCAAATAGATTTGTTAAAAGATGAAGCAGCTATTTCAGTGCATAAACTATTGAAGAATCTGTCCTTCAAAGTGCATAATATGAGCCGTCATGAGGGAAAACCAACTATGTGGTACCTGAACAGGTCCTACACAAACCACGCTTAGAAGCACAGAAGATGGCTAGATGCTGGAAGTTTCGTATTTAGAAAGTAGAGGAATTGTACTATCAATGTAGCGAAAACAAAGGCGCTTATCAGCTTCAAAGTTACTGCGAAGCTGATCTGCACCTTTGTTTTCGCATGTGCAGACTGTTGGTTTTCTCATGTGGTGGCTCAATTATAGCTGTCTATGAATTCATTTACTGTGCCATCTGATATCCTCAAACAATAAATTATCAGACAGAAAATCACATTCATTTCCCCTGTCTGATAGAAGAATGGATTTTGTAGTTGTAAGCTCATGCACTTGAAAGCTGATGCACTCAAAATCTTCATCACTATAGAAATGGAACCTTGCTTTTAAATTTCAGTCTAACACAACATTGTTTCCCCCCACTGAACCTATAAATGGAAACGTCATTGTGTAAATAAGTGATAATTCACTGTTAAATGAAATAAAGCACAGAAGAGAGTGTCTTTGTGCTGCTTCATGTAAACATGCATGTCTGCCAAGAATGTCACTGGAGACGTTTGAGCCGCTGCATAAGAAAACCAACAAGCTGCATATGCGAAAACAAAGATGCAGAATGTGCAGTAACTGCACAGCAGATCAGTGCCTTTGTTTTGCTACACAGATAGTACAATCCATCTACCTAAAATCCAAAATTTCAAGCTTCTAGCCTGCTTCTGTGACTGTGCAGGCCATTTTGTGTCCAATCTGGTCGGAAACCCAAATTGTTGGTTTTCTCATGCGAAGGCTCATTTTAAAATACATGTATAAATTATTGTTTATTGGTTGTGTTAGAACTGAAATAATTTTACTTCACTGTGAATTATTTTTGGAAAATGTGATGTTGTTGGGATAATTAACTGGGGCTGCACTGTAAATGAATACAGGTCAACCTCATTATAATGCTATCTGTGGGGTCCATAGAAGCAGACTGTGTTATAAGTGAACCGTGTTATAATGAGGTTACTTACTATAGATATATAGCAAAACCAGAGGACCAATGGTCCTGTAAACACTCACCTGAGATCTGCTACATATGCAAATAAACATGTTTAAATATTATGGTATTTAGCCCCAGTGCAGGGGCAGATGAAGCCCTTGGGCCATTTGTTTTCAGAATAAGCAATATTCTGTCCATTTGCCAATTTCTATTTTATTTATTCCCTTCAAATGACATGTTAACAGTTTTCCCCATTCTAATACATTGGCAACCTATGTTGACCTTGTAGTCAAATAGATCAAGGTCTCCAAAGGGTCATGATTTATATACACATTGTAGTACTTTAGCCATAAATGCTTCATGCCAAGTTTCTTTGAAATCGATCCACCGGTTCCGGAGAAGAAGATTTTTGAAGGGTTTTTACCATATATGGGCATGGCGGCCATCTTGGTCATGTGACCTGGATTATTTACATATACATTGGTTACCCCATCCTATAGATGCTTCACATAAAATTTGGCTTTGATTGGCCAAGTGGTTTCAGAGGAGAAGATGTTTGAATATTTTGGAAATATACATGCATACTGCCCCAGGGTGGGGGCATATGAGCTCCTGGGGACCAATCTTTTTCAGAATCATTAATATTCAGTCCTACTGTGCATTTCCTGCAAGACTTTCACTTTAAATGACATTTAAAAGTTTTCCCCATTCAAATGCATTGGCGACCTATGTTGACCTTGCCGTAAAAAAGGTCAAGGTCATCCTAAGGTCATTATTTATATATACATTGTGGACCTTGAGTCACTAGTGCTACATGCCAAGTTTCAAGATCCTAGGCCTTTGGGTTCTGGAGAAGAAGATTTTTATAAGGTTTTTACCATATATGGGCATGGCGGCCATCTTGGTCATGTGACCTGGACTATTTATATACACATTGATTCCCCCTTCCTATAGATGCTTCATATAAAATTTGGCTTTGCTTGGCCAAGCGGTTTCAGAGGAAAAGATGTTTGAATATTTTGGAAATATACATGTATATTGCCCCGGGGTGGGGGCACTTTAGCCCCTGGGGTCCAATTTTTTTCAGAATCATAAATAGTCAGTCCTTCTGCCCATTTCCTGCAAGACATTCACTTTAAATGACATTTTAAAAGTTTTCCCCATTCAAATGCATTGGCGACCTATGTTGACCTTGCTGTAAAATAGGTCAAGGTCATCCTAAGGTCATTATTTATATACACATTGTGGACCTTAAGTCACTTATGCTACATGCCAAGTTTCAAGATCCTAGGCCTTTGGGTTCTGGAGAAGAAGATTTTTAAAGGATTTTACCATATATGAGCATGGCGGCCATCTTGGTCATGTGACCTGGATTATTTATATACACATTGGTTCCCCCTTCCTATAGATGCTTCACATAAAATTTGGCTTTGATTGGCCAAGCGGTTTCAGAGGAGAAGATCTTTGAAAATGGTGGACGACGACGACGACGGACGACGGACGGACGCCGGATCATGGCCATCCTATAAGCTCACCTGTGAGCCTACGGCTCAGGTGAGCTAATAATCAATTTGGGAGCCATGACATGGCCATGTTATATTGAAAACCGCATTATAATGAGGCGCGTTATAATGAGGTTCAAGTGTACTTGTACATGTACTTTGCAATCTGTCCTCCAACATCCAAAGTTAATCATGTAAATTATAATCAAATCCAAATTCAAATCATATCTTTTCTTCTAACATACTTGAGCCACAGCATCAGAAAACCAACAATCTGCATTTTGCATATATGCAAAACTAAAATTTCGTGGGAAGGCTCACACTTTAATCTTACCTGTGTATAATATTGATGACAACAAACAGTAGGATATAAAATGCCCTCATAAGGGCAGCTAACTCTAGTATATCTGTAGTTCTATAGGTGGCAGGTTCAGGTGGCGCACTGGTGGTCAGTGGGTACTGGCCTATACACACGGTAAACCAACCCAGGATGAATAGAACAACCATTCCACCTGTGGACGAAATAATTAATGAAGTTGACTCATAATAGAATATTGAAAATCTGTATTCACCCAATCCAAAAGGAGTAAGTTTGAAGCATTGAAATTTTAGAAAGCAGTATTATTTTATACTTGATGCAGTGAAATTAATGTATATCAAAAATGGATAAAAGTGATATTTTCACTGCAGAATTGATATTGATATTTTCACTAGTGACTGATATCAGCCGATATTTTCACTGTAGAGTTTGGATTACTTCTGACGTTTCCATTCACTTGACGTCATTAATGTAATGTGCCTCACTTCAGAAATTCAAAATGCCTATAACTCCGTTATTTACGAACGAAAACATAAAGTGTGGGTATTCATTTTCTTAGTTAGAACGTTAGGAACAATGTGGTACCAAAATTATTTGTGTTTTCAAATTTTGGTTTTTGCATTTTCATCGCCTGCTTTGTGAATAGGAAAATGCCCGTGTATTGTATAAAATAAAAAGAAAATTTACTTTTTATCGGTAAATACCAAATATATTTCATCTCGTGACTTGAAAACATCTAAATTTTCACTCGTGCTTCGCACTCGTGAAAATTTTGATGTTTTGAACTCACTCGATGAAATATATTTGGTATTCACCTCAAAAAAGTAAATATCCTCTATTTACTTCATGAAAAGTTTGGTAAGGCTTTTAATATTCTTCAAAACTTTGTGGGATTCCTGCATCCAAATTTTATTGTGGGATTCCTGCATCCAAATTTCAAAGTCTTTCAACAAGTTTTAGGTCATGCAGAGCATAGCCTCAAATACATGTTACTCAGCAAGCCTGGGGGACCAGTATGACGTTCAAACTTTTACCACTAACTGCCTTACTGACATAATCAATTGAAAGAAGAGAACTGAATACATTTAAAATATGATCATATAGAATGACTGTTTGATATACCTGTGTTATTATAGTACAAATTGTTGAGCGTTGTCGGTAGTAGATACAACATACATAATCCACACATAGCTCCCGACACAATGGCATGTATGATTATATTAATCTTGTATTTCTTAGGAGGCACCACAAACTTCAGCGTCTCTGAGTCGCAACACGAGATAAAGTCAACTTCATCATCCTCAGCTAAGAGATTTTTCTTCTTCACAAAACTTAGATCTGTTGAATGGGAACCCTGGAAATACATTTGGAAAAAGATGTATAATAAAATATACCTGATCCATGCATTGATTTTAAGATGCTTTTTATACCATTTTGACTGGCAATGGTATATATCTTGCATTTTTGAAGGATGCATGGTATATTGAGTTTTCACCAGGGGAATTCAAAGTTTTAAATATTATATGTATGTATCATTATTTTTGAAAGTATAATTATTTTTGAAAGTATCCTAAGTCGCTGAAAAATTACTTTTAGTCACAGCCTCACTCTGAATTAAATTACATGCATGCATTTTTTTTTTAAATCAGTGCAGTCAACCCCGCAGCCAACACCATGCAGAAAATTTATACACAAAAAAATCACACATCAAAGAGCAGCTGCACCTCTTGAATGATGAATATAAGCATATGCACCAGGAAATTACTTTTCAAAAGAAAGTTAGCACAAAATCCCAAGCCTTGTGATTTTTGTCGAAATAAACATTGTACACCGCAACTGTATTGAGTCTATTTTTTTGACAAATATAGGTCATAGAGAAAAATAAAGACTTTGGCAGCTGTGTGCATATACTACCTTTCTGTATGGACTCAACATCCCTTTCTCCATTTTAGACTGTGGAATGTTAAAAACGTTAGAAAATCAGTTTTTGTCTATGTGTAAACAAAAGACAGATCAGCTTCATGCTAGCCTCTATGGCTTGTGTTTGGCATGCTTCAAAACACCAGTGATGACCAGGTTTACTTCTATTCCTTTATAGACCCCCTTTACAATCAAGCCCCCCCCCCCCCCCCTATACCCACCCACCAACACACACACACACACACACACACATGCATGCATGCACGCACGCACACACGCACACACACACACATCACAGTAGAAAAGGATGGCCAGATGATGCCAAAAATTAAATCAGAATACTTCAGCTTCATATATTTCATTCACACCATTCATATAATGAGCAATAGGTCCTAAAAAGGATTGAACAAATTTAAACTTTGAAAGAACAGAGCTCATCCTAGATGTCATTAAGTAAGATATTTACATGTAACATGAGATTAAAAGTGACTCAAAACAAGGCAAGCCAATTTCTTAATGGAGACCTGCAAGCCCATTCCTCACTCAGGAAGAAAATTGAAAATTTTGCTGTCAGTTGCATTTGACAATATATAATTGCTCTTTTTTGACCATGTCACAGGAAATCATTCTGACTTTAATGATGGCACAAATCAAATCATCTTATAGTATTATTTTTTTCCAGTCAAATCAGTATGTCTGTCATTTGCTGCAGTGTGATCTCTGTTTTTCTACATCCTAAATTTCAAGACTCAAGTTTTATACCATGTGAAAATGCAGTCCAATGTATGTCATATATTTCCTGAAAACCACAAAGACATGTGAGCCGCGACGCGAGAAAACCGGTCTTCGGGATTTCCGACCAGGTCCGACACAAACCGGCCTGTACAGTCACAGAAGCAGGCTAGAAGCTTGAAATTTCGGATATATAAGAAGAAGAGGAAATGTACTATCCGTGTAGCGAAAACAAAGGCGCTGATCAGCTTCGCGGTTACCGCGAAGCTGATCTGCGCCTTTGTTTTCGCCAAGGCAAAAATCCGGTTTTCTCACGATGCGGCTCATGTTTTCCTCTTCTTGAAACTCATTTTTCTGTTGCCCACACAAGTTCAATCTTCATTTAAATCAATAGAAAAGCGACTTGTACTTTATCATCAACTTAAAGAGCACATCATTTTCTACATTTTAAGTGTTTCTATCGGATTTAATCAAAATCTTCTAGAATTATTGGCACCACTGAGCCATATCTTAACCCATATCTGACGAATGGATTCTCCCATCGTTATCAATTGGATGAGTCCACTTTCATTTTTAGGGGTGTTAGGAGTGATTTTTAAATTTTATTCAATTTTTCGATGAAAATTCTTTAAGCAAACAGAATAGCCCCAGATGGGACGCTGCGTTCTGCGGCGTCACATCTGGGGCTATTCTGTTTGCCTATGTCCCATAAAAGGGACGCCAGGCTTAAATGAGCTAATGTATAAATTAGGTCTCTTAAAACCTCTTAAAATCTGAAACAAGTCCAAGTCAGATTAATTAAAAGACATAATCAGTCTAAAACCCATAGAATAGTCTTAACTTCTAATGACAGTAGGAAAATCATTCTATAAAATTTCTCCTTTAAAGCATAACAGCCCCAGAAGACAGAAACTGTAATAACCACATAAATGTGGACTGCGGTTTTAATGCTTCACAAAAAAGTTGTAAATCTAGTGAGGCAACTATACTATTAGCCTATCATTTTCTTTTTTTTTTTTTTTTTTTTTTTTTTTTTTTTTTGCTTCATTTTTCAGACAAATTAACCTAGTGAAGCCATACTGTATACATTAAATACATATAAAACATACAGCAAAGCTCATGAGGTTCAAACCTCGTCAGAATTTCAGATTCAAAATACATGCAATATCTGGATCAAGGTAGTACATGTAGTTATAATCATGGAGTTGCTATGTGACAAGAAAGTTTAAGTCACCTAGACTAGTGATAGCATTCGACAAGTCTGATCAGTTTTCGCTTTGAACATGAAGAAAGCTCAGTTTTCACTTTGAACATGAAGAAAGCTAAGTTCCTCAGCAGAAACCGAAGGCTGCGTTGACTATGCTGCCATCAGATGGCATAAAGCCCAAATGAGCCGCCTCCTGGGAAAACCAACAATGTGGTTTCTGAACAGGTCCGACACAAACCAGGCTGTACAAGCACAGGAAAGAGCTAGAAGCTTGACATTTCGGATTTAAGTAGAAGAGGAATTGTACTATCTGAGTAGCGAAAACAAAGGCGCTGATCAGCTTCGCGGTTACCGCGAAGCTGATCTGCGTCTTTGTTTTCGCCTATGCAGATTGTTGGCTTTCCCACGAGGTGGCTCAAATGCTGCCCAGGGACTCCATTATTGTCTTACCTGAACACAAGTTGAGATCAGCTGTGTAACTATGACAAACACCACCATCAGCCCGCCGAACACATATGCCGCCACATAATCCTCTATGGTACCCAGCTCCACCAGCAGGGTAAACAGCCCTCCCAGCAAAAACGGGATCAAGAACAGTATTATCTGATTGATATAGACATAGACCGGAGCATCGTAACCTAGTCTCAGCTTCAGACCGCCGAGAATGGTCTGTGGCAATCGCTTGGCGAGAAATTCCCGCTTGTACTCGTTGAGAAGTGGGACACTGGTTCCCATTATGTATGTTATCCACTGTTTCTGGCTGGGAGTGATACGGTAGTTTATTCCATGCTTTCTCCTGAACCTGTAGGAGCGATAGAAGCTGAAGTCCTGGCAACTGTCAACCCGGGGAGTTTTCATACATCTCGATGAGTCTGAAATAGAAATTATTAATTTTGGGGGCCTCATTTGCATCTGCAAATTCGTTTGGCCTTTTTACCCCAAAATATCATGCTTTATCAAGCAAGTAGGCAAAAGTCAGGCTAACCTGAGTATGGGATTTACCTATGCACTAGCAATGTTCAGGTCACATGCAATTCTTTCGGTTCAACAATTCAGTACCATGTCTGATACTGCAATTCAGAGTTCAGCTTATATATAAAAGGCATGCAAGCATTACGATCACAGTCAAGATGACCTATTCACGCCTGTTCATTCTTCAGAAAACACCATTATGTGCATAGTTATTATGCTTGAAAAGACCACGTTTCATGCACCGTTTTCATGCTTGCTACAGCCTTAAAGCAGAATCAATTCACTGATTCTGAACTGCATACACAGATTAGTAGTCCGACTATAGGGTTGATCCCCAGGTTAGCCAAAGCAATTCAAGATAGTAGAAGTGAGCTGCCCCCAAGAAAGAGCCAAAGTTGTTGTTTTCTGTTTTATGTAAATTGTAGAAATGTATGTACATATTGTTTTGTGTTAAGGTTAAGTATTAGAGATGATGATTAGTATTATGTTAGTTATAATTGAATAAACCATATCTAAATTTATCAATTTGTTTATTGTGTATAAATTCAGGCTTTAGAGTAACAGAGTTCACCTAAATTTGGCTTTGGACAAAGTTTTTAGCAGTTCAAACTTCAAAGCATTTTTTCAATTTCTCTATCCAAAATCCTTAGCCTTTTGATTCTGCTGCTGTAATGTGCCCTGAACCTGGTCCCCTGGTTATAAAACTTTCATGCTCAGATCAGCTGAAACTAAAATCTATCCTGCTCATAAATGTTAAAATGCCAACAATGGTTGAAATTTCAACCAATTTTGGTTATTTCAGTAATTATGAGCATGAGCACGAGTACTCAGTTGAGCATGAAAAAAGTTTTATAACCTTGGGGCCAGAAGGCATAATTGGGAATGTAATCTTAAAAGGTTTTATAATTTTGATGTAGTTTTATGTAGACATAGGTCCTTGATTCATAATTCAGCTACAGGAAAGAAGCTGACTGAATTTTCGTTTGTCTAGACTTATCCGTTACATGATCAATTTCTAATTGGACCAAAACAGAACTTTATCTGGACATAATTGGTTCTTTATTAATTGCTTACACTCATAACAGGAAGAATTGACTTCTTATTGATCACAATATGACTTCTGGAGAGGAAAATCCCAATTTATTCCCATCAAATCTGATAGACAAAATAAAGTCGGCAGGAAATCAATGGAAACTTGGACAATATTTTCAATTTGAATAAACAGGAATGGCTAAAGTCTTCTTTGTCATTAAAATCAGCTGCGATAAACTTAAGACCACACATCATCCAAAGAATCATTTTACAAGGAACTTTTTTTTAAATCATTTTTCTTTTCTTTTTTTTTTTTTTTTTTTTTTCTTTTTCTTCTTCTTTTTATCATGCAGATCTGCCTGATCAGTAACTGTGTAAATATGCTTTTCGGAAGTTTTTTTCTTCAGTTTCTTTATCTGAGACTGGACAGCTTCTCACCACATATGCTGGTTTGTGTCTTACCTGAACATAAACATATGGCTCATTTTGTTCACACGTTTCAGAACCCGTTTCTCAGAACTCTTGTGGTCAGACCATGTGAGAGGATTCTCTTCTATAGTGTCACGTTATTGTTCCTTATGCATAATATATTTGAGCCACCGCATCAGAAAAGCAACAACTTGCATATGCAAATAGAAAGGCGCAGATCAGCTATGCAGTAACTGTACAACTGATCAGCAACTGCACAGCTGATCAGCGCCTTTATTTTCGCTACAAGGATAACACAATCCCTCTTCTTCTTAAATCTAAAATTTCAATTCTCTAGCCTGCTTCTGTGACTGGTTTGTGTCGGACCTGGTCGGAACCCAAATTGTTGGCTTTCTCATGCACAGTGACACAAGAACACCTGATGTTGGAGTTTTCAATTACTGTAGGTCTGATGGAAAGCAAACTGTACAGCCATAGAAAACTTAGAGGCTTGAAAGTTTGGACTTTGAAACAAAGCCATGTGAAGAATCTGCAGAGACTGTGCTTAGCTGCTGACCTCTGTCTTTGCTTTTTTTTATATTAAAGCAAAATACAGGTTTTCTCCAAAATACTAGAATACTAGAACAGCATTTTGTCAACTGTCCTAGGCCCCTATCATGTTTTTTTAGAATGTCTCACGATGTTCCCACGATTTGTAGCTTATTTTCATTTTCATTTGTACAACAGACATTTGTGAGAGTGTAACACGACATTTGTATGAATGTCGCTTACCGGTAGTTTTATTTTCTCGCCAGATAGGTGCTCGGTGTTTGCATGTTTTCATACGAGTGTCGCAAAAATTTCACATTGTAAATTCGCCAAAATTTCACGGCGACAGGTTCACGACACTTGCAAGAACGTCGTACGACTGTCACACAATAGTCGCGCAACAGTCTTGCGAAATATTTGGCGAAAAAATTTGCATAAAATATTTTAACATGTTTAAAACCTTCACGACCAGTTCGCGACTAATTCGAAACGCATGAAAATTCTCACGACACTCGTGCGACACTCGCATGAATGTCGTGCGAAAGTCTGCGATTAAATTCGCAAAACAGTCACAAGAAACTCACATGCCAGTGAGATACTAGCTTTACCACTACTTTCTGTTCATCTTCATATACATGTATATTTCTTGGTAGTTTTCAAATCATCCCCTACCATCCCTGCACCCCAAAATCTTACTATTTATTACTGAATGTCAGATTAAGTTGAAAATTTTATCTTGGAATTTCTATCCTTCATATGTGGCAGAACTTCTTAAACAAAAACCTTACCTCTTAATCCTCTGGTCATATTAGCTTTCTTTTCACTTTTACAATTTTTATCCTTTTAGGTAAAAAATTATAGCATGATGGTTTGAAATTTCATCCTTTTATAGTGTGTATAACAAAGAAAATGTCATCTGAGTACTATGGAAAACCCATGAAATATAAAACAGTGAAATATAGTATGAAGCACCAGATATCAGACTGTTTATTATAAAGAATAAAACAAATCCTCAGAAAACTTTAAACTGTTCTCATCGCCCACTTGTCTTTGTTTAAAACAATTAAATAGCCAGCTATTTAAGAAGCGTACGAGGTTAACAACCACTCTCAGAGCATAACAACTACTGTTGGCAGACAAAGACTCACTGCATTACAATAGTTTAACCAACCAAATGTGCATATTAGTTGACAATCAATGGATTATTTTCCTTATTTCTTGATAGAAGTATACATTGTGGGTACTCATTAGAATCGTCTCAGTAAGCTGATAAAAATGAGTACCAACATGATATATTTTCGTTGAGAAATAACAAAATTATCTTCCAATTATCTCTAAATTCCCAGTCTAGCAGAACTGCTGCTGTAATATTCCAATAACATCAATTCAACTTGACAGACTTCTCTGAAGCTTATTGAGCCACATCATGTGAAAACCTTAATAATCATTTTATTCCAAACCAAATGTGCACATCCATTGTGTGATAGCTGCTCTTTGCTGTTGTTTTTTTTTTCACATACACAGTGCAATAATCCTTCTTCTTCATTAATGGTTCTGTACATCTTTTGTGACTGAACAGCCATAACTTGTGTCGGACTTGGTCAGAAATTTGTTAACAGACTTCTTCACAACATGACTCTTATTTAGCCACCATGTGAGAAAACCAGTCTTCAAGGTTTCCGACCAGGTCTGACACAAACCGGTCTGTACAGTCAAACAAGAATGCTAGATGCTTGAAATTTTTTACATAAGTAGGAGAGGAATTTTACTATCTGTGTAGTGCAGGCAAAAATCTGTTTTTCTCACACTGTGGCTCTTATTGGTATAATGCAATTCCCAGCAAGAGAACAAGAAAAGATAAAGCCTTCAGAGGACAAAATAAACTGCCAATGAAATAAATATCTTTCTAAAAGTCCTTTTTGTTTCAGAGAAATTATCATTAATTTTAACGGAAATAAAAAAATAGGCTGTTAATTTCTTAGAACTTTTTGAAAATTTTATTCTAGAACTGATCCAATGTGACACTCAATGATTCAAATGCAGCTGCAGCTGATCAAACAAGGCATTCCACATCTAACCAAGGGCTTTTCTGTTTGTAACAGCTTCCAAAACTGGGATGCTTGAAGCACAAAAATAAAATACAGTCTTGCCTGCTAAGCATCTGTTCCTTGTTGTCTGGATATTAACTGTGTCCTATTGTTTCTTTAAAATAACAAGAATTTTTTTATTTTCTCACTTTTGAACAGACTTAATCTGGTCCAAGGAAACTGGCATTTTTCTTGATGTGGCTCAACTGAAGTGTTTTTGCTGTTTATCAAGGAACAAAGAAAATAAACATCTTCATGAGTTTAAAAACATTATCACTATTTATCAGTGCATTTTGCATTGCATAAACAGTTGTTACACTTATGTGAATGCAGAGGGATGGAAAAACCAAGTACACAAAGACGAAACTGTAAACCACCTCATATGAGCCTCATCACAATGAACCTTGTTTATGACGATATGCATTACCTGTATCGTTATACAAAGTCTGTCCATCAGCCCACAAATCATTTTGTTGCAGCAATGCCTTAGACGTTAGATGGTTGATAAACTTAATACCCGTTTCAGTATCTATAGCATAGGCCTCTCTAGCTGAACATGATGGTCTAAGTCTAACCTGGATGAAAAAGCATTGCAAGGTTGTTTTCTGGTATTGGCAGTTTATTTGCTCTTACCAGCTGTTGAATTAATAAGCCAGCAGGGATTTTCATCTTGAAAAAATATTGATGGAACCAATTTCAGGATCAAGCCAAGCAGGAAGAAAAACAGTTTTCAAGACCGATCAGAATGAAGATCTGCAGTTTTGCTGTTTCTATATATACATAAAGCAGGTTTTCTCATGACAGGGCTCACACAGGGTGGAGTGTGGGAAGGGGTTTGATGGTACCTATAGTTTGATTTTCCAGTCAACATTTTTACAGTCATTACAAGATGAAGCTACATGTATATCAAGCGATACTTTGGGAGTAAATGTCTCACAGACTCAAGAACACCACTGTGAATTGATTACCTTTAAAACCAGGACCTCTCGATTTGTAATCTGGCGCCCTACCACTTGGGCTACCTTTGAGAGAGGTTAGTTAAATCCAATGTCTCCAACAAAAGGGAAAGCCAAAGCTAAAGTCTTCAGTGCAGTAAAATAAACAGAAAGTTCCAAATGTTAACTCATATAAGCCTGACGTCCTTTGTATGGGACATAGGCAAACAGTATAGCCCCAGATGTGACGCCGCAGAATGCGGCGTCCCATCTGGGGCTATTCTGTTTGCATAAAGATTTTTATCTAAAAATTGAATAAAATTATAAAATCACTCCTGATTCCCATAAAAATGAAAGTGGACTCAACCAAATGATAATTATGGGAAAATCCATTGTCAAAAATGGGTTAAGGGGAAATACCTCCAACTGCTATTCCAGCTGAGAACATTATTACAGCAAATAGCAATTAATTTCCTCTTCCTTGTTTATCAAAGAACATCAGCAAACAATAAATATCAGGGATTTTTAGTTCCAAATAATTCCACAGTTCTTCCTTCTGTTGATTAATAACTTTATTAAATCTGTAAACATTTACAGTAAAAAACATACTTGTTTAATCAACATGTAGAGCATTATTTGAGACGAGTTTATATGACCTTCATGGGAATTTGTGCTTTTCATTATTTTTTCTAGCTTCTTGCTTCTACAAAACCAACGGATCTTTAAAATTAAAGGCCTAAAGCTTTTATTATAAATGCAAGCCATGGTCACTTTGTCGGAAAAGTTTGAAAAAAAATGCTGATCCAAAAAAATGGGTTTGGGACTAGTTAGTAACTTAACAGAGACTGAATTTTAAAATCTCACAAATCAATTTCAAAAACACTTATTCTACTGTCACCAAAGTAGGAAACTTAAGATTAATTGGTCTGCAAATTCTTCCATAATCACGATAGTCTACACTCCGGAGTCTTCCAGTAGGCGTAATTACTTTCAAATGAGTCTGGGGCGGTACAATACAAGGACAAATGTAAGAGGATCTGTTTACTGTGACAAAACAAGATAAGCCGGACTTGATCTGATCAGAAGGGTGGTGTCGTGGTAGAGCAACAAACTCTGAATCGAGACTCGGAGAGGTTCTAGGTTTGATCCTTACTGGCGTACCGTGTTGTGTCCTTGAACAAGGCACATTAACTCAAATGAGTACTGGTTAATACCATGGAAGCGATGGCTCCATCCCGACCTGACTAAATAAGAGCCGTCGCAGGACAGCGTGCTCGACTGCTTCTGACTTTGTCAAACATAAGGCCAAACCCGACCAGTAACCCAAAGCATTATGCTCATACATCTTTTTGCCTTGATGCAATAAGGCAAAATCACTGAACCATGAAAGTTAACTATAACTACCTAAGATTTAAAGGTCTCACTCATATTGTGAAAGAAGTGTGTTCATATACCAACTGAGTGCCAAGACACAAGGCAAAATCACTGAACCGTGAAAAAAGGTCACACTGACCTATAAGTATTGCAGGGTCAAAGGTCTAGTGATACTTACTCATAATGTGAAAGAAAAATGATCATATACCCATTCAGTGTTGAGATATAAAGCAAAATCACTGAACCATGAAATTAGGTCATAGTGACCTATAAGTATGTTTGGGTTAAAGGTGTGGTCATACTCATTCATAATCAGAAAGAAGTATGAAAAAATACCAACTGAGTGTCGAGATATAAGGCAAAATCACTGAACCATGAAATTAGGTCACAGTGACCCAGGAATACTTTATGGTCAAAGGTCTTGTCATACTCATACATATCGTGAAAGAAGTATGTTCATATACCAATTGAGTGCCGAGATATAAAGGAAAATCACTGAACCGTGAAATTAGGTCATATTGACCTAGGACTACTTTAGGGTCAAAGGTCTTGTCATATGCAAACATAGTGTGAAAGAAGTTTGTTCATAAACCACTTGAGTGCCGAGATATAAGGCAAAGTCACTGAACCGTGAAATTAGGTCACAGTGACCTATAAGTATATTGGGGTCAAAGGTCTGGTCATACTCACTCATAATCTGAAAAAAGTATGAAAATATACTAATTGAGTGTCAAGATATAAGGCAAAATCACTGAACCGTGAAATTAGGTCACAGTGACCTAGGACTACTTCAGGGTCAAAGGTCTTGTCATACGCAAACATACTTTGAAAGAAGTTTGTTCATAAACCATTTGAGTACCGAGATATAAGGCAAAAATCACTGAACCGTGAAATTAGGTCACAGTGACCTGTAAGTATATTGGGGTCAAAGGTCTGGTCATACTCACTCATAATCTGAAAAAAGTATGAAAATACACTAATCGAGTGTCAAGATATAAGGCAAAATCACTGAACCGTGAAATTAGGTCACAGTGACCTAGGACTACTTCAGGGTCAAAGGTCTTGCCATACGCAAACATACTTTGAAAGAAGTTTGTTCATAAACCATTTGAGTACCGAGATATAAGGCAAAAATCACTGAACCGTGAAATTAGGTCACAGTGACCTGTAAGTATATTGGGGTCAAAGGTCTGGTCATACTCATAATCTGAAAAAAGTATGAAAATATACTAATTGAGTATCAAGATATAAGGCAAAATCAATGAACCGTGAAATTAGGTCACAGTGACCTATAAGTATATTGGGGTCAAAGGCCTGGTCGTACTAACTCATAATCTGAAAGAAGTAAGGAAATATACTAATTGAGTGTCAAGATATAAGGCAAAATCACTGAACCATGGAAAGTAGGTCAACCGACCCTTACCGTCATGACACACAAGTCAGTGTCACAAAGTCAAAAGATGAATGACCAACCATCCTCCTAAGTTGTTTCTATTAAGAAACTAGAAAAAGTGCCTTGAGAGGCACGTATACCCCCGGCATGTAGCCACCAAGCCCCCTTCCCTACCCCGGTTGGTAGCCAGCCCCCTTCCCTACCCCCTACCTAAACAACCCGGCACATGCTCACCCCTGACATTGAACCTCACATTACCAATAAAAGACAGTACCCTTATCAAGTACATTTTAGAAATAAGCAGCGTAAAGTACTTTGCATACAACATGGGGAAGTGTAGTTTTAGAATGACATATCTATTTTAGAGCGGTACACAGAGCTGACGTGTATACCCAATCTAGGACATAAGCACGGACATTGTGGGTCAGGTCCTCAGTCCTAGATTGAAATGAAAGTAGAAAGTAGAATGTCATTCTTAAAAAAAAAAAAAAAAATCTTAACCTCAGGTGCCACCCCCACCCCCATGCATGGACCCTTGGGTCTAGCCCTTATGTGGTACCTATGTTGTGTTGTAAGCATGAACATTTTCTGACACATGGTTGTCAAAATATAGACATACAGAATATTAATCTTGGTAACTATTCTATCTTATAAATGTGTCCTAGATTCTGACCTCCAGCCCCACCCCTGGAGTTTGGTGCCATGGAATTTAATTCAACCCTAAAGGGTATCTGTGATCCAAACAGGAATACATTCCTATAAGTATTTGTTAAGATATGAACTTAGAGATGAAAAAACACTATGTAAATAGCACATTTTCAAGGTGACCTAGATTTTGACCTCTAGCCCCACCCCCGGGCATGGACCCAGGGTCCGAACATACAGAAACAAAGTAAACCATATATGGTACCTATGGTTAAAATATGAATGGTTTCTGATCATTGGTTCATGAGATATACACCACCAGAGAAACTTAAACCAAAACTTTGACACAAATTAAAGGTGACCTAGATTTTGACCTCTAGCCCCACCCCCGGGCATGGACCCAGGGTCCGAACACACAGAAACAAAGCAAACCCTATAGGGTACCTATGGTTAAAATATGAATGGTTTTTGATCATTGGTTCATGAGATATACACCACCAGAGAAACTTTAACAAAAACTTTGACATAAATTCCACGAACGTTCCGGAATAACGAACGAACTAACGAACGAACGAACAAACGAACATACGAACGGACGAACGGAAAAGCGAAAACTATATACCCGTCGGCATAAATGCCGGGGGTATAATAAAAAGAAAAAAAAATTCGGGGAGTTCTAGATTTTGACCTCTAGGGATCTGATGCCATGGAATGAAAGCCGACCCTACAGGGTGTCAATGGCCCAAGTATCAATGCTTTCTGATGAGTGGTTGTCAAGATATGGACTTCTAGAAAACTTTAACACAAGAATTGCCATTTTTGAAGGTGTTCTAGATTTTAACCTCCAGCCCCACCCCCTGGCCTGGACCCAGGGGCCTGATGCCATGGAATGAAAGCTAACCCTACAGGGTATCTATGGTCCAAGTATGAATACTTTCTGATGAGTGGTTGTCAAGATATGGACTTCTAGAAAACTTTAACGCAAGTGTGACGCGCACGCGCACACGCACGGGAACGGGAACGTGGACGACCGGGGCGACTGCAATAGCTCTATGCACTTCGTGCAGTCGAGCTAAAAATTGTTGACTGGGATGTTAAACCTCAATACAAACAAAGTCCAGCTCATCTTTTCATCATAGTAAAGGATGTGCACATAAAACTGGTCAACAGCTTAAGGAATTGAGCCGCCTCATGAGAAAACCAACAATCTGCATATGCAAAAACAAAGGCGCAGATCAGCTTCGCAGTAACTGCGAAGCTGATCAGCGCCTTTGTTTTCGCTACTCGGATAGTACAATTCCTCGTCTACTTAACTCCAAAATTTCAAACTACTAGCTTGCTTCTGTAGCTGTACAGGCCGGTTTGTGTCAGACCTGTTCGGACACCACATTGTTGGTTTTTCCACGAGGTGGCTCAATTATGTTGAGGAAGAATTCACATCTTTTGCCAAATGAGCCTTGCTCAAAGTGTGCTTGAGTCTCAAGCTACCTTAACCCATATTCGACGAATGGATTCGCCCACCATTATCATTAGTGCCAGTCCACTTTCATTTTTAGGGGCGTCAGGTTTGAATTTTTAAATTTTATTCAATTTTTCGATGAAAATTCTGTAGTCAAACAGAATAGCCCCAGATGGGACGCCGCATTCTGCGGCGTCACATCTGGGGCTATTCTGTTTGACTATGTCCCATAAAAGGGACGCCAGGCTTAAATGAGTTAAAAGTAAGTAACGTCCAGGATCAGACCATATGAGCCACGATGTGAGAAAATTGGTCTTCAGGGTCTCCGACCAGGCCTGACACAAACCAGCCTGTACAGTCACAGACTATAGCTAGAAGCTTGAAATTTCAGATTTAGAAAGCAGAGGATTGTAATATTTGAGTAGTGAAGCTGATCTGCACCTTTGTTTTCGCATAGGCAAAAATCTGGTTTTCTCATGATGCAGCTAATATGTCTTAGTAGGGGAAAAACATTGACAAGTAGGTCATCATACTGATACACAGAGAACATACTGTAAGAGTAGTCAGCAGCTATTTCCCTATAGGTTGCCACTTAGTAACCCGAACTTAACTAAAATCCTTTACCAGAATCAAGATATTTAATGTCATAAGAGTCATGACTTAAACACTTTTGTAGCTACAGATCTAATTTATAGTATAGGGACATTCATCCCTGCTGCACTCAAAAATATCATGCAACAGATCAATGTCAATTCTCAAGGCAATACGTCATTCACAATTTGGTGACCTTTAATATCTCAGAACCGCAATTGATGAAAATTACTGATCGGACAGTTCCTATTGGAAAAGAGGACGGCTTAATCAGAGCGAGGAATTGGCCTAAAGAATGAGCCACGTTATGAGAAAATCGACAATGTAGTTTCCGAACAGGTCCGACACAAACCGAGCTGTACAAGCACAGAAGATGATTAGAAACTGGAAATTTTGGATTTAGAAAGTAGAGGACATCAAGTGTGTAGCAAAAACAAAGGCACTGATCAGCAATTACTTTGAAGCTGACCTGCACCATTGTTTTTGCATATGCAGATTGTTTGTTTTCTCATGAGGTGGCTCAAATGGCTATTTACAATATTGGCATTGTCAAGCTTCAAACTAAGGAAGAAATGTCCTACAGCCAATATCATGAGCCTCTACAGAGATTTTATTGACAACTTTGGAACAAAGCCTGTGCTTTCCCTGCCTAAAGTGGGAATAAAACCTAATGAAATGCTCAGATCAGGACAAAATTGCCAAATTTGTAAAGTGCATAAGCCCTTCTAGGACTTGGAATGTAGTCTGAATTCAATGCTGGCCTACTAGAACTTCTTTATCTGTTCTTGCATAATATCCCAACAACAGCTAATGCCATATGGAGACAAGACCTTAGTTTTAAGTTTCATCTGAAAATGCAAAATCCAGGGAGTGCCACAATTAAATACCAAAGCCAATTCCTCAAGCATCGGGAAGAAGAATTGATTGATTGATTGATTGACTGACTGACTGACTGACTGATTGATTGATTGATTTCAGTATCACAGATTAGCAATTTGCCTTCAACATAAAACTACATGAATAGTAACCAGTTCTCCATTCCTCAACTATGTTAATTGATCCACCAGTGACTACAAAAATACAGCAAGCAACAGGTGAGCCAACACAATATGACATAATAATAATACCTACTCCAAATAACATTAAGTAAGAATTAAACCTAGATCACTGCATTAGAATGGTCAGTATCAATCTGTTGGGTTGGGGTTTAATGAATCCTTTAATATGCAAAAACTTCATCCAAGACCAAGGCGAGTTGCTGGAGAAACTTAGGATTGAACCAACAACCTCTGATTTACATGGCGAGGAACTAAACCACTATGTCAAGGCAGTTTGCGTGCAATTAGTGCACTGGACTCTGGTTAAAACTTTTCTACTACAGGCTGTGCCAGATCTTGTTGCAGTACAAGTTAAATATTGTTCATCTGGAAATTTTCACATGACTTTTATTTCACAATTTTCCATTTTAGATCTATTCATGAGGTCCGGTGCTCGTAATCATGGTAATTGAGTATTCCTGTAGTCTTTATGGTGATTCTTTAATAGCGAGAACTTTGAATTTTCCAGGTGACAAAGTCATGAATGTGTACTTGCAAAAATTATGTTCTCCTGAACATTTCCTCATCCATAGCATGGTATTTCAAATATGTTTTAATTGCAAATGTTACACTGAATTATGGAACGCCGGTCCGTCATGCAAGTTGTAAAATATCAAATGTCAATTGTTAATTGCATTTTTAGCATACTAAAATGTTAAATGTTAATTGTTTATTGCATTTTCGCTGTCAGTCATGCTAATTGTAAAATGTTAAAAGTAAAGTGTTAAATGTTAATTTTTGATTGCATTTTTCGCTGTCCATCATGCTAATTGTAAAATGTTAAAAGTAAAGTGTTAAATGTTAATTGTACTTTACGCCGGTCCGTCATGCTAATTGTAAAATGTTAAATGTAAAATGTTAAATGCTATTCATTAATTGATAATTGCATTTTTCGCCGATCCGTCATGCTTAAAGTGAAATGTTAATTGTCAATTGCATTTTAAGCCAGTCCGTCATGCTAATTGTAAAATGTTAATTGCATTTTACGCCGGTCCGTCATGCTAATTGTAAAATGTTAATTGTTAATTGCATTTTAGTCTTAAATTTATATTTTTTATAAAAAACTAAATACTAATTGGTGTTGAAATGTTTGAAAAAAATGTACATAAAAATGACAATGCTAATTGTAAAATGCTGCTTGAAAAAAGAATGAATCTTGTAAATGATAATTTCAATTCAGATTGTCATTCATTGTAATCCGTAAATGCATTTTGCTAATTGTTAATTGTGTCTAAATTCTAAAAGGTAAAACCACTTTCAAATTTCCATTTATCATTTAGCAAGATAGAAACCTCATTTATCATTTAGCAAGCAGTTTACATTTAACATTTATTTACCAATTCACTTTTACCATTTACAAATTTAGAATGTCATTTACTATATATCATTCAGCAGTTTAATTGCACTAAAGATTTAGCATTTACCTATTCCATGTCATTTTTGCATTTGTCATTTAGCAATCTGCAATTACGTTTTTGCATTTACTTTTTTAAATTCTAATTTACCAATTATCATTTAGCAAGTACTACATTGTATTTATTTCATTTACCATATATCATTTAGCAGTTTGCACTTAAGATTTAGCATTTACCTATTCCATGTCATTAATGCATTTGTCATTTAGCAATCTGCAATTAAGTTTTCGCATTTACTTCTTTTCAAATTTTAATTTACCAATTATCATTTAGCAAGTACTATTTATCTATTATGTTACTAATTATAACCTCCCAACCACCCTCTAATGCAGTATTACCATATAATTAACAATTAACAATTAGCATTTAGCATTTTACAATTAGCATGACGGACCGGCGTTCCATAATATAGAATTGGATATATATTAAAGTTGTGATTAGTAAAATATACAAGAACTCCGCGGAGGTCGATATCGCACCTGCATCGGGCAAAATAACTAAAAACGTGAAATATAGGTCGAGGGCACCAGGTTATGGTGTGTTCTGAAAGGGTATGTGAAGAACATTTACTATGCAAGGCTTCACACTCGCAGCTATCACTGATGCATAAAAAAAAAACTTTGACATAAAAATTAACAAAGTCAATAGACCATGAAATATAGGTCAAGGTCAGCGGGTCAAGGTGCGTGCTTGAAGGGTATGTCAAGGACAATTACTATGCAAGGTTTCACACTCGCAGCTATCACTGATGCAGAGAAAAACAAACTTCGACGTTAAAATTAACAAAGTCAATGGACCGTGAAATATAGGTCAAGGTCAGCAGGTCAAGGTGTGTGCTTGAAGGGTATGTCAAGGACAATTACTATGCAATGTTTCACACTCACAGCTATCACTGATACAGAGAAAACGAAACTTTGACATAAAAATCAACAAAGTCAATGGACCGTGAAATATAGGTCAAGGGCACCGGGTCAAGGTGTGTGCTTGAAGGGTATGTCAAGGACAATTACTATGCAAGGTTTCACACTCCTAGCTCTCACTGATGTAGAGAAAACCAAAACTTCGACGTAAATGTCAAACTTCGGCATAAATGTTGACGGACTGGATGGACGAACGGACGGACGGAAATTTTGACCCCTATATCGCACCCTGCTATAAGCAGGTGCGATAAAAATGAACAAGAATATAAATGCTATTGGATATGCCATTTTTTTTAGCTTGTCCCGAAGACTTAAAATGACACTTCATTACTGTTTCCTTTTTTTCTCACTATTTTTTTTTTCAAAAGTATCACATTGCAGACTGAAAGATGATATCTTAGTCATCTAATTCTTGAATTTTAAAAGATAGCTGTCAGCATTGCTCATGCATAAGCAACAGCCAATGGGCAGCAAAAATATATCACACTATCTTTGGGGTCCCTGGAAACAGACCATGTTATAATGAGGTTATTTACAATAGACATACCGGTAGTAATCCTTTTAGGATCCATGACATGGCCATATCAGATTGAAAACGGATGTTATAATGAGGTTGAAGTGCACAACATACTTTTTGCGCAAGCAAAAACAACAGCACAATTAAACCAGTTGCTTGACTTGGTACTGCTTTTCTTTTACCTATATTCACAAACTATAACTTTTTAAACCCAAACTTTTAACCAATCAATGAATCTTCTGCTGTAGTTTTACAGCCCAATATATGTAAAGCCTCTTTGGAACCATTGAAGACATTTTCTTGACATGTGGCTATTATCTAATTGCTAGTGACTGAGTCAGAGCTAGCTCCAATAAGTTGAAATCAAAGGAGCAAAACATTTCAAAGAGCTCTGCTCAATATTGATTTTGTGTCAAAGCATTTCAGTGACTCATTTCTCAGTTTGCAGAAAGCCAAAACCTCCTGGACTTCAGAACTTTTTTTCACGGAATCAAAATGTTCTAGAATTTTCAGACACTAGACAACATTGCACAGGGTTCCTACTGCATTTTGAAATTGAGGGTACATTTGACCTCTTCTCCTATTTCTGTACCCTCACTGTAAAGCAGAATATGGAGAATCCCTGCTAGTGACAAATTTGGGGGTAAAAAAACCTCTGCGGAGGATAGTTTGCAGTCAGTGCCATAAAACATATACTATACCATGGCCAGTCAGCCGCGTCATAAAGCTTCGCGGTAACTGCGAAGCTGATCAGCACCTCTGCATTCGCTACTCGGATAGTACAATCCCTCTTCTTCTTAAATCCAAAATTTCAAGATTCTAGCTTTCTTCTGTGACTGTTCAGGCCAGTTTGTGCCGGACCTGGTCGAAAACCCAGAAGAACTTTTTTTTTTGCGTCGTGGCTCAGTAGAGGTCTTATGCACCATTTGTTTGTAATAGAAGGGTAAAAGCTGTGCTATTTAATGTGGAGCAGTTACTTTTTGATTGTCTCTAGAGTGTGGGAGAAGTGACAGGGTTTTAAATCACCAGTGGGAAGAGGGATTTTTACTTCAATCTATTCCCAGGGGTGGGGGCTTTCATTACGAGAACTTGCCCATTTTTTTAACTTTAAAAATTGAAAGTTTTTAGCTGACAATTTTGATATTTTTTCTTATTCTTGCTCAAAACATAGATTGTGGGTACATGTTAGAACCGCATCGGCGAAGTCGTTCTAACGTGTACCCACAATCTATGTTTTGGAGCAAAAATAAAAAAGATTATAGGTATATCCCTGCATACCCCAGTTTCGCTATATAAAAATGGGGTTTAAGGGGGTATACATTTCACCGACATGTTTTCATGATGTTTGCAGGGCACTGAAAAGTGAAAAGCCATTATCCCTGCTATGTCCCATAGGTAGGGGTACCATGGTTACAAATGATTGATGTATTTATTATATGGCAATTTGTCAAGAAAAAAAAAAAAAAAAAAAAAGAATCAGATGGAATAGCAAATACTGAAGACAGCTCTGAAAGCCCTCTTAATAGCTCACCTGAGCCGAAGGCTCACAAGGTGAGCTTATAGGATGGCCATGATCCGGCGTCCGTCCGTCGTCCGTCGTCGTCATCCACAATTTCAAAGATCTTCTTCTCTGAAACCGCTTGGCCGATCTAGTTGAAATTTTATGTGGAGCCTCCTTGGGTAGTGGCATTTCAAGTTTGATCGCGAAATCCAGGTCACATGACCAAGATGGCCGCCACGCCCATATATGGTAAAAACCCTTCAAAAATCTTCTCCAGAACCGGTGGGCCGATTTCCACGAAACTTGGTATGTAGCATCGGGGACTTCAGCCCATCATAGTTTGATAAAATGATTACCCTGGGATGACCTTGACCTATTTTACGGCACGGTCAAATTTGGAAACATAGGCTTTTACATGGGAAAAAGTGAAAACTATGGATTTTTTGAAAACTGTTGCAGCCTGAGGCCTGAAAAGTGGTAGATACAAACAACTAATGAAGTAGATGAAGGTATGTGATTAATATAGGTCAAGGTCATCTTTTGACCTTGGCCAGTCTGTCGTCCATACACACTTTTCAAAGATCTTCTTCGCTGAAATTGCTTGGCCAATCAAAGTGAAATTTTATGTGGAGCATCCATGGGTAGGGGAGACGAAATTTTGATCGCGAAATCCAGGTCACATGACCAAGATGGCCGCCACACCCATATATGGTAAAAACCACTCAAAATTCTTCTTCTCCAGAACCGGCTGGCCGATTCTCATGAAACTTGGTATGTAGCATTTGGGACTCCAGCCCATCGTAGTTTGATCAAATGATGACCATAGGATGACCTTGACCTATTTTACGGCAATGTCAATTTTGGAAACATAGGCTTTTACATGGGAAAAAGTGAAAACTATGGATTTTTTTAAAACTATTGCAGCCTGAGGCCTGAAAAGTGGTAGATGCAAACAACTAATGGAGTAGATGAAGGTATGTGATTAATTTAGGTCAAGGTCATCCCTTGACCTTGGCCTGTCTTGATTCATACACACTTTTCAAAGATCTTCTCTGAAACTGCTTGGCCAATCAAAGTGAAATTTTATGTGGAACATCCATGGGTAGGAGAGACAAAAGTTTGATCGCGAAAACTAGGTCACATGACCAAGATGGCCGCCACGCCCATATATGGTAAAATCCACTCAAAAATCTTCTTCTCCAGAAACAGCAGGTTGATTTTCATGAAACTTGGTATGTAGCATTCGGGACTCCAGCCCATCATAGTTTGATCAAATGATGACCCTAGGATGACCTTGACCTATTTTACGGCAATGTCAATTTTGGAAACATAGGCTTTTACATGAGAAAAGTGAAAACTATGGATTTTTTGAAAACTGTTGCAGCCTAAGACCTGAAAAGTGGACGATGCAAACAACTAATGGAGTAGATGAAGGTATGTGATTAATTTAGGTCAAGGTCATCTCTTGACCTTGGCCAGTCCGTCGTCCATACTCACTTTTGAAAGATCTTCTTCTCTGAAACTGCTCGGCTAATCAAAGTGAAATTTTATGTGGAGCGTCCATGGGTAGGGGGAACGAAAAATTGTTCGCGAAATTCGGGTCATATGACCAAGATGGCCGCCATTCCCAACTATGGTAAAAACCACTCGAAAATCTTCTCCAGAACCGGCTGGCCGATTTACGCGAAACTTGGTATGTAGCATTTGGGACTCCAGCCCATCATAGTTTGTTGAAATGATGACACAAAGGATGACCTTGACCTATTTTATGGCAAGGACAATTTTGGAAACATAGGCTTTTACATGGGAAAAGGCAAAACAATGAATATTTTGGAAACTGTTGCATCTCGAGACCTGAAAGTTGCTAGATGCAGACAACTAATGGAGTCAATGAAGGTAAGTAATTAATGAAGGCCAAGGTCATTTCTTGACCTTGACCCAAGATCATTTAAATATCAAAAATAAAATTATGGTTTTCTCAGAAATCACTGGGTTTGGAAACTATTGCAGCCTGAGACCTGAAGCTTTGCAGATGCAGACAACTTATGAAGTCAATAAAGGTGTAAGAGTATTCAAGGTCAAGGTAATTTCATGATGACTTAATACTCCAAGATCAGGCTTCAGGTGAGCGTTCTCAGGACCAATGGTCCTCTGGTTTTTCTACACAGCCCCGCACATACACACCAGTTTTTAAATGGGAGTACATCCCTTGGCCCCCTGGCAAACCAATGAACTAAAATTATGCTCAAACCACTCAAACAAATAAAAAATAAAATGTAAAAACCATCATTTCTTAGAGTTCATCATAAAGTGAAAACTTCATATTTACCATTTCTATTAGACATTGACAAGGAACTGAACAGCTTTTAATTAGAAGCAGTTTCTAATGTGATCAATGGTCAGGCATGAAAGCTTTTACCATTCGATGCCTGCTGTACCCAGTATGCCAGGCCTGAATCATGCATTTTAAATGTGGAAATGATATAATTATGATGTCACAATATAACTAACATGGTGCAAATAAATGGGATATTCTCAAATACTGATACATGTACACATGAATTAAAGTAATACCATTTTATTTAACGAAAATCATTAAATGTATATCACAGTGACCAGCTTAGATATGGTTTTTAATGCCATGTGTACACTAAAGGGTTCCATTGAAAGCGAAATTAATTGCGTTTTAATTCTTAGATCTTTTTACTATTGTATATTATTAGATATGAAATACTGTAAAATTAGTGTTTTTGACAACACATTGAACAGGCTCTGGAAACGACCAGGCACTCAAGGCATGGTCAAAGCCTCAAAGGTTTCATAATTGACTGGGAGCGGATTTGCGTAGGGGTAATGTGGTTGACTCTTGTCCCAAAGGTCCCAGGTTCAATCTTCAGAAGGGGCGCATTTCTGCAGCTCCTTAGGTAATGGTCAGACGTTGATTGACTCGGTAAACACTAAAACAGTAAAAAGAAAAAAAAAACAGAATACTCAGGTTATTCCGATATATGAACCTGCAACACGTCATATTAATTTGACAACCTAATAAATATGCAAACAGCGTTCATGAAAAAACTGATCATTTTTTTACTGTTTCAGTCTACCAGAGAAGTGGTGTTTCCAAAAGCTACATCATTTGGGGAATCCCTAAAACCCCATTCAGCACAGCCAGTGCCACTGTTAAGACAGATGAGTGGTGCTTTTACATTGCATTTTATCCGGGCATTTTATACACTAGTAAATACAACACCCTCCACAATGGTGGTCATATACAAGGGTTTTCAACATATGGTGTGATACAAGACAAAACTATCTACCTATACTGGCAAATTATTGGGTTATTTCAGCAAACACCTCTGTCCTCTCTTGTTGATTTCTCTCATTAAAGTATGTTTGGTCACGTGATTAAACAGTGAAGACACATGTAAAGATGATCTTTCTAAATATTCGCATCAAAGGTTTCACCAAATTCGTCCTTTATATTATACCAATTATTTTAAATTTGTTCATACAAAATTTTAGAATAATTTATAAACCTTTTAATTGAATAATTACTACATTTGTAGATGATTATTCTGATACTTTAATGCGGATTACAGAAAATGGCTGTCGCGGGAGTCAGTGTGTGTATTGAAGCGGTTCATGAACATCAGATTCAAGAAGTCTCGCTCGATGGACAAGAGACTCTCATTCCGTATAGTCTTCTTTATAGTTCTAACATCATTCTAGCATACTGTCATGTTATTTTTACTTTTGTTTATGACTTAATAGTCTTTTTTTGCAAATCAATCTCGCGAATTGGATCTGCGTCCTTTAGGCGCTTATCAAATATTGTATAGACACATACAGTGTTATTGTTTACATTATTTGACCTTGACCTCGATGACGTAGTGCGCGTTGTATTGTGGTTGAAACTTTCACTTCCGGGTGGCAAAACCATTTCCGGTTCCATGTTGCTTACATACATTAGGTAGAATGAAAGTGAAATCAGTGACCTCTAAATACAAAATTACCAATAATTTTTGGGGTCCCTGTATTTACCAAAAAGACCCGAATTACCGGAAAGACCACGGAATACCGGAAAGACCATAAGATTCTATTTAATCACATGTATTTGAGAGTATTTCGTTTGGTTTTAATATTTCAGAGTATTTTGAAACAAAATTAAATGTATACAGGGTAGATAGTGTAAAGAAGCTTCGTTTATGTTTTACTGAAAATGCAGTTGCAGCTGTAATTATAGCCAAGAGTTTCGTTCTATTATATTGTAAAACTTTCAGAACACATCAAAACAGCTTTATTTCCGAGATTTCTCAAAGACACTGGGTTAGTATAAGGTTTTAATTACACAGTCGCTTTGAAACACACTTAATTCAGCTCATCCCGTCATTCATTTGATAATATTACGCCAAAATTATGTAGTGATTTTTACGTTAATTCTTGGTACTGAGAAAACACACTTCATTTACATAGTCTGCATCGCCCAAACGTTTGCATATACGCAGGCTATAGCTGATTCAAGTATCTAGAAATCATGACTACAGGCTCTGAATGTTACGAACATTTGATTGGTCCGTTGAAAGTAACCAATGAAAAGGCACTTGATTTCGATCCGTTTGAAGGGTATAAAAGCGGCTTGCTGTAATGTTTTGGGGTGCAGTTCTTACGAAGTCGTCGGAGAGAGAACAAGGTGTATAATTAAATACTAGAATTAATTGTCAGGCACTTTGTGCTATTATTAAAGGTACCAGCAACTTATTCCCGGGTTCTCGATTAAGCACAGCTTTAACGAGAGGGTAATAAGTAGTCTGGTATATAGAAGTGCGGGTGGTTGACAATAGTTCTAGAGCTGTTTAGAACTGATACGTTGCAGCACAGTTGCTCCAGCAAGAAGCGGTCAGACAAGAAGTGTTCCAACAACTTGTGTTGGAGCAAGTGCATAGCCCAATCAATCTGTGTTTTATATATTTTGATAATTTTGTCAGTGATTCTCATCATTAAAAATCATTGTCTAATCATTTATTTACTAATCAGTAGGCAAAGCAGCCCAGAGGAAAATTTCATATAGCAATAAGGTATTGCATTTTATAATAGTGATCTTTTTGACGTTGTTGGAAGCTAAGCAAGCTCGAACCACGTTACAATTTGGTGGCAGCGGTGGGATGATGACAACTGCCAGAACGGAGTTGCCTTACCCATGTAGTCCCCAGGCCAAGACTCGGGGCGAGTCTTCTCGGAGGGGGAAGTAATGTAACGGGATAGTCTCCCTTGTAGAATACGTTGGTGCAACGTATTAGCGGCATATTAGCGGGTAGTAATATGCAAATTAGAAACTCGAAACTTTGTGATTAGAGTAAGTGTTAGGTATATAGCGCAGTAAACCACCCTTGGTGGATGAGCATGCTTTTCCACCGACGGGGTTTCTGTGGCTTGGCTCGGCCGTTCGTTACAATAGAAGTAGAAATTTCTTAAACTCGATGTTTGCTTTGAGTACGTAATGCCGATATGTGGAGACCCTATACTTGCATTGGCAAAACGAAATACCGGAAAGACCATTTAATTGGCAAACGCTACTGACGTATGTTACGTTACACGTCTATTATTTAACTTGTACTTCTAACATTCTAAACTTTGCTGTTTCTTTTCACAGGTTGATTTGGGTTACCAGCATGTAACTTGAAGTTGCAACAGATATACGGGATATATAACATGTTTTATTGAAAGAAACTTACATGTACAGTGGACTCAACAATGGCGAATCACAAAGAGGTCAAACGCTATTATTTTAGATCATTTTAAACACGACCATGGGAATGCTATTCTATTTGGTACTAAGAATGTCTTGAACATATCTCAGCTTTATAGGAAAATAATAATTTTAATTCATTCAACTTCCTAAATGGGAGATAACTCTGTTGATATGATACCTCCCGCATTAGGTTTTTCAATATAAATATCCGATAAAAAACGAGAAAAAACCGGAGTTTTATGGATGGAACTATGGCGAACCAAACTCGACAATGGCTCATATGTAAGAAACGCATTTTCATTTTTTTTTTTTTTTTTTTTTTTTATTTTTTTTCCATTTCATTGAAATAAATTTTTGAATTTTTCACAGTTCAGAAGGTTTATCTCCAGTATGTAAAATGCAGATAAAATTGGACCTAACAACTGCGGGTCCAATGTACTATCCAAAGAAGAAGAAGAAGAAGAAGAAGAAGAAGAAGAAGAAGAAGAAGAAGAAAGGAAATCGTATTTCTCTTGGTTACTGTACGGCATGCAAAGGTACAAGTAGGCAAAGATCAGGAAAAGGTGCAATCAGAAAAAGATTCCCACTCCAAAAACCGAGGTGGGAAAAAACCAAACCAACAATCAGGTACTTATACCATGAAACATATCGTAAGCCGAATGAGCAGCTATTTTCCCAATAGGTGGCCACTCATTTACCTTAACTTAACTAAAATATGAAAACATACATAAGGCGCCAACAGCACAAAAAAATTTAAACACCAAGACATAAAACAAAAAGAACCACTACAGAAGTATCGACTTGGAACGATCAGTAACACAAACTCGAAGCAAGTCAATATCTAACATAAACAGATATAGTGAAAATATTGCCAATATTGTAATAAACAGTGAAGGCCTCTGAAAAATCGGATATAATACATGGATATTTTCTGATTCAAAACGTTTAAATGCATAATAATCCCTAAAATATAAGAACATTTTTACAGAGTGAATGCGAAAAAATTAGAGGTGAGAAGATGCATAGAATGCGCCAGAAATAAAAGTTTTTTCGGATAAATATGACAAAAGCAGTCTGTCACATTAATTTTAGAAATATTTTATGCCAAGATAAATGAAATACGAAGTCTAAAAAAAATATTTCAACTGTTAAATTTTGATAGTAACTGCGATAACCTTGTGCTATGTGCCAGGTGTGAATTATCACAGTAGCAATTGACACGCGCTTTTATGGTTTTATGACACCTAGAGTAATTGGATTACCATAAGTTGCAATCCAGGTAGCTCTTATCTGCTTTAAAAAATAAAATGATTATTTACATGTGACGGTTCTAAATAAACCTTTAATCTATACCTACAATTCTCATGTATTAAAACGATTTATGGTATACACATTATATTTCCTAGTCATCCCATTTATTCCTACCATCTTTTAAACGCTCTTTTTCTTAAACCAAATTTTCCTTCATTCCTTCCATCAATTATTATTCTTGTTAAAATGCATCATTGATCAATTAGAGCAATTATTTAGGCCGGCCGTAATTCATAATTGTTCATCAATTTGAAATGTGGAGTTCGTCTTTAATCATTGTATCAAATTATCATGTAAGTTTATAGGCGTAATCCTTTTAAAACCTTTTAAGATAATAATAATTAGAATCTACTATCATGATTATTGACATTGCAGACAAAAATCACTTTCAAGTTCCTATGGAAAAAAGCACCATTAAACTTTATATTTTAGTCACTTTTCTCTCTTTTTTTATTTATCCACATTCAAGTATCTAACACCACATGTATATGCCATACCATATATATGCCATACCATACATAATGCACACTAAACCAAAAACCAATATTTCATATGGTCTTTCCGGTATTCCGTGGTCTTTCCGGTAATTCGGGTCTTTTTGGTAAATACAAGTACCGTAATTTTTGGCATTTGTATTCATTGATTTGTTTGCTCTTTTATAAATAATTTCATTTTTTTTTTCACACCTGCTTGAGCGTCTCAAGTATCGTAAATGATGTTTGAACCGCGCGAACAAAAAATATTTATTACTTAGATATTCTTTATAATTAATTAACAAATTGCGCATAATTGATTAACAATTTGCGCCAAACACGCGGCCACCTCTCTGCAATCAGACTAAAAAATCATTTATAATGGAAAAAAAGGTAATAAACAATTAAACAGATAAATAGTTCTTGGTCCTTTTTTCCAACCTTATTTGTACCGAAAGTAGAAATAAAAGCGCATTCATCTAGCCCTTTTAATGAATGAAAGTTTCTTCTCCTTTTTATCCATGTTTTACATTTTAATTCTTAAGAACATCAACTCTTGCTCACATTATATTTAAATAATCCTTGGTCCAGTTTAAATACGTCAAACTATTTAAAGGTTATACAATGATAATGATCAATTTGCCGGAAAGAAGGGCGGTTTCAGCTATTGAAGACAGTTTTATGACACACTATCTCAAATAACGATGCCCATAATTATGATAATCGGCTTCTTTAATTATTATATATGACACCTTCTTCAAAGAAACGGTACATTCTTGGGGTACAATATGAATGATAAGGGATTAATGAACTTAAAGTCCCCCGGGGCAGCCGGCTTGTGTGTTCAGTCATTCGATTAATTATCATTACATGTGTTGACATCGCTTAGATTAGCATATGATAGTTACGAGTATGATTCCAGTGTCGTAGATAAAAGTGGATACACTACACATAAAGTAATTTTAAATTGTGAATAAATTAGATTTTTTCTCGGAATGAAAATAATTTTTTGTTTCACCGCATGCAAAGCAAATTTAAATCATGTGCTCTTGAGAGAGAGAGAGAGAGAGAGAGAGAGACAGACAGAGAGACCAAATGACGGCTTAAAGATATTCCCGTTTCTTTTTGTTATTATTTTTTACTCGGATCCGATTTTTTTTATAAAACTGAAAAATTGATTCAAACACGGAAATTATTTTTATCGCACCTGCTTATAGCAGGGTGCGATATAGGAGTTCAAATTTCCGTCCGTCCGTACGTTCGTTCGTCCGTTCGTCCGTCCGTCAACATTTACGTCGAAGTTTAGTTTTCTCGACATCAGAGATAGCTGCGAGTCTGAAACCTTGCATAGTAATTGTCCCTGACATATCCTTCAAGCACGCACCTTAACCCGGTGCCCTTGACCTATATTTCACGGTCCACTGACTTTGAAAATTTTTACGTCGAAGTTTTGTCAACATTTACGTCGAAGTTTGGTTTTCTCGACATCAGAGATAGCTGCGAGTCTGAAACCATGCATAGTAATTGTCCTTGACATACCCTTCAAGCACGCACCTTATTCCAGTGCCCTTGACCTATATTTCACGGTCCACTGACTTTGAAAATTTTTACGTCGAAGTTTGGTTTTCTCGACATCAGAGATAGCTGCGAGTCTGAAACCTTGCTTAGTAATTGTCCTTGACATACCCTTCAAGCAAGCACCTTAACCCGGTGCCCTTGACCTATATTTCAGGGTCCACTGACTTTGATAATTTTTACGTCGGAGTTTGGTTTTCTCGACATCAGAGATAGCTGCGAGTCAGAAACCTTGCATAATAATTGTCCTTGACATGCCCTTCAAGCACGCACCTTGACCCGGTGCCCTTGAACTATATTTCATGGTCTATTGACTTTGCCCGATGCAGGTGCGATATCGAGTTCTTGGTTTTTTTTAAATTTTACACCCTATATGCGGTTTGCCTTTGATACGTCAGGGTGAACATTTGTCAACAACATGACAGGCGTATGTACCAGCCGGGTTTCCAACACGCAACCTCTTGATTGCTAACAGAAAAAGGTTTCTATTACATCACCGCGGCGGTACGGAAATCATTGAACGTTGATTTATTAATTATATCGTGAGAATATTTCATCTTTTGACTGAGATGCAAACCTTTTAAATTCATATTTTTTAATTCCGCACGGGCCAAAACGCTAAATACTTATACGGGCCAAAACGCTAAATACTTATAATACTTAAATTAGAAAGTTTCAAACAAGCATCAATTAATGAACAAACATATTTGGAAATTAATTTGTGATGAATAAGTAATATTTTGACATTATTTTACTCTTTTATACATCAAAACATTACAGTTCATTGTTCATTCAATGGCCTGAGGTTGCTTTTTTGCCACCCGGAAGTGAGAAATGGTCATGTGATAGTCACATGACTTACCTGTATTTTATAGATCACGTGGTTTGTGATGTATTGTTTGTACCTGTGTATAGATACAAGATACAAGATACAAGAAACTTTATTTAACGTCGGTTATGAGTATAACAATAAACATTAGCTACATGAGCTATTTTCCGACAAACATGATAGTAGAATAACATATAATATAGCAGCTGTAAAACAAAAGGTATTTAAGTTAATAATAAGTATTGAATATAAGATTAAATATTATGATTAATAATACGTACATATACAATTTAAAACAGATATTGTTGCAGTAAAGTTCATTTGAATTTACATAAAAATTTCATAGTTTTAAGAGTACAAATTATATATAGGAAGTGCATTTGAGATCATATGAAATTATTAATATATTTACAGAATTTTAAGAATACTAAATATGTACAGAATGTACATGTACTAGGGAAAAAAAAAATTAAATAGAATTTATCACATGATTGATTGATTGCAGGAAAAACTGATATATATTCATACATCACCCTAGCTGTGAGCTTTAGGTCGAAAAACCGAAAGAAAGGCAAAAAGAGACTCCTTACGAGCCTCTCTCCGAAAAGCGAAAGCTACCAAAAGCTCTGAAATGAAGATGGCGTATGTTAAAAATAATCTTAAAAGTTAATCTTAAAAGTTAATTTAGGAAAATTCTTTAAATGAGTTTCATTAGCAAATTATAAGCCATCCTGGCTTAAAAACTAAAGTAAGATATAATTAAAAAAAACATGAACATAAAACTGAAGCAGTTTAAACAACACTCTGCCGTACTGAGGTGAGCCTAAGTACATGTATGCACCCATGCAAAGGAACAGTTAAGCTGCTGCACCCTGCATACGCGCATACACCCAAGTCAGCCTAGTAAAAACAGAAACACTGATTGCAGTGAAAACACCGCTCAATACGGCTAGTGTAAGAGCAACAGAACAAATAATAAAACAATAACTGGGAAAGACTAACCTCCAGAGCAACTGCATATGGCACATCCACACCTTGGGCCGGTCCAGGTGCGGACCATTCTCCTGAATTCTGGGAAGTTTTCAGCTGTCCTCATCTCATTTGGGAGGCTGTTCCACACCCGGGCCGCCTCAAAGCGGAAGGACTTCTTTCCATATGCAGTGGTTCTTACTTTAGGGACTTTTGCTGTATTTTCATACCTGAAATTGTAAGAAGACTGTTTTAATTTCAGGAGATCCCTAATATAGTCTGGAGATAAGTTGTATATACACTTGTATGCTTCTGCAGCAATACATCTCAGTCTGCTGATATGAAGAGTAGGCATCTGAGCTTTGTTCAGAAGTGTTGCATAGTCCGACTCATAATCACAGAAGACAACCTTCAAGGCTCGAAACTGGATCTTTTCAAGTTTTTCAGTGTTAGTTTTGCTGCAGAAGTGCCATACAAGTGGACAATAATTGAAGTTTGATTGGATAAAAGATTTGTATATTAAAAATCTAGATTTCTCATTTAAAAATTTGCTCAATCTTTGTAAGACATTTAATTGCCTTGCAGCTTTTTTACAAATCTGGGTTACTTGAATATCAAAGTCAAGTTTATAATCAAGCTCAACTCCTAGTAATTTTACATTTTCTGAGCATGGTATGCTAACATCGGCAATTTCAAGACTTGCTAGTGCTGAGTGGGTTTTCTTTCCAACTGAGATGGCTTGGAACTTGTCAGGGTTTGCCTGCATCTGGTTGTCCACAAACCACCTCAGAAGCTTAAGGCACTCAGATATAAGTGTTTCTTTGAGCATTTCCAGGTCTTTATCACTGTAAGATACAGTATTGTCATCAGCATAGTTGTACAGGGTAGTTTTGGTCACAAAATAGAAAATGTCATTTATAAATATGTTGAACAGTAAGGGCCCCAAAATGAAGCCCTGAGGGACTCCTTTGATAATAGTGGACCATGAGCTGACATTATTTCCAATTTTTACCCTCTGAAGCCGGTCACTCAAATAACTACTCATGAGATTACATGATTCTTGAGTGACCCCATATGCTTTGAGTTTTTCTATCAGTAGGTCATATGGAAGGCAATCAAATGCCTTTGAGAGGTCCATTAGGACCGCTCCCACATACTTATTTTCGTCCAAGGCTGCCTTCCAGTCCTCAACTACGCGTAGGAGTGTAGTTTGACACCCATATGAGGCCCTGAAGGCAGCAAGGAAGTTATGAAAAATAGCCTGCAGTTCTCTTCATTTACGCATAAAACTCATGAGCAATTTGAACTCCCTCCAATCAGGAACAGACTCAAATGCGTATAATCAAATGTGCATGTCTTAATCAAAATAACTTTTAAACGTCTTCGGACAATGTCAAGAAATTTTAGAAAAGTCAACATGGGAATACTACTTCAAAGAAGAAGAAGAAGATGTATGCCGTGTGTAATCACTAGATTGGACCGGATCCGGATTCTTTTTTTAATCATTCTCCCTATTTGGAAAGGCAAATCTCCGTATTTGGTTTCCCAGATGTATCACATATATGGTATACATTCAGTCTAACATATCCGGTTCTTAATTGTGAAATACTTGATTCTTCTTTTCTGGTATCAAACTTATGTTTAAACTAGTAACCATTTTTTGGTCTGTATGTAAAAAGATGTCTGCCTGCTTTTGCCTTCTCCCAAATATCTTGCCACTTTTACCTTTCTGATTCTCTAGCAGCTGTCTTCACATCTCCCATTGTTATGACAGGTGGTAAAACTTACTTTTCCTTAGCTTCTTCTGCTGCCTCCTTTGCTAACTTGTCTGCCAACTCATTTCCCTTAATATCTGAATGTCTTGGTGTCCAAGAAATTTCTGCTTTAATGCCAGCCTGTTCTACTAGGTTCTTTATCAAGGCCGTCGTCGCCGGTGCGGCAGGTCCGGCGAGCGCCGGACCACTTTTTTGGCCGACCATGGTATCCGCCGTACCACTTTTTTCGACCGCCGCAGCAGTGTTTACCTGTCTTTGTTCTTCTAATCGTCTTATCTTGAACGAGTCACGGCTTATTGATGAAATTATCATCAACACATGAAACTCGTGTCATCAAGGCTTGGTGCCAAAACAAACATCACAGGAATCACGAGGCGTGTCAAAACCTTGCGGCCTTTAGAATGACACCTATTTGATTAGATTTTAAGATTAATAGATTAGAGTTGTAATTAAAATGTTGCCTTTTAATCCAATCTTTGTTTGTTTTTTGTATGCCACAATGACATGAAAAAAGAAGGAACATGGGTTAACACAATTAATCTCGAAATGTAGTTTATCAAAGAAAATGTCGGCTGGCAAATGATTAATATAAAAACATTGTGAATTTGCATGCATGTATATTTTAATATGTTAATAGTAATGTGTCAATGTAATTCCATTATGGATATGCAAGTGCCGCCCGTTCCAGATCAGCCTAAAACTTTTGGGTTCCCACAACATACTTTCGGGTTGAAAAGTTTTAATCCGTCTTGGTTCGACAGTAGGCCACCACCTGATGAGACTCGCAAAGGGGTTGAAATAGTTGTTAAAAAGAAACTGTTTTTCTGATAAATCTCCCAATTCAAGCTGTCTGAAATTTGGTCATTTTTGTTAACAAAAATGATCGAAACTCTGATTCTAAAACGCGCTCAGAACGCGTTTAGAGGCATCAATTTATCAAAATTTTCTCGGGGGAGAACCCCACTTTCGAGAGGGGCCCCCTCTCGTGCTCTCCCCATCTCGTGCCTTCGGCACTCGACCATGTCTTCCACCGGACCACTTTTTAAAGCACGGTGACAGCCCTGTTTATATCTGTCTTCACCTCTTGGATTGTAGCTTTATGTGACTCTGGTTCCCATCCTAGCATTAAGTGACCGATAGCCAGGGATTTTTTTAGCAATTTTGGGAAGGAGCCCTAGGGCCTTTCTCATTGGGAAAATTAGCGACATAAACCCTGAATTTTGGAAATTTTCAGAATATTCAAAGTTGATAATATTTTAAGTTGTCATAGTTAATCAAGCTTATGCATTTAGAATCATTAATAATAGCATAACATCAAATTTAAACAGCATTTCAAACAGCAGAACTTGAGTTTCACAATGAATTGACCTATAGTAAATTATTTTCAGCTGTGATTGTGAATTTTTCTCTCCAAATTGGGAAAAAAAAAACCACCTAAATCTCATTGGGAATGGGGCCTTATCTCGGCCCCTGAGACACCCGAAAAAAATCCCTGATAGCACATTGGCTGTCGGAAAATATATGTAGTTTCTCTATAACCTTTCTAAGATCATTTCCTGATGTATTTGTTTGGATATGTTTAATCGCCAATTTTATAGCTATTAGTTCTCCGAGTAGTATTGATCCACATGAGCTCACAGGATGTTTTAGTGTACATGGTTCTGTGTGACCTGGGAGGAATAGATACGCCCCTGCTCTACATGGGCCAGGGTTTCCCAGACAGGATCCATCTGTGAAAGCAATGGCAGTCTTTTCATCACATTCTTCGATGATAGCACCAATTATTTTCCTTGAGAGAGCTTCCTGTGTGTGAGTTCTTGACTTAGAAGAGCCTAGATTCTGCCAATATTCTGGCTTAGGTTTACTTGGCCGCAGACATTCTGTGTATGTAAATTCTTTTTCTAAGGAGAGCAATGATATCCCTGTATTTGAAATCATATCTGCTAGGTATGTTGAAACTTTCCGTTCAACACTTTGAGAGTCAACAAACCTATCCCAACAAATCTTGATACTCAAGTCATCTGATTTGGTAATTATCTTGGCTGCTTGTCGCACTGCCAACTCCTCCCTTCGAAGTTCCAGTGGTTTAACACCTCCCTCCACCTCCAAAGCTTCTAGACCAGCTGTTCTAGGGATACCAAGGCACATTGCCAAACCCTTCCTCTGTACCTTCTCTAACCCACTACAATTTCCCATCTGCCAAACAGGGGCTGCATACTCCAACTGGGGCACAATCAGAGCCCTATAAGGACATATCATCATACAAAGCTTGAAATGATATCACTACCTTAGCCTTACATACAAAACATACCCCCACAGAAGTATGGTGTACGATTATGTTCAAAATTGAGATAATTGTTAGATTGTGTGGGGAAGAAAAAAAAATTGTTAGGTTTTGTGGGGAAGAAAAATTTGTGTGAACTTCAGCACTGTTTAGACCAGGCATGGCCATGAGGATTTGAAATTATCATTGATGAAATACATACCCTGCCATGCTTTGCCCCACCCAACCCCACATCAGAGAATCTGACTTACATTGATTTAAACAAGTTTATTTATTGTTTTCTGAAATAATATCATCACAGGCACTATTAATAGCATGAGAAAGAACCTTCCAGTGCTAATGATTTGACGCAGATCTTCATATAATTGAAGATAAGATATCTGGCATGCACAAAAAGTTTAATTGCTTTTTTTGATTTTGCTGATTTGATTAGATATCTGGCATGCACAAAAAGTTTAATTGCTTTTTTTGATTTTGCTGATTTGATTCGGATAAAAAGAACTTTTGCACTGTTGTTTTATTCCTCAGCCCACTGTCTATGTCAGAATGTCTTGCTAAGAGTGCCCAGAAAATTGATTTCCTGAAAGATGAGACTGAGGAGAAGGGAAAACCTACATCAGAGGGAGAGAAAGAGGAGGAAGAGAAAGCCTTGGCGACATTTCAGCCCTCATTGTGGCCCTGGGACTCTGTCAGGAACAGACTCAAGTAAGAGTTTATGCCTGGTTCATCTTGTTGTATTATCACAAATACCTATTGTGAAATAACTGTTTTGTTATCAAAATCCTTTGTTACTGTGTTACCTAGTCAAGGAGCTTACAGTCTTCGTGAAATCTTTTTTCAGCTGCAGGACAGCTGTCTGGCAGACTGCAAGTTTTTGCTGGTCAAACCCCAATTCTGTAGGACAGTTCTATATGTTATCATTTAAGGATTAAAATTCAGATTTTAGCTTTCACTGGATGATGAAAAACATTAGGCTGTTTTAATGTCTGTGAAGCCCGAAGGGCTTCTCGGAGACATTAAAACAGCTAATGTTTTTCATCATCCAGTGAAAGCTAAAATCTGAATTTCAATACTTAATTTACATTTTATATTATCAATCAAGTATCAGATTTTTAATTGCGCCTATCACCGCTCATGTTCATGTTATTTGACATTAAATCTGTCTTAACGTAATTTTAGAACAGCCAAAACGTCAAATTTTCGCGCCTAACGTCATGGCGATACGCGACCAACGTCACGACAACAAGAGTAAACAAACAACGTCACTGGATGGGTTTTGACGTCGCCCCGTCCATAGGCGTGGCCTGTAGATCACGTGACTTAATGTTTTTCATTGGGAAATGAAGAACATCAAGAAAGATACTTTCATCTAGGGGGATTGCAATAAAAATGTAAATTTTGTAATTTTGGAAATATTTGCCGAACATTTGTCTGACAATATAATATTTTGTCAGTCATGATGAAATTTTGCTGGTTTTGACCAACAGACAGGCACTTTCCTTGAAGACTGGCTTACAGGACAAGATTCCTGTCAACTCAAAAGGATTCAGAGAGTTGCTAGCATCCATACTCTTTCTAGGACTAAATTTACCTCACACAATTAGCAAAAAAATGTAACATTAAATTGATATGAGCCGCCTCATGGGAAAACCAACAATCTGCATAGGGGAAAACAAAGGCGCAGATCAGCTTCGCGGTAACCGCGAAGCTGATCAGCGCCTTTGTTTTCGCAACTCGGATAGTACATTTCCTCTTCTACTTAAATCCGAAATTTCAAGCTTTTAGCTCTTTTCTGTGACTGTACAGGTCGGTTTGTGTCGAACCTGGTCGGAAACCACATTGTTGGTTTTCCCAAGAGGCGGCTCATATGTTTAATTGTTATCACAGAGCTGCATTGACAGAAACCAGTGTCTTGTTAGATGTATTAAACATTGCCAAAGAGAAGCGGTACATGGTTCTGGCCCATGTTTCACAAGACGCTCCAGAACATAAGTCAGGCACAAACCTTATGGCAAAGAAAAAGGTATGTATACTGTAATATTGTCAGGTTAGAGAAAGCTGTTGTCAAAAAAATGAACCTCAGGCCCTTTGGACCTACAGGTACATTAAATTTGATTTTGGACAGGCCTAAAAAGTTCATATATGAAATACTTGATCAGAATATTGAAACATATAAAAATATTGATGGTATCAGGACTTATGACCATGACACATTTCCTGCAAGATTGTTTCTTTTTTAAAGACAAGAGTTAAAAAGCGTAAACTCAGATTGGGTGTATTTAAAACCAGAGCTCTGACATATAGCTTATATATGTACTTACTCAGCCATCTTTTACCTTTGACCTACTCAAACAAGCACACATATTTGAATGTCTGTTGTAGTACATATGAGCCGCCTCGTTGGAAAACCAACAATGTGGTTTCTGATTAGGTCTGGCACAAATCAGGCTGTACAGTCACAAAAGATGGCTAGAGACTGGAAATTTTGGATTAAGAAAGTAGAGGAATTGTACTATCCGTGTAGTGAAAACAAAGGCGCTGATCAGCTTCGCGGTTACCGCGAAGCTGATCTGCGCCTTTGTTTTCGCCTATGCAGATTGTTGGTTTTCTCATGAGGCGGCTCAATTATATGTATTTCCAAAATTCCTTCTGTTGTGTTTAAAATAAGCCACCACTTGAGAAAACTACTCTAGTCTGATGTTGATGTAGTGAGTTTGCAATAGTCATGAATGTAAAGCATGTTTTTATGGCTAGGCTCAAATCTAATTGTCAGAACAAAATTAACACTTTATGTTGTAAATTTCCCTCATTTATTCTTCTGTATTTACACTGTATCAGCTAACTGAAACTCGAGGCTTGTCAAGGCTTTTCTGCATACATTACAAAAACTTGCCCTTGCAATAAACAGATTTTTTTTTCAGCTGTAAAAATTGAACAATTTCATCAGAAAAATTTTGATATTTTTAATATTTTAACTCAAAACATAGATTGTGGGTACACTTTTTTAGAACCACCTTGGCGAGGCGGTTTTAACGAGTACCCGCAATTTATGTTTTGGACCAAAAATAAGAAAAACAGGTATGCCCCCTGCAGTTTTACTATGAAAAAGTGGGGTATAAGGGGTTATTCATTGCATGGACATGTTTTCCCGATATAAAACTGGGTTCAGTTTCTGGTATCAACTTTTTCCCAGCCAGCTAAAAAATTCCAAATTGACCTGAAAAATTCCCAATTAACAAAAGAAATATCCCAATCTAAAAGGTAAATTCCCAGCATTGTAAAAAAAAATCATGCTTACCTTTTTCTCAATTTAACAAACATTGTCCTTTTTTTCTAGTTTCATCAGTACATATTCTTTCCTGTAAAGGTGAGAAAAAGCCCTCCCTGTACTCTTGATTAAGGGAAATCCTTTATGTTTTGGTAAAAATGGGCAACAAAAAGACATAGCTACCCTTTGGCTTATTACAAGCTTTGAGATTATTTTGTTTATATTTAAGAAATTTACGTTATTTTCAGTTTGTTTATATTATTGTACTGTAGTCAGTTTTGTTTTAATTGCTTATTTTTTCAGCCGCTTCCTTTAATTGAAACAGATTCTGAACATTTTAAGTTTCCCTTTCAAAAGGTAACCTGCATGCTGAGCTGACTATGGGGTCAGGATTTAATGAGATTGCTTAACATATTCATAATCATTCACCTCGTTTGCTCATGTTAAAACCATAGGAATGGTTTATACACAGCATGTTGTTGTTCCTGTTCAACCAAGATGAAATGAACTTCTATTTTCAAAGTATAACAGTCTGACTGATAAGTTTTGTTACAAAGAAACTAAAATTTGTCAAACTACACACCATACAAGGCTGTTCGTTTCAAACTCTCAACAAAAAGTCCTCTTCATTATATACAGTCACTAATGCTTTTTCTTGTTCATGTTTGTTTTATTTGCTTGTGGAAAGAATTTATCAGCATTTTTGTTTGCGTCTAATGTCACTTGCAAGTTTCTGAACTTTGACCATGTCATACAAAAATGTGTTCATTGGAAATGTAACAACATGTAGCTTCAAACTTAAGTGTGTTTCATAATGTCTGATAATGTAGGCGAGACGCTAGATTCTGTATCTACCGTATTTAACGAAATCGCACAACACCCTCCACATACTTTGTTTGCAGTATGCAATTCGTCCATTGGTTATCCTAGATGAGTTCTAGGCACGTTGTCGCCCCGGCAAGTGGTGCACAATATTTCTGTAGCTCGTTACATAAGTTACATGTTCAAAATATATTTGTACCAACAAAATAGCGAAACCTACTATGCTCCACCCACTTTAAACATGCAACAACACTAATTATATCACGTACTAGAACAATTTAACGGACATGCTTTATGATCTTTAAAAGTTGAAATTAGGCATTATACGGTGTTACAAACGTTACTTCTATATCTATGGCGTGAAAATAGGGGTTTGGGTTCAAAAACGTTTTTGTTTTTGGCATTTCTTTCTTTATATTCCAAAAACGATAGCTTCTTTCTTATTGGCCAATAGTTCAACTTGGCTATTACACAAAATCATATATTTATATTAAATATTTAATCTATTTTATTTAAATAATTTAACATTTCCTAAGGGTACCGCCGTATGCTGTAACATTTGAAAAGTAGGCGTTTCAACAAAAATATCAAAATGAATAACTGTTATATGTTTCTGTAAATTATTTAGTTCTATTTTACACACCCTGTGATAAATACATGTTTAGTGTGCTAAAATACACACCCTGTGACTTGCAAGTATGCTCATGGTAACGTATGTAACACCTTAATGTTCAAACATGGGTAGATTTCATTTTGGTGATTATAAATGTATATATAGTAAACGGTTCATGCGAAAATCAGATTATTCCTATATGAAAACAAAGATGCAGTTACTGCACAGCTAATCAGCACACTTGTTTACTCTACACAGATAATTCAAACTTCTTCTTAAATCCGAAATTTCAAGCGTCTAAATTCTTTGATTGTGTAGAAGGAAAATTGTCGGAAGAGTGGTTTTCGCGCGCTGCGGCTCACATGAAAGTGGTCTCACATAATTATCTGCAAAGGTTTTCGCATAGAACACAGTAAGGTGTTTGGAATATGTTGACCCGCTGGTGACTTGTCAGTATGCTCATGGTAACGTATGTAACACCATTTTCATATAGGGCACTGTAAGGTATATATTATGCGTTGGTGACCCATCGTTAAAGCGTCCGCTCCTGATTGCGAGTTTGTGTTGTTCGACCGTTGTGCCCTTGAACAAGATCCACGATCCACGATGAATCTTTCACATGTGCGAACTTAATTAATGACTTTGGAAGACAAAGACTTCGCAAATATCACACTGACAGTTGCATCCAACTAGATGCAGATATTATCCTCAAACTCTTGGACCCATTTATTTGATAATATATGTGGTATTCCTTACAGCTTGTGTACTATTGATTTGATGTAGTGTTTGATATTACCTGTAGAGTAAATCCATCAGATCGGATGAACGAGAAAGGACATTATCTATCCCTGCGACACCAGTTCCCCGGGAGTGGCAAAATGCAATGTAAAGCAGTAATAACACAAAATGTGAATTTCTTGAGGGTCCTCGGTGTGAAATCCGAACATAGAACAGGATGTGCAAACAACGTGTAAGCGTTTTTACACGAAAATGCTTTCTTGCCAGGGATGACATAACTGCATTTTAGACAATGAAGACACAGATACGAGAATTTTCATAACAACCACGATGCTTCTGACAGTACAATCATCTGAATCAGATGTCTTGGTTTTATGCTGCTGTCTATTCTAGCCAAATGATTGCAATACATTATGGTTCCACGCTGGAAAAAGCACGATACTAGCAGTCTGTCGTTTTGAGCAAGCCTTGATGTCGACTATTCCTTATCTTCAAGAAAATAGAAGTTATGACTATATAATAAGGCAGTTTAGGTGAGACTCCACACAATGGCATTGGTAAAACGAAAGCTTGGAATGTTGCTGAGAAAAGCAATCAATCACAATCTACCTTGTGCAAACAGACGATAACACTCCCCACAGCACATAAGAAGGTGTACGAAAAACATTTTGCCGATTCTGTTCATCTGCTTGGCAATCTGGTTCAAGTGTAAATAGTGCCCGTCACTTGTTTTGTTGCCATTAGCGCTAACAAATGAAAATGTACCACCAAAGCATGATCGTTTGATGACACATTTATAACGTGAAAACTTCAAAAACATGTTTTCAGCCTTAGCAGAAACGCTCAACCGTATCAGCCTAAGCAGAATCCCTCAGAAGGTTGGTCGGGTAGGAATATGGGCCACGCTCATCGGGTCCTTAAGAAATAGATGGGTTTCTTTTGACTCCAGGCATAGCTTATACGCTACTTACTGACCTTCTTATCACTGGTTAACCAGGAAGAGGAAGCCTGACCAGCCTGACCTTCTTATCACTGGTTAACCAGGAAGAGGAAGCCTGACCAGGAAGATTTAAGATCAAACCATCCATACGTATATGCCGTAGTGGCTTACTTGGGTGGTTATATTTAAAGCATTGTTTTGATGTCATGGCATCCGATTTTCGGGCAAAAGTCCCATAAAATGGAGTCAACGTCTCAATATGACAATAGCTGTTGACTAGGCTGTTAAGCATCAACTCAAAATCAAACGAAACAACCGCATCAGGCAATGTCTGGAACATCAATGGTACTTATATTGAAGCAGTGCTCATGACCATGGACTGAACAATTTTTGTTCCGTTTAACGTCCCTTTCAATATTATTTCAGCTCACATGAGACGGGCCAACCGGTAGGTGGGGCAAAAACGGGAGAACCCCGAGAGAAAAAAAAACACCTGGCACACGCGCAAGCAGAACTTGGCTTGTCTCGCATGTGCCCCGAACCCAGACAAAATGAACTAGCATGCGCAGAGTTGTGCTTTTGTATGGCCAGCGAGTCATTTCAATATCCGGAAATCGGAAAACAATTTTAAGGTGACGATTATTATATCTTATTTCTATTTGTTTTCCTTAAGTTTTAACACCTAAAGTTTTAAGTGAAAAATGAAATGTGTTACATAAGTTACCATTAAATCGCCCGTCACCCTCATTGATATTTGCTTACTAATATTGGCAAGCTTTGTGAAAGGTAACTTAAGAAATAGTGACCGACGGTGTTGATAATGTCATTTCATAACACTGGATACTAACAATGGTGTAAAACATGCTTTGGTATTTTGTGGTTTGGGTGCGCGCGCTTTAAGTTCACTGACAACCGGATTACACTCTTGAATATTGGCTATATCTTATATGATTTATAAATTAGTGCTAAATCATAATTACATACAGCGATGAACATTTTATCGGCATTAAAATCATTAAAACTGATTTTTGATATTTAATAATTATGTGTTACATACGTTACCATATTTACCAATCAAAAGTACACATTTCTGGCAAAGCAGTGAGCATTCAACTTCAAGAAGGCATATATTATATTGATCTACAACAAGATGATTGTATATATTTTTCTTCTTTTCTTCAAACTTGTCTGTACATAGTTGACTTTAAACACTTTATTCTTTCATAATCTGAAGTGAGTTACTGTGGACTATATGCAATAACTTTCGACTAAGGAATGACATGATGATTAGTTTTTTCAGGTTTGTAAAAAAAAAGAATACGTGTCTTTTAGACAAGTGTATCTAAAGTATAAATGTGCAAAGACAAGTATATCAAAATAGCTTACTGTTCTGTAATTAAACTCTGAACAGTCTGTTTTGAAAATGTAACAAACGTAACACCATTGACGCATATATGTGATTAAAAGTATCAACACATGTGCCAGTAACATTCTTTCATCAGATGACATTAATATATTTAGGTTTGGAATTTATCTTAGAGATTCATAGTGCATTTTTTCAAACTTAGAGTATATTTCTGTTTTGAATGGGTAACATACGACGTGCGTAACGGCTTCTGGAGGGCAAATGCACCATACCATTGGGCGACAACGTGCTTAGAAAATCTTTATATTGATAAACGAAGCCACCCGTATTGTATTAAAAGTGAAATTCGTAAAGAGAAGTATATTAAAATAGCTGACTGTTCTGTAATTAACATTTACACGGGCTGTTTTGAAAATGTAACATACGTAACACCATTGATGCATGAAAATGATTAAATATATCAATATATGTGCCCGTAACATTCTTTCATCAGATGATATTGTTACATTTAGGTTTGGAATTTAGATTAGAGATTCAGAGTGTATTTTACAAACTTAGAGCACATTTCTGGTTTGAATGGGTAACATACGTAACGGCTTCTGGAGGACAAATGCACCATATCACAGGGCGACAACGTGCCTAGAAGCTCTTTATATTGATCAAAGAAGCCACCCATAGTATCAAACCTAGTATGTGGAGGGTGTTATGCGAAACGAAAAATTTCCCTACCCACCGTCTCCTCTAATGGTTTCAGGCAGATATTTTACAACTGTTTAAATGAAGATGAAACATAAATTGCACAATGTTGCATATTTTCCCGCAAAAAATTAAATTCCTAGTATTCCTGGTATTTTATTATGATTGCTCAAAATCATTTTAAAATGACACAAATGACTTACCGGAGACAAAATCTTCATGATCAAGTAAATATTTGGAAAAATAAGTTTGGCTAGCCCCAATCTTGTGAAAAAAATATTCATCCATGCATGACTGAACAACATATGAGCCGCCTCATGGGAAAACCAACAATCTGCATATGCGAAAACAAAGGCGCAGATCAGCTTCGCGGTAACCGCGAAGCTGATCTGCGCCTTTGTTTTCGCTACTCGAATAGTACAATTCCTCCTCTACTTAACTCCAAAATTTCAAGCTTCTAGCTCTTTTCTGTGCTTGTACAGGTCGGTTTGTGTTGGACCTGTTCGGAAACCACATTGTTGGTTTTCCCACGAGGCGGCTCATATCTGTCCCACACTGTGCAGATGCAAATGGCTTATTCTGGTACATATGCACTTGTTTCTGTCGTCCATCAGTAGCATCATTACTAGCATGAGACACATTTTTACAAGACATGGTCCTAAAATGCTTGTTGATCAATGGATAGATATTATTATAAATCAGCTTTCAGAATTAGGCAAAATTAAAAAAAGGTATCTTAACAGTTAACCTGCACAGCCTTTACAGTTCACAGTCTTTACAGTTTCTATAGGTTGATAAAGGCGTTCAAAATGAATACACATCCCTGTTCATATATTCTAGTCAGAAATGACTTTCAATTTGAATGTTTGTTTGAATTGATGCTTTACGTCCCAGTCAACAGCAAAGGTCATGTCGGGAAGTTGCCTCCATATTATGGGACTTTTACCCAACATTAGGATGCCATGACACTCAAAATGTGCTTCATAAACATAACCACCCAACTAAGCCAATAAGGCATATATGTATGGATGGTTTGACTTAACCACTTTACCTTGGCAGGCTTAGACATGTTAACCAGTAATCAGATGGTCGGTCAGTAACTTAGAAGTTTTGCCTGGAGGCACAAGCAGCCCATCTATTTCTTTTAGACTCCAATGGGCGGGGGCCCCTTTCAATTTGAAATTATGATAGTACAATATGATGTTATTTGCTTTCTTTGCCGGGACTAGTATCTCTAGGGTTACTGATAGGCTTAATGAACAAACCAGAGATTTGATCTCTGTTCACCAACACCTTTATGTATAATCCCTCACTATTTTTCAACTTTACTGCACTTAATTCTGAAAGCTGCATGTTACAAATATAATCAAAACAAAATATTAGCAGGAGCTGAAGCATGTTGTTTTTGTTGCTTTTCAGAAATGGTTATTATTGGTAAAGGGTGCTTAAAACAAGGGATCTTAAATAATGTTTTTATATTACAACTTGTGTTTTTGAAAACAATTTATAGCTGAGAACCACAACATTTAATGAGCTGCATCATGAGAAAACCACATTTCTGCCTTGTGAAAACAAAGGTTTAGATTACTGCACTGCTGATCAGCGCCTTTGTTTTTGCCTCACAAAAAGAACAATCCCTATTTTTCTTAAGTTTCAAGCTTCTAGCCTTTGTCTGAGACTGTACAAGTCGGTTTGTATCAACCTGGTTGTAAACCCTGAAGACCGGTTTTCGCCTTGTGTCTCATTAGTCTGACTGCCATCTATGGGATTTGGGTGTTTTCACTACACGGATAGTACAATTCCTCTTCTTCTTAAATCCGAAATTTCAAGCTTCTATTCATCTTCTGTAGCTGCACAAGCTGGTTTGTGTCGGACCTGGTCAGAAAACCTGAAGACCAGTTTTCTTGCTTCACGGCTCAGATGCTTTATATCCAACCCCCAAACAATTTTTGTTTGAGATTAACTTCTTAAAGGTATGAATGACGTTATGAGAAAAACTATCCTCTGGCTTTGTGGATGGATAAGGTCCTCTTCAAAGCATGCTGTACAAATAAAGTAGATCCGTAGAGCCCTACAAAACAAAGACAGATCAGATGTGCAGTTTCTGCATGGCTGATCAGCACCTTTGTTTTGCTTCACAAACATAATCCATTTTCTTCAGAAATTTCAAGAATCTAGCCTTCTATTTTGTCTATACTGGTCAATTTGTTTTGGACCTGGTCAGAAACCCCAAAGTCTCACCTGGTCAGAAACTCCAAAGTCTCATTTTTTTATGACATGGCTCATATTTCCCAGGGTTTGATGTCAGCGTCTAAGGTCCTACTGTCTGGAGCCGAGAGGTTACAGAGGTCCCAGCAGGAGATTGGCAACAGGGCACAGAATGAGTTCCACTTTGAGCTGCTGAAACTGAGACAAAACTGGAGACTGAAGAAGGTCGGGACGGCCATACTGGGGGATCTCAGCTATAAATCAGGTAAAAAAGAATTAATCTGGGGCCATTTGATCAAAACTTTATTAGCTTAACGTCACCGTTAAGACCTCAAAGGGGTTGTTAAGTAAATGCTGACTACATAAGCAAATACACTATTATTTTTTGTTGATAAAATGTGAGAATCCTTTGCATTGCAAAGGATTCTCACATTTTATCAACAAAAAATAACAGTGTATTTGTAATATTGCCATTTGAAATTTTAACGAAATGTTAACTAAGGACATCATTAATTTTGAACAACTGGGCCCTGGTGATTAAAAATCTGGCGTAGGAATTCCAAGTTCTCAGAATGGGCACAAGCTCTCAGGAAGGTTCCTTCAAAAAGTTTCACCCTTATAAAAATGAGCCTGTGCATGAGAAAACCAACAATTTGGGTTCCGACCAGTTCTGACACAAACCGGTCTGTACAATCACAGAAGATGGTTAAAGGTTTGAAATTTTGTATTTAAGTAAAAGAGGAATTGTACTATCCTGGTAGCGAAAACAAAAGCGCTGATCAGCTTCGTGGTAACCGCAAACCGCGAAGCTGATTTGTGGCTTTGTAAATTTTGGTTTTCTCATGTGGTGGCTCAAATGATTATTCTATGAAATAGAGGGGTGGTCTGGATCACTGGTTATCTGCATATTTGAAAGCTGAATTTTGTAATATCATTAGGTGTTGTCCTACCTTCTAAATAAACTTTAAGATCTTGAGTTTAAATCACTTAGTGGTAGAAATATCTATTTCAACTGATTTATGACAGAAGGCTCCAGTGTCTTGATTTTTGTCTTCGTCACAAAAATGAGCAACTGCGTGAGAAAACCAACAATTTTCATAGGCGAAAACAAAGCTGCAGTTACTGCACAGCTGATCAGTGCCTTTGTATTCGATGCTCGGATAGTACAATCCTTCTTCTTCTTAAATCCAAAATTTCAAGCTTCTAGCCTTCTTCTGTAACCGTACATCAGACCTGGTTGGAACCCAAATTGTTGGTTTTCTCACGCACAGGCTCAAATGTGGCATCTGTAGCACAAAGCTTATGCTGTTTATTTCTAGCTGGATCCCGTTTCTGGCAGGGTGGATCATTTGAGGTGATCAAGAGTACGTCGAGTACCAGTGACACTGCGGAAGGCTCGTTGGCCAACAAGAGTACCCTAGAGGTGATCATCCCCAGTGAACTTGATGGCTCCGCGTACGTCCAGGTGGAGGTCAAATCTGTCCCAGGTAGGAGGATTTTGTTGTTTTGTGCATCTTTAACAGATACCAATGGGCCAACAGCTGACTCCATGACATTGACTTGCTCTACTTGCAACCGACAGTTTAGAGCTAGAATTAGCCTACTCAGCCATCAAAGAACTCACCAACACACACGAACCTATTCAAGAAATAATGATGGTCTCTCTCATTAGTGAGAGACGAACAACCAACAGATGACTTATTAAACATGAATGTGCAGTGGATGTATCCTGTACAAGTAAAGAAACTTTACACTTTGCATGTTCAAAATTTTCCATCTACTCACCCCTTTATTTTTTCAACCTGTATGCATAAATAATTTTCATTCATCATTTAAGACAACCACATGACGAACTTTGAAAATTTATCTGGCATTGACGCACAACGCTTAAAAGATGTTAAGCTGTATTCCATTGTCTTATATGTTTACTTGTTGACTTTTTGAATATCTAAACATCTTATCGGGTACACCTCCAAGTCAGTACACCGAAAATCTTCAGATGGAGTTTCTGATTTATACAGTGAAAATAACCACATTAACGTCCAACTGAGTGCAAAAGACCATTTGGTATGTTGAACGCCTGAAACATGTATGTCAAGAGAACTTTGGTTGATTGATTCATGTTGCTTATAACTGTCCATAACCTCTTTGAGACTGTACATGCACAATGGATGCACTGTCAACGCGCTCAAGTCAGAGTAACATAAGGTACCAGTGTCGACATGTGACCCTAAAATTACCAAGACACATTTGCACCAGCAGTCAGTTGCTGCTACAATGATTTACAGACTCCCTAAAATTTCAATCCATGACATAAAAACGTGTGTCAGATTTTACGTTTGCATGTGATTTGGGATTTTGGCCCCCTTATCATTTGACACGCTATTTCTCAAATGATAGAAGGTACCAACTGTGTTTGATTCAAACCACTTAACTGACATTTGAATGAAGATTAATTATGCCCCCAACTTTGAAAAAGTTGGAAGGGCATATTGCTTTTGGCTTGTCTGTCTGTCTGTCTGTGTGTGCGTGTGTACGTCTGTTAACTTTTGAATGGTGAATGTTAGGGATTTGAAATTTCATGTGTGTATTCCTCATGAAAAAATACTTGACCCGTATTTTTTTTCTTGTCCGAGTTATGCCCCTTTTCTGAGTTATTTCCCTTTGAAAACAAAATTTGAAAATCTTGTGTGCAAGATATCTCGAAAAGTATTTAAGCTAGAGCCTTCATATTTGGTATACTGGTTGGGGCTGATTAGTAGATGACCTGATCAACTTTTGAGAACTTTCCGTCAAATTTTGACAAAAATATGGAATTTTGAAATTTTTATTAATTTTTCCACTTTTCGGTGAAATTTGAAACTTTTTAACGGTGAATGCTAGGGTTTTGAAATTTCATATAAAGATTCCTCATGAAAAAATAGTTGACCCATATTTTTTTTCATGTCCAAGTTATGCCCATTTTCTGAGTTATGTCCCTTTGAAAACAAAATTTGAAAATATTGTGTGCAAGATATCTCAAAAAGTGTTTGAGCTAGAGCCTTCATATTTGGTATACTGGTTGGGGCTGGTAAGTAGATGACCTGAATAACTTTTGAGAACTTTCTGTCAAATTTTGACAAAAATACGGAATTTTGAAATTTTGATTAATTTTTACACTTTTCAGTGAAATTTGAAACTTTTGAACGGTGAATGTTAGGGTTTTGAAATTTCATATACAAATTCCTCATGAAAAAATAGTTGACCCATATTTTTTTTTCATGTTCAAGTTATGGGCCTTTTTGGAGTTATGCCCCTTTTAAAACAAAATTTGAAAATCTTGTGTGCAAGATATCTGAAAAAGTATTTAAGCTAGAGCCTTCGGATTTGGTATACTGGTTGGGGCTGAGAAGAAGATCACCTGATTCACTTTCGAGGACTTTCCGTCAAATTTTGACAAAATAACTCCATTTTAAAATTTTTCCTCCATTTCTAACTTGTCTGCAAAAAGTTCTGTTTCTGGATCGAGGTAAAAAACAGAGGCAACCGAACAGCTTCTTTAGGAAATTAAATTTCACTTCATTCAAATGAAATAAATGAATCATACAAGCTGCCAGTTTTAGGGACAAGCATACAGTTGGGGGCATAGTGTTTTACAAACACGCATTTCTAGTTTGATATAAAGATATTTGCCATAGAAAAAATATTGTAGGACATACGGAAGAAATAAAAAGTGTAAAGTTTCTTCTTTTGTCCAGTATAGATTCCTGATATAAGATAGGGTTAGCTTGATTGCTTAGGAGTTACTATGTCTAACTCAAGATTAAGAGATGTGGGGTTCAAACCGTGCTGCTGCTGGGTTGTTTTCTTGAGGCATACTTACATGACTGAAAAACTGTTGACTAGGATGTCAAACTAAAGAACAAATGAGCCGCCTTATGAGAAAACCAACAATCTGCATATGGGAAATCAAAGGCGCAGATCAGTGCCTATGTTTTCGCCACACGGACTGTACCATCCCTCTACTTTCTAAATCCAAAATTTCCAGCCTCTTCCCATATTCTGTGCTTGTACAGCTCAGCTTTTGTCAGACCTGTTGGGAAACCACAGTGTTTGTTTCCTCATGATATGGCTCAAAGTTATATGGGCAGGCCTTTGATACTGGATAATGTACAGTCCAACCTGTCTTAAGCAAGCGGCCAAAGGAAACACTAAAATCGCTTGCTTAAGAGAGGTGCTTGTTTAGTAGAGGCTATGTTCTGACGCCAGGGGGGGGGGGGGCATCCTAACTAAACCATGCTAGCTAGAAATAAATAATAGCACTGCTCTGTCTACAAAATAAAAATGCATGAGGAACTGCAGATACAGCCAAGAAGCACAATCATCTTCTTGATTAGCTCTTAGTATAATTTTTTTTTATTAGAAAAGGTATCACATTGTAAACAATGTTCTAAGACTTATAAATCATGAATAATTTGGCGTTTTTTGAGAAAGCATTTTTTTTTTCAGTAAATATTATTGATTAAGAAAATTTATATCAAATTTATATTAAAATCAACAGTTTATACTTTTGTTTGCTTTGGTTGAAAAGTAAAAAAAAAAGGGGGATGGAACTGACACATTTTATCTTCATGAAAAGGTGTTACAGACAAATGCATAGTCTGTAACCACCAGTGGTTATTGTCACTAAATTCTCCCAGAAAAGTTGTCTAGGATTATCTTTTGAGACAATAAACAATAAATTATGGCATCTGGAAGGTGTGAAGACAATTTTGACACCTGGCAGAGTTTAAATATCCATTTCCAAATATTTCTTTTTTATGTAATTGATGAAAATAGTGGCTGCTTGAAGCCAAAATTGGGACAGAAACTAGTGGCCTCTGGCCACATAAGACAGGTGCTTGCTTAATAGAGGTTCATTTGCATGTAAACTTGGAGGGAAATGAAAGTGCTTGCTTAAGACAGGTGCTTGCTTAATACAGGGCTTGCTTAATACAGGTTGGACTGTATTTGTGCAAAAAGTAAACAGGTTAAAAGGCATATCAGCTACATGTATGGTAACCATAGAATGGATATTACCTCTTTCCTTCACAAATTTATAATTTCAATGCTATCTGCAGGTCAGTTTGAACAGAATTTTATTTTGAAATTCAAATTTGCTGGCATATTTTCTGACATGTATCTTAGCGCTCAAAATGTTTGTTTGCCAATTATGCTATAATGTTTTCAGAGCAGCAGAGAATAGAAGAGGGGTCCAGTGGTATATCTAAAATACCCATTACACATAGAAAAGGTTTACACAGCACATTATCCTATTGCAGTGAAACCTTGATCCATCACTACATCTCTTTATAGAGAAATGAGCAGTGTCATAAGGCGTGTCTCATTTTTTCGCGTTCTCTTTTATTGCTACTGGAAATGTATTTCAGCAAATTATGTAGCCTGTGCTTATTAAGCATGTTTGCTATGGAACAGTTAACTGTATTATAATCTTCAAGCTTGTTTCTTTTCATCTGTTCATGTATTTTAGCTATTACATACCAATCAAAACACACAAGTGAAAACTTGAGACAGAACACAGCTTATCACTGCCTCTGTTAGAACAATCCTTGTTATTCATAAATTCCTAAATTGAAGCTTGTAGCCCTCTTCTGAGACTGAACAGGCTGGTTTGTGTCAGACCTGGTCCAAAACCACCAAAGACAAGTTGATCTTGTGATACATCTCACATAAAGTGAAGGGATTTCTCTCCAGTTAAAAACAGCTTTTCCTCCTGCACAACATTGTTATGCAGTGCTCTGAATTTTCAACTGTTTTCAGGGATGAGATTTCCAGACACATAAATTATCTGTTTATACATGTACTCCAGATACCTTTTGTGATCTGACTGTCAGATTTCACCTGTCCTATTGCCTGTCCCTATTGTTTCTCACTTGCTTTTTGGCAATCAGTTGTTTAAAATTAAAAATGTTAATAGTTAAAGATTCATTGAAATTTCAAATGGCAATATTACAAATACACTGTTTTTTGTTGTTTTTTTTTTGTTGAAAAAATATGAGAATCCATTGCAAAGGATTTGAAGTTGATATATAGTTAACAAAATTAGGGTTTAACAATAGCATGAAGCTAATGATGAACAAGTGGGTCCTGATCTTCAGGGTTTAAGGTGATAAGGTTTGACACAAACCAGGTTGTATAGCCAATGGACTTGAATAGGGGCTTGAAATTTCAGGAGAGGGATTGTACTATATGTGAAGTGAATTTTTTAAAGTCGTTATCATATTTAACATCACAGTGTTCCCTCTGTGTCTTCCATTCAAAAAGAATTAAAAAAAGTTTTTGTCCCATTCCAAGACTTTAACCATCCTTGAAAGCACATAACATTTTAACGAAACTCTTAATTCATGCATAGAGATGAAGTTACCTTTGAATATAGGGATCAAATATGATTTTCCATTCATTAACATTCGCTAGGTCCCGAGGGGAGTGTTGAAAACCGAGGGCGCAGCCCGAGGTTTTCAACACTCCCCGAGGGACCTAGCAAATGTTAATGAATGACAAAATCATTTTTGATCGCTATTATTGCATAAATTCTGCAGAAACGAAAGAAATAAGGTGCAGAAACGAATGAAACATGGTGCACTGTATTTTACAGCCTCATCACATTTTCATACGCGCAAAAGCTTTAGTTTTTAGCTCGCCTGTACGAAAGTACAGGAAGAGCTATTGCAATCACCCCGGCGTCGGCGTTCGCGTTCGCGTTCGCGTTCTCGTTGCTCAAATGTTAAAGTTTTTCATTAAAGTTTTTAGAAGTCTATATCTTATGAACATGTAGATGGATCAAGTTGATACTTTGCATATTGGTAGATATTGGTCTGAAGTTTTATGCAGTACCATCATGACCCACCCTGGGTGACCTTGAGGTCAAGGTCACGGACTTAGAAATTTTATGTTAAAGTTTTTCATTAAAGTTTTTAGAAGTCTATATCTCTTAAACATGTTGATGGATCAAGTTGATACTTTGCATGTTGGTAGATATTGGTCTGAAGTTTTATGCAATGCCATCATGATCCACCCTGGGTGACCTTGAGGTCAAGGTCACAGACTTAGAAATTTTTTGTTAAAGTTTTTTGGTAAAAGTTTTTAGCAGTCTATATCTCTTGAACATGTAGATGGATCAAGTTGATACTTTGCATGTTGGTAGATATAGGTTTGAAGTTTTATGCAGTACCATCATGACCCACCCTGGGTGACCTTGAGGTCAAGGTCAAGGATTTAGAAATTTTTTGTTTAAGTTTTTGGTTAAAGTTTTTAGAAGTCTATATCACTTGAACATGTAGATGGATCAAGTTGATACTTATGTTTGCAGATATTGGTCTGATGTTTTATGCTGTACCATCACGACCCACCTGAGCGACCTTGAGGTCAAGGTCATGGGTCATGGATTTTGATAAATTTAGTGGCAAAGCACAAGTCAGGCGAGCTACGCTGTCCTGCGACAGCTCTTATTATGCTCGTTCCGGGCGGACTTGAGTTTCTCATTTCTAGCACGTGCTTTGTGTGGCGCCAGGTAACGAGCATAAGTAAAAGCCATGTATTAACAGCACGTGCGCGCGTGAATTGCAATATTAATGCATGACTTTCTCTTCATTAATAAACGGCTGTTAATATCGTGTGACACGGGTATTTATGCAATAATCATTATTAAAAATGGCGAAATTTCAAAACATGTTGTTTTTGCTCCCAGGTTAAGCTTTTTTTATAGAGTAACTTAACAAATTAGTAGAATAGTAGTGTCACTTAAAAAGGAAGAAGAAAAGAAATGAGCAGCAGTATGGAAAACCAACAATCTGCATAGGCGAAATCAAAGGTGCAGATCAACTTCCCAGTAACAAGTATTTTCGCTACAAGGGTAGTACAATTCCTCTTCTTTCTAAATCCAAAATTTGCAGCCTCTAGCAATCTTCTGTGGCTGCACAGCCTGATCTGTGTCGGACTTGGTCTGAAACTCAAATTGTTGGTTTTCTCATGCACAGGTTCAAATATGAGGATAATTTCAAGATGTTCTTTTGCCATAAAATAGTTTCAGAAACTGTGGGCACTCCACAATCAATAGAAATGAGCCAAGTTATGAGAAAACCAACATTTTGCATATGCGAAAACAAAGGCACAGATCAACTTTGCAGTAACTGCTGATCAGCATCGTTGTTTTCGCTATACGGATAGTACGATTCCTCTACTTTCTAAATCCAAAATTTTGAGTCTCTAGCCACTTTCTGTGCTTGTACAGGCCAGTTTGTGTCAGACCTGTTCAAAAACCACATTGCTGGTTTTCTCATGACGCGGCTGAAATAACAAATTCTGTTTCTTATAGTAGACATCTTATTTTTCATTTACAGCCTCAATGGACCTGACAAGTGCAATACTAAGAATCCCTGATGGCCTGGCGAAGTATCCCTCTGACGCTCACTGGCAAACCAAGCTCGAGGCTGCACAGAATGTACTCTTCTGTAAAGAACTCTTTGCACAGGTACATAGAAGTTTGCCCTACATTGTTCTTGATAAACAAATACTTAACATTAGCAGCAATAATGAAGAAAGGAGAGAATGGTGGCCTAGTGGTTAGTGTGTCAGACATTTAGAGGATAGAGGTTTGAACCCTACTGGTACCAGGTTGTGTCCTTGAACAAGACACTCCTCATAATACATATTAATACACATGACTGAAAAATTGCTTACTAAGAGATATTAAGCCATAACTAAACCAAGAATTTTCATCTCTATTTCAGCTGGCTAGGGAAGCAGTACAGCTGAAGAGTTCAGTACCACACCTTGTTGTCGGAAACCAAATCATAACCAATGTGAGTAACATTTATAAATTTAAATTCTCTTGAATTAACTCCCCTTATCAATGCTAACTTTTTGGCCACAGTCATGTAATGATTAGCATAAAGAGGTTGCAGGTTCAATATCCGGCTGATATATATGCCTGTCTTGTTGGTGACAAATGTTCACTTTGATGTAACAAAGGCAAACCACCCATAGGAGTGTGACATAATTTTTTTTGTTACAGCATTGACATTACCAGTAGACCATTTTTAGCTCACCTGAGCCGTTAGGCTCACAAGGTGAGCTTAAAGGATAGCCATGATCCAGCGTCCGTCCGTCATCTGTCCGGCGTCGTCCACCATTTTCAAAGATCTTCTTCTTTGAAACCGCTGGGCCAATCAAAGCCAAATTTTATATGAAGCATCTATAGGAAGGGAGAACCAATGTATTTATAAATAATCCAGGTCACATGACCAAGATGGCCGCCATGCCCATATATGGTAAAAACCCTTCAAAATTCTTCTTCTCCGGAACCACTGGACCGATTTCAACAAAACTTGGCATGAAGCATCGGGGACTGAAGTACTACAATGTGTTTATAAATTATGACCTTTGGATGACCTTGACCTATTTTACGGCAAGGTCAACATAGGTCGCCAATGCATTTGAATGGGGAAAACTTTTAAAATGTCATTTAAAGTGAAAGTCTTGCAGGAAATGGGCAGTAGGACTGAATATTAATGATTCTGAAAAAAATTGGACCCCAGGGGCTCATTTGCCCCAGCCCCGGGGCATTATACATGTATATTACCATAATATTCAAACATCTTCTCCTCTGAAACCACTTGGCCAATCAAAGCCAAATTTCATGTGAAGCATCTATAGAATGGGGGAATCAATGTATATATAAATAATCAAGGTCACATGACCAAGATGGCCGCCATGCCCATATATGGTATAAATTCTTCAAAAATCTTCTTCTCCGGAACCGATGGACCGATTTCGAAGAAACTTGGCATGAAGCATTGATGACTCAAGTTACTACAATGTATGTATAAATCATGACCCTGTGATGACCTTGATCTATTTTAAGGCAAGGTCAACATGGGTTGCCTATGTATTTGAATGGGTAAATTGTTAAAATGTCATTTGAAGGGAAAAACTTGTATGGACAGTATATTGATTTTTCTGAAAAGAAAATGGCCCAAGGGCTTCATCTGCCCCTATACTGGGACTATTTTCTGTAACATTCGTATATACAGCAGATCTCAGGTGAGCGTTTACAGGACCATTGGTCCTCTGGTTGTCCAGCTTACAACAACGAATCGGCAATTATGATAAGTTGAAACAATTTGTTCTCCTGTCCTATAGACAGCATTGCTTCAATAAAAACCATGCTTTTGAAAAGTCAGGCCAACTAGTAGATGAAATAAAGTTATATTTAATCATGACAAAGTGTTACTTCTTAACATGATTTATGACTTTAAAAAATTTGAAATGGTTTGTTTAATTTCCAGATTTTCCCCAGTGTTCAGCTGTCCATTGTATTGTGCCATTCAACTGGACATAAAGATGGAGGAGAGGTAAATACAATAAAGTCAGAAATGTTTGTGAGAACTTTATTTTCGCTAATACTATTTGCAAATTTTTTTGCCTTGCAAATTCAAAGTTTTGTTAGCTCACCTGAGCCGAAGGCTCACAAGGTGAGCTTATTAGCTCACCTGAGCCGAAGGCTCACAAGGTGAGCTTATAGTATTTTAGTCGAGCCGGCGTCCGTTCGTCCGTCCACATTTTCAAACTTGAATATCTCTAAGACGACAAGGCCAAACGTGACCAAATTTTATCTAAAGCATCATTGAGGAGGGGGAAAGGTTATGTTAAGTTTTGGGCCAGGTGGGATCAGAACTCTGGTTTCCATGGCAACAGATAGCTCCCATAGACTTACAATGGAAAAACATTTAAAAATCTTCTTCTCTGAAACCACAAGGCCAAGACCTCTCATATTTTGTGTGTAGCAATGTCTAGTGGTCCTCTTCATAAATCCTGCCAACCATGCCCCTGGGGTCTAAACGGTCCCCACCCCGGGGACGTCTTTGGGAAAATATAAAAAAATCTTCTTCTCTGAAACCACAAGGCCCAGAGCTTTCATATTTTGTGTGTAGCAGTGTTTAGTGGTCCTCTTTATAAATCATGCCAACCATGGTCCTGGGGTCAAAAATGACCCCGCCCCAGGGATCATTAGCTCCCATAGAAGAGCTAACATACAATGGGAAAAACGTAAAAAAATCTTCTTCTCCGAAACCAAATAGCCCAGAGCTTTCATATTTTGTGTGTAGCAATGTCTAGTGGTCCTCTTCATAAATCCTGCCAACCGTGCCCCTGGGGTCCATACAGGCCCCGCCCCGGGGGTGTCATGGGGAAAATATAAAAAAATCTTCTTCTCCGAAACCACAAGGCCCAGAGCTTTCATATTTTGTTTGTAGCAGAATATAGTGGTCCCCTTTATAAATCCTGCCAGCCGTGCCCCTGGGGACCCCGCCCTGGGGGGGTCATGGGTAAAACATAAAAAAAAGTCTTCTTCTCCGAAACCACAAGGCCCAGAGCTTTCATATTTTGTTTGTAACAATATATAGTGTTCCTCTTTATAAATCATGCCAACCGTGCCCCTGGGGTCCTTACGGGCCCCGTCCCGGGGGGGGGGGGGGAGGGGGGTCATGGGAAAAACTTTAAAAAATTTTCTCGGAAACCACAAGGCCTAGAGCTTTCATATTTTGTGTGTAGCAATGTATAATGGTCCTCTTTATAAATCCTGCCAACCGTGCCCCTGGGGTCTATACGGGCCACGCCCCGGGGGTGTCATGGGAAAAACATAGACTTACAATGGGAAAAACATAAAAAAATCTTCTTCTCCAAAACCACAAGGCCCAAAGCTTTCATATTTTGTATGTAGCAATGTATAGTGGTCCTCTTATTAAATCCTGCCAATCATGCCCCTGGGGTCAAAAATGGCCGCGCCCCGGGGGTCAACAGCTCCCATAGACTTACAATGGGAAAAACATAAAAAAATCTTCTTCTCCAAAACCACAAGGCCCAGAGCTTTCATATTTTGTCAGTAGCAACGTATAGTGGCCCTCTTTATAAATCCTGCCAACCGTGCCCCTGGGGTCCATACGGGCCCCGCCCCGGGGGCGTCATGGGAAAAACGAAAAAAATCTTCTTCTCCGAAACCATATGGCCCAGAGCTTTCATATGTTGTGTGTTTGGACCAATGTATGATACTTTCCCTTTATAAATGCTGCCAACGGTGCCCCTGGGGTCCATACAGGCCACACCCCAGGCATGTCATTATCTACCATGACTTATAATGGAAATATATGAAAAAATCTTCTCTGCTGATTAAGTAGGGTTTCAAGGTCACATGACCAAGATGGCTACCATATCCATATATGGTAAAAACCCCAATTACTTTGTCCAGTGACTGTACTTGTTGACTCTCAGGTGAGCGATCGTTGCCCCTGGGCTACTTGTTTTATTAAATTAAGAATAACTAGAAGGAAATCCAGATGTCACTATTAATTCAGAAAAAGTAAGTCATAAAAATAAAAGTCAAATAAAAAGGTACAATATTGTGATCCATGACCTATTAGATACTTCAACATTTGCTGTAACTAGCTCGAATGATACCAACATAATTGATTAAAAGCTTCTTAATACTAGTAGACCTTCAGGTTCGGTTGATATTGCTACATCCTGATTAATATTTAAAATGATTAAAAGCTTAATGATGAACTGTTGAAATAATCTGCTAATTTTCGTTCCACAAGCAGGGACAGCAGCAACCCCCCAAAGTTGACCACAACCATGTGTTAGAACACTCCCTCCACCAGTTACTGAGGGAGGTCCACTACAAATCTCTCCACATGTCACCACCCCACCCTGTCACTTCGACCCTGGGGGTCAGTAAACGGAGGAGGATAGCGGGGCCTGCAGGAAGCTCCAGGGCAGATCTCAAAGAAATGGCTGAATCGTAAGTTTGATAGGTCAGCTATAATATGAGCCACATTATGAGAAAACCTATTTTCAGAGTGTCCTTCCAGTCCTAACACAAAGCTGCCTGTACAGTCAGAGGCAGTTGCTAGAAGCACTGAGTTTTGGATTACAGAAGAAGGATTGTACAATCCATGAAGCCATATCACATATGCAAAACACAGGTAGATCTTATGATATGACTCAAAGAAATGATACATTGCACCAGAACTAATGTAAATATAGATGTACTGTCACAGAAGATGGCTTGATGCATGAAATTTGGTTTCATAAGTAGGTCATTATGATGTCTATGAAGTAAAAACAAAAATAAAGGTATATGTTTTTATACCCCGCCACTTAAAAAGTGCGGGGTATTATGTTATACCCTCCAAAAAAAATTTGCGTTCGAGTGTCTGTCTGTCCGAACTAACCAGAGGTACTATGTGGGGTGAGTTATGAGAATATTGGTGAAATGTGGGGTGTTCTGAGAGTAATGTGGGGTGTACAATTGTATTATGGGTTGCAATTTATTCCGTAAATGGTGAATCACTCCACTATCTTCTATGGCATGGACATTGGTCACCCCACAATGTCTCTCTGGTAGGAACGTCTGTCCGTCCGTCAGCGTTTCGTTTCCGGGCTCTATCTTGAGCATTTATCGTCCGATTTTCTTCAAACTTTGTATAGGAGTTCGTATCAGGAAGGAGTGGTTTGGGATTGAAGGTGGGTAAATTTCGTCAAATAAGTACAGAGTTATGGCCCTTGATTTACGTTAAAATTTCGTTTCCGGGCTCTATCTTGAGTATTTATTGACCGATTTTCTTCAAACTTTGTATAGGTATTTATACCATGAAGGGGTGGTCTGGGATTGAAGATAGGTAAATTTCGTCAAATAAGCACAGAGTTATGGCCCTTGATTTACGTTAAAAGTTTGTTTCCGGGCTCTATCTTGAGCATTTATTGACCGATTTTCTGCAAACTTTGTACAGGAGTTCATATCAAGGAGGAGTGGTCTGGGATTGAAGATGGGTAAATTTCGTTAAATATGTACAGAGTTATAGCCCTTGATTTACATTAAAATTTTGTTGCGTGGCGGGGTATCTTGCATGCCTGCAGCGCTTTTATTCTGTGTATTTTTGTTGAGTAATATCTTACCTGCAGAACTTCAAATCGAGGAAGACAGACCAGCCTGTTTGGCCCTAGGCACTAGTTAAGTCTCTAAATGTATTGAAGATGTAAGAGTGTTTACTATATACACATGAAACAATAAGTCTGAATGAAAAAAGATGTATATTCTAAAAACTTGGCATTTTTCTTTCCAATTTCAGAGAAACATTACTAGAGCAAATAATCAAACAGGCAAGACACGACGTGTTACGCACCAGGTAGGTGAAAATACTTGATTAAGCCTTAAAAAGTTGTTCGTTTCCAGATACCTCTCTGTGCCTTATATAGGAAACAATTAGTTCATTTTATGGGAGCCATATATATTTCCATATTTGTTTGGCATTTGAAGATGCCAAAACGTTTTATGAATTAATTTATTGGCAATCAATTTTATAATCTAGATTTTATTTGAAAATACGGTAGCTCATTTGTTTCCAGTTTGAAATCAGACTGGTTGGATAACTGACTGTGCCATGAACTTTGCTGTATTTTTAGAACCATGAACACCATAGACAACCTGGCAGCAAGAATAACAGACCCCCAGATAATGGCTCACTGGAGCTGTCTCAACAGTAGTCTAGAGTCAAATGTTAAACTCATCATTACATCACAGGGCTATGAGGGAATCAGGTATTATACAAGCTGCGACACAAGTAAACTGGTAATTGGGGTTTCCGACAAGGTCTGACACAAACTGGCCTATACACTTACTGAAGAAAGCTAGAATCTTGAAATTTTGAGTACAAGTAGAGGAAGAATAGTACTTTCCGTGTAGCGAAAACAAAGGCGCTGATCAGCTGTGCTGTTACTTCAAGCTGATCTGCAACTTGTTTTCGCATAGACAAAAATCTGGTTTTCTCATGATGTGGTATATACAATCTTGAGTGTTTCTTTTAATGAATGGTATATGAATTGCAAACTGAGATGCTGTTTGTTGTTAGGTTTTAGCTCACCTGAGCCGAAGGCTCACCAGCTGAGGCCAATTAAAGCCAAACTTTATGTGGAGCATCGTTAGGAGGAGGGAATGAAATTTATATAAAAGGCCAAGGTCACATGACCAAGATGGCCGCCATGGCTATAAATAGCAAAAAAAAAACTTTAAAAATCTTGTTCTCCAGAACCAGAAGGCCTATGATTTTGAAACTTGGCATGAAGCATCAGGCAATGGAGCTCTACAGTTTGTATAAATCATGACCCTGGGATGACCTTGACCTATTGTACGACAAGGTCAACTTAGGTCGCTAATGCATTTGAATGGGGAAAATAAGTAAAATATAATTAATTGGGGGCAAACTTGCTGGGAGTATGCAAATGGACAGAAGATTTATGTTTATGAAAAAAAAAATGACCTCGGGGTTGTCTGCCCCTGCCCCGGGGCTGTATAAATGTATATGACCATAATATTCAAACATCTTCTTCTCTGAAACCACTTGACCAATTAAAGCCAAACTTTATGTGGAGCATTGTTAGGAAAGGGGAATGAAACTTTGTATAAAAGGTCAAGGTCACATGACCAAGACGGCCGCCATGGCTATAAATAGCAAAAACCTTTAAAAATTTTCAGAACCGGAAGGCCTATGATTTTGAAACTTGGCATGAAGTATCAGGGAATGGAGCTCTACCAAGTTTATGCAAATCATGACCCTGGGATGACCTTGACCTATTGTATGGCAAGGTCAACCTAAGTCGCATATCCCAAATCTCAAGTGAGCGTTTATAGGACCATTGGTCCTCTGTTGTTGTTTTTTCTGTAAAACTAAGATTTAAAAGAAGCACTTGAATTCTCAGTCAGACTTTCAGACCACTAAAATAGCATGTTTTCCACTACTGGTATAGCTAAAGTTTTTATACCCCCTGCCAAAACAAAGTTTTAAGACCTACCTCCTACCTTTATAGTTCTTGATTACCTTCTAATACTGAGTAGATGGTGCACTCACAGGCCGATCAACCACAGTTCTTGATAGAACAATTTGATATTATGCCTACACATTGTAGATACAGCTATGAGAACTTTGACAATTTTTTTCCTCCAATATTTACAGGATCATGCATTTACAGGCCAATCAACTCTTACCACAGTTAGTGATTGTACAATTATTACAAGTATAAGCTTTTACAAAAAGATTGGTCTACGCTTCGCATATATAAACTTGAATGTCAAAGAGTCTGACCGTACTCCCATTTCATCGTGGTTCATGTGACTGAACAGAAATAAAACGCTGCGCGGTCAAAGCATTCATACCTGACAATCGACCGTCACAGTACTGTTGGTTCATTTCATTCCATTGTGGCTTGGATAGAATGTAATTGGCTACACGGCAGGTGGGGTGCGGTCAAAGCTTTCAGGCCTGACCATATAGCGTCACAATACCGTCGGTTCATTTCATTCCGTTGTTGCTTAGATAGAATGCAGTCATGCACCAGTTCCACGAATTTAACAATTTGCCCCATTTTTGATACCTACTGCACCATTGGTACAAATGTTACCAACCAATGGGTGTTTTGGGTGTTTACACGGTCCTTGGCGAAACGACCCGGAATCCTACTGACACGATGGTCAAGCCACTAGACTCAAATGTGCAGTTGCAGTTGTAGAGAGGTGTACGAGTTGTCTTGTAATTTAATTAAAAGTAGGTCAATCTCAAACTTTAGAGTAGTCTACGCGCTGGCGCGTAGACAATAAATACACAATGTAGACAAAATGGACATTTGCATGAGAGTTCTGTGAGAGTTGTGTCCCTTTTTAATTCTTTGCAATTTGAACTTTTCAATTTTCAGACATGGTCACATCTTGAAAGTGATGTAGCAGTTGGGGACATAGTGTTTCATAAACACATTTTCTAGTTTATTTGTTGTTTTTTATGCCCCCAACTTCAGAGAAGTTGTTCGAAGTTGAGGGGGCATATTGGTTTGGGTCTGTCCGTGCGTCTGTGTGTGCATGTGTAAGTTACGCTTACACTCGGTCAAGAACCGTTAGAGGTAGGATGTTGAAATTTGGTATGTGGTTTCAAACCAGAAATAATAGGGGTCTGCTTGCAGACCCGTATTTTTTCTTTCAGGAAAATTCAAGGGGCTAGCGGCCCATTCTGTTAGAGTTATGTCCGTTTTTAATTCTTGATAAAGTGAACAGATAGTGGGTACCTTGTGTGCGCAACTCTTCCTACAGTTTAATACTGATTCTCTTGAAACTTTACATATATTTTGACCATGCTTTGAAGATACATGTATGCATATCGTTCGGATATAATCCTCAGATTAATCTTTGTCACTTTTTTCGCAATTTGAACTTAGCCATTTTTCGGGCATTTTGACAATGAAAGTGAATGGACAGTGGGTACCTTGTGTGCGTAGCTCCTTCAGCTGAATACCGATTCTCTTGAAACTTTACAGATGTTGTGACCATGCCTTAAAGATATTATCCTCAGATTAATTTTTGTCACTTTTTTCGCAATTTGAACTGAGCCATTTTCGGGCATTTTGACAATGAAAGTAAATGGGCAGTGGGTACCTTGTGTGTGCATCTCCTCCTACAGTTTCATGCCAATTCTTTTAAAACTTTACATGTGTTATGGGCATGGTCTGAAGATATGCATATCTTTTGAATATAGTCCTCGGATTATTTTTTGTCATTTTTTTCACAATTTGAACTTAGACATTTTTTCGGGCATTATAGTGAATGGATAGAGGGTACCTTGTGTGCGTAACTCGTCCTACAGTTTAATACCGATACTTTTGAAACTTTACAGACATGCTTTGAAGATATGCATGTGGTTGGGATATACTTCTCAGATTAATTTTTGTCACTTTTTTGCAATTTGAACTTTTCATTTTTAAGACATTTTCACATCTTGAAAGTGGCATACTGGTTGGGGGCATAGTGTTTCATAAACACATTTTTTAGTTGTTTTTTTTTTTTAGTTTCTTCAGAATACCAATATGGGAAAGGTAAAATTTTCTAATTTTTTTTTTTTAGTTTCTTGAGAATACCAATATGGGAAAGGTAAAATTTTCTAAATGCTTGCTATCTTATCAGTCATAGTACTAAATCCTTTCTGTCGCTCAGATTTTGACCGATTTATTTGAGTCAGTAAATTTCTCTTGAAGAGATGTCGTCAAAATGCTCTGTCATTATCTCAGCCACTGGTTTGGTTACTACTCTGTTTAAAGTCAAAATCACAGTATAATTTGTATAAATGAATCATTTCCTTTCACTTCATCCATTATGAAAACATGCCCATGCAATATATAGAGATTTTTAAAATTGAAAAAAATGAAAATTTCTGTAGAAAAAATTTGATATTTTTCTTATTTTTGCTCAAAACATAGATTGTGGGTACACGTTAGAACCGTCTCGCCGAGGCGGTTCTAACGAGTACCCACAATCTATGTTTTAGATCAAAAATAAGAAAAATAGGTATACCCATGCGTACCCCAGTTTTGCTAAAAGTGGGGTTTAAGGGGGTATACATTTCACGGACATGTTTTCCTGATGTTTGATAATTTTGATTGGTTATACCAGAATAAGCAGACCCTAACTAGACTGTCACTGTATATGGCATTAATTTTATGCTTTCATTACGAAAATACACCCATGCAATATACAGAGATTTTTTTTAGTTGTAAAAATTGAAAATTTTCACTGGAAAAAAATTGATATTTTTAATATTTATGCTCAAAGCATTGATTGTGGGTACATGTTAGAACCGCCTCAACAATTTTTAATATTTATGCTCAAAGCATTGATTGTGGGTACATGTTAAAACTGCCTCGTTGAGGCGGTTCTAATAAGTACCCACAATCTTTGTTGTTGTTTTTTTCATCAAAAATGAGAAAAATAGGTATACCCCTGCATACCTCAGTTTTGCTATGTAAAAGTGGGGTATAAGGGGGTATACATTACACGGACATGTCATCGTGATATTTGCATTCAAAATAATGTATTATGTGTCAAAAGCAGCTTGTACATGTTCCATTTAATAAACCATTTTATTTCTTAGAACTGTTCTATGCAAGGGTATTTGGTAATCTGATAACATTATCTTTCTGCTGGAGAAGAATCCTAATTGTTTCAAGATACAAGGTGTCAAATGAATTTATTAATGCAATCGTGGTTTGGGCTCTTGGTCTTTATACTGTTATGTTCATGTAAGTGGAATCGTTCTAAATAGATGGTCACAGGTAACAGACTTAACTCATTTAAGCTTAGCTTCTTTTTTAAGGGACAATGGCAAACAGTATAGCCCCAGATGTGACGCCGCAGAATGCGGCGTTATTCTGCGGCGTCCCATCTGGGGCTATTCTGTTTGCTTAGAGGAATTTCATCGAAAAATTGAATAAAATTTGAAAATCCTACCTGAAGCCCCTCAAAATGAAATGAAAGTGGACTCACCCAAATAAAATGATGAGAAAATTCATTTGTCATTAACGGGTTAATGGTTTTCTCCTTGACCCCTCATTTCTGCACATAAACCTCTCACCATGATGGTGACAAGGATGATGGGCAATTGCACAATATATGAGCCGCCACATGGGAAAACCAATAATCTGCCTAGGCGAAAACAAAGGCGCAGATCAGCTTCGCAGTAACTGCGAAGCTGATCAGCGCCTTTGTTTTAGCTACTAGGATAGTACAGTTCCTCTTCTACTTAAATCCGAAATTTCAAGATTCTAGCTCTTTTCTGTCACTGTACAGGTCGGTTTATGTCGGACCTGGTCGGAAACCACATTGTTGGTTTTCCCATGAGGCGGCTCATATGCTGGTTGAACCGATTACACAGTGAATAGCTAGTTGGATAAGTCTTTCTGATTATAAACTGATAATCGATTCCAATTTCAAACCGATGGCCCAACACTACTACCATAACCATTGCTTATTGACACTCTTTTTCATTTCTTCTAAAATGTAATATTTTCTTTAATAGCTTTATGCTCAACATTCTAAGAAAATAATATAAAATGAATTATGGCCGTATGATTTGTCCTATCATCTGTAACAGAACTGGTCCCGAGGTTATAAAACTTTTTTCATGCTCAGCTCACCTGAGACTAAGATTAATCCTGTTCGTAAATGCTAAAATGCTAACAATTGTTAACATTTATTAGCAGGTAGCAGGATGAATACTGGCTTTGTAGTTCTTAACCTTCAATTTCGATATATTTCAGTATTTATGAGAGGTTAAATTTTATGCTGAGCTGAGTTGAGCATGAAAAAGTTTTATAACCTTGAGACCAGTTATGTCAATGATGGCTCACATAGCACAGAAGAAAACAAGCTTTATAACTTTAAGCTGTTCTTATGACAGCATTTGCTTGTCAGAATAAAAGATTTACAGTGATTTCAAACTGTCTCTATTCATGTGAGCCGCAACGCGAGAAAACTTATCTTCGGGTGTCAGACCAGGTCTGACACAAACCTGTCTGTATAGTCACAGAAGAAAGCTAGAAGCTTGAAATTTTGGATTTAAGAAGAAGAAGAATTGTACTATATGTATAGTGAAAACAAAGGCGCTGATCAGCTTCGCAGTTCACAAAAGCGAAAATCTGTTTTTCTCATAACGCGGCTCGTGATATGCTGCTATTTACAATTTCCTGTAGGCATACCTGGCAGTCGTTAGATCTTCAGATAGGTACAGATTGACTTGAATTGGTGACTAAAGACACAAAAATTGTAGAACCCTCATTGGTCATAAAATATTGTATTGAATTTCTCTGGTTTTGTTTATTGATAGGCGGACCTGGCAGTCACAAGATCTTCAGGGGCCAGTTGTTCAAAACTTTGTTAGCTCAATGTCATCGTTAAGACCTCAACACATTAAGTAAATGCCGACTACATAAGCAAATACACTGTTATATTTTGTTGATAAAATGTGAGAATCCTTTGCTTTTATCAATAAAAAATAACAGTGTACATGTATTTGTAATATTCCTGTTTGAAATTTTAAAGAATCGTTAACTAACAGTGTCGTTAATTATGAACAACTGGAACTAACAGTGTCGTTAATTATGAACAACTGGAACAATTTGTAATATTCATGTTTGAAATTTTAATGAATCGTCAATGTCGTTAATTTTGAACAACTGGGCCCAGATAGGTACAGAAGGTGTTAAAGTAGTGACCAAAGACAGAAGAATCATAGAACTCTCATTTCAAGTTTATAAATGATCCTGTGCATGAGAAAACCAACAATTTGCATAGGCGAAAACAAAGGCGCAGATCAGCTTCGCAGTAACCGCGAAGCTGATCAGCGCCTTTTGTTTTCGCTACACGGATAATACAGTCCCTCTTCTTCTTAAATCCAAAATTTCAAGCCTCTAGCCATCTTCTGTGCTTGTACAGCCCGGTTTGTGTCGGACCTGGTCAGAAACCCAAATTGTTGGTTTTCTCATGCACAGGCTCAAATATTGTAACGAATCACCGTGGTTTTGTTTATTCGCAGGCCGACCTGGCAGTCATTAGACCTACAGATAGGCACAGATGGTGTGAAAGTGGTGACCAAAGACAGAAGAATCATAGAACTCTCATTTCAAGTGTATAAATATTGTAACGAATCATCGTGGTTTTGTTTATTGGCAGGCAGACCTGGCAGTCATTAGGCCTACAGATAGGCACAGATGGTGTGAAAGTAGTGACTAAAGACAGAAGAATCATAGAACTCTCATTTCAAGTTTATAAATATTGTAACGAATCATCGTGGTTTTGTTTATTCGCAGGCCGACCTGGCAGTCATTAGACCTACAGATAGGCACAGATGGTGTGAAGTAGTGACTAAAGACAGAAGAATTATAGAACTCTCATTTCAAGTGTATAAATATTGTAACGAATCATCGTGGTTTTGTTTATTCGCAGGCCGACCTGGCAGTCATTAGGCCTACAGATAGGCACAGATGGTGTGAAAGTAGTGACTAAAGACAGAAGAATTATAGAACTCTCATTTCAAGTGTATAAATATTGTAACGAATCATCGTGGTTTTGTTTATTCGCAGGCCGACCTGGCAGTCATTAGACCTACAGATAGGCACAGATGGTGTGAAAGTGGTGACCAAAGACAGAAGAATCATAGAACTCTCATTTCAAGTGTATAAATATTGTAACGAATCATCGTGGTTTTGTTTATTCGCAGGCCGACCTGGCAGTCATTAGACCTACAGATAGGCACAGATGGTGTGAAAGTGGTGACCAAAGACAGAAGAATCATAGAACTCTCATTTCAAGTTATAAATATTGTAACGAATCATCGTGGTTTTGTTTATTCGCAGGCCGACCTGGCAGTCATTAGACCTACAGATAGGCACAGATGGTGTGAAAGTAGTGACTAAAGACAGAAGAATCATAGAACTCTCATTTCAAGTTTATAAATATTGTAACGAATCATTGTGGTTTTGTTTATTGGCAGGCCGACCTGGCAGTCATTAGGCCTACAGATAGGCACAGATGGTGTGAAAGTAGTGACTAAAGACAGAAGAATCATAGAACTCTCATTTCAAGTTTATAAATATTGTAACGAATCATTGTGGTTTTGTTTATTGGCAGGCCGACCTGGCAGTCATTAGACCTACAGATAGGCACAGATGGTGTGAAAGTGGTGACCAAAGACAGAAGAATCATAGAACTCTCATTTCAAGTGTATAAATATTGTAACGAATCATCGTGGTTTTGTTTATTCGCAGGCCGACCTGGCAGTCATTAGACCTACAGATAGGCACAGATGGTGTGAAAGTGGTGACCAAAGACAGAAGAATCATAGAACTCTCATTTCAAGTTATAAATATTGTAACGAATCATCGTGGTTTTGTTTATTCGCAGGCCGACCTGGCAGTCATTAGACCTACAGATAGGCACAGATGGTGTGAAAGTAGTGACTAAAGACAGAAGAATCATAGAACTCTCATTTCAAGTTTATAAATATTGTAACGAATCATTGTGGTTTTGTTTATTGGCAGGCCGACCTGGCAGTCATTAGACCTACAGATAGGCACAGATGGTGTGAAAGTAGTGACTAAAGACAGAAGAATCATAGAACTCTCATTTCAAGTTTATAAATATTGTAACAAATCATTGTGGTTTTGTTTATTGGCAGGCCGACCTGGCAGTCATTAGACCTACAGATAGGCACAGATGGTGTGAAAGTAGTGACTAAAGACAGAAGAATCATAGAACTCTCATTTCAAGTTTATAAATATTGTAACGAATCATTGTGGTTTTGTTTATTGGCAGGCCGACCTGGCAGTCATTAGACCTACAGATAGGCACAGATGGTGTGAAAGTAGTGACTAAAGACAGAAGAATCATAGAACTCTCATTTCAAGTTTATAAATATTGTAACGAATCATTGTGGTTTTGTTTATTGGCAGGCCGACCTGGCAGTCATTAGACCTACAGATAGGCACAGATGGTGTGAAAGTGGTGACCAAAGACAGAAGAATCATAGAACTCTCATTTCAAGTTTATAAATATTGTAACGAATCATTGTGGTTTTGTTTATTGGCAGGCCGACCTGGCAGTCATTAGACCTACAGATAGGCACAGATGGTGTGAAAGTAGTGACTAAAGACAGAAGAATCATAGAACTCTCATTTCAAGTTTATAAATATTGTAACGAATCATTGTGGTTTTGTTTATTGGCAGGCCGACCTGGCAGTCATTAGGCCTACAGATAGGCACAGATGGTGTGAAAGTAGTGACTAAAGACAGAAGAATCATAGAACTCTCATTTCAAGTTTATAAATATTGTAACGAATCATTGTGGTTTTGTTTATTGGCAGGCCGACCTGGCAGTCATTAGACCTACAGATAGGCACAGATGGTGTGAAAGTTGTGACTAAAGACAGGAGAATCATAGAACTATCATTCCAAGAGAAAGAAATAGAGGACATTATTATGTGGCAGGTTTGTCTTATTTTTTTCATCAACCACCAGTACTATATAGGGATCAAACATGTTTTTGCATTCATTAACATTCGCTAGGTCCCGAGGGGTGTGTTAAATATATGACCGAAGAGCTAGAAGTTAATCTGAACCTAATTTGAGCTGCATCATCACCGTGTATCATTAACTCCGGAACTTGGTACCAGGTGAATCGATACAAAGCAAAGACATGGCTCTTAGTGGTGTAAGTAAATCGTTTTATTCAATGGGTTTTAATGAGTATCTTCCTTTAAAACATATAGAAATCGTTTCTAGAGATGTTTAGCTGTTGTCCATGGTTCGCACACTCAACAATTGTTGCTGTAGGCTGCAAACCGCACTGAAATGGTGCGACCTGGTACCGCCCAAAACACAATGTCCCACCGAAATGTGTTTGATTTGCATGCTTAAAAAGCCTTTTGTCCTTCGTTTTTGGTGTCAAAATATTCAGGGCATCATAATGCATCTTTGGTAAAAGTTTCGTTTCTGGCGACATAGATTTATTAGGATTTTTGTCCAAAACGAGAGCACGGCGATTTAGCAGTTTGGTGTACGGCAACATGTAAATTTTCTTAAAAGACAGTACGGCAACTTGTAACACCACAATGCAACGAAATTTGATACTTTGACTTGTTATTATTTCAACATACATCTTTTGCAGGGTTGCGTTATGCCCTTCACCGACACATGCCCCTATATACTGGCCTTTTATTCTCCTTCTTCTTCTTCTTATTTTGCTCTTAAACATAGATCTATGGTAGGCACAGTCTATGTTTTGAGCAAAAATAAAATAAAAATATAAAAAAATCAATTAAAATTTTTCATTTTTACATCTGAAAAAGCTGTATATCGTATTGGCGTGTTTTTGTATAAAAGTTGTATTTTAAAAAAAAAGTTGGTGTCATCCTAATTGCACAATCTGCATTCGGCAGAGTGATTAAAACTTGGCGCAACACTAGAACATGCAAAGTAATATAATATAGGGATCAAACATGATTTTCCATTCATTAACATTCGCTAGGTCCCTAGGGGAGTTTGAAAACCGAGGGCGAAGCCCATGAATGACAAAATCATTTTTGATCGCTATTATTGCATAAATTTTGCAGAAACGAAAGAAATAATGATGCACTATACTTAACAGCCTCATCACATTTTCATACGCGTAAAAGCTTTCGTTTTTATGCTCGTTCCGGGCGGACTTCGGTTATTCATTATTAGCATGTGCTTTGCGTGACGCCCGGTAAGTAAAAGCCATGCATGCGCGGATCCAGAGGGGGAGACCGGGGGTCCGGACCCCCCCCCCCCCCCCCCCTGGAATTTGAAAATTTTACCTAAAAAGGTTGGACCCTCGTCTGTGACCAAAAATTACCATTTTCGTTGGACCCCCTCTCATGAAAATTTCTGGATCCGCGCATGCCATGTATTAACAGTACGTGCGCGCATGAATTGCAATATTAATGCATGGCTTTCTCTTCATTAATAAACGGCTGTTAACGTCGTGTGACACAGGTATTTATGCAATAATATAGGAATCAAATATGATTTTCCATTCACTAACATTCGCTAGGCCCCGAGGGGAGTGTTTCAACACTCCCCGAAGGACCTAATGACAAAATCATTTTTGATCACTATTATACAAACGAAAGAAATAATGGTGCACTATACATGTATTTTACAGCCTCATTACATTTTCATGCGTGTAAAAATTTTCATAGCGGACATCAGTTACTTATTATTAGCACGTGATTTGCGTTGCACCCGGTAACGAGCATAAATAAAACCATGCATTAACAACACGTGCACGCGAGAATTGCTATATAAATATATGGCTTTCTTTTCGTTAATATATGGCTGTGAATATCGTGTGACACGGGTATAGCTCGATTTTGACCTCAGGTGCGTCAAAAGATCGACGAGTCCATGAAGAAGCACGCGAAAGGTAAATCGGTACGAAATGGCTCAAGTATTCTGTTACACTTCGGATGCCCACACAGTAACTATTTGTATATTCGAATATCCTTTCACGTGCTACTAAGTAGACTCGTCGATCTTTTGACGCATCTGAGGTCAAAATCGAACTATATTTATGCAATAATATCGGTACCAACTTTTGCAGAACCGCTGACGGGTGAAACTGTGCGGTACTCGAACCATTTTGAGTTTAAATGCACAAGTTACTTTCCTTCAACAACAAATCGCCGTACTGTTAGCTAGCAAGTCGCCGTCCATTGTTTTTGTTGACTGTTCCAAGTTGCCGTACTCGAGGTACCTGACATATTATTATTTGTTTTAAAACAATTCAGCGTGTGTTTGGTGACAATTACTACTTTTATATTAGCAGCAGTTTTATATCATCCTATATCTGACAATGGCTTGAAATTTATCAACACCAAATGCACGATATACGATCGAATTTCGAAACAGTCATATATTTTCGCGGGTACCAGGTCGCTCGTTTTTGCTATAAAAAGACCACTTAAAATCAATTTCATACCATGTGCGCATGTCATTTTAATCATAAATATGTTAAAATAATATCATTATTCTCTTTGACTAGTATCATCACGATAGGACAGAGAAATAAATCATTTTCTTACCCTCGACATGATTGTCCGCCATTCAACTGGTACCAAGTTTAGGAGTCGATGATACACGGTGATCATGAGTGGTTTCCGAACAGGTCTGACACAAACCAGTCTGTGCGGCTAAGAGGACAAGCTTGACATTTGGATTTAGAAAGAAGAGCAATTGTACTATCCATGTCGCAAAAACAATGGCGCTGATCAGCTGTGCAGTTACTGAGGAATGGGGAAACATGTACATTCCCCTTCTTCTTTAATCTGAAATCTCCAGCTCCTAGCCAGTTTGTGTCAGATCTGGTCGGAAACCCCAAAGACCAATTTTCTACCATCGTGGCTTAAATATGAAGTAAATCAGAACCTTATTTTATCCTTGCAGATATCTCAACACCATATAGTCCTGTGTCAGAACCTTGCTAAGTGGATGGGCTGGCAGTTCTTAAGTCTCAGTAGTTCTAGTGGTACGGGAGAGTTAGAGGAATTTTCTACAGCATCTACAATACAGCTGGTGGCTCCAAATAATGAAAGGTAAGGATCTTCCCAGTGTATGTTTCCGGTTTGTACAGTTTAAAAAAGTTGTACAAGGGTGTATGCAATAGCTTTAGGATGACATTAATTAGCATATGCCTCTGACAAACTCATTGTTGTAACATCTGGCATTTGATTAAGGGCCTACTAGACCATATGAGCCGCCTTGTGGGAAAACCAACGTGGTTTCCGAACAGGTCTGACACAAATCAGGCTGTACAGTCATAGAAGCAGGCTAGAAGCTTGAAATTTTGGAGTTAAGTAGAGGAGGAATTGTACTATCCGAGTAGCGAAAACAAAGGCGCTGATCAGCTTCGCAGTTACCGCGAAGCTGATCTGCGTCTTTGTTTTCGCCTATGCAGATTGTTGCTTTTCCCATGAGGCGGCTCATATGAAGTAATCTTCATATTATGAAATTAGTTTTCGTTATAAGTGACAAGACACGCCTCACAACTCCAGCAGTTGGCTCAAATATGAGCCAAATTATCACTTAATCTGTCTTCGAGGTTTCTGACAGTGCTTTATACAAACTGGGCTGTACATACTTCAGAAAATTGGAGATATTGTACTATTATGCACTCTTATGAAGGTAAAATAAGCACTGATAAATGATATCTGCTTTGTATCTTTTGTTTCAATAGCAAAATCTCACATGATTTGCTGGATTTTTTTGTTACAGAGTTCTTGCCATACAGTGGACCGGTAACTATGGGCAGTCACTGTATTCTATTATTTTTCTGCTTCCGCGATTTGGAACTATATTTTGTCTCCCCAAGAAAACACAAAATCGCTGTCCTACTTCCGGTGTGTTTACACACAAAATACACGAATACTGTACAATAGACCATGAAATAAATATATGTAGTGAAAAATAGCGTTCATTATTTCAACGTTAAATCAATCCAACACTCGAGATAGATGAGAAAAGACGCCAAAATCAGCGCCCCAATCTGGCCACCATGATCGATTAAGACGGTCATGTCGTGACAGTGCCTCCAGCAAATAGTGGCAAGTTCGTTTCGCCCCATCACAAAAATCGATTATTTTTTAATAAACCGCTCAAGAGATGTCAATCTATCTTTGGGCAAAATGTGTGACTTCCAGTTTACTCAGTACACGAGAAATTGGTCCGCCAACATGAACAAAATTTTGACACTCGAAACCATTTTGCGCAGCCGCAGTAAGCTGAAACAACACGTGGTAAACAGCTGATGTCTCAAAGGCATATGAAAAGAGCGATTTTCTTGACAAACAACAATAACTGAGGGACTTTAGAAAGTTCGGTGACTATTCAACACTTAAAATGAGACCAGATTTATCGGAACTAAGGTCTACATTTTCGAACAGAATCTAAACAATAAACGTACTCACGGTAACTGGACAACTCGGCCCATAGCAAACTCGGCCCATGACAAACTCGGCCCATAACAAACTCGGCCCATACAAACTCGGCCCATGACAAACTCGGCCCATATCCAACTCGGCATCTACTTATAATATTGATACAATATGGATTTCCTAGTATGATTAAAGGATTATAGTTACTTACAAGTACTGATAAAAACAAATTACAAAGTCATCATAATACATGATACAATTCTCTTATTATTTATATACTCATCTTTATACGAGTATACTTGACTTGTGTTACTTGACTTGTGTTGATATAAAATGTAGTATATTTTTTTCATTTGAGAAACAATTGAGGACATTATGTTAGAGTCATGTATTTATTTTATAATGTAAGAAATTTTTATTGACATTGTTTTTGGAAAAATATATTCTATTTTAAAATACGACCAGTTGCAGATTGGTTTGAAAATCGCGTTTCCTAAACTTCAAAAACTTTAATGAACTTCAGTGGACCTATCTTTTTCATAAGACTAGAGAATTAAGTTTTCACCATGTATCTGTTAGAACAGACAAACAGAAGGGAAGAAGGTGAAAATAAAAAATGACACACAACAAAGTTTAATTTTGTGTGTTCTGATTGAATCATTTTTACCAATTTAAGTCAAGCAAGTAAACCAATTATTTTAATCAATAGGATGCATGCAGTCTGAACAGTGATAATTATATTGGTTTGTTCAGTAATTGTTTGTTTTGCATAATTGACTGAGTTCTTCATCCAAACAAATACTGTCATTGTCTAATTACTGGCCAGGTGTGACAAAACATTGACAATGATCATTTTATTTTTTATTGACTAACTTTCTTTTACATAGAATACTCACTACCAGTTCTTTCATTCTTTCTTATTTCTTTCTTTCAACTATACCCACGATCGATAATAAACTCGGCATAATGTCAAACTCTGCATTACTTGAAATCGTTTGTTAAGGCAGTAGTTCTTAATATCAATCATAATTCATTGAGTATATGGATTGGAAAGCAACCTAGAGTTGCTAATATGTATTATCTTGAAAAATACTAAAAATGATATTTTTCTATCAAATCACTGTATATAACTTCCTACAATACTCTGAAATGTGGTTGTCATAGTATCTATAGATTATGGGCCGAGTTTGTATGGGCCGAGTTGGTATGGTCCTAGATTTGGTGGCCGAGTTTGTCATGGGCCGAGTTTGTCAAGGGCCGAGTTTGTCATGGGCCGAGTTTGTTATGGGCCGAGATGTCCCGGAATCGTACTCACGGATTCACTTATGCATATCTTCACATCATCTCAAAGCTGCTCCTACATTTTACACGGAAGACTCTTTGCAAACAGTTGCATTTTTGACTCATTTTTTGTTTATTTCAATGACAATGTCATCAGTCTGTTTTTATGAGCCTGTGTCGTCATAAAGATATGACATCATGCATCACATGACTATGTATGCGTTCGATTTTTACTTAATGGTATCACGGGTGCCAATTTTTATTGGCACCATCGGGAATAAATATATTTGAACAAATCATCAGTGATTTCAAACAATAACAATATTATCACTAAAAAGACTGAATATAATAATTACCATTGTTGTGTCTATGTCAATGCATGGTATCAGAAAAAGTACAGCGTCAAATTACATCGATGGCGCCGTTGGTAGAACCCCGAACTTACAATGACGTACAATGTAGCCTCATTTTCAACTTAGGTTACAGTCCAACGATTTCTCTCCTCCTCCTCCTCCTCTCTCTCTCTCTCTCTCTCTCTCTCTCTCTCTCTCTCTCTCTCTCTCTCTCTCGTTTTGTTTCATTCTTAGGCCGTTTGGGGGGAGGGGTGGGGGGCTTAGCACTCTTCTCCATGAAAAAAGATTTTTCTCCCCCAGATCCCTAAAGATGTTTTTCCTCGATTCCCTGCTCCTTGCTCTCTCCCCCCCCCCCCCCCCCCCCCCCCGAAAAAAAAATTATGCTTGCTCCCTAGATCCCTTACATTTTTTTCTACTTATCCCTAATCAATTGATCACGGAAAATATTAAAAATATTAATGGCCCTTCTCCCCAGATTGACGATATCCCCTTAAAATCCATTGTAGAGCACCATTAATGTAATTTTCATTTACAAACCAAGGTAGTCATGTTTCACGTTTTGATTAACGCTTACAAAGGGAGTAGCACAAATAAGGGCCCATTGAGCCTAAGTGTCAGCACTGATCAATGATAAAACTTAGTATTGTTGCGAGTTGTGTCAAACTGCTTTATTACGCCAGGATGAACATTTATCACCAACACGACAGGCATATGTACGTGCCGGGTATCGAACCCGCAACTTTTTTTATTACTATCCATTACACCACAGCGGCTGTAGAATAGTAAGTATATAGAAATAACAGTTAAAACAGCAGTCACACATTAGCGTATAACCAAAACGCGTGCCAGACGTATGAAAAATCTCAACACGTTAAAAATTTGGGACGTATAAAAATAAAGTTTTTTTTTTTTTTTTTTTTTTTTTTTTTCAACTCGTTTAAGCAGTCACGCATTAGCGTGTGACGACGTATTAAAATCTCTAAAACGCTAAAAGAGTGTTTGTGTTACGTCCCAGACGCGCTAAGCACGCGCTATAGGCGCGCATCAAACGTTGTACACGCGCGTCTCATATACGCTTGGGACACGTTACTAAAGCAATATCCCGTAAAATCGGAACGCGCATGTAGCGTACACTGGCGAAGTTATTCGAAACGTATAAGACACACGCCCTAGACACGCCGAGCTTCTAGAAAAAATTTAAGCATGTTTAAATTTCTTTTAGCCCAAACACGCACCGTCGGACTTTTAGCGACGTACAGCGACGCGCAACGGACGTACACCAAGCGTACCCAACGTAACGTGTTTTAACGTTTCACCGGCGTGCGTCAAACGGTGGAATTTTGCATTCTTTTTTCAACACGCCCGGCGCGCGTTTCACTTATACGCTAATGTAATGTGTGACTGTTATTTAAATTTTATGATTTCATTATACTCGCTTTAGTCAGCTGGGGTGCACTTATAAGTATTTGATCAGTTCTTATTTTAACTTCTTTTAATAATGTGAAAACATATAAATGATCATAAATCAGGAAATGTTTGTTCGTTCGAATTGATGCTTGAAACGTCCCAGTCAACAGTAATCGTCATGTCGGGACGTTGTTTCGATTTCATGGGACTTTTACCCACTATGAGGATGTCATGACACCCAAAAAGTGCTTCAAATACAAGTTACAGTCCAAGTAAGCCACAAAGTCTTATCCGTATGGATGATTTGACTTGAACCATTTTTCATCTTTTTCAGTAGGCCCCGATGACCACCCTTAAGCATTGTGGACTGGTGGTACGTTTAAAGACTTTTGCGCGTAACCTTAAAGAGGAAAACCCCATGTATATCGCAAGTAATGATCAGATATAGCAAATGTAAGACGTAGCTAAGCTAATAACCATAATATTTTATGGTCGGTAACTTGGTATGAATCGACAACAGTGCACATGTATATAGTGATTCGCCAAAACCTTCCAGACATGACTGAAAAATTGTTGATTGGGAAAATAAACCGCAATTTAATAAACAAACAAACAATACGATTTTACTTTCACTTTTATAATAAACCAGTGCACTCTGATAAGCTCGTACGAGTTGCAACTTTAGTTGAATCAGTAAGGATGCCGATGTTTATATGGAGTTGCTCCCCTTAGACCAGATGGAAAGTAAGATAAGAAAATAAATCCCGTATAGACTCCATTCAGGAAAAAGAAACTACAGGACAAAACATTGCACAAAATGTTATAACACGCATGAAGAGCAAGGGACCAGCTCTTTCCCAACAAGGTAGCCATCTTGGCTAGCATGAGCCAAATACAAAAGTGACTAGTACAGCATATACGTAATACATGTAGATAGATCAGCTGGTTAATCTGTACTCCGGTGACGTAGTGGTAGAGCATAGGACTACGTTGAAGTACGTTCATCGAGAGATCCTGGGTTCGAGCCCACTGGTGGCAGCGTGTTGTGTCCTTGAGCAAGGCACATTTACTCCCAAAAGTACATGGTTAATTCCTAGGAAGCGGTGGCTCCGTCCCGATATGACTAAGAAATTGTTGACTGGGACGTTAAACCAAACCTGCACTGCACTAGACGTCGTAACCTCGTTCCACTTCTGTTGTGTGGAGAGATATGATGGGCCACCACATAAAACAGAAGATAAATCACAACAGAACCGCACTGGAACGGTCAGTAACTGAAGAAACAAATGAAGGGTTTGAATCGATTTTTTTTCACTCTCGGATGCGATGTAATAGCATTTATTTCATATATTTTGATCGCCACCTTAGACAGTATTTGTATCTTTTTGTTTACTGTGTCGATCAATTTCTGACCAGTACCTCAGAGCTGTGGCTGAGGATTGAACCCGGGACCTCTGGGACCTGAGTCAACCACTCTACCACTGCGCCAGTCCGCTCCACAGCATAATTGGCATGTGGAGCGCAACGACCTAGTTTTGAGAGTTAAGCTAGAAGTACATGTACCTTACAAGATCAGCTGCACGTGCTAGAAAGATCAGTTGCACGTGCTATACACCAAACCGCTTAACCGATCTTCTTTTTTCGTACATACTGACTTGGAACCCAGGTCTCTCTCTCTCTCTCTCTCTCTCTCTCTCTCTCTCTCTCTCTCTCTCTCTCTCGAAACAGAATGGTAAAGCACCGTTCCTAGCCACAGTTGATATTGGTTTGTCCAAAAGTAAAGGCAAGACTTTACACCCCGATACCTTGGGTATTTTTCATAGAAATAAAATGTTAGCCTACACCCGGTCTGGATAAGATGCCAGATGGACCGCCGGAGAGCCACGATTATTTTCGGTACAGCAGCCCGACGTTCTATGCTGGCGTCCCGACGATTCAGTGTCCCGGGTATGTCCCGACGTGCTAGATGCTACCATGTTCTCACTTCTCCGATTTTAACTCCCCGTACATCACGGCTGGGAGAAGCCATGCCATGTGTCATTACTCGGTTCATTCTGACCTTCGCGCCATATTGGGGTCGCGACCATCCCGCCATCGTGGTGAACCATGGTAATTTGGCGAAAGCCGTGGGTATCTGGGCAGGGGGGGGGGGGTGCCGGGGGGTATTCTACCATCTAATTCTCATGGCTAGGTTACTACTGGCCATAACTCAGAATAAAGCGGTTCTGCTTGCTGATGTGGCGCAGCTATACGATTTTATTTTCCATTTTCGACAGATTCGTCTCGACTTAACGGCTCGTCTCGAAATTAGTGAAATATTGTTGAAATGAAAGCAAAATTGAATTTTAAAATGTATCAGTTATAATGTTCAGAACTAATAAAGTACAGAGTTTGATTTTAGTTTACATTCTTATTGGTTTAAAGTCAACATAAAAAAAAAAAAAAAAAAAAAAAAAAAAAAAAAAAAAACATCTGTGTTAAGTCATGCGGGTGAGCTCGGTCTATTTGGTAAATTTCGTGCTTTGGACGAATATTTGGAGTGCACGGAGGGTTTGTCTGATTTGTATACAATGCTTGTTCTGTTTTCTTATTTCTGTTTTGTAACCAAATGTGTGAGTTTCTCCTCCATCCAACCGCGTTTCGGGTGGGGTGGCGGGGGGGGGGGTCCAATTAATGCACCCAATTAGCGTTTGTACTAATTACTCGAAACTCAGCACGTGCAAATAATATTTGGTGACACGAACGTATTAAAACACATTTGTCCATGCATTCCCAGCTTGTATTAATTTTTATATGAATAAATCACTTTTGAATTAGTGGCGTGTTACCTTACACTTGATGCGTGTCCTTGAACTTTGAAGCAGCTGATTTGTTACGTCACTTGTGATTTCACATTTGCAGGATTGATCGATACATGTTTTGTGTTTTCAATGTTGACATCATTTTGTTGTGTTAAATTCTAATGAGAATAAATGGAATAATGGATTTTCCACTTTATGCTTGCCTGTGTTGGCACTGGGGTATTTTAAAGTATGGTAACACTGGCACGGTAAGACTTTAAATCCCATAATTTGTACTTTTTTCCAAACGATCCTTGGTCCAAAAAAGACGCCATTTTATTTTTTTTCGTTCTCAAAACCGAAACTGAATTTTAAATAGTGGCAAGTTCGTTTCGCCCCATTAAAATTTTGGCTGAAAATTTGCACAAAGGTAGGAAAATTCATGCTCTGTTCGGTTGTCAAGATGAAATATTTCCAGTTTAATGGCAAGTTATTGCTTTTTTATATTTTCCGAGGGTACCGACAACCGGTAAAAAACCCGCAACTTTGAAGCGGCTCTTCAGTCCTACTAGAATCAAACCAGGTATGGGACCATTCTTTTTGAAACGATTAATGAGTGTCATTTGTATTCCCCCCGTCATTTGATATGAATTCACACAAGAAAATGAGCATTTTAAGGTTAAATGCATGTAGCGAAATCGGGCTTAAAGAATTCAATGTAGTTCCACAGAACGAACGCACGCGATTTTTGTTTTTAAAATCCTACGCCAGGCCCATCTCCGTTCCCAACTGATATGGAGTGGCCCCTCCACAGGTTTTCATGTTTACCTTAAAACAGACTAAATATATTTGCTATACACGTTTCATTCCAGAGTTCTTGCCATACGGAGTGGTCCCACCACAGGTTTACATGTTTACCTTAAAACAGACCAGCAGGACCTGGACCCTTCAACAGCGGCCATTGTGGACCCTAAATGGTTACACCTCGCTGGGAACTTTAAAGAAGTGGAATTGGACACTTTAGATGGCAAAAACTTTGCAGCAAAGTTAGAACTTTTGATGTCTGTGGTGAATTCTAAAACCTGAATTGTTATTGTCTTGGAAATCTTTAATAATGATATATGAGCCGCGACGCGAGAAAACCGGTCTTCGGGGTTTACGACCAGGTCTGACACAAACAAACCTGTACAGTCACAGAAGCAGGCTAGAAGCTTGAAATTTCGGATTTAAGAAGAAGAGAAATTGTACTATCCGTGTAGCGAAAACAAAGGCGCTGATCTGCGCCTTTGTTTTCGCCTAGGCAAAAATCCGGTTTTCTCACGATGCGGCTCATATGTGAATAGCCCCGAAGTGGTCAGCTTGCTCTAAGCTTAAAGTGCTAGCAATATCAAATTGTTGTGGAAAAAATGAAAGTGCTTTAAAAGCATTTAACGTGTGAGATGAGAGAATACTCATGTACACAATAGATGGAAACTTATCTTTTGAAGGTGAAGTTTTTGGCCATAGCAAGTACAAAAATTCTACTGTATAGAGAAACAGTGAAGGCAAGAGACAGTCATCACTTCACCATTATTTCTAAAATTTCATTATCATTATAGGTAATGCACCAGTCATTTGTATCCCCGGCTCCCCCGGGGCCGGGGAATAGCGGGGCTTTTAACTTTTCATTTTTTAAAGCTCGGCTAAAACCCCTGCACTGCCGGGCAAGATTTGTGGTAAAATCCCTGCTTAAAGCCCCGGCTTCCCGGAGGCTGACAATAACATGGAACAACAGCTGGGAGTTGTTCTGATGAAGCTGAAACATGAGGGAAGAACTTCAATTTGTGCATGGGAATGTTAAGGTGCATTTTCAAATTAAATAAATACTATAAAAGTAATTAAATGTTAAAAATACCATTAATATCTAATTTGAATTAATGTGACCGTGCATTGGCGGGAAATCATAACCCAGGCAAATCCCCGGCATTGCCGGGACGCATCAGAGGTTAAAGCCTGGCACTTAAGCCCGGCTATGTCCCCGCTATCCCCGGCCCCGGGGGAGCCTGGGATACAAATGACTGGTGCATAAAGCATGAGCCATGACGCAAGAAAACTGGTCTTTGGGGTTTCCGACCAGGTCTGCCAATATCCGGCCTGTACAGTAACAGAAAAAGGCTAAAGGCTAGAAATTTTGGATTTAGAAAGTAGAGAAATTGTACTATCTGTGTAGCGAAAACAAAGGTGCTAATCAGCTTCGCAGTTACTTAGCCTTTGTTTTCGCATAGGCAAAAATCAGGTTTTCTCATGACGCGGCTCATTTGATACATGATTTTTCTACATATTGTACATGTACTTAAGAGGCAAAAATTAAAGAAAAGATGAAAAAGTTGTGAATATGTGAGCCGCTGCATGGGAAAACCAACAATCTGCATAGGCGAAAACAAAGGCGCAGATCAGCTTCGCAGTACTGCGAAGCTGATCAGTGCCTTTGTTTTCGCTACACGGATAGTACTATTCATCTACTTTCTAAATCCAAAATTTCCAGCGTCTAACCATCTTCTGTGACTGTACAGCCCATTTTGTGTCGGACCTGGTCGGAACCCAAATTGTTGGTTTTCTCACGCACAGGCTCATGTGATAATTTATTGATAATTTTAATTCAATATCTTTTTATCTACAGCTCAAAACTTTGAAACAATGTTACACTCTCTTGCAAACACATGTACCTGTTTTAATAAAAAAACAATTAAAAGAGACCCACATTGTCTAACGATTATGGGTGGATAATCCATAGCAGGCACTCAAGTTGTAAGATATATGAGCCGCATCTTGAGTAAACAAGTTTTGCATACATGAAAAAGGCGCAGATCAGTTATGCTGTAACTGCACAGCTGATCTGTGCCTTTGTTTTAGCTCCACCAATAGTACAATCCTGCTTCCTAAATCCAATATTACAAGCTTCTAGTCTTTTCTTGTGCCTGTACATGGGGCCTTGTCTTGTAAACCCCATAGAGCAGTTTTCTCATGACATGGACGATATTAGAATGGGTTGATTTTTGGATTAAAAACAAATCTTATATCACATTTAGGAATACAAGCAACAACAAAACACATCATGCATTTTGAGTAGTTTTCTTCTCAAATTATCTACATATGATTACCAACAAAGATAAAATAACATTTGTGTCCAGCACATGCATAGATGAGCTTGGGCTAAGAAAAGTTTTTACCTTCCCTTTCAAACAAGGAATACCGAACTGTTGAGACTGATGAAATTATGTGAATGCCCAGACTAAATGTAACCCCTCGCTGTCACTGAGGTTTAGGAAATGATTTTTTTGCCATGCATTTGCTCAACTTTGATAAAATTCATCCTTAAAACAGGCCTATCTTATCGTCCAACACTTGAAATGCTACTTCAACTTTGATAAGTTGAGCTACATTTGAGCCGCCTCGTTGGAAAACCAACAATGTGGTTTCCGACCAGGTCCAACACAAACCGACCTGTACAGTCACAGAAAAGAGCTAGAAGCTTGAAATTTCGGATTTAAGTAGAAGAGGGATTGTACTATCCGAGTAGCGAAAACAAAGGCGCTGATCAGCATCGCGGTTACCGCGAAGCTGATCTGCGTCTTTGTTTTCGCCTATGCAGATTGTTGGTTTTCTCCTGAGGTGGCTCATTTGTCCTTGATTAGACTTGCAATGTGATTCACCATAATCTTGGTGTCCATACTTGCACTATAAGTGTTTCTACCATTAACTCATGACTCCAAATTTGTACCATGTTGTTGTGTGATACTTAACTCCTGGCCTCAGGATGCCGGAGGGAAAATTGCTCTGAAAAAGAAAAGAATAATATGCTTTAGACAGTTTTTTCCGAACAGTAATAAAACAGATGTTTTTTTTTTCATAAGAAAATTATTTATGTCCATTCAAAAAAGGCATGCAAATCAACATTTTAAACTTTAATAGGCACACAAATTTAAGTTTGAATCAAGAATTTAAAGCTAGGTCATATTTGCAGGCTTTGTTAGACATTAGAGGTTATGGAGGTTTTGTCACTCAGTAAATGTCAAGGAACGGAACAGTATAACGTTTCTGAAGTGTATTGTCGTGAAGACAGTCCTAAATTTTGTTCTACACGCTTTGTGGAGTAATAATGGGAAATTGAAAATTCTTGCAGTGACATTGAAATCATTATATAGGTCAAGGTCACTAAAAGCCAAGTAAAACTTCCATTCAAAAACTGACACACATTTTAGTATCTAAGCCTATGGATATACTTACATGATTGACAGCATCAGGATACCCCTGGGGCATGAACAGTAGTCCCCCTGACCTCTGGTAGACTACGCCGTCCTTACATTTCGTGTCCTTGAGAAGTAGGTCAAGGTAGTAACCACTGTAGTTCACCACAATGGGCTCGGTGGTGTGAACTTCCATGTATCGACCTTTTGCTGCATGCTCTACTCTATAATAATGATATAGTCAAGTGTTTAATCTATGATCTTAGACAAATGAGTTTTTTAAACTTGTACATAGCAATATCTCAGTACATGTACTTTCTATCTACCCATTTCAAGTGAGCCGCCACATGGGAAAACCAACAATCTGCCTAGGCGAAAACAAAGGCGCAGATCAGCTTCGCAGTAAATGCGAAGCTGATCAGCACCTTGTTTTCGCTACTCGGATAGTACAATTCCTCTTCTACTGAAATTTGAAGCTTCTAGCTCTTTTCTGTGCTTGTACAGGTCGGTTTGTGTCTGACCTGTTCGGAAACCTGTTGGTTTTCCCAGGAGGCGGCTCAAGTTCCTAGCTACCTTTGGCTGTTGTGTGTTTGACCTTGTCAACAAAGCTAAGCATCAATACTGTAAGTTTGGAAATGTTCATGAGAACTGAATTTTGGCTAACATTCTCGACTTTGTTGCCTTGCGTATTCAAGATTCTCGCTAATAAAGACCTAGTATCAGCTATTAATACCACATGAATACTCGCTTGTAAAACTGGTCAGTGAAAAAAAGAAAGTGAAAATTTCCAAACTCACAGTACCTTGCAGCCATTTTCTTTACTCCAGCTTTCCCAGGCAGTATATTGGCACTATGTAAACCATCACCTCGAGGCATTTTATCCAAAATGTCGCCTAGAAGTACTGGTTTGCGCAAGTCTCCAATAGTACCAGCCAAACTTTTGCTTTCACCTAATAGTGCATAAACAATGGAAAAACAGTTAATTTGTTAAGCGAAGAAAAAGTTGTCTTTGTTGATCTGTTTGCCATTTTTGAGGGTACTCTGGTCAAAAACATAAAAACAGGCATTCTCACAATCCGGTTTATTTATTTGTGAAAATTTAAAGACATTGGTTAGAATACCTAGCTGCCAGCTTCTTATCCCCCATATTTCCATGTAATTTATAAGCATGGACGAGACCATCCTCCCTGGGTAACTTGTCTAAAATATCGTCTAACTTGACCGGTTTCTGTAGGTCCAGAATGGTACCGGTCAAACTCGCCAGGTTACCTGACAAAACGGTAGGAGTGAAAACTACAGGAGAATTAGATAGTGGTGATGGTATTCATGTTTTACACCACACTCAAAGGCTAAGGTCGTGGAAATGGGTTCTTCATTTATAGGTTTGGCGGCCACAGGGCCAAGCGGTTGAGAGCGCTGTCTCTTAGTCACTCGATCATCTCACCGCTGTGTCTGGTGTAGGTTCGAGTCCCGCACTGGCCACATATGAGACAAGCCAAGTTCTGCTTGCGGATATGCCAAATGGCTTTTCTCGGGGTTCTCCCGTTTTCGCCCCACCTACCTGATTGGCTCGTCTCAAATGAGCTGAAATAATCTTGAAAGGGACCTAAAACTGAATAAGAAAAAAAGAAAGAAATATAGGTTTTATCTGAAAGACTCAAGAAGCCTGGCCCAGAAAACACAATCTAAGGTCTATAAGGCCAGGGGCTTAATAGAATCACATATTATCCAATTTGAAAAGCAAAGCAAGTTCAATTATTGATGACAAAGGCAATTTAAAACATTTTCAGTGAATTTTCTTTTAAGGAAAAACAAACATACCAGGCATACTTTAAAATATGTGCCAAGCATCTTTTAAAATGATGTGGCATTTAAAAATGAAGTGGCATTTGAGCCGCCTCCTGGGAAAACCAACAATCTGCATATGTGAAAACAGAAACTCAGATCAGCTTCGCGGTAACCGAGAAGCTGTCAGCGCCTTTGTTTTCGCTACTCGGATAGTACAATTCCTCTTCTACTTAAATCCGAAATTTCAAGCTTCTAGCTCTTTTCTGTGCATGTACATGCCAGTTTGTGTCGGACCTGGTCGGAAACCACGAGGCGGCTCATTTACCTGTCGGTATGAATTTTTCATTGAATTCTAGCTGCTCCTCAGCCGGGACTGTAACAACATGGTCTCTGATACTGCCAGCTGCCTAGTAGACATGAAAATGAAAGTTGCATTGATTTCAAAATTCCTTCAGTGAGCCTTGTAGATGAAATCAGCAAACAACACAAACTACTGAAGGGTCGTATATGTTTTAAGAAATTACACATACAACTATTTTCATAAGTTTACATACACACTGTTAGCACTTATGATAACATAGATTATGGACACTCAAAAGAGACACCTTTTATCAGACTGAGTATGGAATGAAGACTGATTTGGAACCTTGTTCAATTATGTTTAGCTCGCCTGTACGAAAGTACAGGAAGAGCTACTGCAGTCACCCCGGCATCTATATCTGTTGAACATGTTGATGGATCAAGTTGAAACTTTGCATGTTGGTAGATATTTTTGTTGAAGTTTTACGGTGTACCATCAGGACTCACCTGGGTGATTTTGAGGTCAAGGTCACAGACTTAAAATTTTGTGTTAAAGTTTTTGGTTTAAGTTTTTATAAGTCTATATCTCTTGAACATGTTGATGGATCAATTTGATATTTTGCATGTTGGTAGATATTGGTCTGAAGTTTTATGCTGTACCATCAAGACCCACCTGGGTGACCTTTAGGTCAAGGTCACGGACTTAGAAATTTTGTGTTAATGTTTTTGGTTTAAGTTTTGGTATCATCACAACCCTTCTGGGGTGACCTTGAGGTCAAGGTCACAGACATTTGAAATTTTTATGTTAAAGCTTTTGCATAAAGTGTTTTGAACTGTATATTGCTGGATGGATCTAGTTGATACTTTGCTGTTAGATATAATTCTTAAGTTTTATACTGTACCATCTTGACTCACCTGTGGTCAAGGTCACAAACTTAGAAAGTTTATGTTATAAGTGTATATCGAATATGTAGATGGATCAAGTTGATACTTTGCATGTTGGTAGATATTGGTATGATTTCTTATGCTATACCATCAGGACCCAACTGAGTGACTATGAGATCAAGGTCATGGGTCATAGATTTTAATAGATTTAGTGGCAAAGCACAAGTCGGGCGCGCTACGCTGTGTCCTGCAACAGCGCTTATTCTTTATGATGCAACTAAAGTTATGACTTACATGTCCTGCCAGATTAAACAAGAAATGATTTGACAGGTCGACAGGTGTGGGTTTAGTGGTGGTGGCCTGGTAGTCCATCATCAGACCATTCTCTGACGTCAGTTCGTACGTGACGGTCGTAGTGACATCACCTGGGAAACCTTCAGTGCCGTCTTTGTCAACATAGGTCAGGATCAGTTTAGTGCCATCAATACTCCAGTCAAAGTATTGCTAAAATATAGGAATTTGTCTTGTTACAATACAATTGTATCTAAAAGCAGAGACACAAGGAATATTAGAAAAGAAACGAAACCCAAATGTAATTCCAGGAATCTCATTTTTAACATGCATAGTCACTCTAGTAATTTATAGAACAGGAATCTTTAAAAGCATCTTTCATTCAGAACCAGAATTTGGCAAGTGCTCACAATCAGATTCAGAATTTGGCAAGTCCAGAATTTGTAAACTCCCATTTAGTTCCAGAATGTGGCAATTGGGTCCAGACTTTGGCCTGTTTGAGAACTTGCCAAATTCTGGATCTGATTGAGCACTTGCCAAATTCTGGTTCTGATTGAGCACTTGCCAATTTCTGAAATTGACCGAGCACTAGCCAAATTTTGCATCTTACTGAGCACTTGTCAAATTCTGTTTCTGTCTGAACACTTGCCAAATTCTGGATCTGACAGCACTTGCCAAATTTTGCATCTGACTGAACACTTGCCAAAATCTGGATCTGACAGAGCATTTGCCAAATTTTGCATCTGATTGAACACTTGCTAAATTCTGGATCTGATTGAGTACTTGCCAAATTCTGGATCTGATGGAGTACTTGCCAAATTTTGCATCTGATTGAACAATTGCAAATTCTGGTTCTGAATGAATTCTTACCAAGTTCTGAATCTGATTAAGCACTTGCCACATTCTGGATATGATTAAGCACTTGGCAAATTCTGGATCTAATTGAGCACTCGCCAAACTCTGAATCTGATTGAGCACTTGCCAAATTTTGCATCTGATTGAGAACTTGCCAAATTTTGCATCTGATTGAACAATTGCAAATTCTGGTTCTGAATGAATTCTTACCAAGTTCTGGATCTGACTGAGCACTTGCCAAATTTTGCATCTGACTGAGTACTTGCCAAATTTTGCATCTGACTGAGTACTTGCCAAATTTTGCATCTGATTGAACAATTGCAAATTCTGGTTCTGAATGAATTCTTACCAAGTTCTGGATCTGACTGAGCACTTGCCAAATTCTGGATCTGATTGAGTACTTGCCAAATTTTGCATCTGATTGAACAATTGCAAATTCTGGTTCTGAATGAATTCTTACCAAGTTCTGGATCTGATTAAGCACTTGGCAAATTCTGGATCTGATTAAGCACTTGCCAAATTTTGCATCTGACTGAGTACTTGCCAAATTTTGCATCTGATTGAACAATTGCAAATTCTTTGAGCACTTGCCATATTTTGCATCTGACTGAGCACTTGCCAAATTCTGGATATGATTGAGCACTCTTGCCATATTTTGCATCTGACTGAGCACTTGCCATATTCTGGATCTGATTGAGCACTTGCCATATTTTGCATCTGACTGAGCACTTGGCAAATTCTGGACCTGCCTGAACACTTGCTAAATTCTGGATCTGATTGAGCACTTGCCATTTTTTGCATCTGACTGAGTACTTGCCAAATTCTGGATCTGATTGAGCACTTGCCATATTTTGCATCTAACTGAGCACTTGCCAAATTCTGGATTGAGCACTTGCCATATTTTGCATCTGACCGAGTACCTGCCAAATTCTGGATATGATTTAGCACTTGCCATATTTTGCATCTGACTGAGCACTTGCCATATTCTGGATCTGATTGAGCACTTGCCATATTTTGCATCTGACTGAGCACTTGGCAAATTCTGGATATGATTGAGCACTTGCCATATTTTGCATCTGATTGAGCACTTGCCATATTCTGGACCTGATTGAACACTTGCCATAAGATCCAGACTTTGGCAAGCAGTAAGATCCCAACTTTGGCAAGCGCTCATTGAGCACTCGCCAAACTCTGAATCTGATTGAGCACTTGCCAAATTTTGCATCTGATTGAGAACTTGCCAAATTTTGCATCTGATTGAACAATTGCAAATTCTGGTTCTGAATGAATTCTTACCAAGTTCTGGATCTGACTGAGCACTTGCCAAATTTTGCATCTGACTGAGTACTTGCCAAATTTTGCATCTGACTGAGTACTTGCCAAATTTTGCATCTGATTGAACAATTGCAAATTCTGGTTCTGAATGAATTCTTACCAAGTTCTGGATCTGACTGAGCACTTGCCAAATTCTGGATCTGATAGAGTACTTGCCAAATTTTGCATCTGATTGAACAATTGCAAATTCTGGTTCTGAATGAATTCTTACCAAGTTCTGGATCTGATTAAGCACTTGGCAAATTCTGGATCTGATTAAGCACTTGCCAAATTTTGCATCTGACTGAGTACTTGCCAAATTTTGCATCTGATTGAACAATTGCAAATTCTTTGAGCACTTGCCATATTTTGCATCTGACTGAGCACTTGCCAAATTCTGGATATGATTGAGCACTCTTGCCATATTTTGCATCTGACTGAGCACTTGCCATATTCTGGATCTGATTGAGCACTTGCCATATTTTGCATCTGACTGAGCACTTGGCAAATTCTGGACCTGCCTGAACACTTGCTAAATTCTGGATCTGATTGAGCACTTGCCATTTTTTGCATCTGACTGAGTACTTGCCAAATTCTGGATCTGATTGAGCACTTGCCATATTTTGCATCTAACTGAGCACTTGCCAAATTCTGGATTGAGCACTTGCCATATTTTGCATCTGACCGAGTACCTGCCAAATTCTGGATATGATTTAGCACTTGCCATATTTTGCATCTGACTGAGCACTTGCCATATTCTGGATCTGATTGAGCACTTGCCATGTTTTGCATCTGACTTAGCACTTGCCAAATTCTGGATATAATTGAGCACTCTTGCCATATTTTGCATCTGACTGAGCACTTGCCATATTCTGGATCTGATTGAGCACTTGCCATATTTTGCATCTGACTGAGCACTTGGCAAATTCTGGATATGATTGAGCACTTGCCATATTTTGCATCTGATTGAGCACTTGCCATATTCTGGACCTGATTGAACACTTGCCATAAGATCCAGACTTTGGCAAGCAGTAAGATCCCAACTTTGGCAAGCGCTCATTGAGATCCAGAAGATCCAGAATTTGACAAGCGGTAAGATCCAGTCTTTGGTAAGCACTCATTGAGATCCAGAAGATCCAGACTTTGGCAAGCGGTAAGATCCAGACTTTGGCAAGCAGTAAGATCCAGACTTTGGCAAGTGCTCCTTGAGATCCAGAAGATCCAGACTTTGGCAAGCGGTAAGATCCAGACTTTGGCAAGCGGTAAGATCCAGACTTTGGCAAGCGCTCATTGAGATTCAGAATATCCAGACTTTGGCAAGCAGGAAGATCCAGACTTTGGCAAGCGCTCATTGAGATCCAGAAGATCCAGACTTTTGCAAGCAGTAAGATCCAGACTTTGGCAAGCGGTAAGATCCAGACTTTGGCAAGTGCTCATTGAGATCCAGAATATCCAGACTTTGGCAAGCAGTAAGATCCCGACTTTGGCAAGCGCTCATTGAGATCCAGAAGATCCAGACTTTGGCAAGCGGTAAGGTCCAGACTTTGGCAAGCGGTAAGATCCAGACTTTGGCAAGCAGTAAGATCCAGACTTTGGCAAGCGCTCATTGAGATCCAAAAAGATCCAGACTTTGGCAAGAGGTAAGATCCAAACTTTGGCAAGTGCTCATTGAGATCCAGAAGATCCAGACTTTGGCAAGCGGTAAGATCCAGACTTTAGCAAGTGCTCATTGAGATCCAGAAGATCCAGACTTTGGCAAGTGGTAAGATCCAGACTTTGGCAAGCGCTCATTGAGATCCAGAAGTAGCCTTTGATAATTGATTCAGAAAGTGAACACAAAACACAAGGCCAGCTCGAGCTCGTAATGTGTTTCCCTTTACTTAAGTCTATTTAGCTGACTTGTAAAAGAACACTGGTGTGGCCACACTTTTAGCATATATTATCTCCGTTGAAATGCACCCACTCATGGATTATCTAAAACTGTCTTTTGAAATTTCAATTTGCTTGCTTTAGCTTGAAAAATAAATTCATGATTAAACAATAGTGAAAAATAATTTCTTGAAACGTCAAATATGAAAAGAAAGAAAAAAAAGGAGAAAAACACACACACAAAGTGTTTCATAAGGGGGTATACATTACATTGTAGAACAATCTTTCCAGACCGACCAACAAATAATCAAACAAATAATGGAAGAGGATGCACAGGCTAATTATAGTCATTGTTGTGCAGTTTTCCAGTACTCACGGTGTATACTCTCCAAGCAATAGAACGCACATAACTCACTCCATTATTCTTACCCGTGAAAATCCTTTAAAACCACCATGACACATATTGTTCCCCAGTGGGTCGTTCTTGGATACGTTGTAGCGTGTGCCATCCAGCTCAAAGGTGGCACCATCAATCCTGTTAGCCACCCGACCACAGATACAACCAAGAAAACCAGGGTTGCTTTCATAATCTAGGGTTAGCAAATAAATATGTAAATACAAAAAAGAATCGACTTGTCTCCAAATGAGCCGCCTCATGGGAAAACCAACAATCTGCATAGGCGAAAACAAAGACGCAGATCAGTTTCGCAGTAACTGCGAAGCTGATGAGCGCCTTTGTTTTCGCTACACGAATAGTACACTTCCTCTTCTTCTTAAATCTGAAATTTCAAGCTTCTAGCCTGCTTCTGTGACTGTACAGGCCGGTTTGTGTCAGATCTGTTCGGAAACTGAACAAAAATGAAAACACTACAGTTTGGGTTTAGTTCAAACTCTTCAAGAATGGTTCTAACAAATGAGCCGCCTCGTGGGAAAACCAACAATGTGGTTTCAGAACAGGCCCGACACAAACTGGCCTGTACAAGCACAGAAAAGAGATAGAAGCTCAAGGAATTTCGGATTTAAATAAAAGAGGAATTGTACTATCCGAGTAGCGAAAGCAAAGGCGATTACCGCGAAGCTGATCTGCGTCTTTGTTTTCGCCTATGCAGATTGTTGGTTTTCCCATGAGGCGGCTCAAATGTCGCGTGGTTTGAGAAGACAAAATTACCAGCCCAGTCGACGACGTTTTAACATCATTGGCTGTTGGCGGCCCTTAAACGCATTCAGCACGTGTATGAGGGTCTCAATGGCGTTTACTGTTAAGCGATTTTGTCCTTTTTTTAACTGATTAGCGATTTTTGGGCAAAAAAAACCTTACTGATTTGCGATTTTTGGGCCAAAATCTTACTGATTTGCGATTTTTGGGCCATTTTTTTTTTTACTGATGGCGATTTTCGTGCCAAAAATTTTAGGGCCAAAATTTATCGATTAGGGAATTTTACTGATTAGCGGTTTTACTGATTGGTGATTTCGGAGGTACCCCATTGAGACCTTCGTGTATATTTGATGACATGCAAGCAGGGCTTGCCTACAAATTCACAAATGGAATCAAAGTTGATTTTATAAATATTCTCATTCAAAATGGAACATATTCGAGAACTTACTTTTCAGATCATCGTAACCAAGGCAAACATCAGCAACTTTTCCGTCTTTGTCTGGCACAAGGATGTCTTTGACAGAACATCCCACGTTGATCACCCGGACTTCTGTTTCACCAGCTTTCAGGGAGAAACTGTCAACAGTGAACACAACGGTCATGAATTTGTCTTGGACATAACCAACCATCAAAACGAGGCACTAAGGGGTATTTATGCCCATATACTGTACGTATATGGCAATTTCTGGGTAAACTAAGTTTGGGATGCATGCTAAAGTGTCCAACAGGAGCCTGTATGGTAAAACGGCATATTTACGAGCCGTCCTCATTTTGATGGCAAAGCCTCTCAACATAGCCTTTAAATGTGACATTGAGCAACAAACTGATAAACCCACGGTTAAGCACTTCGAAGGTCTGTGTCTTCCCAATAAAATACATATATACTAAAACGATAAAGTTAGGCAACATTTACATGCGAGTACGAGAAACTATCTAATAGATCTGAATTATGATTTGACTCGAAATGTTTCGATGTGATAGATCTATGATCGCCAGTGCCGTCATATGTGTCTTCCATGAGATACGGAATGTGGGACGCTGTTGCATAGGAATGTCAAACTGCGTCGAGAATATCAAGACACCATATTTTCCAATACGTTCACTGAACGTTGAATGATGGATGGCAATTGTTGCATTTATTTTGCTTTTACGTATAAAAGCTCTCTTGCAGCTTATTTCGTATGTATTAAATCACATCACAGAAGTTAAAGAAATCCAGGCAACGTCCCAGCATCACCATATCTGTTGACTGAAAAGTGAAGCAGCAGCTACACAGTACACACGCCCACTAATTTCTTGCACACCATTATGGTTTGACACGGAAATCGACCTTTGGCACTTTCATGAGAGGAAACAATGAGTATGTTTAGGTGTAGACTCACTCTGATCGTAAATCCAATCTAGCTTGATGCTACTAGGTGTGCATGCCCGGGTGTGCATGTAATCCGATTTTAATCAGATTGGATGTAGGGACGGAGTTATGGGTTCAAGCCAAATAATGACGGTTGACTGCAACACCCCTCTATATGAAATAACTTTGTGAAAAGAAAACAAAATATACCAATTGTGAATTTCGGAATCGAATTTTGAAATCATACTCTATGTACGAGGGGCGAGCAAAAAGTTAAAGGACTTTCTTAATAACTTTCATAATTGACGTCCGAGATTGTTTTCATATTTTAATGGTCTATTGTCAATATTCATGTAAAATGTCATTTGTCGAATTTTATTTTTGATTGGTTAAATCACATCGACAAACACGTGGGGTTTTCTACCCCTGAGCAGGCGGTAAAATCTCTGTTTACATGTTTATGAATATAAAAATATTTTAAAAATGCCCTATCCAAATCTCCTAAAATTATGGAAATATTGATAATGATATATAAAAAAAAATCGGTTTGAAATGTGAAATTTTAGTCCTCGCATAGACAACGCTACAGGCGACACTTCTTTGGAAGACAAGTCTAAGCAAAAATTCAGTAAAAATGACGTCACAGATAAATGGCGGAATCTCGCACATCGATAAAATGTGTGAGATACTTCAGAATAAAACCTACAGAAACGTCTAATTTGATACAAACAGCTAGAGACTCATCAGAACTGAAACATAAAACATTGTTCAGTGGTGTGCAAAGTGTTAAGAAATAGCTGTCAAAAACAGCAAGTAGGCAAAACATCTACGTCAAACAACGTAAACGGTATGGCATGCCCCGGATAATCCTAACGTATGTTATAAAAAAAAAAATAAATGAATAAATAAATAAATAAAAATAAATAAAAAAAAAAAAATGAAATTTTGCTTGAAGTCGAATGAGAAATAATGTTTTTATAGGAACTTTTGACTCGGCGCCACCGTTTACAGAAAACCCGGTGTCAAATGAACTTACCAGTATACAGGCTCTCCGGCTTCTGTCGTCCCAAATGGTTCCTTTGTAATTCCGGACATTCTCTCTGAAACTTTCTGCAACTGTAGGACAATTCTTTATTAACTTAACTAATTGCATACAAACCCAGCTACAAACTAAAATAAATGAAAGAATATTACTGAACAACACATAATGTGTAAAATGTACACAGAGATTTATCATTCGTATATGTTATCTAGTTGACCTCGATGTAACCCATGTGCTGTCGTGCCTATTATTATAGCTGCCATGTTATAGTTACTTTTAAAGTAATCGATCAGAGCAGATAGTTAGAGCCCCAGCCACCAGAAAAATGGTGATAGGTGGTCGGAAAGTAGCACAAATTTCATTCATATCCTCTTGTAGAGGAGCCCATTGGAAGCTTGAAAACCAATGTTTGGTCAATTTTAAGTCTTGCAAAAGTGTTGAAATTATGGGATGTATACTGCTACATATGACACTCTATAATGTGATTCTCGAAAATGAGGGTGTACATACAAAATTAGTCATATCTCTGCTGTTACTTATCCTACATCACTGAACCTTGTCTCATTTTAAAGGTTAGACATAGCCCTTTTATTATATGATAAGTAATGCAAGTCATCTAATCTGTATATTGTGAAGTTTAATGAAAACATTAAAATGACAGAAAAACATTAAAAATCCATAAATAAACTAATTTGAGGCCCAAACTATCTCTGTGACACCAGTAATATCATATGACAATTGTATTGATGTCAAGGGCCTAAATAAAAATTATTTCCTTTGGATATTCATGAATTTTAATGAAAATGTCAGAAATCAAGGAAAAACAAGGGAAAAACTATAGCCATTGCAAGGTTTTGGATAGGTTATAAGATCTAAACTATAGCCATTGCAAGGTTTTGGATAGGTTATAAGATCTATCTTGCATCCCAGCCTGGGACCATACTATAATTGGTCTGATAGTGATGCATGGACCTAGCAATTTAACATTGATACCTAATATTCAAATCATTGGATATGCTTATTCATGAAAATTAAAAAAATACCCCATAAGAAATCGGAAACAAATCAGGAAATATTAAACGGGTAAACCTACAAAATAACTTGTATCTTGGCAATCAAAAGCCCTAAGGTGCTGAAACTGGCATCAAACTGTTGCTAGAGCAATATTATACCATCGTGTACTACAATATATAAGTCATTTGATTTTTAGTTTTAAGAATATTAGCAAAACCTTCAGAATTTAGAGAAAAAATATACGGAAAATAAGGAGGTATACATAGAGAGACGCATATATATTGGCTACTGATAGACTTAGATAGCTTTAATTGGCTGCTAGGACTATGTTATATAACCGTGCTATCTCATATATAAATAATAAGCTATTTTTGTTGTATGGCTGCCAATGAGATCTTTATAAATAAGACAAAAAGCAACGAAAAGTGAAGGGGTACACAAACAAAATCGTGTATATCTTGACATCCAAGAGCTGTAGAGAACTTAAAATGGCAGCAGTTTATTGGTAGCACACTGTTTTATTGTCATGTGTTTAGATATATAAAGCATGCATGCTGGCAATCAAGATTTAATAAATTTTGTTGGAGCACACTCTTCAATTTTCTGTCATTTCCATATTTTTTCAAAATTTTGTGTCTAGCTTTTAGAAAATGCAGTAACATATGCTTAAGCTATCAGACCACATGGCAATAGTGCATTGTCCCAGCATTCTATTGGTACCATTTTCAATTATCTAAGCATATTGGCAGCTGAGATACAAGCGATTTTGTTGGTGTACCCCCTCATTTTTCATTGATTTTTCTCTTATTCATAAAGAACCTATTAATATCCATACAACAAAAATAGCTGATTATTTATTTATCAGATTACATGGTTATAGAACATTGCCCTAGCAATCATTTGACACCAATTATAGCTCTCTAGGTCTATCAGTAGCCAAGATACATGTGATTTTCTTTGTATACCGCCCTAACTTTTCCGTAATTTCCCTCTAAATTCGAAATGTTTTGTTAATATTCATAAAGCAAAAAATCATATGACTCGTATATTGTAATACAGGACGGCATAGTTTTACCCTAGCAACCATTTGATGCCATTTTCAGCATGTTAGGGATTTTGGTTTCCGATATACAAGTCATTTTGTATGTTTACCAGTTTCATTTTTCCTTTTTTTCATTCCTGTTTCTAGAGTTTTCATTATAATTCATGAAATTGGAAATCAGATAATTGCTATGTCATACTTAAAGGACAAAGTACATTGCCATAGCATTCAGTTGATACTTTTTTCAGCATCCTGAGTTTGTTACCAGCTCTGGTACAAGTGTTTTTGTATGTCTATCACTAGTTTTTACACATTTCTTATGTATTTTATTAATTTTCATGAATAAGCAAACGCAACCATTTGAATAATAGGTATTAAGGTAAAATTGCTTGGTCCATGCATCACTATCAGACCAATTATAGTATTCTAGAGCATGCTATTGTTGGAATATGTATATTTTAAGTACCCTATTCATTAGAATCACACTAAGGGTAGGAGTGGAAACTATGTAATTTTACATCATGTAAATGCGTTCATTGTTGAGGACAATATTTTATGGCATTTAAGTGATCCCTCTAACTACACTGGCAGCCATGAGAATTGGTCCCAGTGATGCAAGATAGTTCTTATAACCCATCCAAAACCTCGCAATGGCTACAGTTTTTTCCCTTGTTTTCCTCGATTTTTTACTTTTTCATTAATATTCATGAATATGCAAATGAGATCATTTTTATATAGGCCCATGACATCAATACATTTGTCATATGATATTACTGGCTCAATAACAAAGTGTCACATTGATAGTTTGGTCCTGAAATTAGTTTATTAATGGTTTCTCAATGTTTCTTCTGTCATTTTAATGTTTTCATTAAAATTCATGAATATGTAAATTAGATAACTTGCATTACTTACCATAGGTTGAAAGCGTTATGTCTTAAACTTTAAAATGAGACCACGTACAATGGTCTAGGATGAGTAACAGCGGGAATATGGCCAATCTTGTATGTACACCCCATGTGTGAGAATCATGTTAATGGTTGCCATGGAAACCATGCATTTTTCATAGAACAAAAGAGTTTATCTTTGAAAACAAAGATGATTTGCATTTCTGGGGCCCCAATGAATGATTTGGCACCCTTGAAATTCTCCTGGGAGGGGATGTGCAAGGTAGACCAAATTAGCCCCAGGGGTACCCAGAAATAAATGTCCTTAATGTCGCGGATCAAATAAGCTAGGGTACTTCATTTTCACCCGGAAAAAAAGTACTTTTGCAAGACCGAAAAAAATTAAAACATTGGTTTTCATACTTCCTAAAGACAGTACTAAACAACTATACCAAGGAAATTTGTGCTAAACAGGTGGCCACCAAAAGTGATTTTTTGATGGCTTTTCTCAGTCTGGGGCTTTAGCTAAGATTACGACCCGTGGAAACTGAACTACAGACTGTGATGTCATTATTTTACGTCATACTAGTACACAATAACTATACTTCACGAAATAATGAAGCAGTTCATAATGTCAGCATGTCCTTGACTTACATGCATTTACGTTCATCAAGGTTTCGAGTGACGATTCGTTGACAAGCTAGAGTTCACCATGGAGCTCAAAGGCGTAATTTTAAATTTGGATCTTAGAATAAAATACTGTTTCAATATTGTTTTAAATCTCAGCAGACCAAGGGCCACGACTGGGACCCTGTGATATCGCCTCCAGTGATTTCTTGACTGACCGTTCCAATGTTATTATTGTTGTTATGTGATTTATCTTTGTTCTCTGTTTTTTCCGTCTGTATGTCTATTTCTGTTTTTATTTTAATTTCTTTATTTAAAAGATCGTTTCTCTGCCTCTCTGTGGTACTCGTCACCTTTGTATTTGGTTGATGCTAGCCGGATGGCTACCTTGTTGGGAAAGAGCTAGTCATATTGCTCTTCATTATTGTTGTAACATTTTGTTGTGTTTTGTGCTGTACTTTCCCGCCTGGTGTCTGGGTTGAGATTTTCATTTTAATTGTATGACTGTGTATGAATTTTATATCAATAATTTTAGGTTTCACCGTGACTCTTCCAGGTCCTCATTTTATCACTTAATATTTGAAGAAAAAAAAATATCATTTGAGCCTGTGCGTGACAAAACCAACAATTTAGGTTTCCGACCTGGTCCGACACATACCGACTTTTACAGTTACAGAAGCAGGCTAGAAACTTGAAATTTCGGATTTAAGAAGTAGAGGGATTGTACTATCCGTGTAGCGAAAACAAAGGCGCTGATCAGCTTCGCGGTTACCGCGAAGCTGGTCTGCGCCTTTGTTTTCGCATATGCAAATTGTTGGTTTTCTCATGCACAGGCTCATTTAATAATTAATGCACATGACTCGTTCTATCAGTCGAAGACTATTATAAAACGATTATAATGGTACAAGAAGATAAGAAAAAGGGGGAAGTGGTCAGGAACAGCTACCTAGGCAACACCTATATGTTCGACCAAACAGAGATCCAACAGACAACGAAATCTATTTAAGTTTCATGACCTTTTCACAACTTACATGCAGTGTATGTTCCACTAACTTTGTTAGAATGTCAACATTTCTATATATGAAAATCTATACTGTGAAACTTTATTAGTGTACATGATGTATACATTTTTGTTTTGAATCTGCAGAATTAAAAACAAATACTTCCAAATATGAATGTCTTACTCAGCTGCCATGCTCTTAAAATTTAAAAGAACGAACAAAACATGCACAAATAGTGCTGAAACCTGAATCTTAACGACCTTAGTCTATCAATAATTTATTGTTAGGACATTTACTTCAAAATCAGTCTTCACTTGAAGGATAGGCCAGAATAAATAAACTATGCTAAAAACTGAGTCTTGAATGTGAAAATTTTGCGATTCACTAGCGATTCTTTTTAAAGGACATCAAAACTCAATAGAATTTAATGCTACAGAATCCTTGCAAATGGCTTGTGAGTGTTACAAATGTCTTGCAATCAATCCGAATTGTTTACGAATTCTTTACGAATATGCCAGACAGTGGCTGTTTCATAACAAAAATTTAAATGCTGTAAAAACAAACATGAATGATGGAATTAAGCTAAAATTGACAATTTTAATTGATTGACACCTTAATCACTGCGAGTTATAGTGTGTGCAAGTTCTTTCGTTAAATGTCAAAACAGAAGGACATGGTATAGGAGAAAGACGACACATTGAGAACAAATATTGAGGGTCGCATTTTTGTGCATCTTTCTTTGGGTCATACTTGTATTTAATTCATTGCCTTTAATGTCGGGTACACATACTAAAAATATATATATGTAATCTTAAATAAATAAATAAATGAAAATAATAAATAAATTATCACTATAGACTAACGTTAGTAATTTACAATATTATGAAATATACATGGAGTAGCCATTTTCAGTAAAATCAATAGGAGTTACCTGTGAATTTGGGGCCCGATTTTAAAGCGGAAAAATAAAATTTCGTTGGTCTCACATCAGGATTTTCTGAAGTTTGACCCTATTTATTTTTATAATAGGTTTTTGCAATTTATATCTTTAGAAAGATAATTTTATCCCCTAATAGGAACCATTAAGGAAAATGCATTTTGATTAAGAAATGATGTTGTTCTAGGCATTCGTCTAGATGAGGGGGTGCTTCTTTTTGTATTTTACTATCATTTAATATAGAACATGGGTCTAACATTTGTAACTGAGTTTGACTCAACTTTTTCTGAAGCAATTCTTTTAAAAAATACATCTTCATAAAGAGGATATTTTGTAGATATATGAACTATTAAGGAAAATTAATTTATTTTAATATTTAATAGCGTAAAATGGGTTTTAAATGGCAGGTCCTATTTCGCCCCATTATATTTTGAGCACTCTACCTATCGGTATAATAATCCGATATCCAGGTAAATTTGTGCTCCATTTCTGGGCATGTTAAGAATATGATTTCCTTGCGAATTTTAGGAGCATGTTCCTAATTTTCGCAACGACTCGACATTTTCACCGAATGCTTACAAATGCTAGCCTGCCGAATGCTTCCGAATTTCTAGCGATTAATGCGAATTAGCTCAAAATTGCATTCGGAAGGGCCGCATTCGCAAGGGAAATTCGGTATATGTGAGAGCAGTAATATCAAGATACGATAAATAAAATATCAGCACTGTTACCCCTGTTCACCGACCTGCAGGTCGAACAGGTTTACACACTCAGATCTAAAGTCATTTTTAGTTTTAGTTTAACATATGTAGGCCTACATTTTGCGGCACTTTGTTTTGTTCATTTGGCACCATCACGTGCAGTCTTTATACTTTCTCAAGTTTTTAATTCACATATTCATCACAGGCTGTACAAGGAATGTCATCTGTCTAATGAAATGACTAAGAAAGATTATAGCTTGGGCTGGCAATGAGAGCCTGGCTTGTCTACACCGTCTTGCGAGTGCAAACATACCATTTACCTGAGAAAATCTGATGCGCGCAAATGTAACATTTACCTGGGGAAATTGTGTGCGCAAATAAATACGTTTACCTGGTAAAATTGTGCGCGCAAATGAACCACATTCTTTCAAAAATGTGCGCAAATTTATGTGATGCCACCTAATTAGCTTATTTTATGCAACAAATAAGTTGTACGTGCAACAACAGTCAACCACAAAATCAATAATTAGAATCCTGGGCAGTTTGAAAACTATTTGCCACATTGATGCTTATCTTTTTCTGTTCAGTATCCTTTGCAATCTCGCGAAAGGTCGCAGGACGGGCACTTGTCGTCTACGCTATCTCTGTGTTACGTTGATAAAGAATTTTATCTTCATCATTTCAATCAAGCAAAAAAGATGTTTGCCCCTATCACAAAAGAGGTTTTTGGACAGACATCAAAAGGCGAAGAGATCTACAAGTAAGTTTCTTTTTATTTTCGTTATTGATCCGCAAAATAAACCCACATGGTCCGTCAAGCATGTCGCCAAATCCACGTGCTGATGTTTACCAAAATGTATGGAACGCCATAACTGACTCAGTAACTTGAGCGCAGGATTTTGGCCGCCACTAGCACCTAGTATGTTGATAGCCTAACCAATAAAAGTACACGGGGCATAACTATGAATTAAATGTCTTAAATAATCACATGGCATCTTCAGTAAATGAATGATCTTGGCCTATTTTACGAGCAGGTCAAATCTGGTCGCCTATAGATCCAGCCGCGGTAGGCCAAGTACTGGAAAGCGTTTTTGCTAAAAGCGATCCGGAGGCTGTGTTCAATGCCTGGCATGTTGGTGACAAATGGTCATCCTGACGTAGATCCACGAGCCACCCATGTCACCTCCAAAGTTGAGTGGGAAAACAGAGTCATTGAATAGGGAGAAACTTGCAGAAAATTTTCAATTTGACAGAAGATTTTTTAAATAAAAGGTCATGGTCATTGCTCACAATGTCCGCATTGTCAAAGTTTCATGATCTTAAAACTCTGCATGTAGTATTTTTGGATTCAAAGATCTTCAAAGTACTTTAAGAAGTTTTGTTCGTTTGTTAACAATTCACAATCAGCCACAGTTACTGTAATAATAGGTCATACGGAGATGGTAGGAGATGGGCACTTCAGAGGAGATGATTGGTCTGTGTGAAGCTGAAAGAAAGCACAGAACGCATTGCAAAGCCAAAACCAATGGGCCACCTGCGTATTCCATGACATTGACTTGCAACCGACAGTTTAGAGCTTAGCCATCAAAGAACTCACCAATACACATGAACCTTATTCTAGAAATGGTGGTCATTCTCATTAGCAAGGCCTCTTTCCCACGGACAATGTTTCTTTGACAAAGTAGGTTTGTCGCAGAAAAATATGGTCGTGTGAATCATCAAGTTTAATTCTGTGGCGAAGTTTCTTTGTCAAATATCTGTGACAAAGGTTAGCAAGCTAAGTAATATTAGTAATCTTTGCTGTGTGTGAGCGCAACCTCATTGCCAAAGTTTCCGTGACAAATAATCTTCGGCAAAGAAAAATTGTCCGTGGGAACGAGGCCTTATAAGAGACGAACGACCATCTGTGGCCATCGGTCTTTTGGTTATAGTGTACCATCGCATTTTTTGTCTTCGCCCAGGTTTACGTTCTGCAACGACAAGAGGGTAACGATCAGCGTGTTAAACTATGGCTGTGTCATCTATGAGATCAAGACCCCAGATAAAGACGGCAAGGTCGTAGACATCAACCTGGGATACGATCACCTTACAGGTAAGGCAGTGGGCATAGCCGGTTTGGATGGGAGGATTCGAGTATGTTGTACATTTAACTTGCCAACGTTGATCAGCGTCATAATTGACTCCTCCGTAGAACCACCCATCATTAATATTCATTTTTATATTGACCATTCAAATCTGCACATTAGCTAACGGTCAATGACGGTTTGACCAACACGTGGGTTAGACAAACAAACCAACACGTGCTTTTTACAGGTAAATACAGGTGCAAAAAAACAATGTTTGTCTATGGAAATAGGGTGGGCGTGGCTATACCTTGCTGGCGGAGGAGTCAATTGTGATGAAAGCGTGTATGCTCTCTTAAATAGGTACCCTGTAATTGATGTTCCGTTTATCACGGTTATTCGCGTTTATTGTGTCATGTTTTGCAAATGCCAGAGTAAGTTTATGCTTGGATTTTACCATTGATTCATGACAGACCACAACGGGAGACTTAGACAGATGCGTTGCCCAGATATCAGGTTCGATAATGTGACTGGCTTAATTTAGCGTTTGAGTTATCTCCCATGGACTTCGTAAAAATATTGGACAACCGATGGTTTAGCACCATAATGCGGGTTCGATTGATAGCACCTGTGCTAATTGTCATTTCCATTATAAATTATAGATTATGAGAAGAACTCAAACTACATAGGAGCACTGTGTGGTCGGGTTGCCAACAGAATTGGGAATGCCAAGTTCACACTAGATCATACCACATATGAACTCTCCAAGAACGACCCGCTAGGCGGGCATTTTGTTCATGGTGGGCATGTCGGTTTCAGCAGGGTAAGTATCGACATAACCGTATGATCAAAATCTTTTAAGACGGCAAGTGACAGCATTGACATGACCGAGACCTGCCTCTCTTGTGTTCAAACTTCATTTGTGAATCTTGACTGACGGCTAGTGACGCACTTCAAAGGTTTGAGACCGAGGAGTGTTGCTTTTCTTTTTCATTTGTTATACGCGCTGACCTAAGGACCGCCACTTTCTTTTTAGTGGAAATTTAGTTTTGCTAACTTGCTAAGACGTTAATACAATTTCAAGGTTCCCAGACTAACCATCATTCAAAATATAACCGTTTGATTTTCATTTTTGTTGTTCTGAATCAGAGTGTCTGGTCGTGGAGTATAAAGGATGACCAGCTGACCCTCAGCCTCACTGACCCCGACGGTAGCGAGGGTCTCCCGGGGGAGGTGGTTACCCACGTGACTATGTCTCTTGACAACGATAATGTGTTCACCATGGACTACAAGGCGACGACCACCAAACCCACCCCAATAGATATGGGCAGCCATTTTATGGTCAACCTAGCCGGTCATGTAAGTTTCCATTTTGATTCAATTTGTCTGATATACAGTCGAGACTGAGACCTTCAGCATTGATCTGTGATCATTGTACATAATTTGAACAGTGAGGAAATGTGTCGGCCTTGAATTAATATAATTATAGCTCGATTTTGACCTCACACGTGTCAAAAGATCGACGAGTCTACTTGGTAGCACGTGAAAGGATATTCAGATTGTAACAGTACAAATAGTTACTGTGCGTGCAACCAAAGTGTAACGGAAAACCTGTGACATTTCGCACTGATTTACCTTTCACGTGCTTATAAGTTACTTAAGTAGACTCGTTGATCTTTTGACGTGCCTGATGTCAAAATCGAGATGTAAATCTCTGGTGACGTACAGCACCATCGCATGAAGCTGATCTGGGTGAAACAACCCATAGCATTCAAGCTAGAACTTGGCAGTAAACGTAAAGCACAGTGCGATAAACCCAGTGGACAGTTTTGTTTTTTGTTGCCCTCATGCTCAGATCTCTTTAAATCGCCGTTTCAGGGCCACGGTCACATCAGTGATCATAGTCTCCAGCTCAACTCACACTGGTATCTTAACATGGGAAAAGACTTCCTTCCCACAGGTAAGCCACATGAACACAAATATTGTACATAAAGAGGCGTTTTCTGTATTCATTTTACGTTCCATTTTATTTAACTCCGACGTAAGCTTGAGACGGACCAATCAGTGGTAGGGAGAAAACGGCAGAAAACCCGAAAACAGAACGTGAATTTGACCTTAAGCAGAACTTGCCATGCCCCACTTCCCACTTGTCCCCCCCCCCCCCCCAACCCAGTGGGACTGGAACCCACAGTGGTGAAGTATCGAAAAGACGAGATCACTCGGTCACGGGAACCGCAAGTGTTAAATAGACACAATCATGACAACGGCTTGAGACATGTTTTCATGCTTTGCTCCGGAGTTAGTAGGTTATTCGGCGCCCAGGGATCTCCATCGTCGGACAGCTTACTCAATCTGTGAGTCCTGGTTTTTGATTCATCAGGATGTTTATCATGATTTATTTGTTTGTTCTTGATGATTCATTGACTAGTTAGAGATTCACAACGAGGACCGAAGAACTAACTAAATGTTATGAACCACTGCAGAAGCTGAGGGTGAGGTTAGGTACCTGTAAAACCGGTTTAGGCCCCCAGTTATTTTATAACTGACCGTACCAAGGCGGTACTGCTGTTCTGGTTCACACTTAATCAAAGTTATTCCAATTACGAGTTTCATGTTGCATGGCTTTGTGACCACCCGAATATAATGGCTGTTCACTTAGCCCTCTGCTTTTACTTGTTTTGTCCAAGCTAGCACTGTGACCACCTAATACCTTCAATAGCTGCTCACTCTGCTTTCCGTTATTCATGTTAAACGTTGGTATCTATGTTTAGTATTTTCTTAATATGATCTCTTAGTTCTTGTTTATCACTGAACCACTACAGAAGCTGAGGGTGAGGTTAGGTACCTGAAAAACCGGTTTAAGCCCGCCAGTAACTTTGTGTTACTGATCGTTCCAAGTCGATACTTCTGTGGTGGTTCTTTTTGTTTTATGTCTTGGTGTTTAAAATTTTTTGTGCTGTTGGCGCCTTATGTATGTTTTCATATTTTTAGTTAAGTTAAGGTAACTGAGTGGCCACCTATTGGGAAAATAGCTGCTCATTCGGCTTACGATATGTTTCATGGTATAAGTACCAGGGCCCAGTTGTTCAAAACTAATGACGTCGCGCGGTTAGTTAACGTTTCGTTAAAATTTCAAACATTGATATTACAAATACACTGTTATTTTTTGTTGAAAAAAGGATTCTTACATTTTTTCAACAAAAAATATCAGTGTATTTGTTACTTTAGCTGATATTTGCTTAACAAATTTGTGTCTTAACGATATCGTTAAGCTAACGATGCTTTGAACAACTGGGCCCTGATTGTTAGTTTGGTTTTTTCCCACCTCGGTTTTTGGAGTGGGAATCTTTTTCTGATTGCGCCTTTTCCTGATCTTTGCCTACTTGTACCTTTTTAGCCAGATCAGCCGCCAAACCAGATGACGGCCGAGTTTTGCTGAATAATTCCAGAATATTGGCGCCACGACCGAGGCATAGAGACTAACCATTAAAATGTTTACTGAAAGTAGACTATATCAAACACATAGTTCTAACAGCTCAGTGAATTGATTTGACCCAACTTTTTGTAGGGAAATTTACGCAGGTGTGTGGCACTTACGCAGACTTTCGCGTTAAGCGAAAGTTGGTGGGTCAAACTCTAGAATTGATTGGTGATGAAGAAGGTCTCCACCACGCCATGATCGTGGAAGGGGCTCCACATGATCCACCATCCAAATATAAGGGAAAGAAGAAGTTGGTTGGAAGGTATGTCTGTAGTTATTGATAAAATGTATAAAACTATAAACATTTGATAAAGCAGCCAGGAGGGGCGGGGTTGGGAGTTTTTATGGCGTCTTGTGGTTTTCCTTTAGTTCGGATTTTAGCTCATCTGAGCCGAAGGCTCATAAGGTGAGCTTATAGGATGGCCATGCTCCGTCGTCGCCGTTGTCGTCGTCGTTGTCGTTCACTTTTCAAATATCTCCTCTGAAATCTCTGGTCCAATCAATGCAAAACTTCGTGTGGTGCATCCTTAGGAATGGGGAACTAAAGTTTGTATAAATGGTCCAGGTCACCTGACCAAGATGGCCGCCATGCCCATATATGGTAAAAACCTTAAACAATCTTCTTCTCTGGAACTGGTGGATTGATTTCAATGAAACTTGGTATGTAGCATCGGGGACTCTGGCCCATCATAGTTTATATAAATCATGACCTTGGGTTGACCTTGACCTATTTTATGGCAAGGACAACATTGGTAACATAGGCTTTTCAATGGAAAAAATGGAAAACATTGGATTTTTTCGGGAAGTTTTGTGGCCTGTGACCTGAAAGTTGGCATATACATACAACTTATTGAGTTAATGAAGTCCTATGAGTATTCAAGGTCAAGGTCATCTCATGACATTGTTCAAAGGTCATTTACATATTAAATTTTAAACTTAATTTTCTCAGAAACCACTTCACTAATCAAAGCCAAATTTTATATGTATTATCCTTAGGAAGAGGGAACCAAAGTTTGTATAAATGACCAAGATGGCCGCTATGTCCATAATGTGGTAAAATCCTTTAAAAATCAACTTCTCTGGAATCGGTGGACCGATTTCAATGAAACTTGATATGTAGCATTGGGGGCTCTGGCCCTTCATAGTTTATATAAATCATGACCATGGGTTGACCTTGACCTATCAAACTGTTAATTTAAACAGAAAGGTCAAATACTGCCAGAAAGATCTGAAAGTTGGTAGATACAGACAGTTTATAGTGTTAATAATCATGTGAGTATTTGAGGTCAAGTTTACATTTTACGTTGGCCAAAATGGCCTTCATCAAAGACAAAATCTCAGGTGAGCGATATCAGGACCATTGGTCCTCTGGTTTTAATTCTTTCAATTCCTGGGTTTTCTATTACTTTAGAGAAATTAATGCCTGGTGGTTTTGAGACAACCAATCCGTTACTTTTATCTTTTCGCACAGGGTGGAGCACCAAGGAACAGGCCGCTACATGGAGGTTCAGTCCACCAACCTTACGGTGTTTGTTTACAGCAATGGTTTCATGGAAGAGCTACTCGGGGATCTGCCCTGTAAGGACGGGGTCGTCTACAAGAAGTTCGGGGCCATTGAACTCATGCCTATGGGCTATCCTAACGCCGTCAACCAGGTAGGTTCGTTTGATTCGATAGGTCCTGGATTTGAACACCATTGGTGCCGAGTTGTGTCTTTCAGCATGACATGTAAACTCCCCATAGTACTGTAAATTTTGTGCATGTATTCGGTATGCGATGGCTCCATCTCGACACCACATTACAAACAAACAAACAAGTTCATCTTTGTAGGGAAGTAAACTGCTGGTTTTGAAATAAGCTGGACAGTTATAATGTCAAGTCGTTTGTGATAGATTTCTCTTTCAATAAAATCATGCTATATGGATGTATATTTCTGGTATTTGTGCGAGGCCATAGTCTCAGTTTGCACCAGTTCTTTGTAATTGCTTGTGGTGATGTTTTTACATGTAAGTACGTTCACTCACCAAAAAAAGAAAGTACAATACATGTAGGAAACAGAGCAAATTGCATAATAAGAAGTCAATGACAGATCTGTTACAAAATGGCATCAGGAAAAACATGTCCTGTCCATGAAAAGTATACCCCCTCGTACCATAATTTTATATAGTAAAACTGGGGTTTGCAGGGGTATACCTATTTTTCTTATTTTTGCTCCAAAACATAGATTGTGGGTACTCGTTAGAACCGCCTCGGCGAGGCGGTTCTAATGTGTACCCACAATCAATGTTTTGAGCAAAAAATAAGAAAAATATCAAAAAATTTCTTCTGAAAATTTTCGCTTTTTAGAACTCCGTATATTGTATGGGCAAGTTTTTCGTAATGGATAACCCTTTATTTCAGCCGAAGTTCCCTAGCTCCATAGTCCGTCCAGGTCAGACGTACCATGAGACTGCCTGGTACAAGTTTGGTGTGGTTGGCGATGACAAGAAATAAACTAGGAATAGACTGGTCTTATTAATGAATGGTTCAAAGTGATTGAACTTATGAATGTGCACTGATGTCGTGGATATTATACGATGTACATTTTGTTACATGTACGTTTGTAAACAAATACGTTTTGTTGGTTTCATAGATTACCTTTGTTGTTGTTTTTTTTTTTTTTTTTTTTTTTTTTTTTTTTAAGTCAGCAAAATATGCTGCACGCAAAACTATAAATGCATAATATTAATAATAATTATTCACGAACTAACTGCATTGTCACAAAAGTGATACACTATTGTTAGCATACACGCAGTTCTCCGGTTCCCAAAGAACTGTCTCGTTTTCAAACTATCTTAGTTTTTAAACTGTCTCTATTTACATGTTGGCTCTAGTTGTGTCAGTAAATTCGAGTTAATAAAAGTTAGAGTTTTATTTCTCAATGCGTTTTTGTTATATTCATTAAAGTGAATTTTTCTCTAAAAATCTATTGTGCTGTTATTGTCTGGAAACTTAGTTTACTTATATTGCTGAAAACAATCCAAATAACTTCGAGTTTTGTTTGAATTAGACAAAATCAAAATCCCGCGACTTTGATCGAAACCCAGAGCTTGAGGCGTTCCAGTAATTCCTTCTTCCGCTGTGAGAACAACCTTTTCTTCAGTGAGGTCCGTCGTCATTATCATCAACTCGTTAGCCGAGTTGCATATGTAGATAAAATCCGACTTTGATTCATCAGCAGCAATCCCATATGGATTCTTGTTCTGCAGATTGCGATATCCGATCACCGTGCCTTTGGTAGCATCAAGAACAACCAGTCGTGGGTTTTTCAAATGGAAGTCACAGTCCGTTACAACAACGGTTCTTGTTGGGCCTTTAGAAGGAGTAGGGGAGTTAACCATAGTAACAAGAACATACCATGGTCTTGTTAGTAGTTGTTGCCCTTCGTAAGAATCCACAGACCATTTCATCTTGCCTGTTCTGTCTATAAGCTTCACAGAGGGTGGGCTTGTGTAGGGACAGGCTACAATGATCGAGTCTTGGCATGCTGTTACGCCGTAGACACGGTATTTCAGCTCTAAAGTTTGTTTTATTCTTGGTTTACGTCCAGATATGTCAACAATGAGAACTTGTTCTTTCTCAGGGACGCTGACAACTGCTTCGCTATCATTGATCAGACACACATCCCACGGTTCTGCTGGAAGTGCCAGAGCGGACACAAATATCCTTTGTTTGTTAAATACTTTGAGCTTTTCATTTAAATTGTCAGCTAAAACCACGTCGCCAGTTTTGGTTACAGCAATACCTGTGATCCAGCATTCCTTTTTGTCATCTTTGATTTTCGCGCTGAAACTAGCAAATTTCGTATATTTCATGTTAATTTTATCCAAAACAGAAGCAGATTCCGGGACGGAGCTATCTGGCGATGAGATATGTGTCGCTGAAAGTGCTTCTGACGCCGTCTTTATTGCATCACTGTCAGAATACTCTGGAGCTGTTGCCATGTGTTTACTGGCAGTCGAACCTTTCGGCTTAATCTCTGGTACGGTCGATTCTGGCTGCGGATTATCATTGCGAACACTTTCTAGTTTGCAACTGGATGGAGTTTTCGCTCTGCAAATAAAGATGATTGTACATAGAGCTGATAGTGGGCTATTAGATAATAACCCCAAGATCTGTCAGACTTATTTACAGAAAATTAAGATTTGTTGTTATGTCCTTTGCCTACATCTAGCAGTATAAGTTCAATGATATGCTTCAAAACACGATGTATTATCACAAATATTACATGTAAGTGTTGAAAACCTATTTTGTAGTCATGCTGTCTGAGAATGTCTCAATTTGGCCTGAACCCTAAAGTTGACCCCGTTTGTAGTGCAGTTTGTAACGCATCAAACCCGACCAACATCTAGAATGTGCATGCAGAAGTTCGACTTCTATGTCCAACAGATTCTTTAAAGAACTAAATATGTACTGGTTGGTCGCGTATAACAAATTCATTGATCAAGTACCATCTCAAAGAAAAGTTGTTAAACCTCAAACAGGTTGTTTTCACTTACTTGGTTGACAATTCGCTCGCTGTCAATATCTTATGGTTTCTGGTAGCGGGGAAATGATCGTGCATCTCCTTACATGACGTACAGAGATAATTCTCACAGACCGTACAGTAACCGTACAGTGACGTCACACGCTGACCTTTCACCTCATGACAGGGGCTGCAGAACCTATCTGTCGACATCTGAAACAGAATAGAAACAGTTTCCATGTAGTAAGTGCCCTACATGAATTTATTTTCAAATGACTTTAATCAAAAACATGATAATATGTTTACCAGGAGGGGAATGATAGTTTTTCTTGTAAACATGAAAATACATTGAAGTTTATGGAGTTAAGATTCTGTTGAGAGAATAAGACTTACCTTGTAAATTCTAATGTAAAAATGTCCATATAAAATCGCTTACATTTGAAAACTTATTTCATGTAGGTTTTAGGCTTTATAGTTAAAAATAAATCAATTATTTGTTTTGTATTATCGGACTTTTTACATTGACTTTTTATGTCTAAAGTTTAATATAGATTTTGCAAATATATAATGGGTCTGTATCGGACATGCTATATGTAGTTTGTATTAAAGGTAACCTAGGTTGTAATGCCACATTTAAGTTTATCGCGCGTGCTCGTGACTTGCATGCACAGTGCTTGTCAGTGCCTCTGGTTTGGCCAGTTGGGGGAAATTAATTTTTAGATTCTTATCTGATATCCACCCGCCCCTGTCCAAAACTCTCCGCTCCGTCATTTTTATTTTGGTTGGAAAGAAGTCTCTTCATACATATAATTTGATGTCGCTTTATTATTTGAGCACGTGCATGAGAAAACCAACAATTTGGGTTTCTGACTAGGTCTAACACAAACCAGGCTTTACAATCACAGAATAAAGCTAGAAGCTTGAAACTTTGGATATAAGTAGAAGAGAAATTGTACTATCCGTGTGGCAAAAACAAAGGCGCCGATCAGCTATGCAGGTACTGCACAGCTGATCTGCGTCTGTTTTCGTATATGCAAATTGTTGGTTTTCTCATGCGAAGGCTCAATTGTCATTATTCCAGACTGCTCAACCCGATATGCAGAGTTTTTAGCCATTTTCTGTGGTGTGTGTTCCTTTCTGTATACTCGAGGACCCTCTGAATTCCCATTCATGCCATTTGCAGCAAGAAAAAAATAAGACTTCTCCGATATGTTTTGGTGCCAGAAAAATCTCACCTTTTACCTCTCTCTAACATAACACACAGTTTTATACGAACGGGCACGTTAAAATTGACCACCGGATTAGAATCAGTTGGAGGTCAATTTTAAGTTTACTGGGCGTGCTACATGGTTTGTCATGACACAGGTTTCTTTGAGGATATGTAAAGGGATACAAACAAAATCAAGATATTTTGCATGTATCCTTTATATCCTCAAATCGGGGGAAAAGAAGATCACTTATGAATATTTAAAACAACTATATTTAATGTATACTGAATGACAAAAAGCATGCACCATTTATTAATTATTAGTATGCTCTTGTTTTTTCGCAGCTTCTTCGCCATGCTGCAAAATTCGGACTAAATTGGTCATACCCTATCATTTAAACGGATGCAAGAGATGTTTTATATTACGAAGGAGACTTTGACATCGGAAAACCAACTGTGACCTGCACAGTTGATCAGCGCCTTTGATTTCGCTATACGCTGGGATAGTACTACCCATCTTCTTCTTAAATTCGACTACCCATCTTCTTCTTAAATCCGGAATTTCAAGCTTTTTGTCTTCTTCTATGGCTGTACAGGCTGGTTTGTGTCGAACCTAGTCGGAAATTCAAATTGTTGGGTTTCTCATGAAAAGACTCGTATATACGATGGAGAGTATTGCCATATCTTCCACCACGCTATGAGGCACGCGTACACGTACATCGTGTATGTTTTCATGACCGCATATCATATATCTGTAATCATATACCGTCAAATCATTAAATGAGCCACCTCATGAGAAAGCCAACAATGTGGTTTTCGGACAGGTCCGACACAGATGGAGCTGTACAAGTATAAAAAGTGACTAAAGGCTTGAAATTTCGCATTTAAGACGAGGGGAAATTGTACTAGCCGTATAGCGAAAATAAGGGCGCTGCTCCGCTTCGCAGTTACTGCGAAGCTGACCTGCGTCTTTGTTTTCGCATATGCAGATTGCTGGTTTTCTCATGAGGTGGCTCAAATATATTACCTGTAAGAACGTACATATGTACAACATGTCAATGACAGGACAGAAATATACAGACACAACAGTTGTCATATAATATTTTAATCGTCTTGCATTTATTTATGAAGAAGCAAAATGTGAAAATATGGAGGTATAGTTCGATTTAACATTAAATTTCTGTATCGTTTATTCTTCGTATGTGTGTGATCCTTATTTTTGAGTGAATATTTTAACAGGACGTTCGAAACAGCCTTAAGCAAACAATTTTCTAGAAAAGTTTAATCGCACACGTGTAATTAAGCAATTTGATTAGGTGCGAATATTGATTACGTGTTTCCGTCCTGTGATTATTAATATGGAAGCTCGGATCCGAGATGGAAATGATCTGAGCCTATGCACGAGAAAACCATGACCAGGTCCGACACAAACCGGGCTGTACAGTCACAGAAGATGGTTAGAGGCTGGAAATTTTGGATTTAGAAAGTAGAGGAATTGTACTATCCGTGTGGCGAAAGCAAAGGCGCTGATCGGCTTCGCAGTTACTGCGAAGCTGATCTGCTCCTTTGTTTTCGCCTATGCAGATTGTTGGTTTTCCCATGCGGCGACTCATCTTTCCATAGCAATTCTTTATCAGTCAACATCGGCATTGTGATATTATTCTCTATGGGAAAGGACAATATGCCATTTTTATCTGTAATATCACATGAAAATACGTTTCTATGTTCTGGCCAGGTGAGACACAGCCCAGCATGATTCTTTGATGAGATTCTAAGCGAAGGCTTGACTATTCGAATATACCTAAAAATAGGAGCTAGGTGTTGGATACATTTACGTGCAGTTTGTGTAATTGCAAACTAGGAGTTTTTCCATGTTATGGTTATTTTTGTACATCCAAAGTTTAAGGTGTTTATTTAGATGTTCAATCGGATAGATCTATCACTGTTTCAAATCGAGACCAGGGCAGACATTCTCAGTTAGCATTATTGTCGAGAATTTTGGAATGGATAATTTTATATCGAGCGGTATCCTACGTTCTGAGTGACACCAAACCGACTTGGGTCCGGATTAGCAATTGGCTTCTTCTTACCCTATCAACGCGTCAACGGTTTTGGATTAAACAATATCTTTATAATTACTATACTTATCTAGATCCGAATTGTTGTGTACAGACCCCATTTGCAGCAGAGAATAGTTTATTTCTGTTAAACACGTTGATGATTGAAAATCTATGCTATAATTGATATATCTTGGATAATATTCAGACTTGGAGACACTCAAGATTTAATTAATAAAGTTCCAGAAGGCACATAACGCCATGAACAAAGTTCTAGAACACAGGCTCAGCCTAGCTGAGACAGTAGTCAATATTGCTTTTATGGTTCTTTTATTGCCTGTGGTAGACGTGTTTGCCGAACAAAGCAATGCAACACAATGTTACTGTTTAAAGCAGCTGAAATCAGAACTGAGAAACCCCATCCACATGGAAGCAACCACGATAGGTGGGAAAGATGTGTTTCTCATAGGTGAACAAAGGGGAATAATTCACCAGTTCGATCCCCAAACTGGAGACCTAGATGTGTACATAGATCTCAGGGACGAAATTGTTAGCTCTCCTGACCCCTTTGACGAGAGGGGACTCTTGGGTTTTGCTTTACATCCCAATTTCAGCACAAATCAACAGATATACACGTACTCTATACGAGGGGTGGGTGGGCAAGATTACGTGGCTGTCAGCGCGATAAAGGATAGAAATCTTGCTGAAGAAAAACTATTGTTGATGATTGCACAACCAGGGAGTAGGAGGAACGGTGGGCAGGTTAGTAAGTTTTTACTCAGAATATTTTTCTTTTACTAGTGGTGTTGGGTAAGTTTTATTTCCAGTCAAATACTCTGTGCACTGTCGGTTCAGTGTCCCGAATTTAGCATCACAAATAAGGCAAAATAAGACGAAACAGTTTTCTTTAAAGGCGGTTCGGGATGTGTGTTTTTATTACATGTTGTAGGTGACATATTCAGACAATAAAGTTGAAATACACATCGGTTTTTGTACATTTTCGAGTATAGTCTGTGGCGTTTTCTTGAAAGTTAAATGATAACAGTAATCTCGTCACTAGTGGTTTATTTGAATAGTAGTTTTCATTGAAATAAGCACCTTCAATATATTTGACCATCTACACCACGTTTTTCAGCTTCTCTTTGGTACTGATGGTTACCTGTACATATTTGTTGGCGATGGCGGTCCGGCACAGGCGTACGGTAGTGACGCACAGAATACGTAAGTTTTGTTTGCTTGATCTTAAATTGTGGTTCCTAGTTACGTCACTGTCAACCATTTTAGTCATGTCTGAAAGTAGCCACCTGACTTGTTCTATGTGGCGTTAAAGATAACATGCGCTTTTTAAAAGCAGATCTTTCACGTACAAGCGTATATATTAAGGATTCTTTATCGAAATGTTCGTTGTCGTTTTACCACGGACTTGATAACTTAAAGGACACTTTAGACCTCCTGTCACGTAGTTGCTTTTCTGAAAATGTCCTTTAAAGATCCCAGGGTATTTTAGCGCTTAAACCCGCCGTTTCATTTTACTTTTTTTAACCTCAAGATCATCTTTCGTTTTCCTTCAGAAAAGGGTAATTGACCGACTAGGTTGAACTATCATGGCCTGTTAATGATCATCTAAAGTTTGCTTATATCGTTAAATTTTAAAAGTCTTCCGTTTAAAACATGTTAAATAAAGCTTCTAGGTATTTTCACAGCTTTGAAACCGCGGCAATTTTGCAACACACGATAAAACGAAAAACTGTTCAAGAGAGTTACAGTCCTGTCATGCTCAAACATATTGTTACGGGCCTGATATTGTCATCGAAGACTGAACATACTGGTAGACTGCTTGGCCTGGTGTATATGATCCGTTGTAGGCGCACATGTTTGCTTGGCGTTGGCTGGTTTGTCGATTTACACCATAGCTGTCGACTTAACGCCATTTTACTGATATTCAAAACATATCCTCATTCCTCAGCGTACATTTGTACATTTACGAGTTGTTGATTGGTCGATTGAATTCAGTATCACAAAATTAAACACGACACTTTATCATCATCATCATCATCATCATCATCATCATCATCATCATCATCATCATCATCATCATCATTATTATCGTCATCATCATCATCATCAGACAGACAGACAGACACAAATTTAAAAAACACACACACACACACACACACACACACACACACACACACACACAAAAAAAAAAAAAAAAAAAAAAAAAAACAAAAAAAAAAAACAAAAAAAAAACATCTTTTTGCTTGAAGCATAAAATGACGCTTGACAGGACCAATTTTACGTCAGCTTTCTAACCTTCACTGCGCTCTACTTCGGTATTTTGTTTGACTTCCTTGATGGTATGGAGAGGTATAACGAAATACCAAGGGAAATATTCCGTCTAGCACAATGTCTCTAGCTCTGTTTTTGTTCAGATTTCTTGACTTTGTATTCTTACTGTGAGATCGCCCTTCATGATAAACTCACGTTTTTGTCGATATTTTACACGGTAGGTAACCAAAACGGATCCTTTCAGAGGAAATGTGCGTTGCCCGTTCCTTTCGGATGAAGGGACGGTTCCTTTCGGAGGAAAACGTCAGTATCGTCATGGTTGTGTTTAGAGAAACGATTTTTTGAGGTTTTATCGTGAACAGTGAGTACAAAACGTATGCGCACGTAATGACGTGATAATCTAGGTACAATCTCAGCACTTTCTTTATGTGCACAAATATTTCGTTATTGTTTACGAGATAAAAATGTTGGCCGAGAACTGCATTTTTTGACGACAGGCAGGTGAAAACCCTTGAATATTTGGGAAAACGTCATTGATCAAAACGTTTTAGCACTTCTTTTCACTAGATGTGTATTTGCCAATCTGAAATTAAATAAATAAAGTGGTAATATACTTGTACATGATAAATAAACACGAAAAACAACCTCTGTTGGCGGTAACGGTTCCTCAAGGAGACGGACACAGGATCCTTCCGGAGCTGAGGCTATGGATCCTTCAGGAGGAAATGTGCTTACAGGCATTACCTTCACATGATACTACCACTTCCGACTTATTCATTCAATCACCGAAAATGATGACGGGTAACAAAATGTTTGGTACTACACGTATGCACTGTAAATAATTTAGACGTGTAAAATTAAGAATGTTTCTGCTAGTTTGTCAAAAATAAGGTCGGAAAAGAGAACACTTTCTGATATTTTCATTACTCCAAATTCTTTTTAATTCGTAGACATTCCGCATTGTAACAAACGAGTTTTTATTTTATAAACTTTAAGGACAGGAACTAAGTAAAGAAGGTCCAGGAATTGCAGATGTCTATAAATACATGTAGATCAGGGGAAACAATAGTAGAATTAGCGACTCAAAGCCTAAAATCGTTTGATTTTACTAGTTTTGTAGGATATTTTATGTTTCTACTGGTCGTTTTTTTTTGCGGCAGCTAAAATAGAAAAAAAATGCAGCTACAGTACAGGTAAATTACAAAATCCACAATCAGTTCGACATTTGTTTAAATGCAACTAATGCTGTCACAGAAATGGAGCGAGGTCACGAAGTGCAGGTTTGCTAAACAGTGTAAATAGAAAATATGGCAATAAGACTTTAAAACCTTAAATGTTCTTAAATGTTTATTTTTCGGTGCACAAGGAAGTAATTCTACCATTTCATGTTTTTGATCAAGGCTTTCCTGGTGCATGTCTTAGGGAACCACTAGACAGTATTTCTGGATTGTAGGTGTCTACAGACAAATGATTTGTTTTCTCCTTGATTGGCGCATTTAGGACTTTGCGGCGACTTGAATGGAATGACAATATCAGTGGCTATAAAAGATCTTACAGAAAAGAAGAGCTAGGCTAAGTGAATATGCCATTAAAATATGATTTAGTGGTAAAATTTCTCCAAAAGGATCCGGTGCCAGATACTCTGATCACAGCCGGTGCCCAAAAATTACAACTTCAGGTGTGCTCCGAAAGGATCCGTTTCTACATGACTTTCTGGTGATAGTTAATATTTTACTTTTTGTGAGCGGATTAGTGTATTTTGATTGTAATTTAATGTGTGCTAGTACAAGAAATATGTTTTATATTGTATTTCGAAGACATTTCGTTGCAAATATCTTCATTTGCGATTAAACAATCGGCTTTGAGTGCAGCCTATACTGTCGCATTCTTAAAGAATGGTACTTATTTCATTTAAAACGGCGATAACAAATAAGCACATTGCGAATTTTTGCTTCAGCTAGCAAATTCAATCTGTTGTGCATTACGTGGACTATTTATCTGAGGATATCACCCAACAATTGTTTATGTTTCTAGTGTCTACCAGTTTCCTCTGAAAGGAACCGTCCTTTCCTCCGAAAGGAACGGGAAACGCATATTTCCTCTGAAAGGATCCGTTTTGGTTACCTACCGTGTTTTAGTTGCATCTTAAATTAATTCAATGTCAGTTTGCAAATATGATATAGATTTGAAAAGCGTATCTGAAAATATATATATATATATATATATATATATATATATATATATATATATATATATATATATATATATATATATATATATATATATATATATATATATATATATATATATATTTTTTTTTTTTTTTTTTTTTTTTTTTTTTTTTTTTTTTTCAATTTTTTATGTGAAGCCAGTTGTGCTGTGAAATGATGGATTTTTGCACATATTTTCATTTCTAGTATTATGATATTCCCTTATTGTACCTGAATGGGGCGTGGCTTGGTGAGAATTGGTGACAATTGTAAGATTCACTGAACTGAAACTTAAAACGTATATACTAGCATCATAAACACATATCGAACTGTTTAATAAAACCTGATCAAATGTTGCTTAAATTATGTAACCTATGCAGTGTATGTCATAGCAAAAAGCCCGTAAACTTTATAATACATGTAGATTTTTCCACCATTTACTAAATGAAAAAGAAGTGAACAAACGTCGGTTAGTCTCCAGGAGGAAAATTACCAGTTCTTAGTGCAGACTTATTTCATTACTAACTGACAAGGGTCCCCACCCATTGGGGCCTAGGAGAAGTAGATGGGCTGCCTGTGTCTCCAAGCACCGACCATCTGATTACTGGTTTACGCTCAAGTCTGAGTCTGCCCAGGAAAAGTTGTTTTGTCAAACCATCCATACATATAAGCCTTGCTGGTTTGCTTGCGTGGTCATGGTGGTTATACACTCCCGCTTGCGTAAATGTACTCATTGATTACGCGTAACGTACGCGCGTATTACGCACGTAATACGCACCTTATTTATACGCGTATGTTTCAATAGCCAATCATAATTCAATTCCTCTTACACGTATGATGCGCGTAACGTGCGTACATTACGCATAATGATTTTAACCAATAAGCTGGCAATTCATTAAGCCAGTCATACCGCATATATTTAAGTATATACGCGTATTTTTGTAACCAATCGGGAGTGAACAGTCTTACGCAAAGAATACGCGTAACATACGCGTAATGAATCAGCCAATTATGTTGAACTTGTATGGTTAAGCAAAAAACCGGATTTTGCTTTAGACTAAAACAATAGATTTATCTAATCTTTTCTCAAACTAAGTCCTCCGTGATCGCCCCCATGAGAAATATTTTCAGTGCATCTGTTCATCCCTGGATCGGTTCCTGATCTGACACCGAGTTTCTGTAGTGTTCGCTTGCTTTTGGATGCAGTTGAGATAATTGAAAACAGATATCTAAGAAGGAGAAAGAAACGTGGAAGAAAAACAAGTACAAACCTTACACCGTATAGTGGTGCTTCTACAAAATAGAGGAGGAACTCTACGACTATTAAAGATAAATGTCTGACTTATCTGTCCACTTGTTTTCCCGAGACGCTTCAAATCAACGCCATTAATTTTCATCAATAAAATCCATTATACTTGCACATTCTTTATTTTCGATGTTATTATCAACAGTTAGGTACTTAAGCTTTTGTATCCCTTATGATACGCGTAAATACGCGTAAACGTATTGGCAATCTGATTGGCCGATCATTTATACGCGTAATGTCTGAACCTTACGCGTATCGACGCTTTAATCACTGCTCATGAATATTAATTAGATACGTTACGCGTAAATGCGCGTATGTTACGCGTGAATGCGCGTAAATAGCATTACGTGCGTAATACGCGCGTTATACGCGTATGATACGCGTAAATGGAGTACATTTACGCGAGCGGGAGTGTATCTATGAAGCACATTTTGTGTGTTATGACATCCTAATGTTGGGTAAAATTCCAATTAAATGGAGGCAACTTCCCGACATGACCATTGATGTTGACTGGGGCGATATCATTAATTCAAACAAACAAACAAACAAACAAACTCACTGACAAAAATAACAAAGAATCAGTAGGAGATGATAAACTCCGGAATAAATATTTTCATGTTACAAATTTCATGGAACAAATGAGCCGGACGAGAAGATTGGTCGAATTTGTACGGAATTTCACTGATTGAAAAACTTAAAGATCCACTTGAATTGGATATATATGTTTGCTTGTATCGAGGTTCTAATGTCCTAGTCAAAAACTTTTCAGGTAAATCAGGATGAACCCACTGTTGCCTAGGTATTGACCAGCATTTTGGGAGTTAATGCGTTTTGTTCAAGGACACAAAATGGTGAACACAGGACTTTTAGATTCGGAGTCTGATGTTTCTCCATCAGGCCACCGCGCTCCCCTTAAACTGGGGAGAATTCTGTATTAACCAGGGGAACGAGTTAAAATTAATTAAATGATAGCTTAGCAAATTGCTTTTTGTTTCATTGATTTTCTGCTCAATATCCCAGTCAACAGTTATGGTCATGTCTGGAATTTTCCACCATTTTATGTGATTTCTGTACCCGACTTAGGGGTGTCACGATATTCGCAATGTGCTGTAAATATATTATTTCTTTGATTTTTTGTTTCATGTGTGGCTTAGACGGCCGGACCTAGTCAACAGCAACGGCCATATCGGGATGTTGCCTCCATTTTAAGGGACTTCTACCCCACATTTGGATAGCATGACACCCAAAATGCGCTTGAAAATATAACCACCTTTGTAAAAAGTAAATGTATGGGTGATTTGACTTGAATGACTCTTTCTGGGCAGGGTCAGACCTTCTGGGTAGTTAACCAGTAATTGTTAGGTCAGTAACCAGTAGTTTATAAGCATTGCCTGGAGACACAAGCAGCTCATCTATTTCTCAAGGCTTGAATACACCTAGCCTAGCAAAGTACTGAGGTTTGTGTGCAAATATGGTTTTACTAAACCACATTTCTGGACATGTTAAGTAATAAATAAAAATAAAACCGAGATCCTTTAAGAGCAGCGAGCATATTAATGAGAAGTGGGGTGGGCCTTCTTACAGATTGTATAAAGTCTTTCTATAAATGCATGGACTTATAAGTTGGTATTGACTATTTACCTGCGTTACTATACTGAACTAAATTATTAAGTTAGCATTTTTATCGAATAATCTTAAAAAGGTACAAGAAGGCAAAGATCAGGAAAAGGCGCAATCAGAAAAAGATTCCACTCCAAAAACCGAGGTGGGAAAAAACCAAACTAACAATCAGGTACTTATACCATGAAACATATCGTAAGCCGAATGAGCAGCTATTTTCCCAATAGGTGGCCACTCAGTTACCTTAACTAAAACTATGAAAACACACATAAGGCGCAAACAGCACAATTTTTTTTAAACACCAAGACATAAAACAAATAGAACCACCACAGAAGTATCGCCTTGGAGCGATCAGTAACACAAAGTTGTTACAAGCGATGTTATGGTTGTGTTCAAGTTGTTACAAGCGATGTTATGGTTGTGTTCCAAACATAAAATAATTTGAGTCATCTCATGTGCCAAATGCTTTTTGCCAAAGAAGGTAACCGAGTAGCTTCCTAAGTGCATATGTAAGTACTCTACTGTAGTGCAAGTCTTACAAGGGTTTCATTTGATTTTCAGTATAGAAGTGTGTGCAGTCAGCCAATAAAGGTATTTACACCATGGATATATTGAAAATATTAACTTTGGGGCACAGTTAGGGTAATTATGAAGTGAAACAAAGTTATTTATTTTTTCAAGATACTGCAGCTGTTAGTAAAGTAAATGTTGTAAGGAAAAAAACATACTAGTTGCGCTTTTGTTATTTATATTCATATCCAAAATTTCTACAAGAAATATCAATCCATTTTCAGCTGAGAGCCAAAAACGTGAGTTTATCATGAATGGTGATCCCACAGTACAAGTAATTTCTCCTTCCAGGTCGACGTTGCTGGGGAAGATCCTGCGAGTAGACGTGGACGGCACCACCGTCGTGGACAACAAGATGCAGTATTATACCGTCCCTGGAGACAATCCCCGCAAACCGGGATGGCGCCCAGAGATCTACGCCCTCGGGGTGCGGAATATGTGGCGCTGTAGCAGAGACGCGGGTGACCCCATAACAGGTACACCACAAATTTAAGCCGGTCATGGGTCCATCCCGAGCTTTTCCAGTGTGATAAAGGATAGTTTCAACCTAAGGAATTTCTTTCCTATTTGACCTGAAAACTGTTGGTTGGAACACGGTGCACCCCAAACAAGCGACCAATGATATTTCAACCACTGTTCATGCAACTGGCATTGGAGATCATTCTCTTGTTTTTGCATATTCGGAAAAAATGAAATAACTTTAGAACTTTGTATTTTTTTTTTTACAGGCGATGGCGAAGGAAGAATATTTTGTGGAGATCTGGGCTCTGAGATTGCTGATGAGCTCAACTTGATAACAAAGGGGAGTAACTATGGTTGGCATTACCGGGAAGGACTCACCTGTCTTGATGATGCGAAATGTAAAGAAATAGGTGAGTTATGGTACATTGAAGTAAACGGGTAAACAGTTTGTCAACTTGAAGGAGTCATTGGGTCCCTTTTAAAGGATATTATCGCTCATCAGCCTAGTGACAATAATTGATGCTTTGCTTTGGCCGTTTCGTGTCTAATCGTAAGTTCAAGCCCCTGTTAACAGAAGAGATAATCGGGAACGAATCAAAGGCTTCATATAACGTGTGGTTTGGTTTGGTAAACGTTTTAATGTCCCAGTCAAAAATTTTCAGTCATGTTGCATGGTGACGGAACCACCGCTTCTTACATGTATAAACCAGCACCAGACTAGCAGAGAAAACATTTATTCCCTTTATAAAAGCGTTGAGGAACAGCCTCGAAAACAGTTCCGGGTGGTAAGTTGCTATCATTCGGTAAATGTGATGTTTCTATTGCACTTGCAGGCGATTGCGATTGTCGCATGTCTGGTTTGGTTTAATACTGAGTATTTTTGCTCTTTACAGAGGCGGACGAAATGTTTCCTATCTACGTGTTTAACCGTACCGACTCCGGTATGAACGCCGTTGTTGGGGGACCCCTGTACAGAGGAAGGTTGTTCCCCTCGCTACAAGGCCATCTACTGTATGGGGATTACGTGACGGGGTATGTAAGATTCGTTCCAATTTCCATTCTTGGTATAAAGTTCCGCTCAGTTGTTGAAAAAAATCCCCATGATGTTGACGTTGGTGTTTATGTGCTCGGCTCTACTTAAACCTCTCCATCTCGTTTGTTCCAATTCTGCGATTCAATCCTCTCGGAAGTTATTAAAAGGGCGGACGTCATTTCCCAGTACCTTCTGCTCAGTCACATTTATAATTCTTCAAAGTTTCAGAGATAGAACAAAATTGAAATATGTAGTGATTCGTAAATTTTAATTTCGACCTTTCTAATGGAAAGGTGTATGCATGGAATGTCACATCTGTAATTACCGTTCTTTCATGTTCCCCATGTTTTACATGTAAATAAAGTTTGATTTGACATCTAAATCTTTTTAGACCTTAGCTCGGAATGTTTTTCAGTCATATATCCAGTATCAAGCTTCTGAAGCCTAACGACTGGGTGGAGTCGGAGTTCAAGGCGTGTCCAGCAGACCAGTGTGGTTGTGATGCCCGGGCTATACCACCCAACCATCTACTTTCCTTTGGACAAGATAAACATGGTAAGGGCTTTGATGACCACACAAACTTCAGATTCAAGCAAAACGTTTATGCCAATTGAGTTTGTAGAGATGCCAGGTCCGAGGCAATGAAAATAAAATGCTAGTACTTGTCAGTTTTAACAGTGAATCATTTTGATAAAACGTTTTGACGAGTTAAGTTGTTGCACCACCGATGAACAGCGCTAAACTGAAAGTAAAGAAAACACCACTTTAAACAGGGTATCCCTTACATTTCATCCTCGACTGGCGACTAAATTTGCAAGTCATCATTTTATGCCTATTGCATTTCGGAGATGAAGGGTGAATGATAACGTTCCTTTTGTTAAAACATCATACTTACGTACTTTGTGTAATTTTATCCAACCAAAAAGTACACATTTCATGAATTTCGAACTAAAGCGCCTCATGCGACATTGGTAATGGTACTATGTCATGAGAAAGCCTGTATCCAGGACCCAATGTTATAATAAAATATGCTCAACTCAGCTGAGCTTGAAATTTCAAATCCTCATAGATACTGAACTAGCCAAACTATATTAATATTTATCCTGCTTCTAAATGTTAAAATGCCAACAATTGTTGGCATTTTAACATTTATGAGCAGGATAAATTTTAGTCTCAGCTGAGCTGAGCATGAAAGAAGTTTCATAACCAGGCTTGGACAATGCATTTAACTAATGCCAATGCAATGCATTAGCTATTTCTCAACTAATGCTAATGCCGATGCTATTATTAGTGTTGGCATTGGAACAATGCTAATTATAATGCATTACTTTTTTCAAATTTTGCTAATGCATTAGCATTAAATGTACTACATGCACTACATGTATTTTCAAAGGTGTGATAAATTGCCACTTTGATACATATTGTTACTGTTTAAAAGTTATTTGTTTGCCTTTGGCTATTACCTAACAATATAAACAATGTCCCTTAATAATCTACAGTTACCTGTGTCCTTTTATGAAGACTTTTTGTCAGGAGAATACATCCATTCAGGCATGCTATTCAACAGCACCGGTTCACAATAATAGAATTTACGATTATAAATGTTAAATAACTTTGAAGTACCAGAATCAGCAATGGATAGTTGATTAAATGTTCAATGAAGATTATATGTACAACCCCATCATTGCACTGGTCCTATCGCAAAATAACCTGAAAACTAATGCCAATGCCAATGTACTATTTTGTCAAATAATGCTAATACCAATGCATTGTTTTTATAAAGTCAGCTAATTCCAATGCTAATGCCAATGCTCAAAATCAGTTTTAATGACAATGCATTACATTGCTAATTAATGCTGCCCAAGCCTGTATATAACCTCGGGGCCTGGACCCGAAATTCCTCAGGGTTTCGGATGCTGAACGCCCGAAATATGCCACGTGGTGAAGAAAAAGAAAATTTAAAAACCTTCAGCGTTTCACTTCTTCACTCTTGCTATGATAATGCACTAGTCAATTCAACTATCCCCGGTCGGGGGATACAGTTGACTGGTGCATTATTGTCAGCCTCCGGGGAGCCAAAGATTTTAGCAGGGATTTTACCACAAATCTGGCCCCGCAGTGCCAGACTTTTAGCATGGCTTTTAAAAACTGAAAAGTCAAAGCCCCACACTTACCCGGTCCCAGAGGGGTCGTGGATTCAAATGGCTGGTGCATAAGCACTCTTGGTCACCGTGGTGTTCAAGCAGGGCAGATTAAAACTTGTCCCAATCTATCGTGTGATCCTGCCCATGAGAGCCTAAAGAAGTGGGTGGACTGCTTGTGCCTCAAGGTGAAGTTTATATGCTACTGAATGCCCATCTGATTACTGGTTAACTGCTCTGGAATGAGTTTACCCAGGTAAAATGGTTCAAATCGACTTACTTTGTTAGTTATATACTTTTTGGATGTCATGTCGTCCTTATTTTGGGTAAAACTCCCATGACCCGGCATGACCATAGCTGTTGACTGGGACACTGTTTCTATCATCACTCCAAACAAACAAACAAACATACAAACGAACCAATCTATCGTAATAATAAATTGAGCCGCGCCGTGAGAAAACGGGTCTTCGTGGTTTCCGACCTGGTCTGACACAAACCGGTCTGTGCAGCTACAGGAGCAGGCTAGAAGCTTGAAATTTGGCAAATATAGAGGTAGAGGAGGAATTGTACTATCCGAGTAGCGAAAACAAAGGCGCTGATCAGCTTCGTAGTGACTGCGAAGCTGATCTTCGCTGATCTGCGCCTTTGTTTTCGCATAGGCAATAATCCCGTTTTCTCACGATGCGGCTCGTACTTAGGTGAGATGTACCTTCTGATGACTGATGTGCCCAGCACAGCAGAGCCCCACGGAGATATTTTACAGATGCTTCCTGCACAAAGGTAATATTATAGGAAATGAATAATACCGCATTCGTTCTAATTAGTGCCCCCGCGCAAGGAAACGGCAGCCAGCTCTTCTTTTTTGTGTTCACATAGATTATTATGATAAGCTCATATCCTATTCCTATAGAATGTATAATTCCCTGTACAGTAGTCCATTTTTGGTTATGAAAATTTCAAGTATGACAACTTTTTCGGGCAAGAAACACTGCTTAATTACTGCTTAAAATACCCAGTCATATTGAACCTGACGGAATATTTCCATCGATCCATCGTTCCGTTAGACCTCACCACCTCACGGAAGTAGAGCGAGGTCACGAAGAGTATTGGAGTGCAGGTTAGCAAGCTGATCTATTATTGAACCAACATGTGTCTCTTAACCCAGACTAGAAATGACAACTGTTGTTCGCAACATTTTCTCTTTTCAGCTCCCAGACGGTAACGTGTGGCTTTCCAAGATTTTGCCTGTCGATACAACTGTTGTGGATCTGCCTAACAATATGCTGGTGGTCCAAGTTTTGACCATTCCACATAACCTGCCCATTCAATAAACAGAGATTTTTTCAATTTTTAGAAATTGAAAAATTCATTGGAAAATATTTCCTATTTTAAATATTTTTGCTCAAAACATTGATTGTGGGTACATGTCAGAACCGCCTCGCCTAGTATGTTATGCGTATGCACTAAGAAATATAAAATACGCAAATCATGATCAAGTTGACGTTTTGGGATACACTTTAACCGAATTTTACACGAATAGGCCTATCATTAATCATTCAGATTAAAACTCCACTTATCTTGTGTACACGAAGTAATTTCTGATATTTTATATCCCTCTTTGTCTGTTCGTTTAATTACTTAAATAATCAGTCGAAATGTTACAAAATTTACATTTGTTTTGTTTCATAATTATTTCGATGTTTTCCATCGCAAAGTTCTGAAAATCACGTCATTATAGTCACACCATTTGCCGAATTCACAGACGAATTTCCCGTAATTCCAGTCAAAATCTATCTCCATGGGAATTTTTTATGCACGGCCTTTTTTGTTACATGACGATTTTAGCGAAATTCAAGGTAACCTGAGTCTGTGAAAACGCGAAAACAACAACAAAAATATCTCCAATAAAGACATAACTTTTCTATGATACGAAAAATAATGTTAAGATTTCCGTTCGCATAGTATCTGTAAATCTTTAGCGGTGGGTCGCTACTTTTTCTATTCAGTGTACCGCAACTTTTGACGTTTCGTCTAGGTATACATGTTTAAACTTTTGCCTGTGTATGTATGGTGGTTTACTTATGACAAATATGTATCTAATAAAATACCATTTTAAAACAACATTAGCGAGAATGATTCCCGTTTTTGTTTTTTTTTTTTTTGTTTTGTTTTTTTTTAGTAGTAGCCTTTGATTTTATTTAATTACTTTTCACGTTTTCGCAATCATCTTTCTTTTTCGTAGATGACAGATGTAACCATGGCCGGAAAAACTATGCGGGTGTCAGTTTCAATGCAGTTGATTTCACCAGCAACAGCAAGCAGACTAAATCCCCAGACAGTATGATTTATCGAGAAGGTCTGCAAATACTTTAGTAAATCTAGCTCGCCTGGTTAAAACTATTTAGTCCAAGACATAATATACTAATGTGTAAACGAATTTGAGATTGTCGGTTGAATAGTACTCAAACTTCCGGTTTCTTTGGCTGTCTTCAAGTCAGAAATAGGTAATACAGGGTTCTAATTCAAGTAAACGCGTGGGTCAAAATGACAAACAATATATTTGTTCAAGATTCATTTTATTCCAACGAAATCAGCCAAGATTTATCAGGTGGATCACCATTTGGTTCGGGGTTCGGAAAGACCTATCGCTTCTCACATTCCTATTTTTATGGATTTACTATTAAACTAGCTTCTCCCAACACGTAGCCATGTTTATTCGTCACATTGCATTGTACGTTCCCATTGGAGTCCAGTCTGAGGCTGTCAATTGTGATGGAGTTTGGCGAGGCTGTTACACTGGCTGCCGTCATCTCTGAATAAAGAAATCCACATGTATTCATTGATATTCAAAGAAACTGGAATCGTAATATTTTATCATTTTATCTACACAGAAAAACTGAAATTGCAAAAAAAAAAAAAAAAAAATTAATCGCAAACAAACTGACCATGCAATTCATCTCGGGAAGTTATCTACGCACTATGAATCTAACACTGTAATTTGAAATTCATCTACATGCAAATAATCTGGCATTGTAATTTATTTAATTGCGCACAAAGAAAAAAAAAGCTCGGCCCGTGGTGTTACATTTATGATTTAACGCCAAACATTGTAGCACTTGCTTTAAAATTTGAGCTTTCGCATGAGAAAACCAACAATTTGCATATGCTAAAACAAAGGCGCAGATCAGCTTCGCAGTAACTGCGAAGCTGATCAGCGCCTTTGTTTTCGCCAATCGGATAGTACAACTCCCCAAAGTATCAAGCCTTTTGCTTTATTCTGTGACTGTACAGACCGATTTGTGTCAGACCTGGTGGGAAACCCAAATTGTTGTTCTCATGCACATGCTCATTTACCTGAAATAGGTCTTCCATTTATAAGCCATCGTGCTATCGGGGAAGGTATACCCGATGCCTCACATGTAAAGTCGCCGACTCCCCAATTCTTGCCACTATGTCACGTGGTCGAGAAATCCAAAATGGCGCCGCTGCAATAAACAGAATGAAGTTACAATATCATTATTGTTATCATTGTATGGAAAACGCATTTTTGTATCATATTCAGTTTAAACTGAGTATGCTTAAAAGGCCAGTGTTCAAATTCAAAACCACCTATTAGCTACGTGAAAAATTAACTCGCAAACAGAGGAAGAAGTGTCCAGAAAAGTCATAAAAACTTGCTTGATCGACGTCGAGGTCCAATAAGTCCTGTATTCTGACTGAGATAAAGATACAGAGATCTGAAACTGCTATTGAAACACTACAAACATCAAAATCTGGTTCCTAAATAAAATATTAAATGTTAACAGTTTCTATTGAATAAAATATTATCTCATTGGATGTATGAAATTGCCAATGAACGCCGATATTTGCTTGGCGCGACAGCGTCAAGCAATTGAAACGGAATGAGGATTTCTCCTCAATCTGTGGGTTTTTTTCCTTCAACCTATGGGGTTTCCCTTTGACACCCAGGGGCCTGGTTCCAGTCGCAATATTTTGCTACACTTCTTGCATAATAAAGCAATTGAAGACGGAAACCAGACTTGCTCTCCACCGTTTTTATAAGGACTTGTGGGAAGAATGACGTACATGTATTTGGATCTAACGTTAAACATTTAGGTGGCGTTCTGGGCGGATAATGTTAAAACCCGGAACTTTGTGCTAGGTCCGACCAAGTACGAAAGCTTGAAATCCACCGTAGCGAGGAAGTGTTCATGACCGATGTGATCCATCGAGTTACCGAAAAACTCCACAAACCTACGAAAAACCACAACACACGGACAAATAATGGTATATACAGACTAGCCAAGCATTCCTTTTAACAAGGAAAATTTATTATAGCACTGGTTTTGTCTTCGAAACAGTATGGCGGCGGATCGTAGGTGGCGCCACAGGTACACGCGCGACAATCATAAAGTGGCCGCTAGGTGGACTTTCTAATCTCTTCATCTTTATCTCAGATTCTGATTACAATTACGAAAACTTGCACAAGCAATATACATATACATAGACTTTATTCAGCTGTTTAACTTAAAAATTCCATTAAAATGATTTTTTAAACATTTTTGTTCAAAACATTGATTGTGGCTCGGATTCAAAATAAAAGCGTTTATTGGATTCAAAACTGTGGGTGCACGTTAGAACCAGGCGGGTTCTAACAAATACCCGCAAACTGTTTTGGATCAAAAATAAGAAAAGTATACCCTACACCTGTATAACCCAGTTTTATATACCTCGTAAAATTAGGGTTCAAAGGGGGTATATATTTCACGGACATGTTATGACGAATGATATTTACCTTCAACACGGATATTCACCAAACCCGTGGCCACCTGAGGATAATATGACGGTCTGTTTTTGCCTTGACATGTGTATGCCCCCTCTATCTCTTTCGTTACGTTCCTGAATACCAAAGCTCTTCCAAAATCACGCTTAGAAATAACTGTTGACGTTGTTGTTGTGTTCCATTCCCACGTTACTTCAGGGGTGGGGCTAAAAGAGTTGCAAGGAAGCATTTCATCCGAAAAAAAAAATGTTTATTTTGAGCCTTAACGTCCCAGTCAACAATTTTTCAGTCATATCGGGCGCAGAGCTAACGCTTTCTGGGCTTAACCAGTACTGTAGGGAGTTAATGTGTCTTGCTCAAAAGACCCAACACGGTGACGCCCATAGGGATCGAACCCAGGACCTCTCGATTCGGAGTCCGACGCTCTACCACTACGCCACCTCGCTCCCAGAAAGGAACACCTAAAATAATTTATCGTAATTTTCTATGATTATGATCTTGCTTACCATATGAAATGGTCGTTTAATGGTAATTATCATGATCAATTTAATTGTAATCAGATCTACTGTAATTAATCTTTCTCATTTTAACTAAATCGTGGTTAACTCCAACTTCAATTAGTCACTATCATTTTTTACAGTTAACCAAGCACTCACTTTCCTCCACTAAAACACCACAGCCTCAAATCTTGACCAACAAGGGCAAATTGATCACGTGGTGAAAGCCACAACCATGGCATCGGAAATTGCTCCGGCACTGTGGAAAAATAAATGAGCCGCATCGTGAGAAAACCAAAAATTTGGTGTTCCGACCAGATCTGACACAAACCGGGCTGTACAGTCACAGAAGATGGTTAGAGGCTGGAAATTTTGGATTTAGAAAATAGAGGAAATATCGTACTATCCTTGTAGCGGAAACAAAGGCGCTGGTCAGCTTCGCAGTTATCTTCTTTTTCATGTTATACACATGTGCACCTCATGTATACGCCAAATGCAAAATTTTAAAGTCAAGACAAAGTCCTGAAACCAAGCGCTGATGTAAAAAGTGATGCGTTTCTTAATTGATATATGAGCCGCAGCATGGGAAAACCAACAATTTGCATACGCGAAAACAAAGGCGCAGATCAGATTCGCAGTAACTGCGAAGCCGATCAGTGCCTTTGTTTTCGCTACACGGATAGTACAATCCCTCTACTTCTTAAATCCAAAATTTCAAGCTTCTAACCATCTTCTGTGACTATACAGCCCAGTTTGTGTCGGACCTGTTCGGAAACCACAACGTTGGTTTTCCCACGAGGCGGCTCATATGTATAGTTTTAATATTGTAACCAAGATGTGAGAAATAAACCATACTTTCCCAAACTTGAATAATGTATCTGGGCCCGACCACCGTCATCCTTAGAACATCATTCATGACAACACAAACATAACCTCGCCCTTCTCGCTCGTCAGATTTCTGTATATGAGCGAACATTAGATCACCTGTAATAAAAGGCAAGAGAAATGATACCCCGGGACCGTCAGCACACAAAATATGCCACCGCCATGCCGTCACGCAAATCAATGCCGAGATAAAACCAGGACAAACATCCATTTTCTCATTCAAACAATAAGTGCGTAGAAATGCATAAAACAAAATAAAATATGAAACAGATTGTTGTAAGAAACTGTGATGATAACACAAAGACTTAGACCTACTAAGGTCGTCCGAGGGGGCGGGGGACGGGGGGCGGGGGCGGGCTACGACTGTGATAGTTCGTCTCTCACTAATGAGAAAGACCATCATTATTTCTTGAATAGTGCTGATGTGTGTTGGTGAGTTCTTTGATGGCTGACTAGGCCAATTCTGGCTCTAAACTGTCGGTTGCAAGTAGAGCAAGTCAATGTCATAGAGTCTGATGGTGGCACATTTGTTTTGGCTTTGCGCTCTCTTCGCTTTCTTTCAGCTTCACAGATTCTCTTCTTTTCATAAAGAGCTGCTCCTTTGTTGATGAGACCTCGCCACTTTGATCGCTCCTGTGCAGTCTGTTCCCAGGACCCCATTGGTATTTCGAAATCCTTCAGAGAGGCTTTGAGGGTGTCTTTGTAGCGTTTCTTCTGGCCACCTTGACAGCGCTTTCCCTCCTGTAGTTCTCCATAGAAAACTTTCTTTGGAAGTCGCGCATCAGGCATTCTTATAACATGGCCAGTCCATCTTAGCTGTGCTAGCTTTAAGACTGTATGCATGCTTTGCATCCCTGCTTTCGTCAGGACCTCTGTGTCTGGAATCTTGTCCTGCCACTTGATTTTTAACAACTTTCTCAAACAGCTTAAGTGGAAATGGTTAAGTCTTTTTGCATGGCGTTGGTATACTGTCCAGGTCTCACATGCATACAAGAGGATTGGCAGTACCACAGCCTTGTAGACTTTCAGCTTGGTGTCAAGCTTGATTCCATTTCGCTCCCAGACATTTGCACGGAGTCGTCCGAATGCCACACTAGCCTTTGCAATTCTGGCAGTGATCTCATCATCAATATGCACTGCTCTGGAGAGAGTGCTTCCCAGGTAGGTGAACTTGTCAACAACTTTCAGTTTTTGCCCATTCACAGTGATGGTTGGTTCATTATATGGCTTTCCGGGCGCTGGTTGGTGTACAACCTCTGTCTTTTTTGTGCTGATTGTGAGATCATAGTTATCGCATGACTGTGAGACTTGATCCATGGCTCTTTGCATTTTTGCCTCTGTGCTGGCATTCTTATCCATATCATCTGCATAGAGGAGCTCATCTAGCACATCAGTCTGGACCTTAGTTTTGGCTTGCAACCTTCTGAGGTTGAATATGTTGCCATCAAAACGGTACCTGATTGGAAAACCAGTGTCACTGTCCTGAAAAGCATCCATAAGCATGGCAGAAAACATCATGCTGAACAGTGTTGGTGCCAGAACACAGCCTTGTTTGACCCCATTTGTTACTTCAAATGGTTCAGAGAACTCTCCATCATTTTGCACACGTGCCTGCATGCCATCATGAAACTGCCGCACCATTGCTATGAATCTGGGTGGACAGCCAAACTTGGCCATGATTTTCCACAGTCCATCACGACTAACAGTGTCAAAAGCTTTGGTGAGGTCAACAAACGTCATGTATAGATCTACATTCTGTTCTTGGCATTTCTCCTGAAGCTGTCTTGCTGTGAAGATCATGTCTATTGTCCCTCTGTCTTTTCTGAATCCACATTGACTTTCTGGGATAAGTCCCGTCTGATCAAGATGAACATTCAGACGATTCAACAGAATTTTTGCAAGTATCTTCCCAGCAATTGATAGGAGGGAGATGCCTCTGTGATTGTCACAGACTTGAGGATTTCCTTTCCGCTTGTATAGGTGGATTATGGATGCATCCTTAAATTCTTGTGGGATAGCCTCCTTTCTCCACATACAGTGAAACAACTCTGTCAGTTTCTCTGCCATGGGTAGCCCCCCAGCCTTGTAAACTTCGGCAGGAATTGCATCTGCACCTGGGGCTTTGCCAGATGATAGTTGTTGAACTGCTTTTCTTGTTTCCGTAACGGTAGGAAATTCATCTAACAGAACATTGCACTCTATCTGTGGAAGTCTGTCGATTGCATCCTCATTGATGCTTGATGGTCGATTAAGCACACTATTGAAGTGTTCTGCCCACCTTTCCAAGATAGCTTCTTTATCTGTGAGAAGAGTGTTACCATCTGCACTGAGCAATGTGGTGGCTCCAGAACTCTTTGGACCATAAATGGTTTTCAGTGCATCATGAAATTTCTTCATGTCCTTTCTATCCGCAAAAGACTGAATTTCTTCTGTTTTCTTCCTCAGCCAGGAATCTTGCATGTCCCTAAGCTTGGTCTGGACTGTCTTACAAATGTTGCTGTAGGCTGCTTTCTTTGATACTGAGCTAGTATCATCTTGATGTGCCTTGTGCAATCGGTGCTTTTCTTCAAGAAGCCTCTGAATTTCGTCATCATTCTCATCAAACCAGTCTTGATGTTTGCGAGATGGATGGCCTAAGGTGCTTGCAGCTGAAGAAAGAACTGTTTTATGGAAAACTGTCCAGTTTTCTTCGGGGTCCTCTGAACTGAGATTCATTGCATCCAGTTGGTTGCAAACGTCTGTTAAGAAATCTTGTCTCATGCTGTCTTTATTCAGCTTTGAGACATCCAGTCTCTTAGGAGCTTTCTTGCCTTGAGGTCGCCTCGCAGGCTGTATTCTTAGGTTGAGTTTGCTGACAACCAGTCTATGATCTGTCCAGCAGTCTGCACCACACATAGTCTTTGTCACTTTAACATCCTGCCTGTCTGTTCTCCGCACTATGACATAGTCTATGAGATGCCAGTGTTTGGAACGGGGATGCATCCAGGATGTTTTGTTCCTATTAGGTAGACGGAAGACTGTGTTGGTGATTAGAAGGTCATGTTCAGCACACTTCCTGAGAAGCAAGAGACCATTGCTGTTGCACTTTCCAACCCCTTCTGGACCTATAACTCCTTCCCAGGTCTGGTGGTCTGTACCCACTCTGGCATTAAAGTCGCCAAGAAGGATAAGCTTGTCTGTGCGGGGTGTTGCAGAAATAACATTGTCTAGGTCATCATAGAACTTGTCCTTGACCTCATCTGGATTGGTCATTGTGGGTGCATAAGCACTGACAATAGTTGCATGTTTATTGCATGACAGAGGAAGTCTCAATGTCATTAGACGGTCATTAATGCCTTTTGGCAATCCTGACAGCTTACCAACAAGTTCTGTTTTGATGGCAAAGCCAACTCCTGCTTCACGCCTCTCTTCACTTTTGCGTCCACTCCAGAAGAAGGTGTATCCAGCACCAACTTCTTTGATCTCCCCAACATCTGCGAACCGAGTCTCACTCAATGCAGCTATCTGTATATCATACCTCCCAAGTTCTCTGCCCACAAGGGCCGTTCTACGCTGTGGTCTATCTGACCCAGCATTGTCCATTAAAGTACGCACATTCCATGCGCCAATCCGTAAGGGGATTACTCTAGCTTTTTTCTTTGTATTTCGACCGCTTAAGGGGATCCCCGCTGATCGCGGTTAACCAGCCAGGGGGTTTGAAGCAGGCAATTGTTTAGGGCACCTTTTCTAGCCCCTTCCCCATGCTACGGGGGTGAGCAGTGCGGTCCTAAATAGGTCTGCTCAGTCGCTCAGCCGACTGCCAAATTCTGCTTACTGCTTCTCCTCACAGAAAACGACCATCAGAACTGAGCCGCCTGTGTGCAGGTCTGCAACTACAGCTCCCAGTGTGTCCTACACCTGCTGCTTCGCCACTCGCCCATCGCCACAGGACTTTGTAGGTATGTGGGTGCAAGTGTGATGAAATTGTTGTGTATGCTAGTGCTTGTGTGTTGAGAAATAAGATGACATGCGCTATGAAATTAGATTATAGTGAGGAAGAGGTGCGCAACGTCAACCTCACTCTCTAGTCCTCGCCCAGCTGCGCCCAGAGGCAAGACACAGGTCAAGACGTCTGGAGTTGGGTTTAGATGCAGTGGATGACCGTAACATCTTTAGTGCCTTGTCACGCTCTGCATGTTCCACAACATGTTGCTGTATCGCTTTCTGAACCGTTGAATCAGGTGATTTCTTCCGCTCCATCTACCGAAACAGTCTTTGCATATCTGGACTAGGCATATCCAGACACACAGGTTTGATTTTTGAGTTTCCTTCTCCTAGATGAATTGCTGGCCACAGCTGAAGAGCTCCATCTACCCTTTCTTAGGTTTTGTTTAGAGACCTGTAAACTCCTAGGAGGACTGTCAACCAAGACTAATGAGTTCCCCCTGCCCAGCTAGATTTTTGTGTAGAGAACTAGCTTAACTCCTAGATGAGTTGCCTTCCAAGGCTAACGAGCCCCATCTGCACCGCATGACAACAGGTAGTACTGATTACATGTTACAGTAGCAGTTAAACTGACCTGACCATAAACGACTGCTACGACTGTACCATCATAATGAAGGTGCATATGGAGAGTTAGTGGCTTTGTCATTTGGAAAGAGCTAGGGGAACTTGTTTCAAGACTGTGTACATTTACTCAGAGCTGAATAGCTGTATAGCTGTTTATTTGGACGTACAGGACGTTTCAACAATTAAATGCGACATTTGTTCTAACCTTCTGGGTTGATCGCTACTCGCTCGTCTGTATCAATAGGTTCCAACGGTCTCCCGGAGTCCCCAACGTCTAGAGCCCAGTGATATGACGGGTGGGGTATACTGCGTGGCGGCATACAACGTAACATAAATAGCTCGCCGGGCACAGCAACTACATTCTGGCAAAAACAAGGAGCTTCGAGTCCGATTGATATTTAACAAATACAGTACCGACTTGGGGTTAGCTTGTCGTGTTGTGTTTGTTAAATTATAAGCTCGTGTACGCGCGATTGCAAGTCAACACGCCATTCTATCTACATAACTTGGTCACGGCTTGCAAATGGCATTTTGGTCATTAGCCTTTAGATGTAGCATTCGTCAATTAGCAATTGACATACCATGCCACAGTGTCTTTCCATAATATACTGACATTTTATTGCGCTTTTAGAACGAGAAAACCGAAAAAAAAAAAACAAAAAAAAAAAACCAACAATAATTACCCTGATTTCCATGGAATCTGGAAAGTCATCTAACAGTGCCGCTATCAGATGGGTTTTCACGGACAAAGAAACGCCATGCTCATTGAATGCGAAGCACTGATAATAGGCCTGATCCGACACAGATGCCTGGTTGATTATCAGAGCCCCAGTACCATCAGATGCCATACTAAGTCTGTGGCCATCTAGGGTCAATGACTGGCCGTTGCGCTCCCATGTATACCTGTGGATGTCAACAGTACTAGTTTCGTGAGTCTGGAGCGGATACTATAGCTCGAGTTGTCGAGCGTTGAACTCTAGTGGTTTCGAAACCTACAACCGACGCGTTGTGTCGTTGAGCCGCGTTACAACAGTATAAAGAACTCAATAATGGTTAGAATATTACTGCAGGATGTTATATGGACCAATTTATTTGTTAAAATATTACTTATGTATGCGTTTTATGCAACCGACTACATCCAACAAACCATCTGATCGGACACAACAGAAAGTTGCAAAGACCAGTAACATATCACTGATTTCGAAAACATGCCCATGTAATATACAGATTTCTCTTAAGTTGTAAAAATTGAATTTTTTTTTTCAGTAGATATTATTATTATCACAGAATGAATTATTTTTATATTTTTCTTCTTTTTGCTTAAAATGTAGATTGTGGATATACGTTAGAACCGCCTCGCCAAGGCGGTTCTAAGGCGAGGCGGTTCTAACGAGTATCCATAATCTATGCCAGTTTTGGAGCAAAAAATAAGAAAAAATAGGTATACCCCTGCAAACCCTAGTTTTTCTATGTAAAAGTGGAGTTTAATGGGGTATTTATTGCATGGACATGTTTTCCTGATGTTCTAATAATCAGAGAGAGGTCATATACTAACTGGGGTTCTGGGCTTCCAGAGGCTTCGCAGTTTAGGCGCACCGCCTCACCGCTTGCAAAAAATACTTCCTTGTCTGGTTGACGGTGAATCTTAGGAGGGCTGTCCACACCTAAAGTGAAGATAAATATTCCATGCTTACAAAAGGCATACGTAAATATGTGCTTTATGAAAGCATGCAAAAAGCCCCGAATCCCTAATAGGTAATAGTAAAAGATAAATGATTGTGTGTGTAATTCCAAATAAGTTATAGTTAAAGTATCGAGCAGAAAAAAATAATTAAAACAAAGAGTCGAAAGACGAGCTGTTTTTACATATTTTTTTCTACGAGGTCTTATTATAAAAGCGAGTCGATTTACTTTTTTTTTCTACGATGTATTTAACTACATGTATATAAATGGCAGAACACCAGTCCGTACTGTAATTTCTAATATCAGTTGCAAGTACAGTATGGTTTTGATTCCGCCTCCCGCTTCCTTTAATATTCACTTAATGCTGCAAAAACTTCAAAGGAAAAACAGAAAATCGTACTACAAATAGATACTAAATTTAATAATTATTTAATGAATTATTGCAACATATTGTTCAGCCTACCTTGACGATGTCCTAGACTGAGACTGACAGCCGCACATGTCAGACTGAAATACAATTTCAACAAATCCATTTCCGAGCTGTGTAGTACGTACTCGTAACTGCAACCTTGCTTATAAAGTATGGTGCCTGACCATAAAAAGTTGCTGTCTGCTTTTCAGTTAGATCCTACTCAACAAAGTTTAGTTCAATGTTTATGAAGAAGCAATTACAAGATTAAATGACTCATCAGAATGCACCTCTCGTTCACATTCGGAACTGAACTTATATTTTGTTGCCAAATATTCATAAAAACTAGACAATTACATGACTTTTATGCCAATGCATGTAACTGAAACGATAGTGCTTAGATAATTACTGTGATTATTGTGAAAATAGTTAGGATAAACTATGATATTACAACTGCAATTATTATGGGCTAACATTGGCAAATAACAAACGTTAAAGGTTTCAATTCAATACAGAGAGAGAGAGAGAGAGAGAGAGAGAGAGAGAGAGAGAGTACTCGTGCCTTCATGGCAGGTGCACCACATTGAGACTGGGTATAGTGCCAGAACGACTAGGACGTCTACAACAACGGTACTCCGATAAGGCTTGTTGTGCTGGGGACTATCAGATAATCGCACGTGTGGGAAAAACACGTCTGCTTCATCAAGACAGCACGACGTGCGTCACAGTCCCAAACTCTGGTAAGTTCTGGCTATACAATGCTTTGACATTATGAATTTCACTGGATCTATTGTCGTCTTTGAAACATTTTCCATTTCCAAAGATAACTTCACAAGAGCCCAGGTGTCGGTTATAGTCCTTGCGGTCATATTAAAGCTTTGCTGGATGCACAAGCAGCCAATCTATTCCTCTAGTTCCTATTTTGAAATGACTTTGACAGATGAACTTTACTGTCAACCAACGAAACCTCCGATTTGTGCTTGTAATGAGGGTCAAATTCACTGCATTTTGTAGGGATGTGGACTTAAAATTACAGTAAAACATGTCTGCATCATTAAAGTCCCAGGCGTAGCATCAACAGGCCCACAGCAACGACAGGGCGATGTACTCGACATGCAAGCAAAGATCAGCAAATACTTTCTTAAAAAGGAGGGAAGTAAAACGTAAATTGGAACTTGCTCGTGAATTTCAAATGCGAGAAAGATATGACTGTAGAAAAATTATCAAAATTGGCATTTCCAGTCAGATATGTCAAGAAGACTAAAAGTGCATACACGATAACTAGCCTCGGTCTCCCTTAATTTGCCACAAGCTCATTCGATGTTCAGTTTTCCAAAATGATCTTTTAAGCTCATTATCAACGCATTTTTGATGTCTGTATCCAGTTGTCAACTTGGTACATCTGTCTGTACCCCAAATATGTCCTGTAAGAACAATGCCACTAATTTTATTCGACTGACCGGCCACCTGATTACTGGTTAACCGCGTACAGGACGGCGCCACCGATTCCTGGGTATTAACCAGTACTCAAGGGAGTTAATGCGTCTTGTTCATGGACACAACATGGTGACCCCTTTGAGGATCGAACCAATGCCCTCTCGAGTCGAAGTCCGACGCTCTACCACTATCCAATCATTTTATGAAGGTAAAATATGCTAAAATGGCTCACCGGGGTTCAACTGGTGTTTTTTCTTTTGCTCCGGATTTCAGGCATAAGTCATTTGGCGCCCAGGGATCTCCATCGTTGGGTAGCTTACTGAATCTGTGAGTCCTCGTTTTTGATTCATCATGGTGGTTATCGTGATTTATTTGTGTGTCCTTGATGATTCATTGACTAGTTAGAAATTCACCACAAGGACCGACCAACTAACTGCAGAAGTTGGCCATATAAAATCGATTTAAGCCCGCCGTGAACTTTATATTACTGATCGTTCCAAGGCGATACTTCTGTGGTGGTTCGTATTGTTTTATGTCTTGGTATTGAATTTTTGTGCTGTTAGAACCTTATGTATGTTTTCATATTTTTGGTTTTATGTGTGTTTTCATATGTTTGGTTATGTTTGGGTAACTGAGTGGCCACCTATTGGGAAAATAGCTGCCCATTCGACTTACTATATGTTTTCTTTGTATAAGTACCTTTTTTTTTCCCCACTGCGGTTTTTGGAGTGGGAATTTCTTTCTGATTGCGCCATTTCCTGATCATTGCCTCCTTTTACTTTTTAAAAGCATCATCACAATTTTGAAGCATTAAATCTTTGCCATTTCAAACGCACACGTATTGGATATATTCAAATAAGAAATGTGGCATCCATCTAGCATTAAGATGAACCATTTTCGGTATAAAGACAAAACTAAAAAAGCAGTTGACTAGATTTTATTGATAGGCAACTCCATAATCAATAACAAAGTGGCAAGGACCATAGTACGAGTATGTCAGGAAGTGTACAAACACCAGTACAATAACCAACGTCGATCTTGGAAGTACACGTACATTGACATAGCTCAGCGTCCAGACCACCAATAAATTAGAAAATAAATTAAATAAATATCTTAAATACACCACGATTGACCAATTTCTTTGTTAGCGGCGACGATCGAAATGTGCCAAATACCGTATACGTTCGAAAGATGACTGACTTTATAGTTTTCAGTCTGAGAAAAATCTTTACCATATATTCTCTCAGATGTTTTGCTAATATTGTATCTCCTTTTCCAGAATTTCTTTCCACAAATCGTTGCCTATATTTTTGTCCAAAATAATTATTGGTGTTCTAAATAACGAAAGTATGTGGGTTATCATTGGCATCGTCTTGGCGAAGTATGAGATTTGTTGTTCGATTATCATCGCCACTAGACGTCGCCGAGCTTTTAGGAAGAGACGGGCTCTGTACGGGAGGTTGGCCGAGGGCGAGTATTCAGAGAATCTGGAAATAAATGAACAAAAAGTAAATACAATGCTGTTTTTTTTTTTTATTTATTTTAACTCCTATCACCGTTTGTGTTTTCCGTTTAAAATATACTTAATAAATTAAACCCAATAAAATAACATAGGTTTTAATGGTTGTTTTTATTTTAATCAAGAATATTGAATTTTGACCGAACTGTTGGAGGGATGTAGATCTACATGAATACGAGTACTCACCGAGATGATAGCGTTTTCTACTGTTGTTTGACGACCCGAGTCACCGTGGTAGTAACGCCACTAGTGCCCACGGTTCGAGCCTGTGAGACCGAACTCCTGCTCCGAGCCCGGAACTTCTGGACGGAGCTCTCGGCTGAGGCGGCTCTCTCCTCCGCGTCCTCTAGTTCAGTTTGTACCTTGCGGTACTTGGCCAAGTTGATAGCGGCGACTTCTTCCTGTAATAGTTAATGTAAAACAATACGTGACGACTGGATAAAGCTGGTGGGAAAAGCAGGGTCGCTAGGTAATACAAATTCATAACATCTAGTTGCGTTATTTGTTTCTCATGGTAAGGCCGATTAGATCATTATATAATAATTAAACCAACAGATAAGTTATATCAAAGGAGGTGAAAAAGTATCCAGTCTTGAATGGCTCTAGTATCCTAGCATTCCTTTTAACATGTTTAAAGCAGACCCGCTTCCTGTATGCGAAAAAGCGTGAATATCCACATTAAAATACCACATCATACAGCATTATGATACAGGGAAGAATGCAATAAGTGGAGTAGAAATTCAAAACCCACCGCTTCCTCGACTTGTCTCTTGAAGGCCTTGACCTTGCTGTGTAGTTTGTCAATAATATCCTGGTACCGATCCTGGTTCTTCCTATCCTCGTCCGTCTGGAAGGCGAGCTCCTTCAACCGGCGCTCAGACTTCCTCATGGCCACCTGGGTCTCGGTGTGACGGTGCTGTTCCGCGTCGAGCTCACTCTCTAGTTCTTTCACCTGCAAAGGGATTAAGTCGTGATAAAATTTCCATGTAAAACACATGAAGTGATTTAGATACATGTTTTGTAATAGCCAAGCTTTGGTTTATATGGTATAAGTTGCTCTCGATAGTCATTTTACCTGATACGATGATTCATTCTGTCTTATACAATACTGCAACAAGTATTACTGCCAATATGATTTAGTTCATAGTTGTTTTCTGCTTGAGTCTTCGTGATACAATATTTATTTTCTTAATTTTTATCACTCTGTTAGTACTTAATGTTTTGTAGACTATTTTAAAAAACAAATTACATTCTTCATTGTTTACAGGGCTTAGAAAAAAGAATTAAAGAAGCATTTACGCTTTCGTCATGCTTTGTATTGTACCTGTACAAAAACGGAAATAAATATGTATAACCGAATTCACTGCTTACCCTTTGTTCCAGTTTGGCGATCATCTTCTTGCCTCCCTTCATTGCCTGGCTCTCAGCTTCATCCAGCCTTACAGTGATCTCCCTGACCTGGGTCTCCAAGACCTTGCGCATCTTCTCAACCTGCTGGCTATGGCTCTGCTCTGACCTTAGTTCATCAGCCAGGCGAGCGACCTCGGACATGGCTTTCTTGGCTCTGTCGTCGGATGCTCTTACTTCAGTGGCAAGTTCTTCCAGATCTCCTTGCATGGCTGAGATATCAGATTCCAATTTTCGCTTGTGGCTAGAGGTTGTCTGTAGCATGGACGACAGCTCGTTGATGCGACCAGTGGCTTCCAGGACCTCGTTCTCCGCAGCCTTTCGTGCTCTATCCGCAGCCTCGAGAGTCAATCGGATCTCTTCAGTCTCGTTCTGTGCCAGAGTGACTCGCCTTTCAGCCATGCCGTAAGCTTCCCGGGCCTCGGAGACTTGGCGGGCTTCCTCGTCAACCTGGACCTGTATTTCTCGGCACTGTTCCTGGTACTTCTTAGAGACCTTTTCTGCCTCGATCCTGCCTCGGTTGGCGGCATCCATAGCCACTTCCAACTCGTTGATGTCTTGTTCTAATTTCTTCTTGATGCGGAGAGCTTCAGTCTTGGCTTTAGATTCAGCCTCCAGACTTGCGTTCACACTGTCCAGGGAGCGTTGGAAGTTGCGTCTACAAAGAAAATCTGATATTGTACAACACTGCTATTGACTCGTATGTCGTACGCCCGTCGCCACCATAAGCATCCAAGAATAGTTCATACGAAAGTACAAGAAAAAATGACAGCTCTGACTTAGAAATAATGCGACACCATTTCTAAACCAGATAAAGATTGTGAATGACTAATGAGAAACTTCATTGATGTAGCATGCTAAAAAGATGCTGGTAACATAGATTATGGCGTCTTTATCATGTTTTTACGATGCACAAATTACATAATTTGTTTTATTTTTATTCTGGTTTTATGTTTTATGAACATAAGTTTCAAAAGACAAATCTCAAGAAAACTGGTCTGTCAGTTTGTTAAAAGCGATAGTTCTTAGACAGAAATAGTTACCTGTTGATCTCGAACTCCTCATCCTTCTCGGCTATCCTGCGTTCAATCTCCTGCCTAATGACTCCTATCTCTAGCTGTGCTCGGCTGACCTTGGCCTCCTCTTGTTCCAGGGCGGATTCGGCCTCCTCCAGGGCGTGGGTCAGCTCCTGTTTCTCCATCTCAAGCCGGCGTTTGGCCTTCTCGATCTCGTGGACACCTCGGCCACCCTCGGTCAGCTGGTCGGTTAGCTCGTGGATCTCCTCTGAAAATGTGAACATTTCATCGATCAATTAAAGTTTGAAAACTTCGTTCATATTCACTTACAGTAAGATATAAACAAGCATATGATTTGGTGATATTTTGAAAACAGCATTTATAGTCGTTTATCAATCACTAGACACAACTTGCAACTGTGTGTTCTCATAAAAACGATTTCAACACTCACCAGACAAGTTCTTGTTTTCTCTCTTCATGGCTTCTATGGTGTTTGTTGAATCTTCATACTGTGCCCTTAAACGGTACAATTCGGTCGAGTAACTGCGGGATTCTTTCTGTGCATTTTCTAGTTCACTCTCTAAGCCCTTGACCTTCATTTGCCAGTCGGCTATGGTTCTGTCGAAGACCCTCTGTTTCTTCTCCAGATTGTTGGCGTTGGCACTTGACCTCTCAACATCGATGAGGAGATCTTCAAGTTCACATTGCAGACGGGACCTTGCCTTCTCTAACTGGTTGTTCTGAAAACATAAGGGTTACCATCATCATCATTACGTTGTCCTTTAGCGAGGGTTGTAGGTGTCAGACAAGTCTCCTTCGGACACGATAAATATCTGGGCCCAGTTGTTCAAAACTTCGTTAGCTTAACGTCATCGTTAAGAACCCAAATCGACTACATAAGCAAAAACACTGTTATTTTTTGTTGATAAATTGTGAGAATCCTTTGCAATGCAAAATATTCTCTCTTTTTTCAACAAAACAGTGTATTTGTAATATTCATGTTTGAAATTTTAACGCATCGATAACTAATGATGTCGTTAATTTTGAACAACTGGCCCCTGAAGTTAATATTTTATGGCAGTTTTCCATTTGATTATTTTCAACTGTAAAAGGTTTACCATTAACAACATTAAAACAATCTTTGGGGAATGGAGTCGACCTTGACCTTTCTGTAGCTGTGCTAACGCATCTTAATCATCATTATTTTGAAGGCCGATCGGTGTTTTACCATATCTAGCCTACGATGTGCTTATTAGGATAACAACCATATTATATGACGCAACAAATCAATCCACCAACCTTGATATTAGCTGCCTCTATTTCCTGTTCAGCATCAGCCAGCCTAGCCTGTAGTTTACGTTTAGCATCTTCCAGTTCATCAGCCCTAGCCATGCCCTCAGTCTCGTACTTGCTGCGCCATTCCTGTGTGGCGGCGTTGGCCCGGGAGAGCTGCCTCTGGAGGTCCGCTCTGGCCTCTTCTCCCTCGTCAAGCTGCTCACGGAGACCGTCCATCTCGGCGTTCAAGTTGCGCAGCTCGCTCTGTAATCTCTGACGAGCCTGCAGGTAAAAACATCGTACAGATGAATGTAGCGTGTCGTATCCAAGATCTTAGTTGTGAGGCTTAAAATCACGTCTGATAAAACTATTTATTGGCGTACAAAAATGAACCAATGACTGTAATGCAGCAAACTCAGCAAAACCCTGTGACAAATCAGTTCGAGGCTTCTCTGTCAGACCTAGCATAAGTAATGCTGATCACATATACATGTGTATGATACACTTTGACCACACTTTAATATTCAAACAACTGTATAATTGACTTACTCTGGTTTCATCTTCCAGGCTCTTCTGAGATTCGCTTAGTTGTGACATCAGTGACTGTTTCTCCTTGTTCAACTGGCTCACTTTGCTCTCGGCGTCTTCAAGCTGTCGAGTGAGGTCGGCGTTTTCCAGCTGGAGGCGAGACTTTGTCGAGTTCAGGTCGACTATCGTCCTGTTGCTGGCGTCGATCTTGTCATTGAGTTCAGAAATCTGGGCTTCCACTTGTTTAGACATCTTTTCTGACATGCCCTGTTAATCAAACATACAATTCATTAGTTTTATAATTTTATTTAGGCTCTTCCCTATTTTCTTTATTTTGATCTTTAGTTTTCTAAATTTAATAAATGTTTGAATACATGTAATATCTTTCTTTCAAAACTTAAAATGGTTGGCAAGTCTGTTCTTTGAAATGACTATACTCCTCAGTAAGATCTGCAACTTATTTGTTTTGGTAACAAGGTCTGACCACTGTGTATTGCTATCATGTGAAATATTTTGTCTCTTAGACTCTTACTTTGTTTTTGGATGCATTTTCGATCTGAGATTGGAGGTCTTCGATTTCTCCCTTCATCATAGCTTTTTCCTTCTCAACCCTGAAAAATACAGAAAAAAAGTGTTATCGCCAAACTATCATCCCTAATATTATTGGTATAATGAATATAAATTACATGCAAAACCTTTGGGAATATACAACACTTATTTATTTTAACTACAACTATCAGAAATAATAGCAATTCGTTAGCAAGTCAATTTGGTAAGATTGCTACTTGTAAATGCCAGAGAAGGCTAAGCCCTGACTTTACCGTACATGTACTCACTTTTGTTTTGCCTTTTGCAGCTGGTCAATCTGGTCGGCCATTTCATTAGCTGCATCTTGTTGTTTCTTCCTCAGGGAAGCTATCTGAGCCTCACTCTGGAGAGTTTGTTCATCAAGGTCACGGCGAAGCTTGAGCAACTCTTGTTCACGCTTCTTGTTGAGCTCGATCTGAGCAGCGGTGGCGCCACCTGCTTCATCCAGACGAATGGCAAGGTCTTCCAGCTCGCGGTTTAGATCGCCTCTCTGTTTCTCCACCTGAGAACAAATTAGAGGTAAAAATTTTGAGTTAATATTGTAACGAAAATTTTTGACGTTAACGTTTAACAAGTATTCATGTGCCCATTCATTTATATATTTTAAACTCATGTATGAAAGGCAAATCGCTGTTCAATGATCACACTTATGTCCTCTTTTAGAGCATTGTAATATCAATGTATTTGCCAATGTACCACAACCCCCTTTGTTTTGCTGACTTTCTAAATCAACGTGTGTTCCAATTACTTTAAACCAAAGTTTAAACAAAATTGCACAAATCGCATATAAATATAGGGATCAACCATGGTTTTCAGTGTTCAAACATTCGATGGATCACGAGGAAGGTGTTTGAACACAAGGCCGCAGGCCGCGTGTTCAAACACCTTCCGAGTGATCCAGCGAATGTTTGAACACTGAAACAAACCATGGTTGATCGCTATTCTTGCATTTTCACTCTAATCCACTTAAAATCGCTTGAAAATAACATTAACAACGTAAAAACGCACCAAAAACCGCGGAGCTTCTTCAACGTCGGCCATTTTGTTTCTATGAAATATATGACGTCACGTCACTTTGACCAATGACGTCGGCCAAAACCCATGTTCAAACGGCACGTGAATTTCATGATTTGAACATGGGTTTTGCGGTTTGAACACGGCTTTCGACCAATCAAAAACGGCTTCAAACAGCTATGTGCATAGATATCTATGCAAGAATACTTGCATAGATATCTATGCACATAGCTGTTTGAAGCCGTTTACTTGCATAGATATCTATGCACATAGCTGTTTGAAGCCGTTTTTGATTGGTCGAAAGCCGTGTTCAAACCGCAAAACCCATGTTCAAATCATGAAATTCACGTGCCGTTTGAACATGGGTTTTGGCCGACGTCATTGGTCAAAGTGACGTGACGTCATGTATTTCATAGAAACAAAATGGCCGACGTTGAAGAAGCTTCGCGGTTTTCGGTGCGTTTTTACGTTGTTAATGTTATTTTAAAGAGATTTTAAGTGGATTAGAGTGAAAATGCAAGAATAGCGATCAACCATGGTTTGTTTCAGTGTTCAAACATTCGCTGCATCACTCGGAAGGGGTTTGAACACGCGGCCTGCGGCCTTGTGTTCAAACACCTTCCTCGTGATCCATCGAATGTTTGAACACTGAAAACCATGGTTGATCCCTATATCCTATATTCTCATGTCCATGTTCTTCTTCAATGTTCTTCTAAGACCTCACCTTTGCCCGGACTTGTCTCTCTTTTTCTAGTTCATCTTCCAACTCGTCAATTCTGGCCTGGAGTTCCTTGATCTTTCTCTGTAATTGTGCTACTACACCCTGTTCATCCTCAAGACGCTGGTTAAGGTTCTTGATTTCATTCTCCTTCCTGAAGAAGTAAAGTAGACAGTTGTGTTTTAGTAATGTGAACTGTAATCGTAACGTAGCATCAAGAGCACGACTTCATCAGAAGGACTTGAAAGATCGATATTATAAATGGTAAATACACTGAAAACGAAACAAAATTATTTCTGTTCTATCAACAACGTACACTGAATGTCATTTATACAGTTTAACTTACTTTTTCATGTTTTCTTCCAGGTCTCTCTTGACTCGTTCCAACTCTTCGACTGATTCTTGTGATGACTTTAGATCCTGTTCTAACTTCCTCTTGACTTTCTCCACATCAGCACGAACCTTCTTTTCCCTCTCAAGGTTGTCTTCCAGCTGTGAATGAATTTATGCTTCAATAGGTCTTCTGTTATAAAATAGCTTCAGTTGTTGTTACAGGAACAATTATTTTGAATGTTTTTATGGTTCCAATTGACTATTATTAAAAAGCTAACACCAAATTATTTCCAACAATGCATTTAAGTCTTACAAAGAACCTGCACCAATTTCGAAAGAATAAGTCTAATAACTTGGAATGGCATATAAATATATAATAATTATGCGATAAAGTTGAATGACTGTGTAGATAGAAAAGGTATCTATCCTTACCTCATCCAGTGTGCCTTCCAGCTTAGTCTTGAGTTTGTTGAGGTGGTTGACCTTATCTTCCTCAGCTTGTAGAGCGGCTTGTGTTTTCTTAAGGTTCTCATCCAGAGCTTTCTTCTCCTTGTTGACCTTAGCAATAGCTTCATCCTGATTTGCAATTTCGTCCTGAAGAGACTTGATCTGGTTGTCTTTGCTGGTTTTCTCAGACTCTGCCTTGGCCAGAGATGTTTCTAGATCTACAATATCCTTTTTCAGTTCAGCGCTCTCAGCTTCCATCCTCTTCTTAATGGATTCCAGCTCAGCTGCAGCATCTTCTTCATCAAGTAATCGCTCTTCTAATTCCTATAAAGTACAAAATAACATCATTTGAATGGAATGCTATATTGGCACACATTATAGTAAAATGGACACAAAGACGTCACGCCCCATTTCATTAATAAAACACCACTCATAATGTTAACATAATGTTTGATAAAGATACTCAATATTTAGCAAACCCTGCACTTGCAGCATTATTGGCACATATCACCGGAACTAACTTGGTAGTAGGCCTAAAAGACCTTTTTGTTTTTTGATAAATACTCAGAAGCCTTAATTTGAGGAAACTGGTATTCGCCAATCAAATTGTGCATTACATTTCATGTAGAGATGATCGAGTATATGCTTTCATAACAGGTGGTGCAGGTGTTGGCAAATCCGTAGTCGTTAGAGCATCAAAATTTGATCGTTGGGGAAATCCAGCTGACTTGGCGATTTAGTATGTTTGTTCTAAACCATATGCCTTCAAACTATTTGCTCTGTTTTTTTTTCACAGGAACATGTAACAAGGTTCAAATCATCTATCAGCTGATGAGTTAAATACATTCAAAATAAATAATATTATTTGACAGCAAAATCATTCCAGTAACTAAACATTTCATAATACAGAAAGTCTTGAATTGTAAACAATCACAATAATAAAGAAACGCTATGGAATGTTTATTAACCTTAAGTTGTGATTCATAGTCAGCCTTCTGGGTGACCAGTTTTTCGATCGTCTCTTCCTTTTCAATCAAAGAGTCTTGTTCTATCTGGAGCTGTAGGAAGAGGTCGTTCTTCTGCTGCTGGAGGGTTACATTCTGCTCTTCCAGATCTTTCTTGAACTTTTCAATTTTAGCCAGATCCTGGAATCCAGAAAATATATAACCATTAAAATTTGAATTAAACAAGCAAACGATTAAGGTCCAGATGATGGGCTGCCTTGTCTGGAGCTTTATGTATACGACTTTAAGTCGTTGATCATTTTACATGCTCCTCCCTAAGTTTACCATGGTTTCATATTTCATCTTCTACTTGCTATTTTTCCCATCTTTGGTTCAAGAGTCTTACTTATTACTGTTGAAATGAAATTTCTTTGAAATTTTGTGATTGCAAATCTATAGTCTGTATTTTACCTGCTTCGTCTTCTCGAAGTCCTCTTCCATCTTCTTCATTTCGTCTTCAGCACGTGCAGCGTTGAGAAGAGGCTTGACCTTGGTGTAGAGTTTCCACCACTGCCAGTTTCTCAGGACCATCCATCTCCTGATGTTTCTCTGCATGACGGACAAGCCGGTTCTGAAATTGTTGAAAACGGTGACTTGGTCTCCGAAAAAGCTTGGTATGTGCGACAAAATTGCAAGTTCATTATGCTTCAATGGATTATAGCTAACATTTTAAACAATTATAAAAACATTACAAAATGAACTTGATAGTAATAGTTGACAACATTTTTCAGTTTAATGGCCAAAGATTACATTTGGGAGTAGAGCTATTCACGTACACGTTAAGCAAGAGTCTGTAAAGTGTTTAATTTTAGAAACGAGTACGTACTGCTTATTTTGAGCACAAGATAGAGACAAATAGGGTATTTAGGCTGACTTTGAGTATTGGATGGATACTAACCTCTGGTCCTGCAGTTTCTTGTATTGTTTGCGCATGAGGTAACCTCTGCAGTGAGCCTGGAACAGGGAGACGACCTTGGACAGTCGGTCATCGCGCATGTCTTCTAGGGTACCCAGGACACCGGCCTTGAAGAAAACCTTAGTGGTTCCTAGCTTGTACTCGTTGGGGTCCATCTGAAGGGCGGACAGGATCTTGTCACTGACCTGCTTACCGTCAACAAAACCTTGGGGAATAGCGTTAGGAGCCAGGATCGAGTATCTGCAATGGTGGGAAATGTGTTTTCTTATTATTGGTTCGTGAATTTGCATCTTACTTTTGATGTACATTTCAGAAAATAAAAAAATATGTCTTTAGTTTACGGTCTCTTCAAATTTGAAATGCAAATGTTAAAATTTCTATTTATTTTAAATGAAACAAATGAGTGACCTCTTATATAACATGAAATCATAAAAGAATTAGCTAGATTTGTGTCTGTTGTGGTATAACTTGAAGCACAAACATTGCATATTTTATATATTTAAAGGGATTATATGATACAACATGGGCATACCTCTGTTTGAACTCAGAGTAGATGATCCTGTTAGGGAATCCCTTCCTACAGATACGGATACCCTCAAGCACACCGTTACACTGGAGCTGGTTGAGGACAAGGTCGGCATCGACCACACCCGGCTGTTTCAGCTCGTTGGGGATGATGCAGCGCACAAAGTGGGGGTGGGTGGTGTACAAGGTCTTCATCAACTTGTTCAGGGATTCCTGAAAACCGGTGTATAAAAATATTAGCTTTGATTTATATCGTGTATTTGTAAATTGCTCTTATATATACGTATACAATTGTCGGTTGTTTGCTTTACGTAGTGTATAGAGTCGTCATAAAAATTTTCAAGCACATGCTGTGTTATTAATTTTAAAATGCATTTAGCGTTTTGTATACATATTTGGTTCAAAAATCAAATTCAAGCGAAATGGCTCGCAGTTTTCACGTTTCTATTCAAGCCAAATATCTAACTATTGGAAGTCTGTGTGTCAGAGTTTCTGGATTCTTTAAGATGGTGTTTAACTCCCCGGGAAGATATGTAGTATACTGCTGAGGATATTACATCATAAGACTTGCTTACCCTGTGGACGGCCGAGATGGTCTGGAAAGCTGAGGACTTTTTCTTCTTGTTACCACCGCCGGAGGGTTCTACAATAAAGACGACGTGTGTCTGATTTAAATTTAGTTTTTAATGAAGTTTAATTGTATCAATACATGGACTTCTATTCTTACTTAATGAACAAAGTTATGAATGATAATGATGAACTTGATATGCTTTGTTAACACTTTGAAAGAAACACTTTCCCTTTGCTTTTCAAAAAGGCAGTTCCAATATGAATCCACAATTTGTATTTTGAAGCGAAAAATGGTAAACCCATGTAACCCCATTCTTTTCTATAGAAATGTGGTCAGGAGATAAAAATATGTTTATCTGAATAAAGTACATACCAGCAGGTGGAGCAAATAAGGTCTGTACCAGAGCTTCCTTGGAGTGTTCCAACAGAGCTACAACAGTCTCGTTGAGGGGATCCTTGTTCTTGTCTAACCAGCCGGTGATACTGTACGGCACCTGGGAAAGAAACGGATGGTTTGCGGGTAATTTTATCGTAACTGGCCGCAAATATTGGCGGATTTTTCAATAGAATAACAAAGCCGTACTTTAAATGTAGTCCAACTATATGTTATCATGTATTGAAACTCAATGTTATGAGTCTTGCATGACATATTCAAGAGCAAATAGCAAACTGTTAGCTTTTCGCTATAAAATTTCTTAGGTTGACACAAAAAACCGGCCACTCATAGTTAAATAGAAAAAATATTTTGCACTGATCAGAAGAAGTTGTATACTTACAGCTCCTGCGTAATGTCCAAGTTCGAAGTGGGCGTCCTTGCCTCCTTTTCTGTTTTTGTTGACTTTGCCATAGGCGGGATTTTTACCACTGTGGTTAGTTTGAAGTTTGTCCAGGAAGGTCTTGTCAGAGGCCTTGGGGAACATGCATTCTTCTTCCAAGATGGACAAGATACCCATAGGCTGGAGTGAAGAAATAAAATATCAGCTATATAGCGTAGGCTTGAGTGGAGGAATGAAATCAGTTATATGCTTGAGTGAAGAAATAAAAATATTATTAATGGATATATTATATACTAGAAGTTATATCAGCAAACATCAACAATTTTAGTGTTCAACGAATTAAAGGCATTAAAGTATCAAAGAAACTATGGGCGACTATAGCCCCATTTTTGAAACACTAAGCTCTATTTTATAGCTTCATTTTAGACATGCATATCTAAACAGATTCGCAAATGTCCAAATCAACCTATGGAAACGGTGTATTAGAAAAACGGAGAATCAACGGGGGTTAATCGGAAAAATGTGAAGCATCGGGCGATGTGTCGGTGAGACATCGGGATTTGCGCTAGATAAAAGGTACATGGTGTTTGTTTACTTCTATTTTGAAGCGAAAGCTAAAAATACTGCAGAAAATAAAAACAAATCGAACACTTGCAGGAGCTTTAAGGGTCTTTGATGCAGCCCCGGAAACCCTAAAATTGTTGAAAATGCATTTTGTTTAATCGCCACAGTGCGCCCCATTTTACTACTCAAACATTTCAGTTGACTTTCGGTTGTATTTTTTGTTTATTTTTTATGCTTACATCGAACTACGAATGTAAACAACCTTAATTCAGATTGGTGAATATAGAAAAGTAAGCTCCTGATTATCAACCTTCAGAAAATTTGTAAAAAAGACTGGGAAAATCGAGATTCAGCCGGGTGATTGATTATTTGGTGAGTCTCCGGGCAAGTTGTGTGTGTCGCCGGGGAGCAACCAAATTTTGATGGAATAAAACTTTATTTTCTTAATTCTAGCCAGTACATGATTGTTTTTTTTTTTAACTTTTAGTTTGAGTGGGATCATCTATCCCAATTACGGATGCATTAAACACACGTTAATCACCGGCAGTGATGAGAACTCGGACGTTCCTCGTCCGCAGCGTCCGTCATATCGCACTGTTCGCATATATATAGTTTTTTTTTTCGCTGGTTAAATGAAGCTGAAGCAAATGAAAACGTGTAAGAAATAATTGGAAAAGATACTGTCTCCAATTCTTAAATTTCTTCGGTTGCCGATTTGAAGACTGGGAAAATTATAACAGTAAACGCAGGTCCAATCTTTGGAAATAACATGGAACAGTATCTATTGGGGTAGCTTCTTTCACAAAATTATCAGGGCCTGAAATGCCCCCTCTGATGTCTACCGCTGAGGTGCCAGATGATTGCGTGTCGAAGCTTAACGTTTCTTGTGAGATCTAGGGACAAAGATACCACAGTCACAGCCCCCGCTAGAGCGCGGTAGCTGAAGCGGTAGAGCGTCAGACTGTCACTCTGGAGCGAGAGGTCCTGGGTTCGATCCCCACGAGCGCCGTGTAGGTTTCGAGCCCCGCACGGGTCACATGTGGGACAAGTTAAGTTCTGCTTGCAGGTGTGTCAGGTGCTTTTTCCTGGAGTACTCCTATTTTCGCCCCACCTACTGATTTGTTAATGAGTGAAATAATTGGCTTTTAAGGCACGTAAAACTTAATCAAAAATAATAATAATAATAATAATAATAATAATAATAATAATAATAATAATAATAATAATAATAATAACAATATCAATAATAATAACTGATTCGTAAAACATGACATTTCGACAGATTAGCTTTACAATATACCGGGACAATGCATACCTGACGGTATTAATTGATGTTAACTTTAGGTTCGGTCTCCTTTTGTTGCTCAGTTCACACGACTGGACATTTATTTTCTCATGGTAAAAATGAGGATTTTCGACATCACTATCCGAGTAACACAAGTATAAGCGTTTCCAAAACGCTTGCGATCTCTCAGCACTAATTTCACTGTGTGACCACGTATAAGTCCACGGCGATAACCAGACCGAAAAGACTCTGACAGCTCGGTTCAACGTGAGCTTTCATACCCGAGCCGGCATGCGCTATTTAGTGTGACCCAATCGAAGCTGCCTTGTCCAATCAAGTACGACCGGAAGTGTGGTCGATTCACAACAAGATTCCAGCCCTGTTCAATTATATATGCGCTCTCGCCGTGGCGAGATCGCAAAAAATAACCCGAGTAACAAGGCCAAACAGCACGAGTTACAGTAATGCGTATACGTATCTACGTCATGTGCTTACGTATAACTGTAACTCTCACTTAACTCGTGTCGGCATTCAATGTTACTCGAGTTACTTGTGTTACTCGGAGTGCTGAATGCAAATGGTGATTTTATCAGGAATAGTGATAGTTCTTTCCATATTTTTGTATGTGCAGTTGGAACATCAGACACAGATTAATTTTTGCCCAAATATGCACTTTTAGAGGTCTCAGCAAATTGCTTATCAGCCATTTTCAAGTTGATTCCCGGTTTGCTTCAGTTTCCATTACTGTGGAATAGCCTCCACATGGTGCACTAGGTCACTCACTATAACAACAAAGAGAAAAATGATTTTGAAAGATCGAAAAAATGTCCACCAAAACTATCCTATGTTGCACACCTTGATATTACCATAATAATTAAGTACTGTGTGAGATTTGCCATCTCTTGTGTAAATAGAATAACAAAGGTTACATTACAATACATGTACTGGATTTCCCATTTTCGTTGGATATTCAGACTTGAAGGTAAAATTATATATGTACTATACTTTTTTGTTTTGTTTTTTGCTTCATTGATCATATGTATGATGAATTCAGTTTAATTGGCTAGCATGCATTATTTTCGATTTGCCGTATCAACCAGAACATCAGCATACATAAAACTTTTTTTTTTAATCACGGAAACAGCTTCGTAAAAAGGAACGTATCGTAATCTATAGTTTAGTTCTTTGACTCAGTTACCTGGGTCCAGTTGTTCAAAATTGCCGACTGCGTTAGTTAACAATTCGTACAAAATTCAAACATAAATATTCAAAATACAGTAAAAACTGACATTACGAAAACACGCCCATACAATACACAGCGATTTTTTCCGCTGTGAAAAAAATGAAAATTTTCAGTTGAAAAAGTTTTATAATGTTCTTATTTTGGCTCAAAACATAGTCGGTACTCGTTAGAACCGCCTCGCTGATGCGGTTCTAATGAGTACCAACAATCTATGCTTTGGAACGAAAATAAGAAAAATAAGGATACCCTTGCTACATAAAAGTGGGGTAAGATGGACGGGCATTTCTGCATGATGAGAGAGGATTCTCACATTTCTTCAACAAAAATAACAGTACATTTTATTATGTAGCTAGTTTTGTTAACAACGATAGCTTTAAGCCAACAATGTTTTTAACAACTGGGTCCTGATATTTCTGTATTTGTTATTCTAGAATAGTGTATGAAGGTATTTCCACCAAGATGTACGTATGTATTTCTAGCAGAAAACGTATTATTCACCATTTTTGCTGATAATAGGAAACAGCAATATGGTAAAGTTTAAGCTTTCTACCAGAAAATTGTAGCTTGGTGTGGAAATACTTTCATACATTGTAGTTAGATGACTGCAGATCCTGATTGTGGTAACAGTTTTGTCTAAAATTTATCCAGCATTCCACACAGATGTGAACAGAATCAAACAAGGGAGCAACTTGTAAATGGCTAATAAGCAATTTAGTGAGACCACCAAAATACATATTTGGACATAAATTAATCTGCATTTGTTGGACCAACTGCACATACATGCACAAAAATATAGAAAGAATTACTATCAGTATTCCTGATAAAATCACAATTGAGCCACCGCATGAGAAAACCAACAATTTGCATATGCGAAAACAAAGGCACAAACCAGCTTCCCGATAACCGCGAAGCTGATCAGCGTCTTTGTTTTCGCTACGCAGATAGTACAATTCCTCTTTTTCTTAAATCCAAAATTTCAAGAGTCTAGCCTGCTTCTGTGACTGTACAGCCTGATTTGTGTCGGACGTGGTCGGAACTCCAAATTGTTGGTTTTCTCATGCACATGCTCAAATTTCCTTTGTACAGGTAAATTGTATAACAAGTATTAGATTTTAAGATCGGCATCCCCTTAAACCCCGACTGTTTTTCGCCTCGGAGGTAAAATTCCGACACGTCCCCGCTATATGGGGGTGCAAGTGACAGAATAAGCGGAAGAAAGGTCATTGTACCAAAGCATGACAGAAGTTCGTGTATTACATTAACGATCATACATTACTGGTCATTTCATAGGCGTGTATCATAAATTTCATATGAAATGTAAGATTTTTATAAGAGTTTAGAGATTTTTTTTCTTTGAAAAAATATCGTTTTCACGGACGTTACTTATTAACGGACGTTACTTATTAATATGTTATTACACATGTGGTCATCTCATTTTATGACATGACCTTATCCACTGAATAACATAGATGTGATGCGATATATGAACGTTCGTTGAGCTACGGGCGTGGCAGCTACTTCGGTCATGTAGCCCAAAGACGTTACTTTTGGGTCACATTTTTATGTATATACCGTAGTTTTACCAAATCTGTCATTTGTCCTATATAAATGTATACACCCTATATACTGTCGAATGCAACCAATTCTTACAGCGCAGATTGTTGCAATATCACAAGACACATGCCGAAAGGGAGTGTGTTGACTAGAAGCCGGATAAATTAGGCAACAACACAGCAATGAACTTTTCACTGTAGGTTGTTGCTCAATCGATCTGACTACCAATCAGTAAACTCCATTTTGTCAGGTTTCGTGTGTCGCTGCATCAATCTGCGCTGTAAGAATTTGATTGCATCCAGCGGTATACGGCGGGGTAAATTTAGCCCAATTTGACCTTGCTGTACCATAGTTGGTTTGTTTGAATTTAAGGCTTTACGTCCAAGTCAACAATTATTCAGTCATGTCTGGACGGGGCCACCGCTTCCCGGGTATTTAACAAGAACTAAGGAGAGTTAATGTGCCTTGCTTTAAGGACACAACCCGGTGCCACCGGTGAGGATAGAAAGGTAAAGAAATAACCTTTAAAAATCAAGAAAGTCAGACTTTAACGATGGTCAGTCCTAAAAGGGAATAAGTCACGATTAACGACCGACATTAACATTGTCACATTTTTTAAACAACAGATCACTGCCAGCACGAATTAACAGAATTCGAGGCTAACGCACAAGCAGGCTGAAAAAACAAACAGATCCACTGTTGATACGAATAACATAGAATGCAGAAATGCGTATCAGTCAGAAGGTTTATTTTCATAAATTTAAAGTAGTTCCCCTGGGGGTGTTACTACCCAAGCTCCGGGCCCATAAACGAGGACATATAAGACAGTATATAAAGTTTCAGGTGAGCGCTCTCATGGCCATTGGTCCTCTAGAATATACCTGGTAAACTGAGGCTATGTGGTAGCGCGTCGGACTCCAGAGCGAGAAGTCAGGAATTCGAACACCATGATCAGCTTGTAGTGTCCTTGGACGTTACACTTAATCTCCCCAAAGTATATGCCAACTACCCCGGAAGCGGTGGCAATGAAAAATTATTGACTAGGACGTTACACAACAACACCATTCAATCTCGATATTCGCAATTCAATGTCAAAACATGGTTATGACTTGAACCACTTTCAGATCATGGAGCAACTTTGAGTTCTGGAGAATATTTTAAAGGATTTTACCAATATATGGACGTGGCGGCCGCCTTTGGCATGGGCCGTTTATATACATGCCAGTGAGGCTTCATATTTTTCTGAAATATGAGTGATGTTTGAAAAACTGCAATTTGTAGTTTCACGGTAATCACTAATATTTCTTTAGAAGCCTCCGTGGCATGGTGGCCAACACTGGCCTTGTAAATCATGGGTCGTGTGTTCGATCCCGGGCTCCAGTCTTTCGGATGAGACTTTAAACCGAGGCCCCTTCTCCATATGACCTGACAGCTGTTGAGTGGGAAGTAAAACACCAATCAAACAAAGAAACTAATATTTCCGAAAATATTTCCAGATGTCGTTAGCAGTTAACGGACGGCTCATCGGAACTAAAATTGCAATTCGGTGATGACGCTATGTAATTGCTCAAAATATTACTGGACTTTACAAAATTACTACAGTTGGGGTTGAGTTTAAAATGAATATATATACATGTACATATTTTAAACAACAAACGGTAATCCGTTTGGGAACGATTTTCACACAAGTGCGTCTGGCACTGGCAATGATTCAGGTGAACGTTTGTCGGTCTAGCACTTTAATTTCCCAACAAGAAAGGGTCGAAGATGATGCGGAATATGAAATTACCGGGTCGAAGATGACACGGAATATGAAATTACCTTGATCAAAAATAGCTCTAGAGTGTTTATAATCGGAAATTAATGCAATAAGTTTTGATTGCCCGATGACTCACAAAATTCGCCCCGTTGTCTCACACAACTTGCCCGATGCCTCACATTATGTAAATGCACCTAGCATTAAATCCCTTTGCAATGCTTGGCGAGATTTTATTTTTTGTGGGAACTTTCCAGTATACTATTATTCATTTGCAAATACCAACGTGACCTTCTTGGTCCATTTCTTTTACTAGAAAATCAAACGAAAATGTGTTTTCGTGGCCTTGAAAGGCATGCCCTCTAAAATGGGGCGCACAATCACGCGTTTCTTGGAATATTTATTTACAAACTGTTTACATAATAAAGAACAATAATGATTTCTACAGCTCCTGCAGCAAACAGAATTTTGACATGCAACGTCACCCAGCCATGTCGGAACAAAACAAAAAGAAGATTAAAACTACGTACCGTGTCGCCATTGTAAATCCCGATGTCTCACCGACACATCGCCCGATGCTTCACATTTTTCCGATTAACCCCCGTTGATTCACCGTTTTTCTAATACACCGTTTCCATAGGTTGCAAATGTTAAATCCTGTTTACCTTTTCAATCAGATCAATACAGGCCTGCAAGTCCATGCCAAAGTTGATAAACTCCCACTGGATGCCTTCTTTCTTGTATTCCTCCTGTTCCAGCACGAACATGTGGTGATTGAAGAACTGTTGCAACCTCTCGTTGGTGTAGTTGATACATAACTGCTCAAAACTGTTGAACTGAAATGGAAAAGTATACGCCTGGTGAACGAAAATCATGATCAGACAAACTAAATATTTCATGCATTTGCTTATTGAGTTATCTTTTTCATTTTAATATATTCATTAACATTCAAATTTATGTTTTTATACTTTAATTTAATGAACCAGAATTTTATGGTGACTTGGATTACAAATTAAAGAAACTTATAGGAAGTAATGATTTTTCTTTTCAGTTTAGAAAAATCATAACACGTTACAGACGTATAGGTTATAACTTGAATGTTATGCGACAGTCTGCATGCTTAGTTTTTAACCCAATCACGGTTGATAACTATGCTGCCTTCTTTAATTGCACGCCGGTGGGTCGGGCGTCAGACTCTATGATGGCCCCGACTTAAAGCTATTCATTTTAGTTGGTTGGGGCCGGAGCTTCTTGTCTGTTGCTTGGCCCGCCGGGGTCCAACTGATGTTTTTCTTTTGCTAGTAAGTAGTAAGTTATTCGGCGCCCAGGGATCTCCATCGTCGGGCAGCTTACTGAATCTGTGAGTCCTGGTATTTGATTCATCAGAATGTTTATCATGATTTATTTGTTTGTTCTTGATGATTCATTGACTAGTTAGAGATTCACCACGAGGACTAAAGAACTAACTAAATGTTATGAACCACTGCAGAAGCTGGGGTGAGGTTATGGCCCTGTAAAATCGATTTAAACCCGCCAGTAACTTTGCGTTACTGATCGTTCCAAGTCGATACTTCTGTGGTGGTTCTTTTTGTTTCATGTCTTGGTGTTTAAAATATTTTGTGCTGTTGGCGCCTTATATATGTTTTCGTATTTTTAGTTAAGTTAAGGTAACTGAGTGGCCACCTATTGGGAAAATAGCTGCTCATTCGGCTTACGAAATGTTTTTATGGTATAAGTACCTGATTGTTGGTTTGGTTTTTTCCCACCTCGGTTTTTGGAGTGGGAATCTTTCTCTGATTGCGCCTTTTCCTGATCTCTTTTTTTAATGAATCAACGCCTTCTATTTCAGATTGAGTTCGAAGACATGTTCCTTCTGTTCTGGGAGGACAGTGTACAGTGTATTAAAATTGTATGATATAGGGGAAAATAGACTTTGCCCGTGAAGATTATACCATCACAAATACTTACATCAAAGATTTCGAATCCAGCGATATCGAGGACACCAATGAAGTAGTTCCTGGGTTTCTTGGTATCGAGTGTCTTGTTGACACGCTTCACCAACCAGCTGAACAGCCTGTCGAACAGACTCTTAGCCAGGGCACTGACGGAGTAGGTAACCTGTTCCTTGTTCCTGCCTTGAGTCACGAACTCCGTACCGACCTTGATCTTGGGTTTGAGCAAACCCTTGAGCAGGTCTCCGGCGTTGATACCCAGTAGGAAGGCTACCTTCTCGGCCTCTGTAATATGGATAGAAGAGATATAATCAGGTCTCTCTACAAACTTCATCTACAAGAAATAATGTTATGAGAGCACTACATGGCGACAAAGACTACATGGCGATAAAGACAGCCAAGGGTCCATATTAACTGCAGAATCATCCAAAACTGGACAAATCATTTAAAATCGAACACATTACAAAGTTTGCAAGTATGCAAGATCAATAATAGATTTGCCTTTTTCAGGATATATATAGTATTATGTGTCTAGTTCCAAACTATTTGGATTAAATGATTATTTATCTGCAATCTTGAATTAGTACTTTGAAGTGCAGCGCTTCTCTGGTTTGCTCGCGATGCTATGCATATTTTGCACATTATATCATAAATTGCATTTTGAGATGATGTGATTATTCAATGTTTTTGAGATAATGTACCTGCTGTGCCGTCCGGTTCAGCCTGTTCTTCTCGGGGTCTTTGCTTAAATTTCATTTCACCGAAGTGCATGATAGAAGCTGTGCACTTGTAGATACTGTGTTTCTCTTCAGTGGTGAAACCCAACACGTCAAACGCGTCCTGAAATGAAGAAAATCAGAGGATTCTCAGGCATGACTGTCTTTTCCTTTTAAAACTGTATTTGTTTTTAGAAACATACGGCATACGGAGTGAATTCTGACCAATCTCAAGAGAGAATAGTGAGTCTGTCTTTTTGTTTTTGAATATAAGAAGCCCTGCAAATTCTTCATATGTGTCGATATCATTTTCTCCTTATATAATTTCAAGCTGTGTTTGTAAAATTCCCTTTGAATTCAGAGAAAGATTCGGTGATCTTCTTGTTTCAATAGAACCCTGGCGTCCCTTTTATGGGACATAGGCAAACAGAATAGCACCGGATGTGACGCCGCAGAACGCGGCGTCCCATCCGGGGCTATTCTGTTTGCTTAGAGAAATTTCATCGAAATTTAAAAATCACTCCTGACGCCCCTAAAATGAAAGTGGACTCGTCCAATTGATAATGATGGGAGAATCCATTCGTCAAATATGGGTTAATTTTACTGTATTGATTCAGATAGCAAACTTACATCGGTGAGACCCATTTCCTCTGTATCATCAATGCCGTTCACTGTGAGGACACCCTGGTTGATAAAGCTGTACAGAGCTGGGTCAGGCTGCACCAAACATAGCTCTGAAATTACAAAATAGCGATAGTTGAATACTGGTTGGCATTAGCAGAACAGATAAAAGGGAAACGCTTGTTTAACTTGCTAGTCTCCACCAAAATGTTACTCTAATATAAACACAAAAGCATCATTTATTGCTACAAGACAGTATTGCCATTAGAATCGACATAAATATATAGCAAATTATGATTATCTTGATTTTCATTTTACACTTAATTTTGTAAATGAGAAGTCTGCATATACTGGAATACTGCACGTCCTAAGAATGGATCATTCAATTGATCATTGATATTTACTGATAAAGTTTAGGTAGAATCTCGCTTCATAGATATTCATAGCAAATTGTGAAATTACAACATTTAATAAATTCAGACAATGATTATGTTTGTGATATAGGGTGGTTTCAATTTTCAGGAAATGATTATATACCATGGTACTGTGGTCTGGCGCCGGTAAGCATCTGGTAGAAGATATGGTAGTTCCTCTCAGCTGGCTGCTGGAACGTCACACGGGACTTCTCTAGCAAATCTGAAATATTTGGTGAACGACGTTTTAGTGAAACAGTTGAAACAAAATTGAATGGCCAGGAAATTGTTTGCGTAGATAGAATGGAGCAAATGGGCATCAAAGTGAACCATTTAAATATAACAAAATATCCAAATACAAAATATTCTCTCAAGAAAAAAAAATACCTTACATGTTTCAATGTCAGCTCCAGCGATCTTTCCTGTTGGCCCGAAGTGGATACGAACGAATTTACCCTGAAAAAGAGAGAGACTTACTTTTGACAATGTAAAATGTAAAACAATATATTTTTAATTATTATTATTATTATTATTATATGCAGACCAGTGACAATGGAGTAGAAATCCTGGTTACTGCGAATGGTTTTCTGTTTTGAATACGAGATACAATGTTGTTAAATTTCATAGCATCTCATTAGGTCGTTAAATCTCACTTTCTGACTACATCGTTTTCATCAGGCTACAAGTTAAAGTTGACATGATGATTTGTTTAACTGAAAGCAGTATACTTACAAATCTGGATGAGTTGTTATTACGTGTGGTTTTAGCGTTTCCATAAGCTTCCAGGACAGGGTTAGTCTGGACAATCTGGTCTTCTAGGGTACCCTGTGTGATGAAGAGGGACAAAACGTCAGGACCCAGTTGTTCAAAGCATCGTTAGCTTAACGATATCGTTAAGACATAAATTTGTTAAGCAAATATCAGCTAAAGTAACAAATACACTGTTATTTTTTGTTGAAAAAATGTGAGAATCCTTTGCAGTGCAAAGGATTCTCACATTTTTTCAACAAAAAATAACAGTGTATTTGTAATATTGCCATTTGAAATTTTAACAAATCGTTAACTAACGACATCGTTAATTTTGAACAACTGGGCCCAGGTTTTGATTTCAATATTTCCTTCCAATGGGTTTACACAAAGCAATATGGGAGAATGCATCGTCACTACTTATTATATTTATTTCGAAAAATGTTGTTTCCGAACGTGTCGACCAGCGATGATATACTAGTTTAAATTAAATTATTTCTTGAATAAATATCCAAGTTCAGTTCGGGTTTCACATCAAAAGACTTTCAAAAATGTAGAACCGCTCATATTCTTTAAAATGGTTTGTGAATTTCTGGTTGCTCCCATTTTGTAATTCATTATCTTACTTATAGTAGCAGATTTGTTTGTTTGTTTGTTTGTTTGTTTGAACTGATGCTTTACGTCCCAGTCAACAGCTAAGGTCATGTCGGGACAATTTAGAAGAAGCGCACCTTTTGTCCCATAGCTGCCTTCTCTTCATCTGTCATCTTCTGTAGGGTGGCGGCCACTTTGGCGAAGTACATGATGACTTTCTTTGTGTTCTCGGTCTTACCAGCTCCGGACTCGCCACTGAGGGGGAGATACGAGGGGTGTTCAATAAAAATTTAGACATAGTTTCTGCGATTTCGTTAAATTGGAATTTTTCAGCGAAATAATTGATGATATTCTTATGATTTGTTAAAGTATAAATTTGTTTAATAAATAAACACGAGTGTTGCTTTAATATTCAAACATGGTTAGTAAAAGCAGTGAAAATCAACTTACGTGATCAACATAGACTGGTTTTCACGATCTGCAAAATACAAACGGGAAAAATGAACTAGCAATTTCACTCACTGTTTGGGAATTTCGAATCCATGGTCCTTCCAAAGTTCTCAACATGCAATAGTTAAATCACTTTTTTTTGTTTGTTTGTTTGTTTTTTTTTTTTTTTTTTTTTTTTTTTTTTTTTTTTTTTTTTTTTTTAATCAACGTACGTCTGTAGCGAGGCATGTACTCGTAGATCTACATGTACGTTCTGGACAACAAAATCATAATTTATTTATTTATTTATTTATTTATTTATTTATTTATTTATTTATTTATTTATTAAAGATCAGTATAAATCGAACTGAAAATGAGGAACCCATGTTGCCGCTTGCGATGCAATGGTCATCATTTTGAATTAATTTTAAAATGAAGACTGCCATACCATCATAATACGTAGTATAAAATTCATTATTTTATGATTTGGTATTTTAGCTAATGGTCACCTTTTGGAAAATAGCTGCTTCGATCTTATTCCCCATATGTGGTACAGGGGCGGGCGGTATGTCAATTGATTCGTTATACAATGACAATGACAATGAACTTTATTGTGATTTTGGCCACCGGCCCATAACACATATAACATATACACATATAATTACAAACATGAACTGTAAATGTTATAATTGCATCTTGAATACTGAACAGGCCTAGGGAATTTAAGGCCTGATTTCGGCCTCATGTATTGGTAAAAATTGAATTTTGGAATTTTGAGGAGAGAAGAATTGCAAATAGCAGGCATAGGTTCCTGCTTATAAATTCTAGCACAGCTATCACATTCAAATTACACGTGTTGCCATGACAACGCTCCAAAAAGCATAGAAATACCACTTTTTGCAATTTTGGGTCTTTTTTTCACCATTCAACACCTATGTCAACTACCGGCCCACGCGACGAACAATTTCTTATTATGAAATAATTATGAAGTATATGCTAAGTATCATTTTGTTCGTCGTGTGGGCTGGCACTTAAAAATTTAAAAATGTGTTCAGAAATGGTCAAAAAAAGTCCCAAAATTGCAAAATGTGTTTTATCTATGGTTCTTCTGGGCGTTGCCATGGCAACGCTTGTAGGATAAATGCAGTACTTGTTCTTGTTATTAATAGAGGAGACATGTGACTGTTTTAAGGAATAGTTTTCTCACCTAAATTCCAAAATTTATTTTTAGCAAAATCTGAGGCCAAAATCAGGCGTTAAACGCCCTAGGCCTTTCTGTATATTGTTGTACTGCATGCACATGTTTCTTGGAACAATTTACAATTTGTCGCCTCTGTTCACTGAATGTTTACAAAATTTAGCGCCGGCAACATAAAGCAGACGGAAATCGTGGTGTTAACTGGAGTGATCATTATCATGGTTCCGAGCCGTCTTTTGCAAATATGATATGTTAGCAAAAGATGATAATATCTGCTGATTATGCAAATAATAGGATTTCATATCCCAGCCGAGCGGTGGTAATTCATGAAAATCTATTAATGCACAATTTGCTGATAAGCACATGCGAATATAATTATTGCGGTACATTAGATAAGCAATAAGTAGTCCCGTATTAGCGATAATGAGTAAGTCGTGTGGCTGATTGTCCAAGTGCGCCAGCAGCTTCCAATGATAATAAAACAATGGTCCATGATAATATGCAATGATTGCCTATATCAATGCAAACCAGATGTGGAAAAGCTTAGCATGTAGAGATTGAGTCTACAGTGCTACCATTTTATGTAAGAGCACATGGAAAGGTGTAATTTCAGATGTGCTGATATACAAGGCTCTCGCTCCGCTAGGCTCCAAGAATATTGTAGCACTTATGCATCAATATTATTGCTTTCCGAAAAAAACCTACATGAGCAGACTCGTGGATCAGCTAAGTGGATCAGCTACGTGGATGTCTGAATGTTACTTTGGTATACTATTTTTTTTTCTTATGTGAAATGCAAATCAAATTCTGAAAATGTCATTGGTAATAAAATTTTGCTGTACTCAGCAGCTTCTGAAGTCAGACTTATGACGTTTTGGCAATACTTATCCAATTTGGACCATAAAGCACACATGTTATTGATAGGTGTGTACCATTGTCACAAGAGAATGCTTTTGCATACCCACAGTGCAAGTTACATACATATTGAGAAATAAACCATTACGTACTGTGGACTGAAATCATATTTGGGAGGGTGCTTACCCTGCAACATGTTCTGGAATGCGGTGTCAGCGACGGCGAACAGATGAGGGGGCATCTCCATCTTCCTCTTGCCACGGTATTTGGCGATGATGCTGTCCAAGTATATCGGGAGACGTCGGTACGGGTTGATAGCCACGCAGAACAGGCCAGAGTAGGTCTGAAAGGCACGTGATAATACGAATGTGACAAGGGGTAGAATTACATAGTAATTGTTTAATTTCTGGGTTTTACTTAAAGATATTGTTTTACGGCCGCCAAACATCGTTACCCGTTCATGAAAAGGTAACAGGAATGGGTGCAAATCAGAACCAAAGTCATACCTGTACCCTATAAAAAGAGCTTTGCAAATCACAGTGACAATCCGGCACTGATACAAAGAGAGCATATCATAAGCTCGGTGAGCAGCAATTTCTCTAAAGGTGGTCACTCCCGATTCCCGATTCTAACTAAATATATGAATACGGGGTGTTTGAAACCAGTTGTACGAGACCCAAACCTCGCCTTCAGTTTCTGTAATGGATAAAACATTTAGTTCCTACGCATGCTATATAGCTTCAAATTCTGTGGTCATAGAAAAGTGCATTAACTCACATAGATGTACTGATTGACATATCTGCTTCTCAAGTTGTGCAGCACAGAGGCTTCGTTTAAGTAGGTCATGTTGGCCATATCATCGCAAAGTTCGAATTTTGGTGGGTTGACTTGTTGTACATCATCCTTTTTCACTGTTCTGGACTGAAATTACATATAAAAGTTCAGTGAAACCCTTTTTAACATTTTGCGATAGTTTATACTAATACAATATCACGGTTTTAGCAGTAGCAAAGACACTTGAAAACAATTATTTCATTTCCCGAGAAAATTGATACAGTTGGCCTCTTGGTGGCAATACCCAAAACGGAAAGGCATACATACATTTTTGCTTATGAATGTGTTGCAAACATGAATATTGTTCCCAAATTACCATATTATAGTAAAATTTTTCCTTCTCATATCAAAAAGTTTGTTAAATGCATGTTTAAACGCAGAACACAATTCTTACCTCGTTACTGCTAAGAATTTTCACGGTGCACTCTTCACCCTTAGTGGAGACAATCTCTGCACGTGCGAATCCCTCCTTTTCATCAGGTACCCAGCAAGCTTTCTTGCCATCGTACGGTTGGGTCTGTTCGGCCAGTAGCTTCTTACGGTCAACAGCAAGGTACTGGAAATCCGGGTCTTTTGAAAAATCTGTCGCCATCTTGAAAGAGGCTGCTCACGAAATAAAAACTGTGTAAAAACAGATCAGCCCCTGAAATGGTAGGTTAATATGTTTTGAAATTGTTCAAATTAGAAACAGAAATGAACATAGGATAGTATTTCGCAGGCAAACTTTGTTCCGATCATTAAGCATCTTATATAAAAAACAAACGACAATTGTAGGCAATGGATGTTAATGGAATAAGAAGAAGCTTTTACTTTCTTTATATTAGACATTACGAAAACTTGCCCATGCAACATACAGATATTTTTTTCAACAGTAAAAATTGAAAATTTCATGAGAAAAATTCAGATATTTTTCTTATTTTTGCCCAAAACATAAATTGTGGGTAACCGCCTCGCCAATCTATGTTTTGGAGCAAAAATGAGAAAAATAGGTATACCCCTGCATACCCCAGTTTTACTATATAAAAGTGGGGTTCAAGGGGGTATACATCACACGGACATGTTTTCCTGATGATTATGTTGTTGCTTTGTAAACAGCCGTGCATCTAAATTCATTCTCTTTATGTTTGTTTCAAACACAAAATATATTTTCAAAAATAAATAATTTTAAACAACTTTATTTTAATAAGAGAAATTAGGACTTTTAACTAGAAAAGTATAAAAGTGCAGAAAGAAATAATACTAAGTGATATAATAAAATGCAGAGTTAGTGAAAGAACAAGAAAATAATTTGCTTGTATTTCTGTAACAAAATGCAAAGCAACAACTAAAATCATGAATAACAAGGGAACAAGGTGATGGTGTACTTACGTTTTCTCGGCCCGCTCTTCCTAATGAGCCTGGAACTTCTTGTCTTTTATATGTCCAGTTCTGCTCCTGCTGGTCAACTTCCAGGTTATGTCTCGGTACCATTGATTGGCTAAGATGAGGATGTACACCAATGAGATTAGCTCTTTCAAAGATTGTGCCAAGCTTCTGCATATGGGATGGATTGCTACAGAAGACTATCTCATGTGGAGACCATCAGATGAAGGTAGATAAGATTGCGTACTGTCGCCGGAAAGCCTGTCTAGGATAACTTCGATCAGTCTTGCTTAGAGCATTGTAACATGGTCACAAAATCATAGTTATTTAGCTTTTTTGTATAGAAAGAAGGTGGCAATGTAATAACAAAACAGTAAATGAAAATGCATCGCTCAGACTTGCTCTTAAAGCAGCTTAGTTTGTGCGATTTTTCCAAGTTGGAAATGCAGACTAACAGCATGTTTTCTTATGACAATGCTCACTCAGAGAACAAACGGTAATCAAGGATAATGATCACTCATGTAACACCCTCTGTCTTAAGTCTTATGTGTGTCGAGCTCTGAGAAAATCTACTTTCAGGTTCCAGCAATGCGGCTCCAATTGGAAATTCAACACTGCAAACCACTGTCAGTTATGTATTTTGTCAGTACATGATTTTGATGCATGTTTTTTGCGTCAAAAACGTGGTTCCGTTTTATTTTAAGTATATTTTTCAGGTGATAAGGAGTCTTCGAAGGAAGGAAAATGTTAATTTTTATTTTCACACATGTACTTGAACAAAGATTCCATGGCTGTGATCTCAAATTCGCTAGGACGGGCGTTTTTTAATTGTCCCTATTAGCTATGGTGCAATCTGGTACTGAGACCGAAATGTGGCGATTCCGAAATTATACAGCCAGACCAAGGAGTTTCTATGGCTTGAAACTCCTTGGCCAGACCCAGACTTGTCAGCCGCAGACACTAGATCACGTTAGTGGTTTGTTATGTAAGGTTATCACTGCTGTGCCAGGTATATTATTCCTGTAACATGAAAGCATCTGTCTAGTAATGTCAAATTACAGCGTATTTTCGCAATGAGTGAAAACCTAGCTTTTCAGAGGTTCACTGAGTATCCGATAGCTAGCTCCCTTTAATTCTCATCAAGAAGACCCATTACTCGGTACCTGGGTATAATGCTCACAAAAATGATGTAACAAAAAATAAGTTTTATCAGAATTGTAACACTATTAAAAATCGATCAGTTTAAAAAAAAAAAAAAAAAAAAAAAAAAAAAAAAAAAAAAAAAAATGTGAACAAGTACATGAAACAGAAAAGACATATTTTTGCTAAGTTTGCCACGGTGAAGGTAATCTCACTGGCGCATAAATTTGTTTTCATGACGTTTTAGAAGTTAGAAGAAAGGATGCCATTTTCCATTCGTCCATAGTCTGTTTAATTTGTGTGTTTGTGTTATTTTTTCTTTCTTTCTTTTAAAATCTTGGCGAAAGGAAGGGTACCTGATGTGGGCCAATTATTTTTAAATTTCCCATCATGAAACTTTTATAAACTTTCTGCCAGAGGTGCATAAAGAATTATATTTGGTAAATATCAAATTATCAAATCGTTTGTAATTTGTTCGAGTTTGGACCCTAATTTTGGCTAAAATGACTGGCCTATTTTTGCAATATAGTATTTTGGGACTGGGACAGAACACATTGATCGTAAACCATTCTTAATACTTTATGCTATTTTAGAACGAACTAGATCTAAATGTTGAGCTTTGCAAAATATCTGCAAAATGACCTTATCAGACACAATATATCACACATTAATATTATATGTGAATATGTGATAATGAATAAATTGAGTCGCGACGCGAGAAAACCGGTCTTCGAGAGTTCCGACCAGCTCCGACATAAACCGGCCTATACAGTCACAGAAGCAGGCTAGAAGCTTGGAATTTCGGATTTAGAAGAAAAGAAATTGTACTATCCGTGTAGCGAAAACAAAGGCGCTGATCGGCTTCGCAGTTACTGCGAAGCTGATCTGCGCCTTTGTTTTCGCATAGGCAAATATCCATGCGGCTCAATTGATAAGGCATATTCCGACTACTTAAAAGGTCATATCAAAATGTCGGTTGTTTACAATCATATTTATGTTAGCTTCTTAATAGCTGTCTCATTTCTTGTCTACTTTATTTTTAGAATATTTTGGATATACGTAATTTCGTGTGTCTGTGCACTGGTGGTGTTTAGAATTGTCAAGAGACTTCTGAATTCTAAAATTCCGTTGAAGGGGAAAGCTATTCTCATCACAGGATGTGACACAGGTCAGATTGACGTTTGTATCAATCCATTATTATAGATGTTAAACTCTTTTTGTGGTAGAATGCAAATGCTGACAGTAAGTCTGGTACATCCCCGTCCCCTAATTTTCAGATCTGGAGGAAAGTGACGTGTTTATACTTACTCCGCGTCAGAGCATATTCACAAAATATACATATTTCTCTAGTCCTTTTGACGCATGGCATGCTTTTTCATATAGTCTTTGTATGCAAATATAGAAGGAAAAGTACCACGGACCACTTCTAAGTTTTAAGCACCATCAAACTTGCGTAAACCCCACCAACTCCAGCGTATAGGTTGACCAGTGTGTTTTTCGTTTTTATTAACAAATGTTTGTTCGTTTTCTGTATAGGGTTTGGGTATGACCTTGCACGGCGTTTGGACGAGCATGACTGTATTGTTTTTGCAACGTGCCTTCATCCAAACAAGAATGGTGCCGCAGAATTGGACAGGTTGACGTCCAACCGGATCCATGTTATACCCTTGGACGTTGGCTCGGATAAAAGTGTTGATGGTGCACTGAAGTATGTCCAGAAACATTGCCCAAAGGAAGGTAAAGGACGTTTGAGATGCCAAAGCATTTTAGTACAAAATATTTTAATTCATGTCATGCGACATTACATGGTTACTACCCAAGGCAAACACCTGGACAGGAAAGACTGCCAAAGCTACTGAGAATGACAGGTCCTTTGAATAACAGTAAAGGTAGTCTTTGAGTTTGCCTATACTGTTACCGTAAATACTTTGAAAGAAACAATTGACATTTTAGAAGAGACTAGTTTATAAAACTGAACTACACCATTATTATCGTCACAATTATGCAACCACCATCACAATCACCATCATCATCAAAAAATAATTTTCACAATAGATTTCAGTATTTTACCTATTTATATTTTTTGAAGATTCCTCCTTAAAAATCATTACTTCCTTTGACAGGTTTTGTGTAAAAATAGGCGATGATCAGAAAATGGCGCAATCAGAAAGAAATTCCCACTCCAAAAACCGAAGTGGGAAAAAACTAAATTAACAATCAGGTACTATTACTAAGAAAACATACCGTAAGCCGAATGGGCAGCCATTTCCCCAATAGGTGGTCACTCAGTTATCCAAACTTAACTAAAATATGAAAACATACATAAGGACCACCTCACTACAATACTACATTTACTGTTATGTTTTAAGGACATGACAGTCTCTTTTGTGTTTGAATTTTTAACTGGATAGGCCGCTTCCAGGTTTGCCAGATACTTTGCTTTTGGTAATATTATGACAATAAAACACGAACTTTCAAGGCGAAACACAAAAATATCATTCAGTTAATCAATGTCGTCTATTTGTCGACACCCCTCTTTTTGTTGCATGTCAATTTTGTTCAATTCTGGTACATACAATTTTCATACATAAATCCGGAAACATGATTTGGTCGAACACACTTTGGTTTGTCTTGGCCATCTCCATTGGTTCGCCCTTCTACTTTTAGAATAGAGTGAATATCTCTAGAATGCATTGCAGGTTCTGCTCTTTTGATCGGCTACTTATCCATGCTACGACATATTTAGATTCTCTTTCATATCAAGAACAAATAGATGTGCTATTCCAGAATGTTGCCTTCGAATATCTCATTTCAGGTTTATGGGCCATCGTAAATAATGCCGGTTTTAATGTGATGGGCGATGTTGAGTGGTTGACGGTGCCCCTGTATCATAAAGCAATGAATGTTAATTTCTACGGTGCCGTAAGAGTGACTCGGGCGTTTCTGTATCTGGTACGAAGAGCTAAAGGTAAATGAGCCACCTCGTGGGAAAACCAACAATGTGGTTTTCGAACAGGTCCGACACAAACCAGCCTGTACAGTCACAGAAGATGGTTAGAGGCTGGAAATTTTGGATTTAGAAAGTAGAGGAATTGTACTATCCGTCTAGCGAAAACAAAGGCGCTGATCAGCTTCGCGGTTACCAGCTTCTTTGTTTTCGCATATGCAGATTGTTGGTTTTCTCATGAGGCGGCTCAAATATTGTTTTGCCAAATCTGACAGTTGCTCAGTGGAAGTCGCAATGGTCGGGTTCGAAATCTACTACCGTTGTGTCTGGTTAAGCCAATTATGATCTGGTGCCGGTCTACGTCCCGAATTTACTGAAAACATATAGACTAGGACATTCAACTTAAGCTACGTTTTGAAACCTTTCTTCAACGAGCTTGATAAGTGGGTCGATCAAAAAGTGTATGATATATATGTAATTCACTTATTAAGTGCTGCTTTTAAATTGCTGTCAGTCTTTCATTGCGAGTGTTCGGGGTTCTCCAATGGTACCATTGGTAACATTTTTACAATTTGTACCAATTTAATTACCAATGGTACCATTGGTGAAGAAACTGGTGCAAATGGTAAAAAATGGTAATGCCATTGGTACCAATATGGTACAAATTGGAACCATTGGGAGAACCCCGAACACACGCATTGTTCAAAAACATTTGCCGTTTATAGCATTACACTGCTTCGGTTTAGCAGAGATTTTCTAATGTTTTAGGGAGGGTAATTAATGATTCAAGCGGTCGTGGTGTGACTTCGTATCCACGTGATTCAGCATATCACGTGACTAAACATGCTCTGGAAACGTATTCGGACTCTCTACGACTTGAGATGGTTAAGTTTGGTGTGAAAGTATCAGTTGTATTGCCTGGCAACTACGGAGCAGCCACTGCTTGCCAAGATTCTATTCAAGTAAGCTACAAACATTTCAAGTGAGCTTTCGCCGTGGACGGGCAGTGTGGGGGTTCCTATTAAATAATATTCGTTGCTCGTTGACGATTTGTTCAGTCAGAAACAATAGTACCATTCCTCTTATGACATGCAAAATGAATATATACTAGTCAAAAGTTCTAGCCGGCAAAGCTAAAAGTCACAAAAAGTATTTTCCGTAAATGGCCAGAAATACACCAGTCATAAACGTTGCCTCTAAAAAGATTTAGTATATAAACCGAAGAAGAATTGATGAATTAAATCACAATCATCAAATGGCAATGCTAGTTAACTTGCCTTTTTCAAGCAGAGTGTCAAGAACAAAGTTTTGTCATCATGACAGTTTGTCTTAAAATCAGTTTCAGCGCTACAGAAGTGAAAAGGAAGAAATGTGGGATAACGGTACACCGGAAATGCAGCAAACATATGGAAAACCCTACCTTAATACTCTGCTAGAAGGCCAGGCGGGTGCTCTGAAAAAGTCGGTTACGTCAACCAAACCAGTTATTGACACATTTATTGACGCACTCAGTCGTCGATGGCCAAAGACCCGATACATCGTGGGCGGATGGTGGGGTGATAGATCGGCGGTAGGTCTTCATATTTCAGTCTGGAAGTCAGTCTATCAGTCAGTGCGATCTGTTGAAACAAGGTCCTCCTATGTGACCCGGCCAGCCTGGGTCCAGTCGTCAATATAATTATTTTCCCAAACATTATTTTAATGCTTTTTCGACGTTCTAGAAATTAGACATCATATGTGTCGATCATTGATTTCCGTAGATACTAGTATTGTCATTTTTGACCAAGAAAAATGAAAAATAAAAGAGAGAGAGAGAGAAAAAAAGATCAGACTGGAACCCAGGCTAATGTGACCTATATACAAACTGAAATTCAAATTATAGTTACCTACATGACAATAACATGAAACCGGTCTTGAGCGTTCCTTTCCATTCTTGTGTTGTTAGTTCATTCATTGTCACAACCGCGTGCTATTTCTCGTTTCAGAATCTGACTCGCCTCTACCCGTATCTACCGACGTTTGTAACCGATCTCTTTATTAGAAAAATAACTGGCTCTGATGAACTTCCTATAGCAGGGCTGTCTGCTGACCAATGACAAAACATCCACAAATATCGTAAAGTTTATTTCTTTGTATAAAACTGTCACAAAATGGTCATGGTTTTAATAAAATAAGAGTATGCTGTGTGTGTTTACTTGTTATTTGACACCCATTTCCAGAGGTCAGTTCCATGTGGTATGGAAGGAATGTGCGGTGTCTCTGAGCTCTGAGTGCTTGTTCGCTTGATTGGAAAGAAACTGTAAACTTGCGTATTAAAGTTTCTGTCTTGGAATACAGTGACCGGTGAAGCTAACAATGTAACTATACCTCTTCAGGAAGGGTTGTTTGCACATTGTTTTCTGAGCTGAACTGTTGACGAACGGCGTAAGCGCACTGACTTTAAAGCTCCAGTTTAGGCCCCGAAACCAATTACAAGCAATGAGAGCCATAGTCCCGTCTAAGAAACAATGCGAAAAATATCTTAACCACCGAAGAATAATTCAGTAATGTGTTCTGGAATACTAAAAGCTGAATTGGTTTTAGTTGAACTTGAAACAAAGCTAAAAGTAAGGTGATTAACAACGTCATTTAGGGTGTACGTAAGATGAAATATAATCAGAGGACCAATGGTCCTGTAAACGCTCACCTGAGCTATATACCAATAAACTTGTTTGACTATAAAGGTCACATACATGTATATAGCCCCAGGACAGGGTCAGAACAACCCCTGGGTTTAATTTCTTTTTCAAATTCATAAATGTTCTGTTCACTTGCCCATTTCCTGAAAGTTTTTCCCTTCCTGTCATTTTAACAGTTTTCTGCATATGTGACCTATGTTTACCTTGCAGTAAAATCTGTCAAGGTCATTACAGGATCATGATTTATACAAACTTTGTAGAGCTCCATTGCCTGATGCTTCATGCCAAGTTTCAAAATCATAGGCCTTCTGGTTCTGAAGAAGATTTTTAAAGGTTTTTGCTATTTATAGCCATGGCGGCCATCTTGGTCATGTGACCTTGACCATTTATATAAACTGTCATTGCCCCTTCCTAACGATGCTACACATGAAGTTTGGCTTTCAATGGCAAAGTGGTTTCAGAGAAGAAGATGTTTGAATATTATGGTCATATACATGTATATAGCCCCGGGGCAGGGGCAGACAAACCCCTGGGGACAATTTTTTTTCATAAACATAAATATTCTGTCCATCTGCCCATTTCCTGCAAGTTTTCCCCTCAAATGATATTTTGACAATTTTCCCCATTCAAATGCATGGGCGACCTATGTTGACCTTGCCGCAAAATAGGTCAAGGTCATCCCAGGGTCATGATTTATACAAAATTTGTAGAGCTCCTCACCCTGATGCTTCATGCCAAGTTTCAAAATCATAGGCCTTCTGATTCTGGAGAAGAAGATTTTTATAAGTTTTTGCTATTTATAGCCATGGTGGCCATCTTGGTCATATGACCTAGACCATTTATATAAACTTTCGTTCCCCCTTCCTAAGGATGCTCCACGTGAAGTTTGGCTTTGATTGGCCAAGCGGTTTCAGAGGAGAAGATCTTTGAAATTGTGGACGGACGACGACGGACGGACGGACGACGGACGACGACGGACGGACGACGGAGCATGGTCATCCTATAAGCTCACCTTGTGAGCCTTTGGCTCAGGTGAGCTAAAAACAGATGCTGACAATTAAGGACTTAACTGCGTCAGAGTGAGAAAGAGAGGGACGCGTTGAGGCAGGGTAACTCAACGAACGACCGCCCGCGGGAAGAATGCGAACCCGCAGTGTTGTGCATTGTAGTTCCTGTCTAGATCCACGATCCACCGGCCAAAAGGTTGGCGACACCCAGGAGACAGACAAGCATCCAGGATCGGCAATTGGGTAGAAACGGCCTTAAGGTCATACGCAGCCCCACGCCGACCGCCGACACACCACCAGTTAAGAGCCGAAATGTCGAAGTACCCCAACTATGTCACGCCAAGCCATTCGCAGTCGAGCTATACATGTACAGATCAAAGTTTGTTAACCCCCACCCAACGAGTATCGGAATCACACGACTAAAGTACACACAAAAGCGTGCGGACAAGCGTTCCACACCCCTTACACCTCCGGTTCCCGCAATCATGTACCCGAACACCACGCTTAAGGAAGCGACCAGCTTTTCCCAGGACTCGACAAGCTTTTCCAGTTATATATACACTGTTCATGCGATCCGATAACAGGGCGGCCCCAAGACACCCTGCAGAAGGGACACCACCCAGCACACAGCCAAGATCGAAGCAGCATTTTCCGTGAAGGCACATGAACGATCCAGCACCCGGACGGATCAAAGCATATGTCCCAATGAATCACCCTCTCCAAGAACTCCTAAGCCTGCCACATGATCATCGCTTAGGACAAATCACACAGCCTGTTCGCGATTAACCTGTACTTGTACCCAGAACGTCGCCCGACCGCGTTCCAGGAAAAGCATCATGACGAGTCAGAGAAACGGACACAAATGGACATTCGAGGGCACCGGAATGAAACAGGGTGCTACCTGGTCAGCGGTGTACCGATGTGCGAACAAAGGATTGTTAAACATACCCTAAACAGTGTGATCGGCATTTTGAATTACCCCCCACCCCTTTCACTGTGTTCTTCTTAGAATGTGATCCCTTTCAGTGTGTCTAGTCAAAAAGTACCCATTTCCACTATATTCAATTAAAATGCCGGGAAGCACAGTGACTCAGAGGAGTATAGCATCAGACTCTCGGTCTGTAGCCAGAGGCTCAGGGTTCGAACCCCACAACTGCAGTGTTGTGTCCTTAAGCTAGACATCTTAAGCTTTGTCCGGAAAATATTGATGGACAGACGGAAGACAGTTGCCGAGGAAGTGGAATTGGAATGGTCTTATCATTACGAAAACATGACCATGCAATATACACAGAGATTTTTAAGTTGTAAAATTTGAAAATTTTCAGTAGAAAAAAGTCGTACATCATCCATAGTGCAGCTTATATTTTCCTTTTGGTCCTTTGAGATCAGCGTGGGTATTCTGAGAAATAAAAAATTCACTCATGATCGGTAGATTCATTTTATATATTTGGCTCTGTTAGGATAAGCTAGTCTAGTCTTTGTATCGACTATCCAAATTACAGCATTTCTCTTTGGCTCCATTTTGCCAAATTTAAAGGGTCACTGAAGAGGTGAAACCGCGGTATGGCCCTTCTCTTTTCTCATTAATATGCTCACTCACTGCCCTATAAGGCTCTCAGTTTTATTTTTATTTTCACTGCCCTTAAAGGATCTCAGTTTTTTTTTTTTTTTTTTTTTTTTGTTTTTATTTTCTTCTTTTTGCTCAAAACATAATTTGTGTATACAAGTAAGAACCGCCTCCGCCAGGCAGTTCTAACGAGTACCCACAATCTATGTTTTGTAGCAAACATAAGAAAAATGGGTATACCTCTGCATGTCCCAGTTTTACTATATAAAAGTGGGGTTTTAGGGGTTACATGACTATAATAATAATAATAATAATAATAATAATAATAATAATAATAATAATAATGTCTTTATTTAAAGAGGATGACATATTTAGTACATAGACTAATCTCACACATGGTCCTCTTAAGAGTTAAACATATCTACATAGTTATATACATATGTACAAATCAAGAGATGAAAATGTACCTTAAGGACACTCGGAAATGATATCATTACAAATTTTAAATATGATTTCTCAAAGAGAACGAGAGATGTTTGATCCATTTTTACTTTCTTTCTTATTGAGTGTCCTCAAGCATAGAAGGCTGTCCTGTTGCATTTCAGATACATATAAATAGAACTGAAAGACCCATCGATGGCATGCGATAGCAAACTGTCTGGCTGGGTGGTTTCCCTACCTAGGTCATTGCTGCCGAAAACCTCCGATGAATCACTCAGCCCTATGTTCGCGGTCAGCTAGACTATGTCCAGCGACCGCTAGCGACAAACATAATACAAAATATGAAATATTTAAGTGGGGACAGCAATATATATATATAATGTAGCCAGACCCAGTCAAGTGTAGGGAACATATAGAGACCAATGGTTTGCTTAATTTCTAATTTCTAGTATTTGCCGTCCGGGACAGAGGTAGTGTAGCGGAAACCAATGTCCAGACAGCACACCACTGTCCCTACAATTATAAGTATGTGCTTTATGGCTGGCTATGCAAGCAACGTGTTTTATGTCTCGTTAAGTTGTTTATTTAGATAATATTTCTTCACAGATGTTTTGAATGTGGAAAGACTTGTTGATTTTCTAATTTCAAGTGGCAAAGCATTCCATAGTTTTGGACCAGTTACAGAAAAAGATTTTTCATAGTATGCCGTTCGCGCAAATGGAACTTTCAGAAATTCTTGCTCATTAGAGCGTAAATTTCTAGTGTTTGTTTCAGACGATTTTTTTGCAGGCTTGATAAATAATCAGGGGCTTGGCCATTTAGGGACTTAAAAACCATAACGCAAATATGATATTCTACTCTGTTAGTAAAAGTAAGCCAGCCTAGCTCTTGGAACATTTGTTTTGATGGTGTCATAAAGTCAGCTTGAAGAAGACTTGTTTTCCTGATGTACAAACATTTGGCCATGCAACAAAAGCTTATAACTAAACGAATAAATGGGTCATAAATTTATAGGCAAAACGCAATGAGAAAATATGGTAGGCCATACTAAGGCACTGAGTAGCTATTTAGTTGATTCAGCTACCATAGCCAAACTAAAAAATGTACACACATAGTCATAACTGAAATAGAGATCAAATGAGAAATAGATAAACCACAACGAAAAGAACGTCGCCCGACCGCGTTCCAGGAAAAGCATCATGACGAGTCAGAGAAACGGACACAAATGGACATTCGAGGGCACCGGAATGAAACAGGGTGCTACCTGGTCAGCGGTGTACCGATGTGCGAACAAAGGATTGTTAAACATACCCTAAACAGTGTGATCGGCATTTTGAATTACCCCCCACCCCTTTCACTGTGTTCTTCTTAGAATGTGATCCCTTTCAGTGTGTCTAGTCAAAAAGTACCCATTTCCACTATATTCAATTAAAATGCCGGGAAGCACAGTGACTCAGAGGAGTATAGCATCAGACTCTCGGTCTGTAGCCAGAGGCTCAGGGTTCGAACCCCACAACTGCGGTGTTGTGTCCTTAAGCTAGACATCTTAAGCTTTGTCCGGAAAATATTGATGGACAGACGGAAGACAGTTGCCGGGGAAGTGGAATTGGAATGGTCTTATCATTACGAAAACATGACCATGCAATATACACAGAGATTTTTAAGTTGTAAAATTTGAAAATTTTCAGTAGAAAAAAATCGTACATCATCCATAGTGCAGCTTATATTTTCCTTTTGGTCCTTTGAGATCAGCGTGGGTATTCTGAGAAATAAAAAATTCACTCATGATCGGTAGATTCATTTTATATATTTGGCTCTGTTAGGATAAGCTAGTCTAGTCTTTGTATCGACTATCCAAATTACAGCATTTCTCTTTGGCTCCATTTTGCCAAATTTAAAGGGTCACTGAAGAGGTGAAACCGCGGTATGGCCCTTCTCTTTTCTCATTAATATGCTCACTCACTGCCCTATAAGGCTCTCAGTTTTATTTTTATTTTCACTGCCCTTAAAGGATCTCAGTTTTTTTTTTTTTTATTTTCTTCTTTTTGCTCAAAACATAATTTGTGTATACAAGTAAGAACCGCCTCCACCAGGCAGTTCTAACGAGTACCCACAATCTATGTTTTGTAGCAAACATAAGAAAAATGGGTATACCTCTGCATGTCCCAGTTTTACTATATAAAAGTGGGGTTTTATGGGTTAAATGACTATAATAATAATAATAATAATGATAATAATAATAATAATAATAATAATAATAATAATGTCTTTATTTAAAGAGGATGACATATTTAGTACATAGACTAATCTCACACATGGTCCTCTTAAGAGTTAAACATATCTACATAGTTATATACATATGTACAAATCAAGAGATGAAAATGTACCTTAAGGACACTCGGAAATGATATCATTACAAATTTTAAATTTTAAATATGATTTCTCAAAGAGAACGAGAGATGTTTGATCCATTTTTACTTTCTTTCTTATTGAGTGTCCTCAAGCATAGAAGGCTGTCCTGTTGCATTTCAGATACATATAAATAGAACTGAAAGACCCATCGATGGCATGCGATAGCAAACTGTCTGGCTGGGTGGTTTCCCTACCTAGGTCGTTGCTGCCGAAAACCTCCGATGAATCACTCAGCCCTATGTTCGCGGTCAGCTAGACTATGTCCAGCGACCGCTAGCGACAAACATAATACAAAATATGAAATATTTAAGTGGGGACAGCAATATATATATATATAATGTAGCCAGACCCAGTCAAGTGTAGGGAACATATAGAGACCAATGGTTTGCTTAATTTCTAATTTCTAGTATTTGCCGTTCGGGACAGCGGTAGTGTAGCGGAAACCAATGTCCAGACAGCACACCACTGTCCCTACAATTATAAGTATGTGCTTTATGGCTGGCTATGCAAGCAACGTGTTTTATGTCTCGTTAAGTTGTTTATTTAGATAATATTTCTTCACAGATGTTTTGAATGTGGAAAGACTTGTTGATTTTCTAATTTCAAGTGGCAAAGCATTCCATAGTTTTGGACCAGTTACAGAAAAAGATTTTTCATAGTAAGCCAGCCTAGCTCTTGGAACATTTGTTTTGATGGTGTCATAAAGTCAGCTTGAAGAAGACTTTCCTGATGTACAAACATTTGGCCATGCAACAAAAGCTTATAACTAAACGAATAAATGGGTCATAAATTTATAGGCAAAACGCAATGAGAAAATATGGTAGGCCATACTAAGGCACTGAGTAGCTATTTAGTTGATTCAGCTACCATAGCCAAACTAAAAAATGTACACACATAGTCATAACTGAAATAGAGATCAAATGAGAAATAGATAAACCACAACTGAACCATCGCCTTCGAACGGTCAGTAATAAATTACTTGGACACCTCGGCCCGAACCATCGCCTTCGAACGGTCAGTAATAAATTACTTGGACACCTCGAACCACCCCCTTTCACAGCGTTTTAGCAGAATTATAAAAAAAATACCCTTTTTTCCACAAAAGCACAAGTTGATCAATAACGAAGTTATATGTAGGCTTCGTGTCAATAAGCATGACCAGCCGCGTCCTTCAAGACACCCATACCCAGCAAATCATCATCATCATCATCATCATCATCATCATCATCATCATCATCAATGTAACTGAAAATTATTTGGTCCGGTAACCGAGCCTTTCTTTCAGTCTGTATTTTCCTCCACCCGATTGGAGCACCTGCGATCACTCACAGTAGATATGTTGTTCTCTAATTCTACCACCACCAAAACTAATTATCTGCATTTGCTGTTTGGAGAAGGCAGCCACTATTCCCTTTTCTGTTTTAACCTTAGTCTTTTTACATGTATGTTATATATGAAGTCTCTGGAAAGATTTTCTATTTTCGAAATAACTGGAACTAGTTCTGGGATTTCAATATCTATAAAGTCTGGACATACAAGGACTCTCAACACAGTATCCCAGGCAGTAAAGTGAAGATTCCAAGTGTTCAAGCCAGCTTCTTGCACAATGATCTGTTTAAGCCGTCCCACAGTTGATACCCTATCCCCGTGATATGCCGGACAGCGGCATAACATATGTCTTAGGTCCTCTGGTTCCAGTTGACAATATGGACAAGTAGGGTCCACAGTTCCACTGAAGACATTACGCTGAGCCTGCAGGGTGTATGTTCCTGTGAGAACTCTGGCTTTAATGATACATCTTTTTACTTGTCTGACCTCTTCTATCCCTTTCCAGACCGAATGGACTGTACCACTCCTCAACTTATTAGTTGGTAGGTAACACAATGACTTTTTCGACTTGATATCCCTCACAAACTGGCCGGTCCAATACGAATTGATTGCCTTGGTATACAGTCCTTTCCACTGAGTTTTAGAATAATTTGAAGTCACAATTTTATTAAGGTTGGGAAGTTCATACTTAATGAGCACTTGGTTAACCATATACACAGATACAAACAATACGTCACAACCCACGTGGTCTATATTATCCAGGTAAGTCAGGTGACTTTCACGTGACTTCTTTCCACTTCCGGGTGGCAAAAAAGCGACCCCAGTTCAATGAATGTGTAATGAATTGTAATGTTTTGATGTATTACAAATGTAAAATAATGTCAAAATATTACTTGTTCATAACAAATTACATTTCCAAATATTTGAGCGTATTAATTTGATGTGTGTTTCTAGTTTAGTATTATAAGTAGTTAGCGTTTACTTCCCGTGCGGGATTAAAAAGGTTTGCATCTCAGTCAATCAAAAGTTTGTTTTTTTATACGGTAGAAATCAGATATCAACATTGAATAATTTCCGTGTTTGCCGTGTTTGAAGCAAGTTTAAGTTTTATGAAAAACGAGTTTTATGAAAAAAAAAAAAGAAAAAAAAAAAAAAAACTTAAGCCGTTAGAAATTGGGTGCTCTCTCTCTCTCTCTCTCTCTCTCTCAAGAGCACACGATTTAATTATGTCTTGCATGCGGTGAAATAATAAAAACACTAACACTTTTTTTTTCAGTCCGTGGAATAAATATAATTTATCCACAAGTTATAATAACTTTTTGAAGTGTATCCATTTTTATTTACGACACTGGAATCATAATTATCTTTTTCTAGATCTAATCCATGCGATATCAACACCTGTTATGACATTTCGACCGACTGAATACACACGCCGGCTGCCCCGGGGACTCATTAATCCCTTTCATTCATATAGTACCCCAAGAATGTGTCATTTCTTTGAAGAGGGTGTAATAAATAATAATTAAAGAAGCCGACTATCATGATTATGGGCATCGTAATTTGAGGTGTCATAAAACTGTCTCCAGTAGCTGAAACCGCGTTTCTTTCAAATTGATTATGATCATCAATATGTGTATAGCCTTTGAATAGAATAAAAATTTGAATAGAATATTTAAACTGGACTTAGTTATATTTCAATTTGATTATTCAAATATAATTAATTAATTAATATATTCTTAAGAATGAAAAAGATGGAGAAAAAGGAGCAAAAATTCTTCATAAAAAGCGCTAAGATAAACGCACTTTTATTGATGTAAGGCTCGGTACAAACAAGGTCGGAAAAAGGAACAAGAACTAATTATTTATTTAATTGTTTATTACCTATTTTTATTAATTTATTTTTTTATTTATTTATTTTTCCATTATGAATGAATTTTTAGTCTGATTGCAGACGTGGCCGCATAATGGCGCAAATTGTTATTTAATTATAAGTCATAACTAAGTAATACATATTTTCGTTCGCGCGCGGATCCAACATCGTTTGCCCAAGGTGTGAGAAATTAAATTCTTTATAAAAGAGCCAAAGGCAAAAAATTATTTGTAATTTTGTATTTAAATGTCATCGTTGTTCCCTGATTGGGATGGCGGCACACATTTTACTTTAATTTAAACTCAGTAATCAACATTGAACCGGAAATGTTTTTGCCACCCGGAAGTGAAAGTTTTAACCACAATGCAACGCGCACTACGTCATCGAGGTCAAGGTCAAATAATGTAAACAATATTATTTTATACTTTACAGTGAAAACCAATGTATATCAAAACTTGATAAAATTTATATTTTCATGGATATGAAATTTCACTGATATCAAATCTCACTGATATCAAAAGTCACTAGTGACTGATATCAGCCTATATCTTCACTGTAATGACGTCAGATTTTTTGGATTACTTCTGACGTTTCCATTTACTTGACGTCATTAAATGTGTCTCACTTCACAAATTCAAACGCCTATAACTCCGTTATTTATAAACGAAAACATAAAATGTGGGTATTCATTTTCTTAGTTAGAACGTAAGGAACAATGTGGTACCAAAATTATTCGTGTTTTCAAAAATTTTTGGTTTTCGCATTTTCACCGCCTGCTTTGTGAATAGGAAAATGCCTGTGGATTGTATAAAATAAAAAGAAAATTTGCTTTTTTTCGGTGAATACCAAATATATTTCATCTCGTGAGTTGAAAACATCAAAATTTTCACTCGTGCTGCGCACTCGTGAAAATTCTGATATTTTCAACTCACTCGATGAAATATCTATCTATCTATCTATCTTTTCATACTGCAGCACCCTCTCACGAGTATTATGTGCAGTCGCGCTGTCAGTGCAAGAATAAAAGCTAGATTCTAGCAGATGTGAAAGTAAAAACAGTGAGAATGATAAAAAGTTTGATAGTGTTAGTGCAGAGTGATATTTAAAAGCAGGTTAAAAACAGTGTTAAAATTTATGGGGACCTATGTTTGATCTGGCAGACCCCTTCTTTGAAGGCGTCAAGATCAGTCCTAAGCACAAGTTCCGAGGGGAGCCTGTTCCAAAGAACAATTGTGGCTGGATAAAAAGACTGCTGATAATACTTTGTTTGAGTATGGATTTGTCTATACGAGAGAGGGTGCATGTGTCGGGTGAATCTCTGGGGTTGCTCAAAATATGTTGGCATCTGTATTGCCACATGGCCATATACAATTTTATAAAACATGATTAGCCTAGAGTCAATGCGTCGATTTTCAAGTGATCGCCAACCTAGGTTGTCAAGCATGTGTGAGACACTGTCATAAGTAGAATAGTTGTTTTTGACCCATCTGGCAGCTCGTCTTTGTGTCATTTCAATTTTTAAGATGTTTTCTTTTGTATGGGGGGTCCAAACTGAGGAGGCGTATTCGACCTGCGGTCTAACTAGGGTCTTATATGCTAATTCCTTAACCTGTTCATTTTTAGTTTTTACATTTCTTTTGATGAAGCCGAGTGTTCTGTTTGCTTTACCTGTAATTTCATTTATGTGATGATTCCAACTTAGATCTTGAGAGATGTTGACGCCGAGATATTTAGCACTGTCTACTGATTCTAATACCTGACCATGGAGAGTGTATTGAGACTGGAGTGGTTGCCGGGATCTTGTTATGTGGAGAACTTGGCATTTTCCTGGGTTAAATTCCATGTCCCAGGTCCGTTCCCATTCCTCCAAGGTATCTAGGTCAGACTGTAATATATTTGCATCTTCAAGTGAGGTTACTGTTAAGTAGACTGCCGTATCGTCGGCGAACAACCTTACCTGAGACTGTATATTTTGAGGCAAATCATTGATGTAGAGCAGGAAGAGGAGAGGGCCGAGCACAGAACCCTGTGGCACACCTGATGTCACAGGGACCTCCGCTGACCTCTCCCCCTCCAACACTACTGCCTGGGTTCGTCCCAAGAGAAAAGCTCGGATCCAGTTAAGTGTATTGCCTTTGACACCATGCTGAGAAAGTTTAAAGAGTAATTTTAAGTGATTTACCTTGTCAAAGGCTTTGCTGAAGTCTAGCAGCACTAAATCTGTTTGGTTACCTTTCATGAGCTGTCTTCCTAGGTCTTCAACTAATTGGAGTAACTGTGTCTCACAAGATCTTTTCTGCCTAAAACCATGTTGAAGATCATATAAGATGTTATGCTTATTGAAGTGAGCAGTAATATTCGAAGCAATTATATGCTCCATCACCTTGCACAATATACAAGTCAAGGAGATGGGCCTATAATTGGAGGGATCACTTTTCTCACCTTTCTTGAAAATGGGGCTTACATTGGCTTTAGTCCAGTCAGAAGGAAGTGTACCAGTGGCAAGAGATTTTTCAAAGATCAGTTGGATGACAGGGGCAATCTCCACTCTCAATTCCCTTAGTACAATGGGTCTAATTTCATCAGGGCCTGCTGCTTTGTCTGGTCGCAAGTTATAGAGTAATTTGATGATTCCATTCAGGTTAATGTTGATGTCTGGCATTTGAGGGTAGCTACATTTGAATTTATCGGGGATATTTCTATTGAAATACTGCTGAAGCTTATCAGTGCAGATCTGGCCAAGTTTTAGTGGGGATAGCTGTGAAAAAACTGATTGAAACTGTCTGTTTAAAATGTTTGCCTTTTCCTTATTTATGGAGGAGGTTTGGTTTGTACGAGGGTCATTCAGAGGGGAGACACCCTGTGCATCCTGTCTTGCATTTTTAATAAGTGAAAAGAGCTTTTTAGGTACAAATCCTGAGTCATTTCCAGTGGTGTCACTTCCGTCTTCAGTCAGTCCAAGTATGTTTTGAAGGTAATTGTTGTAGGCTGTCTTAATTTTACTTTGCACAAGATGCTTAACCTGTTTGAAGTGGTGTCTGTCCTTTGGTCTGCCTCTCTTCTGTTTTTGATAGAGGCTGTCTCTTTTCCTGACAAGGCGTTTAATTTCTTGGGTAATCCAAGGTAGGCTTCTTTTAGTGCCAAATTTCTTGACTGGGATATACTTAGAAATGCCGCTTTGTAGAGCATTCTTAAGAGCAGACCAAATGACTTCTACACACTCCTGATGGAGATTTTTTAATATTTCGTCCTTCTTTTCATTCATGTAGGTCCGGAAGTCTGTCCAGTTTGCTTTTTTGAATAAAGGGACTTTGCGGGGTACTTGTTTACTGATATTTGGTTTGATATTTATGGAAGCGACCACAATGTCATGGTCAGCAATGCCAGGTGAAACTTTAACTTCATTTACCAGGGTATGGTTGGATGTTAGGAAAAGGTCAAGGACGTTTTCACCTCTGGTTGGCTCATTTACCATT